>CP129456.1:2755000-3955000 GCA_030445155.1 Quercus variabilis
AGTTGTGACTTGGAAGGGGATGAAAAAAAATTGGGTTTTTTTTTTTTTTTCCTCTTGTGACAGTTAGTGAATAAGTAAATGTATAGAGATAGAGAGAGGTTGAGGATGAGTCCAAGCAAAGAGGATTTAGAACTTAGAAGGGACTTTGATGGAGCTGAGTTTGACAAGACTAAACTTTTTATTTCTGTTTGGCTTCTAGCCTTGTTTAGAGCTAGTGTAGGAAATAAAACATGTTGCAAAGGAACAAAGAAAAAAAGAATAAAAGAAATTCAATATATTTTTCATTATTCCGTTTGACTCATCAACTTTTTTCATCTAAGTAATAACAGGCAGGAACTAAATTAACATGACACTGTAAAGGTTAGGAATCAAATTGACACAATTAAAATGTTATGAATCAAATTGAAATATGGTGTAAAAGATAAGGACCAATTATGTAATTCACTTTTTTTTTTTAATTGTCATAGAATTACTTAAAAATTTTGGCAAAACTATACTATTGGTCCCTAAAGTTTGCCCTATGTACGCAATTAGTCCATTAAGTTTGAAGCGAGCATAATTGGTCCCTCAAGTTTTAAAACTGAGTTGTATTAGTTTTTTATTACTAACTGTCATTAGTTGTTTTACTTACGTTGCTAATGGAACAATAACTTAGCATTTTTTTTAATAATGTGACATGTTTTTAATTAAATTAAAAAAAAAAAATAGTTTCCACGTTAGAAACAACTAGTTGTTTAACCCGTGCAATGCACGGGTTAAATTATTGAATGAGTTTGGAAGGGAAAAAAAAATTATATTTGAGTTTAGATGTTTAGTTTTTTTTTTTTTTTTTGATAAGAGTTTAGATGGTTACTATTATGACTTTAAAAAGAAAAATAGTTAGCAACGTAGCATAGATGCATAGAATGCTTGTGAGGAGATGGGTAGATGGCTATATCTATCCACAACAGGCATTGGAATCATTTAAAAAAAAATGTAATCATAAATAGGTAATAAATAACATTGTATAACTAAAAGAAAATAAAAGGACATAAGAAAATGACTTAATATTTTAAATATATATTCATAGTTAATTGGAATTTTTTTTTTTTTTTTTATAGAAAGTAATTAATTGATATCAAGAACATAATAAATTTAGGCCTAAAAAACTAATTGCATATATAAATCTTTAAATTATCATTTAAAAAAAATATTTTGTGATTAATACTGAATCAGCAATGTACAAAATTCTATACAGTATACACGTCTAAGTATTACTCTATTCTTTGTAGTATATTATATGCTACCAATTTAAAAGGAAACTGTGTAGATCTAACTGATAGAGTCACGTAACACAAATATTCTAATAACACAATAGGGAGATAGTTGGAAACCAAAGCCCAAGTGAAAGATGAAATAAATAAATGAAACAAATTTAGTATATTTTTTTTTTGGGGTAAAAAATAATAAAAGTAAAGATGGAATGGTATTTTACGTGTACCTTCCAAGAAGTTGCCTTTCTGCTTAAAAGTTGCTAGTGGCAAAACTCAACTCCCTCACGTGACTATCATCTCCTCTTCTACAACGCCACTTTTTCTTTGTCTTTTTAATTCTTTTCCTTCCTTAATTCTCCTCATTCTTATCTTTTCTGTGACATTCCCTTGTCTCCTTTTTTTTTTTTTTTTTTTTTTTTTTTCAATTTTTCATTTTATTTATGTTTCTTTTCCCCGCAATAAGATCATCCACTGCTTTCATTCTCATCGTCTTCTTCCTCTTCTTCTGTCAAATGCTGTAAAAGTTGAAAAATGGGAAACTGTTGGGTTTGGTGGAGTTTGGACCTGTAAAGTTGAGAAGTAGAGAGACGCATCAGATCATGAAATTAAGATTTTATTATTTTGGCCTTTCTATTTTTTTTTCTTCTATGTTTTCTGTGTCTTTGTTTTACAATTGTATGATACTTGTATCAAGTGAAACAATATAGTTTTTTAAAGAGAAGTCAACTTCTATTTGTGTTAGACAATTTTGAGGTTAATAAATACGAATAATGTGGTGTACCATCATCGCTACCGACGGTAATTGTTCCATTTTCTTCAACAATGATTCAAGAGTACTCCTTGAAAAACAACATAATCAGTGGCCAAAATATAAAAGAAATAGTAGAAAAAACAGAGGCAAATCAGAATGAAGTGATAAATAAGGACGAAAATGGCAGACCACGAAAATGCACCTCTAGTTTACTTAATGGTAATGACTCGGAAGCCCCAGTGATTTTCATGAACATGTTGATCGCTTGCTGTATTGGTGTTGAGATTGTCAATTTTTTTTCAAAGAGAGAGCGTGCGGTTGGAAAAGATAAACTGCTTGCAAATTGCAGTTTTTTTGCAGTCTGGTTATATTTATATGTACCGAGGGAAAACTACCGTATGATACAGCGTAATGACTTGTTTCTTTTGGTTGTGGTTTGTTATTTAAAATTCCAAAAGATACAATTGTTCAGTGTCTTCTGCAAAACAAAAAGACATAATTGTTCCGTTTTTAAATGTAGTTGTGCAGCATAAATTTACGTAGCCACGTGGCGCAATGAGATGTGGCCAACAAAATGTCAAACATTTTGGCTATTAGTTATTATATAGATATTCAAAGTGAACCTATTGTATTTTGTATTTTGTATATGCAGGGATGTATACTGAAGGTATATAGGATTGTATTGTGAGTGGCTTTTTCCTTTTCCCACTTCCTAGAATCGACTTTGGTGCAAGGTGGACCATAACCAAGCCATATTTTCTAGCTTCTTTCCTTGCTACCAACGAATGTATCAACTTTCAACACTATCCTATTGTATAAGAATGCAATGGGATTCAATTTTGGCCTTACAAAATACTATTGAAAATAGTAATATAACTAGTCACGAATTGTAGTTGGGAAGATAAATTCAATTGTGTTTGATTCCCATGAGATTTTTCAAGAGGGCAGGGCAGATTGTATTAGGTTTTAATTTGCAGAGGGAGGCAACAGCGATTCAGTGGTTGTGCGGGAGAAGCAGTGCTATCGCCAGCGGTAGCTAGGGCTTGGGCTGTTGCCAGCGGCGGCAGCTAGGGCTTGGGTCTCCACCAGCGGTAGCAAGGCTTGGCTTTTTCTTCCCTTCTCTCTCTAGTGGGTGGGTTTTGGTTTTTTTTTTTTTTTTTTTTGTTATTGTAGAATCGGCGGAGAAGAGAAAGAAAATCTGCAAAGAGAAGGTGATAGTGGTGGAACTGTTGTAGTGTTTGGATAGATGAACCAAAACAAAGCATTTTGGTCACTGAGAAAAAATATAAGAGATTTTTTATTCACTACGTAATCTATAATCTCTGTGAAGCTCTTTGCAAAATACTTTTTTTAATTTTGTTGGTACGGGTTCAAAATACAAAATACAATAGGTTCAAAATACTTTGAATATTGTTTCTAACGTGGAAACTATTTTATTTTATTTTATTTTTTTAAATTAAAAACATGTCATATCATTAAAGAAAATGTCATTAGCCACATAAGTAACACCACTAACGATAGTTAGTAAAAAGACTAATACAACTCAGTTTTAAAATTTGATGAATCAATTATACTTGCTTCAAACTTAAGGGATTGATTGTGTATATAGGGCAAATTTCATGGACCAATAGTGTATTATTTTTACAAAAGTAATGAGTTTGAGTGAAACTTTTATAAAAAATTTATAGTCTATTAATTTGTCTCTTGTTACTTTTTTATGAGATACTACCATTTTTATTTTTTAAGTATGGTTTTTTTTTTGGGGGGGGGGGGGGGGGGAATTCATAATTTGTGGAAGTGCCCTTAAAATTTGTAATTATGCAATATAATATTTATAAATTAATAAAAAAAATTTATGAGCCCTGTCTTCTAACATAAGGTAATTAGATGAGAATAAAATATTTGAACAAAGCTTATTATTATTTCAGTTACAATGCATTTGACTTACATAATAGTGTTTATTGTCAAAACCTATTAATATTGTATATTCCGGAAAGTAAGATGATTCACCTTTTTTTACATATATCACATGATAGAGAGTGGACTATCTTCTCTATTGTCGCTGCCTGATGCTCAATACCCATCATTGGTTGCACCTGAATCCTGACAGCGATAGCCGTTAGGGAATGAATTGAAGATTTTAGGAGCGGCTGTGTCCGTCTTGTTGTCCCTCCCCCTTTGAACTTCGAACCTTTTGTATTATAATTATTTCCTTTGCCAATTCTATTGCTTCTCTCATTTGCTACGTACAACAACAAAGCTTATATAACTGCTAAAAAACAAGCCTACCCATGCCACCGGCCCACCGCCACCCACCATTCTCTCTCTCTCTCTCTCTCTCATTGCATTGACTGGATCTGCTGGGTTTTGCTAATTTGTCACTTAAAATGAAAACCAATATTATATATATATATATATATATATAATTTTTTTTTAATGAAAAATCCCACTTGTTAGATTCTTGATGATTTTCCTTCTTTGCAAATCTCTTTGGACATTTTACCAAATGAAAAATAAAAATAAAAATAAAAATCTCTTTGGACATATCTCTTGTAGTGACCCACATTGACGACTCCACGTATTATAATTAGAGTCCGGTTAATGTATGCCATTAGGGCACACATTAACCATTCATTTTAGAAAAAAATTTATGAAAAATTTGTCAAAATAATTAATCACTTTTTTGCTTTCAATTTCCATAAATTTTTAAATGGTTTAGTAATATATGCCCTAAAGGCACACGTTAATAAAATTCTTATAATTAATTTGTTTCTTTTCATACTTTTCCCCCATACTGTAGATGAACTTTGCACCTTTGCATTGCCTTTCCCTCTGCCAATCCCATTCCTTGTCACATTTGCTACACAACAAAGCTTTTAGACAGGTGCAAAAATACAAGCCCTACCCACCACCACCCATTGCCCCCATCTCGCTATAGTGGGCATCTTTATTATCAAACATGATACTACTTCCTTGTTTTGGGGCTTTCTAAGCATGAAGGGAATAGAATAGCAACGCTAGATGCATAAAAAATTTTTGACTACATTTTTGGCATTAGTTAAGTTGTAAAGTCTGGTTTTTATTTGGATCCACCACTAAAATCACTTTTTTACCTATTACTACTAATAACTGTCACATTAGTAGGTGTCAAATTTTTTTGTGCCACCTATAGACTTTCTCATAATAGAAAGTTGGAACAACTTTGTGTGGCTCTCCTTTGTTACCCTTTTTATAGGTAATTTGTATTTTGAAATTTGTTCTTTACACAACTCTAAGTTTAAAAATAACATCTTACAAAATAGTTTCATGAGACCTCTCTCTTACAACAACTTTTTTTTTTCTAATTTTAGAAACCTTTTAAATATTTATTATTTATGACAACTTAAACAAAAAGAGTATAAACTATTATTATTTGAATTAGAAGAGAAAAATAAGAAGAACATGTAAAATTGTAAAAATAAGAAGAACATTTAAGAGTGTCTCAATTAGAAAACACATTAAAAAAAAAAAGAAAATGAACCATACATATCAACCCATAACAACTTTATAATCATAACTCATAAGTTGCATTAATAATTAATAAAAGGGGATATGTATTTATTGTATTCCTCGAAATGGAAGCTGAAAAAGGACTTCTTAGTCATTTATATTTGATAGTTTACATTTGCTGTAGTATTACTTACAAGTTATACCATTCAATATTTTTAAATTTTATGCTAATTTTGACAAATTTACTATTCGATTATATATATTTTTTTATATTCTCTATACTTGCAAAATTTTAAAGTGATCAACGATTAATAATAAGGTCAGCAAATAATTGTTTAAATTCAAATTTTGTAGTTTAAAATAATATAAGATATGAGTTTATGGGTTGAATAATAAATAACATCTGCTTGGCATAAAAATTAGCATACATATTAAAAACATATCGGGTGGTTTAACATTGTGTTTTATATAAAATCACGCAGGGAAAGGGAAGATGGTTGGGATTTTCTTTGGAAGGGACTTCTAATATAAATTTCATGCATTCCAACGGAAAGTGAAAGCACTCTTACATCAAACATAAGTACGCCACATGGGACAAAAACATAAATTACATGCGAGGAAAAAGTATCGTGGCTGGCGAAACCTCAAAATTTTTTTGGCATGTAGTAGGCGTAATTAGCCGACTTGAGGGGGACGCTGCGTTCATCGATTGAGACTAAAATCAAAGATAATAATAATATTGATTTTTTTAATCAACTGCAAATCTAAAGATAATATTGATTTTAGTTCAATCAAGAATATGATTTTATACGAACTTTATACTATCAAATATTATACAAATATGTATACTAACACTACAAATTTTACTATAAGAAATATTATGTTCACAACAATTTTACATCAAATCTTAGGTAACAGACTGTTAATGATTCTAACTTTGGCCTACCACTGATATTATATTTTTAACTACAAATAATGCCAGTTTTAATGTACATATATTTTTATGAAAAAATAGAGAAGTTTAATTTCTCTCAAACAACTTATAGAGAAGAAAAACAACTGCTTGTTTGAACCAAGAAGAAGAAAAACAACTCCTTCAAGTTTTTTGACAATTAGGTAGGATTTTGTATGTGATGCACTCTTGTTTTCCAACAGGAGCTTGTAGTATGGAAGATGTAATTCCTCGTTTAATACAAACGAAGCGATGGTTGGTAAGAGTAGTAAATACATAATGACAGTAAATACATAATGCTCCAGCTTTTGTGGAATTACCAACAAACTACGATCAGAAAGGAAAACTACTACGGTCTTCCCATGATAATTTTAACTTCAAATTGACAAAATTAAAAAGTTTCTTCTTCTTAATAAAGCATCACATTTCGGTTATTGTGTCATCTATTATCAACAATGATTGCAACCTTGAATCAAAAGCGTCCCAAGAAACCTGTACTAGAAAACATATCACATAACCAAACCAACATGTGAATGTAAAAATAAAAAATAAAAAATAAAAAATAAAAAATAAATGTGCAAACCCAACCAGATTAAAAAAAAAAAAAATCGGAAGAAATGATGGATTTAAAATCTACTATAAAATTAACCAAATGTCATTCTTGAATACCATTGTTGTATACTTATATGCTCTCTCTCTCTAGCATTTTCATGTCATTAGTTACATGTGACAGTTACAAGAAAATTCAGAAATTAACTAAAGAAATAGTCATACTTGTTAGGTTCTAAAGATTTAGGAATTTATATATTTAGAACTCTAATGTGTAATGTTGGCAAACCATGATCAAAACAATATGTTTAAATCTTGTTTAGGCTTGCTCAAAGTTAGGTCTTTTATGTAAAGTTGGAATCGAGAGGTTGCAGATGCATTGGTGCATTTCGACCTGGCTCGATCGATCAAAAGAAAGACTCGATCGATCAAATCTCGGGCAGAATGTTTTTCTGTAGAATATTCTAGCTCAGCCCTAACTCATTAAACATTTTGGGTTTTCTGTTTTTACTCTAGGTATATAAAGAAAAACCCTAGCCATGTTTTTAGAGTTGCTCCTGTTGTATTGTTGCTCATACTTTTCTGTTTTGTGTAAATCTCTTGTGAGATCTAGAGGAGTTTTCCTTTACACAAAGCTTAGGGTTTTCTAGGTAAAGATTACTTCAAAACCTTGATGATCAACTCGGTTGCTGCCATTGGAGTTTAAAGAATAACAAGTGTGGGTGCTTGTAGCTGATTGGAGAATTCAAGAAAGAAGGAGTCCGTGGATTCAGAGCTTGCACGTGGTCGTGTCAGTAAGTTCTACTGGTGGGTAGCATTAAGAAGTCAAGCAGAGAGCTTGTAAGTCCTTTTGTATGAACTTCAATCCTTTCATAGTGGATTCAGGTTTACCTTGAGAATAGTTAGGTCAAATCCTCCCTAGGTTTTTTACCGGTTTGGTTTTCCTGGGTGATCATATCTTGTGTTATTTTTTATTCCGCTATTTTATACTTTTGATATGATTGTATGTTTGTGATAACCTAGAGTTGCATAATTTGACTAAGTAACAACTTGGCTAATTAACTAGGTTAATTTGATTGGTTTAAGGGGTCTAAAATCGTTCAAGTGGTATCAGAGCGGGTAGCTCTCTCTTTTTGGAGATTTTTTGATCTCTGAGCTGATCCTTAACCTCTATTGTCATGGATTTTTGGAAAATCATTTTGCTTATATATCAACTTGCCTACTTGTTGTCTTTGCCTCTTGTTGTTTTTGTTAAATCTTTACTTGAGTATCTTGATTTAATCATATGTGATAAGAATTATTTATGCTATATTGCTTTAACCGCCTTAAAGGCACGTGATTCTTGTCTTTGGTATTTGGATAGTGGCTATTCCAGGCATATGACAAGGAACAAAGGTTTATTCAAAACACTCTTTGAAGGAAAGATTGGAACAATCACTTTTGGAGATGGAAGCAAATCTGTGATCAGAGGCATTGGAACTGTGGATATTCCAGGATTGCCAGTGTTTGAAGATGTTTGGTATGTTGATGGACTGAAGGCCAATTTACTCAGCATAAGCCAGATTTGCGACAATGGTTTAAATGTTCTTTTCACCAAGTATGAATGTGAGATACTTGATGGAGGAGGTGACTGTATGTGTGTTGGTGTAAGGACAGCTGACAACTGTTATGGCATAACACCAAGTGTGAACAACAAGTGCTTTAGTGCAAAGATTGATCAAGTTGATTTGTGGCATCAATGGTTGGGACATGCCAGTCATAAGCAGTTAGAAAAGATTTTCAAATGTAAGGCAGTTATTGGTTTACCTAAGTTTGGGAAGATAGATAAGTGCATTTATGGACCATGTCAGCTAGGTAAACAAGTGAAATCCAAGTATCCATCTGTGACTAGTGTTCAAACTTTAAGACCTCTAGAGCTATTGCACATTGACCTCATGAGTCCTGCCAGAGTTCAGAGTTTGGGTGGAAAGAAGTATATTCTAGTTGTTGTGGATGACTTTACTAGACATACTTGGGTTGTGCTTTTGAAAGATAAAGCTGAGGCTCCTGAAAAAATGATACATCTGTGCAAGAAATTGCAGGATGAGAAAGATACTGTGATAGCTAGAATAAGAAGTGATCATGGAAGAGAATTTAAGAATACTAAGCTGGCTACTTTCTACAATGATCAAGGCACTCATCAAGAGTTCTCTTCACCCAAGACACCTCAACAAAATGGGATTGTGGAAAGGAAAAATAGGGTTGTACAGGAGATGGCACGGGTTATGTTACACAACAAAAAGTTGCCAAAATCCTTCTGGGGAGAAGCTGTCAACACTGCTTCTCATACCCTCAACTAAGTGTATTTCAAACCTGACTCCAAGAAAACTCCCTATGAACTTTGGAGAGGAAAGAAGCCTGTTATCAAATATTTCAGGATATTTGGCAGTGACTGTTACATTCTACGTGATAGAGAGAACCTAGAAAAGTTTGATACAAAAAGTGACAAAGGATACTTTCTAGGATACTCTTCCACTAGTAGAGCTTATAAAGTGTACAATTTGAGAACCAAAACAGTCATGGAATCTTCAAATGTTGTGATAAATGATGAAGTGTATTCAGAAGCACTTTTAGAAAGCACTACTCTTGCTCAAGATAAGTCTTTAGAAGTTGATGATTCTCTTCCTGCTGAGTATGTTGGGAAACATAGTGAGGAAGAGCTATTGGTGTTGAATGATACAATTTCAGTACCATCCAATTCAGAACCATCCACTTCGGTTCGTGAAACTCAATAGGTACAAAGTGAGCTCAGTCCTCCATCTGAACAGAAAGGTACCTTCACATCTTTAGTTAAAGGTCCATCCTCTAGAGTGAGACTGAATCATCCCACCACAACTATATTGGGTAGTCTAAATGATAACATGAGATTGAGATCAAAAGCCTTGAATGTGATTACTCACTCATGCTATGTTGATGACAAAAGACTGGTTTTGTTGTAGCTCAAATTTATGTTAATGACATTGTTTTTTGTGCTACTAATGATTCTCTTGCTCATTCTTTTGCAGATGAAATGAAAGCGATGTTTGAAATGAGCATGGTTGGTGAACTGACTTACTTTTTAGGTTTGCAGGTAAAGCAAACGGAGTCAGGAATCTACATCAATCAAGTTAAATATGCAAGAAATCTGGTTAAAAGATTTGGACTGGACAAGGCTGCTCATGCTAGAACACTAATGGCTGCTAATGCAAAATTGACAATTAATCCTTCAGGTGAGTCTGTTGATGTTACTTTATATAGAAGCATGATTGGATGTCTCTTAGATTTGACTGCTAGTCGGCCTGATATCTCTTTTAGTGTTGGTGTTTGCTTTAGATTTCAGTCTAATCCTAAGGTTTTTCATTTAAATGCTGTTAAGAGAATTATAAAATATGTGAGTGGAACCTGTGATTATGGATTATTTTATAGCAAGGAGTCTAATTTGTCTCTTGCTGGTTTTTCTGATTCTAATTGGGCTGGGAATACTAATGACAGAAAAAGCACCACTAGGGGGTGTTTTTATGTAGGAGTCAATCTTGTGACTTGGATGAGTAAGAAGCAAAATTCTGTTTCTTTATCCACTGCTGAGGTAGAATATATTGCTGTTGGGAGTTGCTGTTCTCAACTCCTTTTGATGAAAAAGCTCTTAAGTGATTATAGGATTCCTCAAGACACCATGGTTGTCAATTGTGATAATTCTAGTGCTATAGATATATATCTAAGAATCCTGTTCAGCACTCCAAGACCAAACACATTGAACTTAGATATCACTTCATTAGGGATTTGGTTGAAAAGAAAATTCTTTGTCTTGAGTATATCCCTACTGATCGTCAAAATGCTGACATTTTTACCAAACCGTTTGATAGAAGTACGTTTGAGACACTTCGTCAAGTGATTGATGTGCTTCGGTGTCCCTAGTCTAGTTAGGTTCTTGGTCCTTGTGCTTCATTGCTTATTTCTTTGTGACCATTGCTCTTTGGTTTTTGTGTTTTTTTTTTTTTTTTTGTGTTTTTATTCTAGGACTTGCATTGCATTACATTCATGCATTTCATTCTAGGATTTATTTGTTTTCTCTTTTTTTTTTTTTTTTTTTTTTTTTAAAGGAAAGCAAAATATGTTTGGCACTATTTTTCTTGGACTTTGAAAACAAGGTTGGTCAATTTATTTACACATAACATGTCTTATGTATCTTGTTTAGCTTTGATGAACTTATTTATTGCACTTGACTAGTTGAAACTTTGTAGTGCATGTTGTGTGGGAAAGATGTTTATGGTGTTTATCACTTTGTCTTGATCTTGAAGTCACATGTTATTTGACTGTCGGACTTGATCCTTTTGAGAAAGGCATAAATAACCATCTCACCACTGTTCACTAGCCAATCATAAACACCTTAGTGCATTTCATAAGATTTTGTGCTCAAGAAAGTGTAGCACATGCACAAAAAGAAAATAAGGTGTAGCCTCGATTAATTGCTTAATGCTTAAAATTGGTGTGTACTATTACGCTTGATGCCATTTCACATAATTAAAATTGGTGTGTACTATTAGGCTTTGAAAGCTCGAAAACGTGTTGAAAACACAAGAGCTGTTTAGACCCCCAATTAAAATTACGGCTTGGTTGATTTTACACTAACTTAATACTAAGTGCGGAATAGTGTAAACACAAGTGTATAAACAAGACAACTACTCTAATTCATAATTAAAGCAACACAGCAGTAATAATGAAATGAACAAGAGTAGGGAAGAAGGATGCAAACACAGAAAACACCGAGACGTGTTTTCGAAGAGGAAACTGAAAAACTCGGCGAAAAACCTCTCCGCCGCCCTCCAAGCGGAAATCGATCCACTAGACAATCAGTTGGGATACATGAGTAAGCAAGAAACCCTCCAAGCCTAATCTACCCGATGTACCTAAGCCCTCCAAGCTTCTACTCCAACAAGGCTTCTCGAAACTGTGTCTTGTCTAGCACTCCGGATCCTGCAATAAGCTCCATGTTGCATCTGCCATTCCAGGCTTCTTCCAATACTTCCCAACAGCACCAAAATGTCACTCAACACTCTCAAAGGGTGTGGTAAGTGTTTAGGCTATCAACCTCTCAATGGTGTGGAAATGAAGAGGGAAGGGTTGAGGAGATACCACAAGCAAGTGTATAGAGAAAGGTGGGGATGACAATCTCTAATTCTAAATGTGTTTGGCTAAGGTTTTCTTTCTGAAGCATCCCTCAACATTTGTGGGTAATGAGGGTATATATAGGATAGGTGCAAAATGTGTGAGTCAGTCAGTACAGGCTGGCAGAACAGCATGTCTCGCGAGTGTCTCGCGGGAAGGCCTTACCTGCGAGATACTCGCGAGAGACAGCTGTTTCCACCTGGCCTGACTCTTCGCATTCCAGCATGTGTAAGGCACATGCTTCACTTCGCGGGAAGCTAGGTCGCGACATACCCGTGAGAATCCTTCAGCCTCCAAATTGCTTGAGTCTTCACACACTTTCTATCACACAACCCTTACATCAATTCCCACAACAAATACAGGGTATAAACAATTGATAATAATTACAATCAAATTTGGCACGGAATAAAAGCCAACAAAATACATAGTTGTAAATAACAACTTTATAATCTCCCCCTTTGGCTATTCCGTGACAAAACCCTAAAACAAACTCTAGACATAAACGTGAGTTTGGGAACAAAGGCAAAACTCACTCACACCTAATTCTAGATTCTGATAAGCTCTTGAAACATATGAACAAGTAACTCCTGAAACACAACAACAAAATAATATCATTTGATGGAAATTTAGACCCCTTAAACACACAGATTGCGTAGCCTAGATTAATTAGCCAAGTTGTTACTTAGTCAAATTATGCAATTCTAGGTTAAAATAATCAAATAATCATATCAAGATATAAAACAGCGGAAAATAAATAAACACAAGATATGATCACCCAGGAAACCACTCGGTAAAAACCTGGGGAGGATTTGACCCACCGATCCTCAAGGCATAACAGAATTCACTATGAAAGAATTGAAGTTCTTATAGAAGGACTACAAGCTCCCCACTCAACTTCCTAATGCTACCCACCAGTAAAACTTCCTGACACGACCACGCGCAGGCTCCGAATCCACGGACTACTTCTTTCTTGAATTCTTCAATCAGCTACAAGCTCCCCGCTTGCTTTTCTTTTAAGTTCCAATGGTTGCAACAATAATGATCTTTAAGATGTTGAAATCATCTCTACCTTAAAAACCCTAAGTTTTGTGTAAAGGAAGTCTCCTCAAAGATTTCACACGAGATTCACACAAAACAGCAATGTATGAGCAACAAAGCAATATGGACAACCTTCAAAAACGTGGCTAGGGTTTAGTTTATATACATAGGGTAAAAACACAAAACCTTAAACGTTTAATGAAGTAGGGCTGAGTTGGAAAATCTGCAAAAAATTCAACCTGTACGATTTTTGATCGATCGAGTCTATTCTTCGATCGATCGAGCCAGGCCGAAAGTCCCAAGTACTTCTGCAGCCACTCGATTCCAACTTTACAATATTAAACTAACTTTGAGCAAGTCTAAACAAGACTAAATACAATGTTTTGATCATGGTTTGCCAAAATTACAAATTAGAGTTCTAAATACATAAAATCCTAAGACCTTAGAACCTAACATCATTTTATGTAGAAAACTTGAAAAGCATATGGAGCAATAAGAGCATGATCAAACAAAATGAAATAGAAACACTAGATCATGGCAAGATTGAACAAATAATCACTATACACAAGCAATTACTATGCTCATTCACTCAAGAAATGAACATCCGGATATGCAATATGATAAGCTCATTTGAAGAGAATCATTTGCAAATCCAACACTCAACCAATGCAAAATACTCGAAGTATTTGCATCTAGGAACAATCCTACTAGGGCACAAGAGTGTTCATCACTTAACCAATGCATAGAATGTATATGCATCTAGGAACAATCCTACACGAGCACAAGAGTGATGTACTGAAGTAAAATGAATGACATTGAACTTCAATAGCACAAGCATAAAGGCTGCATAAACAATGTACTGAATATGCATGGCACATACCATAGAAGCCTACAAACATGCAATGAAACAAACCCTTAAAGCTTACAAAAGCAACATGGGTACATGCAAAGTATGCTACAAAGCATAGAGAATATCATAAAAGAAACATCTGAAGTTATACTTAAATAAAGACAGAGTATCAAAGCTTTAAATGAAAAGCAAGTAAACATAAGACAACAAAAACATAGGAGCTGTTGACTTCTTCTCCCCCTATCACCATACTCCCCCTATCAATGACATCATCTCCCCCTTTTTGTCATGGAATAGCTAGTCATTCTCTTCTAGCTTCCATTGAATTTCGTCCAGCTGAGTTTGGAGAGATGTGAACTGTGAATCAAGACGTCGGTGGTGAGTGTACATGATAGTCGCCAGGCCGGACATCTTTGTACTCATCTCTTAAAGAGCAGTGAAGATATTGTTGAACTGTTCATCATAGGTACGAGTTGCAGAACTCGAGGTACCCGATGGTGCATGACTTTCTTGCTTGGTGTTCTTCTTGGCGTGACTCATACTTGCATGGAGAGACCAAATGTTGATTGGAATTGGCCTTGGATATGGACGTTCATCTTCCAATGGACGAACACCTTTGAGCTTCAAAATCTTTGAAATAAGGCGAGAGAAAAGAATACAATTCCTTGAAGCAGTCCGGTCAACTGTTTTTGCCAATATGTGAAAAATATGAGAACACACATCAATCTCTACATTTGTGATTAGATCATTCAAAAACAAAGCTCGACCAAGATTCATATATCCGGTGCTGGACAAGGGATAGAGATTGCTACACATGATCATCGAGAGAAGTCGTAATTCGGAAGAGAGGGATGCCACATTGATTGACTTCTTATTTGAGGAGAATTCCAAATTGGCTCCTAACGACTGTTTGAGATACTCTTCATCTAGGTTCAGCTCATCATATACCGGCGGTATGGGGAGTATTGGCCGGTTAATGTGTAGAATTTCTGCCAAGTACATTGGTGTGACAGAAAAACTCTTTCCTCGAACCCAACATTTAATTTCTTCACCGACGACACTGGCATTGGCAAAGAATTCCTTAACCATGCTCTCGTATGTATCCTCGAAAGTTGATAGCAGATAGTTCCAATCTTTCGAGGCAAACCAAATGGGTATTTTTGTGTCCCTGAGCGATGGCTGGTCAACCCCCCTTTCAACTATCAAAGGAGCAACCTGAAAGTGGTTCTTGAAGGATTCAAAAGCAGCATAAGACTTAAACAAGTGAGGATCAAAAATTCCTGTTGAGCAACGAGTTCGCTTTGGTCTAGGTGAGTCAGCATCAACATCAATGATCGGCTCTTTCCCTTTGTTGCGCCCTCCTTTCACAGCTGAAGTCTTGAATGGAGACATCTGTGCAACATAGCACACAAAACAAACAGGAGACAAGTGCACAACACACAGAACACAGAACACAGAACACAGAACTTGATTAGATTCAAGTTAGGTCAAAACAAAAGTAACACTGCTGAATGCATAGACACGATGCATGGAACTAAGCAAATGTGCATGTGTGTGTATATGTGAGCAAGTGCTAATGTGTGAGTGGCATGAGCAAAGTGCATGAGATAAACTATCAATGACCAAATAGAGTGAAATAAGGTCAAACAAGTAAAAGTCCATGGTTTGAAATCACTTGATTCCAATTTGGCACAAAAATGTCACTCGGACCTTTTGACAAACACTTAGCATGCACAAATGCAAATATAACATAAATAATGCATGAACATGGAAAAAACTACCCTCAATACATGATAAAATGCCACAAGGGGCCAACACAGATGCAGAAACAACAAATGGGACATAGCCCAAGCAAAAGATTTGACAAAAAAATCACCCAATTTTGAAAAATAGCCAAATTTTCGAAAAACCCCAAAATTTTGAAACCCTAACGAGAATTCTGCATAAAGGAAAAAAAAAACTTGAAGGGGAATGCTTTAGGAGACATACCTTGAAGTTGACAATGCAGAAAGGATGCTTGAAAATGATGGGTTTATAGAAAAAAATGACCTTGGGTTGAAAAAGGGTTCGACAAAGGTTGAGCGAGGGAAGCTTTTGTGTTTTGAAACACTGTAATATCAGCAATATAAAAACTGAAAACACGCATTTTTCGCGGGTTAGGGAGTGGTAACACAGTCGCGAGACAGTCGCGAGAAGGGCCACTGAAGCACAAAAATTTCGCAAGAAGCATTAGGTCGCGAAACAGTCGCGGTAACTTCTGTCTGAATTCTGAAAAATCCAATTTTAGCCAAACAGCATTTTGCGAGAAGCTGTTGGTCACGAGACAGTCGCGAAAGTTTCTGTGTGACAGGATAAAAGAAATATTTCCCTCAACCCATTTTCGCAGGAAGCTCTAAGTCGCGAGGTTCTCGCGAAACAACCCCTGAACCAATTTTTGAAGAAACACAAAAAACATGCATTTTAATCAAAAACAAAATACATGAAAGTATAAAATCACTTTCAAAAACAAATAAAACACTCAAAAATATTTTTGAGTTTGATCAACAAAGATTGAGCATGTGAAAACACATTTAATTAAGTACAATCACACACATGAATATGACATTCATTGAACATAGACTTGTGTGTTGTGTGTGGATATCAAAAAATGAGATAGTCCTTAGTCCAATGTGAAGTTTCAATGATCAATTCAATCAAAGCATACACAACTAGCACTAGATTATGTGACCTATTTCAATTATAGAAACATGCATATATGACCTCCCACACGTACTTGATAACAATTCATTGAAGCTTTTCATTTGGCTCCATATTCAACATATCATTTGCAACTTTTGAGCAAAGAAAATCTCATTTAGAGAAAGATGCTTGAAATTTTTGATATTTCAATTGATGAGTTAGCCTTTGGCTTTTTGGGCACCATACATTTTATTTTGATCGCTTTCCCTTTTTCCTAGTCGAATACTAGTTTGTGCGACAGGCTTTTGCAGCTCTATATCTCTTTTCATTTGGAGATTTACATTAAGAGAGTTCTTTTAAGCAAAAAAAATAAATAAATAAAAGTGGAAAGATATATAGGCATGAGTCTATGCATGTCTCAAGATCAACAAAACCATTCGCTAATCATTCATGATAAGGTTGAAGATCTATTTACAACAATCACATAGATTTTAGAATTTCTTCCACAATGATATGAGTGCAGGAGAGACAAGCTAGGCTCTTTAAATGCACAAAACCATAAGTACAAAGGTACAAGGCAAAACATGCTTTGAGACAAAATTCAACAAAGTGATCAAACTTTTTAGATTTTCTATTTTTTATGTGTTTTTGAATTTTTTGAACACACTCAAAACAGAGCAAGAAAAGAACGATCAATAAAAAAACAAGAACAAACCAAAATAGATAAATGAAAAACTATTAGACACTAAACATGTGGAACCATAATAATAAGTATGCAACAAAGAGTAGTATAGGTTCACACAAGAGATAGAGTTCAGGGAATGATACCGACACCGATGGTCTTACGCAAAGATTCAAACTTTGGGCCATCTAGAGGTTTAGTAAATATGTCTGCCTTTTGATTCTCAGTGTTGATGAACTCTAAGTACACGGTCCTTTCCTCCACCAAATCTCGAATGAAATGATACCGAATTTCGATATGTTTTGATTTCGAATGTTGAACTAGATTCTTGGACAAATTTATGGCACTTGTATTATCACAATATACACACATCGTGTCTTGAGTGATTCCATAATCATGAAGAAGCTTCTTCATCCATAGTAATTGAGCACAACAACTTGCAGCAGCAATGTATTCATCTTCGGCTGTTGATAAAGAGACTGAATTCTACTTTTTGCTCATCCATGACACCAAGTTGTTTCCAAGATAAAAGCATCCACCGGAAGTACTTTTTCTATCATCAATGCAACCGGCCCAATCAGCGTCAGAATATCCGGCTAAGCATTCATTTGAGTCTCTTGAGTACCAAATCCCATAATCAGAGGTGCCATTTATGTAGCGGATTATTCTTTTGACAGCTGTTAAATGTGACTCTTTGGGGGCTGCCTGAAATCGAGCACACACGCCTACACTAAAGGCAATGTCTGGTCTGCTAGCAGTGAGGTATAAGAGACTGCCTATCATGCTTCGATAAAGCGTTGGATCCACTTCTCTTGAGATATGAATATCCCATCTTTCCGTTGTTTCACTTGAAGCCCAAGGAAATAGTTCAGCTCTCCCGCCATACTCATCTCAAACTCCCTTTTCATTTCTTCGGAGAATTCATGAGCCAAATGATCAGTTGTGGATCCAAAAACAATATCATCCACATATACCTGAGCAACTAGGAGAGACTTCTCATCTCTCTTTACAAACAAGGTTTGATCAGCTTGGCCTCTTTTGAATCCATGTTCCAACAAGTATGTTGTGAGACGATCATACCATGCTCTTGGTGCTTGCTTCAAACCATACAGTGCTTTCTTCAACCTTAGCACATGATCCGGAAAATGAGGATCTTGAAATCCTTTTGGTTGCTTAACAAATACTTCTTCATTTAGAAAACCATTCAGAAATGCACTTTTCACATCCATTTGGTACAGTTTAAAAGCCATAACACATGCGATGGACAGTAGAATTCGAATTGACTCTAATCTTGCTACTGGTGCAAACGAATTATCAAAATCTATGCCTTTCACTTGAGTATATCCTTGAGCTACCAACCTAGACTTATTTCGAACTACCTCACCGTCTTCATCAGTTTTGTTCTTGAAGATCCACTTGGTGCCAATGACATGAGTATCTTTGGGTCTTGGAACCAACTCCCATACATCATTTCTGACAAACTGATATAACTCCTGATGCATAGACTCGATCCAATTTTCGTCTCTAAGGGCTTCCTCTACCTTCTTGGGTTCGAATTGAGCAAGATAACAATTGTACGTCACATGATTCGCATTGTATTTTGGTCATTTTCTCAACCGAAGTCCCTCATTTATGTCACCAATGATATTACTTGATGGATGATTAAGGGTTACCCTTGATGACGGTTTCTTGGTGGTGGAAGGTTCTTCATCTCAAGAGATTGGAGGTTGAACTTCCGGAGGGGTGAGAGGGCTAGAAGGCCCTTGCATTGATCTGGTCTCCTTTCTTGGTATAGGGGGTGTAGACTCTTTTTCGGGAGATTCTTTCTCGATCTCATCATCTTAAGACATGTTGTCCTCAACCTCCCCCTTCTTCAGGTTCGATCCTTCACCGTCATCCCTTTCCCTTTCAGATATGGTATCATCAATGACCACATTTATTGACTCCATTACCGTCATAGTGCATTTATTGAACACCCTATATGCTCGGCTATTTAATGAATAGCCTAGAAATATCCCTTCATCACTTTTAGCATCAAATTTTCCGGGATTCTCTCTATCATTGAGAATATAACATTTACTCCCAAATATTCAGAAATATTTCACCTTTGGCTTCTTTTCTCTCCAAATTTCATACGATGTCTTCTTCGTTCCTGCTCGGAAGTAAATCCTATTCCCAATGTGATAGGACGTGTTCACAGCTTCAGCCCAAAACTTCTGTGGAAGTTTTTTGTTGAGTAACATTACTCGAGCCATTTCTTGAATCACCCGGTTCTTCCTTTCAACTACTCCATTCTGTTGTGGAGTCTTTGGGGCTGAGAATTCCTTCTTGATACTGTGTTCATTGCAAAATGCTTCAAACTTTGCATTTTCAAACTCTTTCCCATGATCACTCCTGATTGTGATGATAGGTACTCCTTTTTCATTCATCAATCTCTTGCACAATTTTTCCATCTTATCACATGCTTCTGATTACTCTCTAAGGAAGTCCACCCAAGAATACCTTGAGAAATCTTCAACTATCACCATGATGTACCGCTTTCCACCAATGCTCTCTGTTCTTGTAGGACCCATCAAATCCACATGCAGTAATTCTAACGGACGAGAAGTTGCAACCACATTCACTTTAGGATGGCTTGACTTTGTTTGTTTTCCCAATTGACATGGACCACAAACATTCTTCTCAATCTTCCCAAACTTAGGTAAACCAACCATAGCCTCAAGCTTCGAGACTTTCGCCACTTGTTTGTAATTTGCATGTCCAAGCCGTTGATGCCACAACTCCAAGAGATTTACCTGAGCACTTCGACATGCTATGCTGGGTTTTGGAATGATCCCATAGCAGTTATCAGTGGTCCTTAGTCCCTTTAGAACTTGAACACCTTCTTCATTTAAGATTAGACACCCTTTCTTTGAAAATTGGACCAAGAAATCTTCATCACAAATTTGAGTGATACTTAACAAGTTCACTTTTAATCTCTTAATACATAGCACATCAGTCATCAAAGGCAAACCCGGAATATCCACTGTTCCCTTTCCAAGAACTTGTGAATGACTACCATCCCCAAATGTCACAAATCCATCTTCTTTCTCTTTAAGAGTTTTGAACAAAGATTTTTCTCCAGTCATATGCCTAGAACACCCGCTGTCAAGGTACCACAAACATGAGTTAAACACTTTCAATGCGGTATGAACAAAAAGATATGCATGAGAGAGACATTCTTGACCATCAAAACAAGAATCATTTTTCCTTATTTCATTCAAGGATGAGTGAAGTTTCTTTTTTAAATGACCAAGTTTATCACTTAACTGTCTATTTCTTCTCTCATATTCATAGTTTAAAGATTTTGACTCACATAGGCTGTTATGTATATCATGGTTCCTATGAACTAATGATTTCAGCATATGACTAAAAATTCTAGCATGTTTCTTAGATTTAAATAACTCTAAGATTGCATTACTGGAACAATCTTCAAATATGCTCATTGAGTCATTTTCACAAACACTTTTCAAATCCTTCATGATAGCTTTAACAAGAACACTCTTCAAAACACACCAAGGGGTCTAGGATCACACTTAGGTATTAAAACCACAGCAAGTGTACCCGCTCTGATACCAATTGAAAGCTCGAAAACGTGTTGAAAACACAAGAGTTGTTTAGACCCCCAATTAAAATTACGGCTTGGTTGATTTTACACTAACTTAATACTAAGTGCGGAATAGTGTAAACACAAGCGTATAAACAAGACAACTACTCTAATCCATAATTAAAGCAACACAGCAGTAATAATGAAATGAACAAGAGTAGGAAAGAAGGATGCAAACACAGAAAATACCGAGACGTGTTTTCGAAGAGGAAACTGAAGAACTCGGCGAAAAACCTCTCCGCCGCCCTCCAAGCGGAAATCGATCCACTAGAAAATCAGGTGGGATACATGAGTAAGCAAAAGACCCTCCAAGCCTAATCTACCCGATGTACCTAAGCCCTGCAAACTCCTACTCCAACAAGACTTCTCGGAACCGTGTCTTGTCTAGCACTTCGGATCTCGCAATAAACTCCATGTTGCATTTGCCATTCCAGGCTTCTTCCAATGCTTCCTAGCAGCACCAAAACGTTACTCAACACTCTCAAAGGGTGTGGTAAGTGTTTGGGCTATCAACCTCTCAATGGTGTGGAAATGGAGAGGGAAGGGTTGAGGAGATACCACAAGCAAGTGTATAGAGAAAGGTGGGGATGACAATCTCTAATTCTAAATGTGTTTGGCTTGGGTTTTCTTTCTGAAGCATCCCTCAACATTTGTGGGTAATAAGGATATATATAAGATAGGTACAAAATGTGTGAGTCAATCAGTACAGGTTGGCAAAACAGCATGTCTCGCGAGTGTCTCACGGGAAGGCCTTACTCGCGAGATACTCGCGAGAGACAGCTGTCTCCACCTAGCCTGACTCTTCGCATTCCAGCATGTGCAAGGAACATGCTTCACTTCGCGGGAAGCTAGGTCGCGACATACCCACGAGAATCCTTCAGCCTCCAAATTGCTTGAGTCTTCACACACTTTCTATCACACAACCCTTACATCAATTCCCACAACAAATATAGGGTATAAATGATTGATAATAATTACAATCAAATTTGGCACGGAATAAAAGCCAACAAAATACATAGTTGTAAATAACAACTTTACAGCCTTGATGCCAATCCACAAAAAAATAAAAAAATAAATAAAATAATGAGGCAAAATTTAAGAAACTTACATGATTGCAAGCTTATGTTCTAGGAGATGTGGGAGTTATACGATGTAACTCTTTAGGTGATAGTCTCTTTTAAAATTCTGTGTGATGAACTTTGTAGACTTTGTGATTGATTTCTATTCACATATCATCTCACATGTATCTCAAGTTCTTGCTAGTTTGCACATACTACACAAGTTACTCTTTGCTAAACATTGTACATGTAATTGCGTGTGTTTTTGGTCTGACCAACTAAGTTTGAAAATACCTTGAGTATTATGTAAAACATTTTGTTTGCTTGAGAACTTAAAGGGAGAATGGCTAAAACTTTCTTTGGAGAAACTGGAATTAAAAATTTGGGTTTTTGAAAACGCATTCCATTACATCTCATACTCATGCATTTTGTTTAATACTTTGAGGAGTTATTTTCAAAAACTGGTTTGAGTTTTTCAAAATTGTAATTTTTCTTAAATTACTGTGAGCCGCTGTCTGTTTCGATCGATCCAAGCTGTTTTTCGATCGATCGAAAATATTTAAAATTCTTTTAAAAATCTCGGATTGATTTGATCGATCGAATGTAATTTTCGATCAATTAAAAGTCGTGAATCAGGTTTTTTAAAACAATATTCTTGACTGATTCAAACACTTTTTCAAAAAGTTTTTTTCAAACTTTTCTTCTCTCTTCGACTAGGCAAGGCTCTACAGTCAATTTTTTTCATTTTCCTTGCAAATATTCTCTTCCCTGAAGCCGGTAAGTCTCTTTTGCCATTCCTTTTTGAGTTTATTTACATTTTTCATGCATTTACACTCAAATTTTCGGACCTTTTTCTTTTTGGGATTTTTGTTGATTTAAGCCCAAATTTGTGCAATTGATCAATGAGTTTTTATGGGGACATGATATAAACATGATCTTGCTAGTTTAATTTGATCAATTTTGGGGTTTGTGAAAAATTGAAATTTTTAGGGGTTGTATTAATTCCGAATTGGGGATTTTGTTCAATTAGGTTGAAATTGATGAAATTGGCTTGTTGTTTTGATGTAATTAAGCATTATAATCTGTGTGTTGTGTTATGTAATGCTCAATTCATCAATCTGTTTCAAAATTCTCAAGTGGTTTTTCAAATTTTTAGGGTTTTTGTTAGAAACTCTATGCTCAAGCCAATTTTGTGCAAATTGAACTTAATTTGAACTTTGCTTACTGCATTAGTACATGCATTACGACATTGTGGTTGTTCATGCATCATATAGATTTTTGTTCTATCTCTTTTTGTACTAACTTGCAGTCTGTCCTTGGTCTTTGTGTTATTTTTTGGTTTTCTCTTTGTATCTCTGTCCTTTCCTTAGCACTATGCCTAAGAAGACTAGGGCTCGTAGGTCTGCCCCCTCACCTACTCCTTCCCTTCCTTCCTTTGACCGTGAGAGGTTTCTGAGTGAGAAAAACCAAGAAACTTATGAGAAGCTGAACCTTAAGAGAAAGATTTGATCTGAGCATTCTGTCATCTTAGATGAGCTTGATCCTGCCATTAGGGCAAACTTTGAGCGTCAAGGCTGGTTACCACTATTGGATGTTTCTGATCCTCCTCCTCCAGCTACCCTGATTAGAGAGTTCTTCTCGAACATCTCTATCTGCGTCTATGATTCCAATACTTTGGTAAAGAGTTGGATACGAGGCTCTTGGGGTACCCTTGGTCCAGCACCCAGTCTATCCTTATGATGAGTCTCCTGTTTTGAGTGATGTCATGTCTTACATCACTGGGTCCTCTATCCAGTGGGATTCTGATCCTAGGATCATCTTTGCTGAACTTTTTGAGTTGCACTATATCTTCTTTAGGATAGCGTGTCATTCTATCTGGCCCATTTCTCATCTTCACACCATTCCTCTCGAGCGGTGTGTATTTTTGTACGCTCTTGTCACTGATGCTCCTATCAGTTTTCCTCATTTGTTTTTTCGTTCTTTGAACGAAGTTTATAGGAGTTCATCTTCTTTACATGCTCTTGTTCATCCTATTTTCATTCATAGGATTTTACTTTATCTTGATCTTAGTGATTTTCCTTCCTCTGAGCCTGTTCATGTGATTGCTCCTATAGGTGTGTCTTTTCTTAGGTAGAGGGCTGCTCACCTTTGAGCTGGCTCTAAACACCCTAGGTCTGAGCTTTCTGGTTCCGCACCTCCTCCCTTTTCTTTTACAGGTCCTGCTAGTGAGGCTGTTCCTGATCCTGATGCTGCTGCTGATGTTGATGTTCCTCCACCTCCATCGGATGACTTTGATATCCGTCGTACTTTGGAGACTATCATGACCGTTCAGGCGGCTCATGGTCAGATTTTGGTGGACTTGTTTAACGAGATCCGTGCATTGCGAGCTGATCTAGCACATCTTCATTCACCCTCATCACCTCCTTTTGATGATGGATTGTGATTGCCCTTTGGCATTCCGTCACAAAAGGGGAGAGTAAACTTTGTAGAGGAGTTTTGTAGTTAGGGGGAGAGTTTTTTTTTTTCTTTGAGGAGCTAGTGGAGCTAGTGGAGATATTAGATTGTATCTAGGTGCTTCATTGTGTATATCATTTTTTTTTTTTTGGATATTCATGTTAGGGGGAGTTACATTTTTTTTGATGAGAAAACATTCCATCAAGAGCTGGTGTAAAACCAGTGTTTTACGCCAGCCAATAAAAAATCGCCACGTGTCCCTCTTTGGTTGTGCTGTCCTTAACTAGTAATATTCTACTTTCTTGCACACCAGACAACCCAAAAAATGGCTCTTTATATTTTATAAATCCAGAAAATAAAGACAGAAAAAGAAAAAGAAAATCCTGGAAAGAAAGGACAGGCATGAAAGGCTTTCTCAGAGGGAACCTTCGTCTGCTAACTCCATTTGGGTCTCTCTCTCTCTCTCTCTGCCTCTCTATTGTACAGTCCTTAGAGAGAGACACTTGCTGATGAATATGGATATGGGTGTCTGCTCGAGCTTTAAACTTCTCATTGTATAATGAGCAGAGGCCTTCAATCTGAAGAAGATGGCTCTACAAGAAGAGGAAACCCAACAGCTGCTAAGTCCTGCAACAGTCATTGATGCTTTGTTCTGTGAGAAAGAGAGTTTAGAGGAAGAGAATGGTATTGGGGAAGAAGGGAGTGATGAAAATGTGAAAAAGCACTCATTTTTCCCTTCGGTTTTGCTAGAGAATGACTTGGTTTGGGAGGATGATGAACTCGTGTCCCTAAAATCCAAGGAGGGAGGGACCCATGTGTGTTTGAGCAGTGGGCACAACCCCAGACGAGGAAGCAGAGGGCACGGCGAGAACTCTTTTTTCTTCGAAATCGTTCTGCTCTGGCTCACGGCAGCTCTGGTTTGTTTCCAAGCTCTGGCGAACTCTTCTTCTTCGAAATCGTTCTGCTCCGGCGATTTGTGTGGCGGTGGTGGAGGTTCGGCGTGAAGGAAGAGAGGAAGCAGAGGAATGGCGTGAACCGGCGATCTGTGTGGCTATGGTGGAGGTTCGGCATGAAGGAAGAGAGGAAGCAGAGCAAATGGCATGAACCGACGACCATGCGAGCAGGTTGTGGAGGTTCAGCGTGAAGGAGGTTCTTTGTGAGCATGATGGAGGTTGTGAAAGAAGCTGTGTGCGTGCGTGAAGGTTTTTTGCTGTGTGGAGGTTCAGCGTGAAGGTAGCCTTTGTTTTTTTGCTGTGTAGAGGTTCAGCGTGAAGGGTTTTTTTGTGGGAGCCTCTTTTTTTTGACGTGGCAAGGTCTCATTGGCATGGCGTAAAACACTGGTTTTACGCCACGCCCGGACCTAATGTTTTATCTTTTTTGATATACATGATATATACATGATTCTTGTGTCTTTGGATTCACTGTTTACTGTTTTATATTTATGAGATTATTCATTGATATATGTTTCTGTGTGAATTATACTATTTTCTGCCACACATGCGTTCATGCGTTTGTTGAGTGTTTCAGGAATATACAGGTTGATTCAATTGAGCTGCTGTCTACACTTGCAACTGATGGATAGTAGTTAGAATTGAATTTTAGTTTTTATAAGAATTATTTATGTAAAGGGCTTTCTCTTGTAAACTTTGAGCTTTAGTTTGTGTTTTGTCATGGATTGCCAAAGGGGGAGTTTGTTAGGTTCTAAAGATTTAGAAATTTATGTATTTAGAACTCTAATATATAATGTTAGCAAACCATGATCAAAACAATATGTTTAAGTCTTGTTTAGGCTTGCTCAAAGTTGGGTCTTTTATGTAAAGTTGGAATCGAGAGGCTGCAGATGCATTGGTGCATTTCGGCCTGGCTCGATCGATCGAAAGAAAGACTCGATCGATCGAATCTCGGGCAGAATGTTTTTCTGCAAAATATTTCAGCTCAGCCCTAACTCATTAAACCTTTTGGGTTTTCTGTTTTTACCCTAGGTATATAAAGAAAAATCTTAGCCATGTTTTTAGAGTTGCTCCTGTTGTATTATTGCTCATACTTTTCTGTTTTGTGTAAATCTCTTGTGAGATCTAGAGGAGTTTTCCTTTACACAAAAATTAGGGTTTTTTAGGTAGAGATTACTTCAAAACCTTGATGATCAACTCGGTTGCTGCCATTGGAGCTTAAAGAATAACAAGCGTGGGTGCTTGTAGCTGATTGAAGAATCCAAGAAAGGAGTCTGTGGATTTGGAGCTTGCACGTGGTCGTGTCAATAAGTTCTACTGGTGGGTAGCATTAGGAAGTCAAGCGGGGAGCTTGTAAGTCCTTTTGTATGAACTTCAATCCTTTCATAGTGGATTCAGGTTTACCTTGAGGATAGTTAGGTCAAATCCTCCCTAGGTTTTTTACCGGTTTGGTTTTCCTAGGTGATTATATCTTGTGTTATTTTTTATTCCGCTGCTTTATACTTTTGATATGATTGTATGTTTGTGATAACCTAGAGTTGCATAATTTGACTAAGTAACAACTTGGCTAATTAACTAGGTTAATCTAGTTGGTTTAAGGGGTCTAAAACCGTTCAATACTAAATTAACATATTTTGTATGAACTTCAATCCTTTCATAGTGGATTCAGGTTTACCTTCAAGATAGCTAGGTCAAATCCTCCCTAGATTTTTTACTAGTTTGGTTTTCCTGGGTGATCATATCTTTTGTTATTTTTTATTTCGTTGCTTTATACTTTTGATATGATTGTATGTTTGTGATAACCTAGAGTTGCATAATTTGACTAAGTAACAACTTGGCTAATTAACTAGGTTAATCTGGTTGGTTTAAGGGGTCTAAAACCGTTCAATACTAAATTAACATATCTATGTATATTATCAAAAAGCGATAGGCTCACAAGTAGGTAGAACAACCCAAAAAAATCATAATTTAATATTACAATATTAAATTGGAAAAATCTATCGGCAGATTTGAGGTCCTACTCCTATATGAGTTTTCTTTTTAAAAAAAGTAATATTTATTTTCAAAGTTGGTATGTAGTCAATTAAGTCACAGAACAGTTTGTATGATCACACTGCTATTGAGACATAGGTTAATCCTTCTGAAGGGCATAACCTCGCCAATGCAAAATCTGATAGATTTGCATTCCATTGCTCTTCTAGAAGGATATTGGAGGATTTGAAATCCTAGAAGATAATCTATTATATAACTATTACACAATGTCTTTTTTTTTTTTTTTAATAATCTATTATACAATATCCATAGCATGTCAAATAGAATACTGATATATCTTGGACTTCCATTACCAATTTTAACCATCCCCTCTCTGTCTCTTTGTCTCTCTCTCCTTTCTTCAACATGGGGAATCAAATAAACAGAGGGAAAATAGTATACTAAAGAACACCTTGAACTTTTGGCAGATGGTTATCTGGCCAGGTCTGCAATACTATGAGGTTGTTTGGTTTTTGTGTTTTCATCACCCATAACTCTATTTCCATCACTCATAACTCAGTATATGTGGGTCCCACGGCTAAAAAGTCTATTTGGCATTGTTTCCAGTTTTTATTTTCATCTCTCAATTCTCTGATTTTTGAGTGATGAATTATAGAAATTGAAAACACATTTTAGGTGTTTTTCAATTTTCAATGGCATTTTTGTAATTAAACACACACTGAGAAACCCACTGTCAGAGCAACAGCCGCAACTTTTGAACCTTTTTTTTTTTCTCTCTCACTGGGTTCGATGAGTTTGGGTGGTCTTCTTCTTCTTCTTTTTTCTTTTTACTTTCACACTGGTCTTCTTCTTCTTTTTCTTTTCCCTTTCATGCTAGGTCTGGTCTGGTCTTCTTCGTCTTTTTTTTTTTCTTCTTTTCTTTCCTTTTCACATTGGGTTTCTAGGTTTGGTTGCCTTTTTTTTTTTTCTTTTTTTCCATTCCTTTTCACTGGGTTTCTAGGTTCTCTATTTTTTTTTTCCTTCACTTCTCACGATCTTTTCTCTAACACACTAACACATAAACACAAACCCACAAACATGTTCATCCACACAAAAAAAAAAAAAAAAAAACTAGCCGATTTCAAAGACTCCATACTAATCCAAATCCACACAAAAATGACCAAATTATCAATTATTAAGTTATAAATACAAGTGATTTTTTGTTGAAACTTTGATTTGGGTACCTGAATTTGAAATAGAAGCAAGTGTCTTTGTGGAAGAGAAGGGATAGGGAAGGTGTGGAAGTGAAGAGAGGAAGGCCATTAGGACCCACATCAAGGGTGGGGTCTTTTTCGTCGACGGCGAGGCGCTGCGCTTGAGCTTGTGCTTTTGAGACCGCCGCATCGACCTCGGCCGGTGCGGTGTCTTCCCTTGGTGGCGATGGTGGCGAGGCTTGGAGAGTCCATGAATGGGGTTTTGAAGTCTCTGGTTTTGCGAGAGTAATAGGGCTGAAGGAAAAAGGAAATGAAACTAAAGTGATATGAAATGATGAAATGGTGTGAGGCGGGTAGGCTAACAAGAATACCTGACATGGTGCTCAGGTATGGGTCCCACAAAAAGTAGAAAAAATAGAGTGATGAGAAGCTAAAAACATGTGCCAAACGGGTGGGGTATAGAAAATTGGGATATTTTAAGTGATGAGTGATGAATAACGAAAATTGAGTGAGGAGTGATGAGTGATTGTTTTCAAAAAACCAAACAGCCCCTATGTGTTTGTTTGGCATGATTAATTTTGCTAATTTATTTTACTATTTAGCTTATTTTTGCTACTATTTATGAGTCCCACTACACTTTTTGGTACTATTCATGGGTCCTACTATTCTATTTCAGTTAATTTTTACCTTTATTTACAGTGCTCTCAGCAAAAAGTTTTCAAATTCAGCAAAATAAGTGAATTCCAAACAAATGCTATAAGTTTTTAAATTTATACACTATCAAAATTAAAAGCTAATTCTGTACACCAACTCATCAGCTCTGTCAAAGATCTCTCTTAGTCACCTTATAAAACCCAACTTAACAATAGCCTTAAATCACCAAAAATCATAAGTTTTTTATTTTTTTTTTTTAATTTTTTTTTTAATTTTATATTGATGAAAATACTTTGTAAGCTTTATATCAAACAGACAGTGTGCAAACCCTAAAAAAAGTGAACAATATTTTATGAGTTGGCCGAAGAACAAGACAAAAAACGAAATATGGTAAGCAAAATGTTAGGAACTTGAAACAATGTCAAATTAGGTCAAACAGAAGTAAAGTTGGGCTAGACAAAGGAAGTGTCGATTGACATTGACTGGCCCAATTGTCACTTCCTCTCAAAATTAGAGTGCCGATTGGCACTCCTTGATCAAATGGTATGAAAAAAGAACAATAAAATCTAAAAAGCCTACTAACCCTAAATTCATTTTTTATTGTATGAAGGAAAAGGTAATGTCTAGTTTCTAATGAAACAAGTTTTATATAAGAAATTTTAACTAAATTCTTCTTTATATTTAAAGTCCATTATCATTATATATTGAACGGTTTTAGATCCCTTAGAACAACCAGATTGGTTAGCCTAGATTAATTAGTCAAGTTGTTACTTAGTCAAATTATGCAATTCTAGGTTAAAGTTATCAAATAATCATATCAAGATATAAAGCAGCGGAAAATGAATGACCACAAAATATGATGACCTAGGAAACCACACGGTAAAAACCTGGGAAGGATTTGACCTAGCTATTTTCAAGGTAAACCTGAATCCACTATGCGAAAGAATCGAAGTTCATACAGAAGGACTACAAGCTCCCCGCTTGACTTCCTCACGCTACCCACCAGTAGAACTTACTGACACGACCACGTGCAAGCTCCGAATCCACGGACTCCTTCTTTCTTGGATTCTCCAATCAGCTACAAGCACCCCCGCTTGATATTCTTTAAGTTTCAATGGTAGCAACCAAGTTGATCATCAAGATGTTGATACTATCTCCAACTTGAAAACCTTAAGCTTTGTGTAAAGGAAAGCTCCTCTAGATCTCACAAGAGATTTACACAAAACAGTAATGTATGAGCAACAATACAACTGGAGCAACTACTAAAAACGTGGCTAGGGTTTAGTTTATATACCTAGGGTAAAAACATAAAACCCTAAACGTTTAATGAAGTAGGGCTGAGTTGGAAATTCTGCAAAAAAATCAACCTGTGCGATTTTTGATCGATCGAGTCTATTCTTCGATCGATCGAGCCAGGCTGAAAGTCCCAAGTACTTCTGCAGCCACTCGATTCCAACTTTACAATAATAAACCAACTTTGAGCAAGCCTAAACAAGACTAAATACATTGTTTTGATCATGGTTTACCAACATTACAACTTAGAGTTCTAAATACATAAAATCCTAAGACCTTAGAACCTAACAAACTCCCCCTTTGGCAATCCGTGACAAAACCCTAATTAAAAACTCAAAGTTTTACAAATAAAAAGCCCTTTATAAAGAAATGCTCATAAACTTCAAATTCAGCCTAACTACTATCCATCGGTTGCAAGTGTAGACAGCAGCTTAGTTGAATCAACCTGTATATTCTTGAAATACTCAACAAACGCATAAACGCATGTGTGACAGAAAAGAGTAAAATAACAGGTATAACATTCTTGTAAGATTCACACAACACAAAATAAAAACATATATGAATGATCAACTCATAAATATAAATCAATAAGCAGTGAATCACAAATCAACAAGAATCAATAAAAAACATGTATATCAATCAATGTTACTCCCCCTAACATGAATATCTCAAAAAAAAAATAATATACAAAGTGAAGCACCTATATACAATCTAAAAACTCCATAAGTAACAAAAAAAATCTCTCCCTAACAACAAAACTCCTCTACAAGACAAAACTCTACTCCCCCTTTTTGTGACGGAATGCTAAAGAGCAATCAGGAGTCGCCATCAAAAGGAGGTGGTGAGGGTGAATGAAGACGCGCTAAATCAGCTCGGAGAGCACGAATCTCATCTAGTAAGTCCACCAAAATGTGACCATGAGCCGCCTGAACGGTGATGACAGTCTCCAGAGTACAACGAACATCAAAGTCGATCGAAGGAGGTGGAAGAACATCAGCAACAGAAACATCATCACCAACTGGATCAGGAACATCCTCACCAGCAATACCTGTAGAAGAAGAAGGAGGAGGTGCGCTACTAGACGACTCAGACCTAGGATGTTTAGAACCAGCTCGAAGATGAGCGGCCCTCTGTGTAAGAAAAGACGCACCTATGGGAGCTATCACATGAACGGGCTCAGAGGAAGGGAAGTCACTAAGGTCAAGATAGAGCAAAATCCTATGAATAAAAATAGGATGAACAAGGGCATGAGAAGTAGATGAACTCCTATAAACATCGTTCAAAGAACGAAGAAAGAGATGGGGAAAACTAATAGGAGCATCAGAAACCAGAGCGTACAAAAATACACACCTCTCAAGAGGAATTGTGTGAACATGAGAAATGGGCCAGATGGAATGACACGCTATCCTAAAAAACAGATAGTGCAACCCGGAGAGCTCAGCAGAAGTGATCCTAGGATCAGAACCCCATTGGACAGAAGTCCCAGTGATGTAAGACAAAACGTCGCTCAACTCGGGAGACTCGTCATATGGATAGACAGGATTCCTAACCAACGGTACCCTTAGAGCATCAGCCACTACCTGAGGAGTAATGGTGTACTCTATGCCTTGTATCCAACTCTTTACTAAAGTGCTGGAATCATAGATGCGGATAGAGATGTTCGAAAAGAACTCTCTAATCAAGGCAGAAGGTGGAAGAGGATCAGAAATGCCAACAAGGGTAACCAGCCCCGACGCTCAAAGTTTGCCCTAATGGCAGGATCTAGCTCATCTAACAGAACAGAACGCTTAGCCCAAATCTTCCTCTTAAGGTTAAGTTTCTCAAAAAGCTCTTGGTTTTTCTCACTCGAAAACCTCTCATGGTCAAAGGAAGGAGGGGATGGAGAGGAAGAGGGAATGGTCCTACGGGCTCTAGTCTTCCTAGGCATGATGCTAAGGAAAGGACAGAGACACAAAAGAGAAAACCCAAAAGACACAAGAAAACAAAACTAAGGACAGACTGCAAGTTAGCACAAAAATAATAGAATGAAAATCTATATGATGCATGAACAAATACAATGCCATGATGCATGTACTAATGCTGTGAGCAATTAAGTTCAATTGAGATTAAATTGACAAAATTGGCTTGTGCAGGGAATTTCTTATCAAAAACCCCAAAAATTGAAAACCACTTGATGAAATTTTTTAAACAAATTGATGAATTGAGCATTACAAAATTTAACACATAGATTATAATGCTTAATTTCATCAATACAACAAGCCAATTTCATCAAATTCTACCCAATTTAACAAAATCCCCAAATCGGATCAAGAACAAACCCTAGAATTTTCAATTTTTCACTAAACTCAAAATTGATCAAATTAACAAGCAAGAATCATGTTTATGATGTGTCCCCACAAAAACCCAATGATCAATTGCACAAAATAGGGCTTGAATCAACAAAAAATCCCAAAGATGCTAAGTTCGAAAATCTCCCTTAAATGCATGGATTTATGCATGAAAACATGAAAAAAAATCAAAAGGAAGGGCAAAAGAGTCTTACCGGCTTGAGGAAAGAGAAATTTTGCAAAAACTTCGGAGGAAAACGACAAAAATTTGAACTTTTTGACTTGCCTCGTCGGAGAGAGAAAGAAAAAGTTTGAAAAAACTTTGAAAAAGTGTTTGAAAAAGTCAGATTTGATCTTTTAAAAAAGCTTCTCCACGATTTTCGATCGATCGAAAATTACATTCGATCGATCGAATGAACCAGACATTTTAAAACAAACTAGAGCACTTTTTCGATCGATCGAAAAACAGACTGGATCGATCGAAATGGGCAGAGGCTCACTAAATTTTGAGAAAAAATCCAGTTTTGAAAAACACAAACCTAATTTTGAAAAACAACTGCTCAAAGCATTAAACAAGGAAATCAAAATGCATGAGTATGAGATGGAATGCTTTTTCAAAAACCCAAATTTTTTAAACCCAAATTATGTCAAAAACAAGTTTCAATCATTCTCCCATTGAATTTTCTCAAGCAACAAAAATGTTGTGCACAAATCTCAAGATATTTTTAAACTTGGTTGGTCAGACCAAAAACACACACGCTAGCATGTACAGTGTTTAACAAGGAGTAACTTGTGTAGTGTGTGATATTAGCAAAAACTTGAGATACACGTAAGGTGATATGTGAATAGCAATCAAACACAAAGTCTACACAATTCATCACATAGAATTTAAAAGAGACTATCACCTAAAGAGTTACATCTTATAACTCCCACATCTCCTAGAATAAAAGCTTGCAATCATGTAAGTTTCTTGCATTTTTGCCTCTTATTTGTATGAAATGGCATTCAGCCTAATAGTACACACCGGTTTGAATTAAGTGAATTGGCATCAAGCCTAATAGTACACACCAGTTTTAATTTAATTTGAGGCTACACCTTATGTTCTTTTTATGCATGTGCTACACTTTCTCGAGCACAGAATCTTATGATATGCACTAAGGTGTTCATGATTGGCTAGTGAACAGTGGTGAGATGGTTATTTATGCCTTTCTCAAAAGAGTCAAGTCCGACAGTCAAATAACATACGACTTCATGATTAAGACAGAGTGATTAAGAACCATACACATCTTTCCCACACAACATGCACTACAAAGTTTCAACTAGTCAAGTGCAATGAATAAGTTCATCAAAGTTAAACAAAGTACACAAGACATGACATGTGTAAAAAGATAGACCAACATTGTTTTTCAAAAATCAAGAAAAATAGTGTCAAATATAATTTTTGCTTTCTCCTTTTCTCCTTTTTTATTTTTTATTTTTTTATTTTTTTTATTTAAGAGAAAACAAATAAATCCTAGAATGAAATGCATGAATGTAATGCAATGCAAATCTTAGAACAAAACAAAAGAAAACATAAAAACCAAAGAACAATGGTCACAGAGGAATGAGCAATGAAGCACAAGGACCATGTCAGAAAGACTCAATTAGGTCGAGTCTTTTGCATCCAAAACCTTTTAGATGCATCAAGAGCATTGGAGGTCTTATTCACATTCAAGTGATTTCCAACTCCAGGATTGGAATAAAGGTTCAAAGTCTTCACCAATTCACCAATAAGTGCCATAGGATCTTGTGCTTGAGACACAGACACTTTTGGTTTGTTTGCTCTCTTAGCAGCTTGAAACTTGTAACAGTTAGGACGAATGTGTCCAGACTTACCACAAAAATGACACACCCAAGCAGGTTTACCATGCATCTTGTCCTTAGAAAGGGTAGGTTTAGTTTCTCTCAGATCAACCCTATTCTTCTTAGGAGGTGAAACTTCTACGGGTTTGACTACCTCACTCATAGGTGGTTTGACAGTTTCACTCACAACCTCACTCATGGAAGGTTTAGAAGAAGAAGAAGGAACAAAATGCGTGGAATGCGGTGCAGAGTCAAAGATGCTTTCAACATAACCTAACCCAGATTTATCAGAAGGATACTTTTAAACATTCAGCATGTGATCAAGTTTAGAATTAGCAGATCTAGCAACAGATAAATCATGTTCCAAATTTTTAACTTTATCAAGCAAAAGCATGTTCTCAGATTTAACATTGTTCAAAAGATCATTAGCATCAAACAGTTTAACAAGCAAAATTTTCTGTTCAAGCTCAAGAGAATTAATTTTCTTCAGGCCAAGTTCTACATTCCTAGCATCCCTAGCAGCAATTTTGCAGAGTTTATTGTAGGCCTCTTGAAAATCTGCATCCTCAGAGAGTTTCCCATTAGAAGGGTTCTCTTCAACAGATATGCTTTCATTGACTACAACAGTAGCAGTGAAAGTAATGAAGTTTCCATCCTCATCACATCTGGACTCATCATCGGAAACCTCATTATCGCTAAGGGTTACAGCCATAGCTTTACTCTTAGTCCTTAAGAATGTAGGATATTCAGATTTCACATGACCATACCCTTGACAACCAAAACACTGAGGACCCAAAGAATTATTTGAAGATTGACCAACTTTTTCTTTAGGTTTTTCAAGGTTACTAACCTTAGTGGGATCATTCTTCCTAAAATTTCTAGGTTCAGCAGGTATGTACCTCTTGCCTTTCTGTTGGTATTTCTAAGAAAGTTTTTGAAATTTTTGGCAAAATAGGCAATCTCTGTAGCAGAGAGCTCATCATTAAATCCACCACCATCAACATCATCAATAGACTTAAGAGCCATTGATTTGGATTTATTCACTTTAGGTAGGTCAGACTCATAGGACTGAAGAGATCCTATAAGTTCATCGACAGGGATGGAGTCCACATCCTTGCTTTTAGTGATGGCAGTCACTTTGGGTCTAAAGTTTTCAATTAAGGATTTAAGTATCTTCCTAATAATTTTAGGTTGATCATAGATTTCACCCAAATTAAAAGCAGAATTGACAATATCATTTAATTTAGCATAGAATTCATCAAAAGATTCATCATCAGACATTCTAATGCTTTCAAATTTAGAAGTCAATTGTTGCAATTTATTGATCTTAACTGTCTTTGTGCCTTCATGCATAGTTTGGAGGATTTTCCAAGCAATATGAGCAACCTCAACATTAGAGATCCTCTTAAATTCCTCCATGGAAACAGCATTGAAGATGGCATTCATAACTTTGCTATTGAAGCCTGCTGCTTCTTTTTCAGAAGTTTGCCACTCACTCACAGGAGTAGTGGGCTTCTCCCATCCGTACTCAACGGAATTTCAGACTCTCTCATCAATAGATTTCAGGAATGCTTTCATCTTTACTTTCCAATAAGCATAGTTGTTCCCATCAAAGTGAGGAGGAACAAACAGAGAGTGTCCATGCTCCATGACAACAGGGGTCAAGGATCAGCTCAGAGATCAAGAAATCTCAAACAAAAGAGCTACCTGCTCTGATACCACTTGAACGTTTTAAATCCCTTAGAACAACCAGATTGGTTAGCCTAGATTAATTAGCCAAGTTGTTACTTAGTCAAATTATGCAATTCTAGATTAAAGTAATCAAATAATCATATCAAGATATAAAGCAGCGGAAAATGAATGAACACAAGATATGATGACCCAGGAAACCACACGGTAAAAACCTGGGGAGGATTTGACTTAGCTATCCTCAAGGTAAACTTGAATCCACTATGCGAAAGAATCGAAGTTCATACAGAAGGACTACAAGCTCCCCGCTTGACTTCCTAATGCTACCCACTAGTAGAACTTACTGACACGACCACGTGCAAGCTCCGAATCCACGGACTCCTTCTTTCTTGGATTCTCCAATTAGCTATAAGCACCCCCGTTTGATATTCTTTAAACTTCAATGGTAGCAACTAAGTTGATCATCAAGATGTTGATACTATCTCCAACTTGAAAACCCTAAACTTTGTGTAAAGGAAAGCTCCTCTAGATCTCACAAGAGATTTACACAAAATAGCAATATATGAGCAACAATACAACTGGAGCAACTACTAAAAATGTGGCTAGGGTTTAGTTTATATACGTAGGGTAAAAACATAAAACCCTAAACGTTTAATGAAGTAGGGCTGAGTTGGAAATTCTGCAGAAAAATCAACCTGTGCAATTTTCGATCGATCGAGTCTATTCTTCGATCGATCGAGCCAGGCCGAAAGTCCCAAGTACTTCTGCAGCCACTCGATTCCAACTTTACAATAATAAACCAACTTTGAGCAAGCCTAAACAAGACTAAATACATTGTTTTGATCATGGTTTGCCAACATTACAAATTAGAGTTCTAAATACATAAAATCCTAAGACCTTAGAACCTAACATATATATATATATATATAAACTTCATTTTTCCTACCTTTCGAAATGTAAAATGACTAATTGAGTTTTTTTAGTTAAGTTTTACAAACATATTTTTTCAATTTATAATATACCAATCTACTTAATGTTATTGTGACATAATCGATTTAAGTATGATTTTATTAATTCTAATTTTGAAAAACTTCTTTTTGTAGAAAAAACTAAGTGCCATTTTATCAATTTCTCTCTCATTTCTTCTTAAAAGTCTTCCATATCTCAATTGATATTTTTAATAAGAATTTATGACTAAAAAAACATTATCTACGATACAAAATTATAATAGACAAGAATAAAATAACTTTTAGGAATAATAGAATTTAATTTGTCAAAGTCACTATTTGAAACATCATTTGTTAGTAACATAACTAAATAGCGTCAACCTACCCAAACAAAGATGGAGTTAACATACAACTCAACAAATTAATACTAATTCAACCAAAATTAATTTTGCATAGAAAATCAAATATCACGATTCATGCATAAAATTTTACAAAAAAAAAATGAAATTCGTTTCTAGTATTAAGAGAGATAAATTGTTTGGTGTATGGTCATATATAGAATTGAATGACTAGTTGACAATATATTATGTGGGGGACTTTTTCACAAAATTGAATCATCGTCGTAATGAAAAATTGATCATCAATGATGGATTTCTATTTACCTAAAATTTTGTGGCCTTGTTAGGGGGTGGAAAGAGAACAAACATGAAACAAATCATCTATAATTTTATTTTAAATTTTTTTTAGTATAATTAATTATTAAATTAAAATTTTGGGAGCATTTTTTCTAATAGGAGGCATTCCGTAATGGCTTAAATGGCCATGACTAAGAGCCGGCCCCAATGAGCAAAATATTATTCATCATCTTTGAGAAAATTAAAACCTTATCAAACTTGATTATTCAACTCTAACACCACTCTATTAATACAACTCAAATTTGATTAAATTACAACTTTTACTACATTTTATTATAACATAGGACAATTTAAAACCTAACATAATTCACTGGACTTTCTCCAACAACTGCTTTAGAGTGTGGACATAATTTTTGTTGGCATTATGCCATAAGATTGATCAACTGGTTCCTGAGTTATCTTTAGCAACTCTAGTTGAAACCTTTCCATTGCAGGCAGTGGCAACCATATTGGTACTACAACCCCATCTTCACCTTTGTTGTTTTTGAACATTGCATAGAAGCTAACAAATGGTATGGCCCCGCTAGGACCCCCATAAACCGGCTTCCCCCACCCAAAATCGATCCCTGAAAACCCAACTTGTGTTGTATCAGCAACAAGAAAGTTCCCAGCTGTTATACAAGGAGGACGTCCTTTGATCACAATAAGATCTGCCAGTGACCTTATGTACTCTTCGCTCATTTCTGCCTTTGACTTTTTGACCAACTCTAGTGCATATCCTAATGGATTTTTACGTAGTAATTCAGCCTTGGAAATTACAGTAGGGAATGCAAATGCATTCCCATAATATCCATTAGGCACTTGCAATTTCATGCGTTGCTTACCACGCAAATTGATAAAGCATGATAAACGAACAACATCATTTGGATCAAACTCAAGCGCGATCGTGCGGCATTTCCATAAAAAAGCAGTGAGTATCTCAAAGGTAGAGCATGTCTGAAATTGTGGAGGAAGATGCTTCCGTATCGATCTCATCTCTTTTGGACCAAAAAAGAAAGACCAATGGACCATGTTGTTGTTCTCTATTATTGTTGTGCTTTTGTTGTTATTCACCATCTCGTACTCGTGATGTATACAAGTAATTCTTGGTGGGTCTCGTGCATTTAAGATATGTCTTTGCCATACCGGTTGTTTCGATGGTACACATGAGCCCCTTGCCATCTCTGCAATAGTGTTGAGGAATTGCACCAACCCAAGTGAATCACTGATTGTGTGGTTTAGTCGTACCGCAAAGATGAATCCTCCGCATGTCAAAAGGGTCACCTGCAATTCGTTAGATGACAGTTTAGGCTACCAAGAAGAGGACAAATCCAAAAAAGGTGCCCCATAAACAACATATTAAATAAATGTTAGTTATTTCAAATTTTACCACAAAAACTTTACAGATAAATTAAATGTAACAAAAATATGTTTGGTATTGCATAAAAAACATATTAAGTGTGCATTTGGCTCTAGATTATAAAATCAGTTTATTTTACTATTCAACTTATTTTTGCTACTATTTATAAGTCATACTGTACTTTTTGGTATTATTCATAAGTTCTACTGTACTATTTCAGTTAACTTTTATCTTTATCTACAGTACTTTTAGTAAAAAAGTTTTCAGTTTCAGCAAAATAAACAAATCTCAAACAGACCCTAAATGAATGTTTGAATTATTTTTTTAATGATTGATGATCCTTCATTTATAAGACTTGTGTGGTTAAATCTATTATATTTTTAACTTCACGGAAGTGCCAATTGAACTACATAACTTTTAACATCATTAATTAACAAGAAATGAAAATGCCGATGCATTTAAAGGTAAGTTTTTTCCCCCCCAAATAAAAACCTACTCACAACAATAACAAGTTTACAACAACAAAAAAATTTATAACAAGAGTAAAATGTGTTCAAAAAAGTCAAAGACATTTGACTTTTGATTGAATTCATAATATATATTATGTTACATAAACTTTTAGGCATTATAGTTTTACACATCATTACTTTAATATTTATTTTTAATTTAAACTTAAATTTCATATATTTTGCATTTAAACTCTCCATTAGAATCTTGGTATATCATATTTTCTTTAAATTGTAGACTATATAATTTCATATACAAACACACAGTCAAAAAAAGAAAAGAAAAGTACAGTAAAAAAAAAAAAAAAAAAAAAAAAAAAAACACAATCATAATAAATGAATAATACTTTAACATTTTTAGAATAATGCTAAAAATACAAAAAAAATTTACAAACTGCTGATGTGGTTAGTAATTATTAATAAAAAAAAAATGATATTAATAATGGGTTTAGATGAAAACCAATAAGAGGTTGGCCAATTTAATATTCTGTAAAAATGTTGTAAAATAGTTTGTAACTGTACAAATACAAGCATAATAAATGTCTCAAATGTTTGACTTTTGGTTGAACTCATAATATTGTGTCACATAAACTTTTAGACCTCACAATTTTATATGTCATTATTCTAATATTTATTTTTAATTTAAAATTAAACTTTATTCTATATTTAAATCCTCCATTAGAATCTTTGTATATCATATTTTCTATAAGAGATGGGTTCAAGTTACACCTGGTGTAACTCTATAAGAGTTACACCCTTTTTAAGCCATAGATTCCTAAAAGATCGAACGGTTAAAAACAAAACACTATTATCCATTACATCTATTAAATATTTAACAAATTAATAGCATACTCGTTATCTCTTTCCTTATTAAATGCTCCTGTATTTTTCTCTCTCCTTATTGAGTCATTCATTGTAATTTCTTTTTCTATGCAATTCCTTCCATCATTTATTTAGTTTTTTCCCTAAATAAAACCTCATCCTTTTTTTACAAAATGTTCAAGCACAATTGAAAAAAAGGCATCAGAATTTATCAGAATTTATTTTCTCGTCCTCGTAGCTACAAGCATGAATATTTTCCCATACACTTTGCTGCTCTTGAACCAGAAAATTTCTCGAGTACCTTTATAGTTTGTTTGGAAGTTTAGAGAGAGAGGAGAGTAGAGGGGAGTAGAGGGAAGGGGAGTAGTGGAGAGGAGAGTAGAGGAGAATGATTCACCTCAACCTTATTTGGATATTTTTAAAATTAGTAAGGGGGAAGGGAGTAATTAGCCCTTCCCCTTGTGTAATTTTGTTAATATAATAAGGATAAATTAGGTAATTTACTTGGTCAATAGTTTATGTACTCTACTCCCCCTCCAAATCTCTCCAATTTGGGGGAATTAAAATTGGGGGGCTAAAGGAGTCCAAACCCGTCCCCCTCATTCTTTAAAAAACTTCCAAATAAGGTAATTGCATTATTTTCCTTCCCTCTACTCTACTCCCCCTCCTTTTTTAAACATCCAAACATGCCATTAGTTTCAATGGACTTGATTCCAGTTTTAATCAGCACAAACAGGTTAAGTAAAACTGCTAATATAGAGATAGTAAAGAGGAACCAACGGTCTGATGGCTTGAGATTCTTTGCACCATTGCAAATAATTGTTAATATTACTCCTTGAAACACAAAGTAGTAATTTGCAAGAGCGAAAGCGGACGATTGAAGATTGTTGAGACGCGTATCTATCTTTTCTATTACTACGCTCAGTTCCTCTTTTTGCTTCACAAGTCTTTCCAATTCTTTGCCAATATGAGTGCTAAAAAATTCAAAAGAGATGGATTTGTGAATGAGAAATGCAAATAAGATACTATGGTTGTTTTATTTTAATTTTTCTTTTTCCTAGTTAACGAGCATTTCCTTATTTATATAGGAATCAATCGACTATATATAGAAAGCAAAAAATTCCAGGGCCCACTTTCATTAAACTGAGGCATACTAGCACCTGTATAGGGGTTGTACTCAAACTAGTGCTCTAATTCAATTTGGGAAAATGCTTTGAGTACTAAAAATAATTAGAAGTTCTTTTCAAGAAATTTGTGCTCTTGTTGTAGTCTGATGCTATTTGTAGCTCCTGCTATGAATATTTTTGCTTGAACATTTTGTTAAAAAGGATGAGGAAAGTGATATGTTTTATTTAGTGGAGAAAAAAACTGACTAAAATAAGAAAAGCATAAAAAGATGGAGATGGTAGAAACGTGCTAGGAATTGCATAGAAAAAGGAACTACAATGAAAATTAAAAAAATTAATAAGGAGAGAGAAAATGAGACACGAAAAGCATTTAATAAGGAGAGAGATAATGAGTATACTATTAATTTGGTAAATATTAAATGATATAATAATGGATAACAGTGTTTTGTTTTTAACCGTTCGATCTTTTAGGAATCTACGGCTTAAAAAGGGTGTAACTCTTATAGAGTTACACCAGGTGTAACTTGAACCCATCTCTTTCTATAAATAAGAGACTATATAATTCCATATATGACACAGTCATAATATATAAGTGCGTAATGTTATAAAATATATTTATAAACAAAATCATAATAAATTTCTATTAATAACTAACATGATTATATAATTTTATATTAAAATATAAAAAATTAACAAAAAAAAATCATATTATATTGAACTTTTTCGTGTATGGCACAATCCCCGAATAGTTAAGTTTATAGAGCTCTTAGTCCTCCTTTCAAAGAATTTATTCACCTTAAAAATCTTACTCTTTAAAAGAACACCATTCAAACATTTGGATTGGAATAAAAAGTTAATAATTTCCATAATTATATTTCTTAATTTAAACTTATATAAAGAAAATAAAAGATGAGGATTTTTATTAATATATAGTAGATAATATGATTTGAAAAGTTATTAAAGTTGTCTATTAAGTTTTCAAAATAAATATGTTTTAAAATACTTCAAAAGTGTATAAATGATTAATAAGTTCTCCAAATAGAGTCCGCACTAGTCTTTATTCTTAATTATTATATGTGGTGTATTCAGTGCCTGATGAAAATATTTAATTTAAGAAATAAAATGTTATCTGTGAAATAAACTATCAATTTTTATTCTAAAAAAAAAAAAAACTATCGATTTTATGAGAAATGGAGAGGAACTAACTAATGATATTCAAGGAATATTAATTAATTCGAATTTGGTGAAAGTAATCAACACCATATCTATTGGTATTGGTTGTACTGACAGTATGTACCCTATGAACTATTAAACTGATACCAGTACCGGCCACTTTGAAGCATACATGATAAAATATACGGCTATGTCATGGAATTTTGGGGAATTTCGATCGGAACAAATATTAAAAAATTGTTAACAAATTAAAACAAATGTCATAAAACATGTTATTTAAACATATTAATATATTAGGTTAATATAGTTAGGTAAAAGTTTGGGCTTACGGGATATTTAGATTTTAAATTATATGTAAATTGCGGTAAATTCAAAATGAAACGTACTAGTATTAACTAGAAACGAAAGATTTAGGGGGTGTTTGGTTTAGCCATTTTCATCACTCAATTTTCAATTTTCATCACTCATTACTTAAAATTTGTAAGCCCCACCAATGATTTTCTTGTTTACCTTAGTTTTTATTCTCAATTCTTATCACTCAATACTCAAAAAAGTGAGAATGAGTGATGAGATATTAAATCAAGTTTTATGAGTTTTTAGATTTTAAAAAATTGAGTTAGGAGGCAAAATAGTAATAACATTTACAAAATGTGACTCACATGTGATGAATTGTCTCATCAAGTCAGATGTTATTTATTGCTCAAGAGAAGGGTACCAAGGGCCCCATCGACTGAGTTATACTTTGCTTTTTACTAACCAAAAACAAAGGAAATATCAAGTGCCAAACAAAAATTTGAGATGAGTTCAGAAATTTTGAGTTATAAGAATGAGTTTATGAATTGTGAGTTGTGAGTTATAAAAATTGAGATATGAATTATGAGATATGGGTGAGATGTGAACCAAACAGGGTAGTTCTTTGGATTAAACTAAAATGACATTGAGTACAGTATTAACTACTTTGATTTAGGCCCTAACAATGGTTTCACCAGCCCACTATATTAAAATTAACCTTCGAATTCAGAATCTATGGTATTAATTTATAACTTGGAGTGGAGGGAATTTAGCGACGACTTTAACATATGTATACCTGAATGAGTAGCAAAGGGCATCCAAGTATACCATTAGAGCCAGGAACATCTCGTAGAAGCTCATCAATATATGGGCATGGTGGTTGTATTGTGTCACCAAGCTGCTCCAGTGTGATGTCCGCATCAGCTTCAACGAACAAGATTCCTTCTCCGGTGCAATCCACCATAAGTTTCCGGTTACATCCTTCCCTAAGCCTACCTGCAAAAGGGTAATAATACACTAGTGCTTTAGCTAGAGCTGCTTTGATGACTGTCATGGGGTCTTTATGAACCATCAATGGATTACTGTTTGAGTAAAACATTATAAATGGAAGCTGAAAACGAAGGCCTTCTTGGTCATCTATGTCTGATAGTTGCTTTAACTCATAAGGTGTTCGTTCTGCAGGCACAATTAACTCCGGCTCGCAATGTCTCACTGAGAATACTAGAGGGGAAGAAGGTGGCATAGACATTTTTTGTGGGCGCAAAAGGAATAAGTAAAAGAAACAGAAAATATATGATGAAAGTGGACGAGGGTCTTCTTATATTTATATCCATCCATTGGTTTTCTTGTATTACAATCGAAAGTAAAAGCTATTCAGCAGAGAAAAAAAAACAGTGAAAGCGAAAGCTTTTACATCAAACAAAAGTATGCCACATCGGTGGGACCAAAAACATAAATCATGTTACAAGCATCCTCAGATACCCACGTTGCTATGGACAAAGACTTGCATGGCCACGTTGACAAGAAGATTTCCGTAGCCAGCCACGTTGCTAAAGAGATATAGATGATGTTTCCTAATATCACTTCTTGTTTAGATTGGTTTGGTTTTAATTGTTTAGGATCTGTGGTTTAGATTGGTATTGTTAAGATTAGTTTGATTTCAAGTTCCAATAAGCTAAGCATTATCTTAGCAAGGGTTTCAAATAAAAGATGAGCTATGATAGCTATCCGATATAGGTTGGTAGTAAGTTTATCGTTATCTTGTAATGTGTATTTATATTCAGAAGTATGAAATGGAAGGGCAAATCAGTTTATTCCAATTAAATTCTAAAGGAGGCCTGGTTTCCCTAGAAGAAAACCACTTAAAGCGCCCTCAACCATTTTCTAATATCTATTTCATCAAAATAGGTAAGAGAGGAAGAGGTAAAGGACGTTGAAAGAAATTTAGACCTCTTAACCCCACCAGATTAACCTAGTTAATTAGCCAAGTAATTTACTTAGTCAAATTATGCAAATCTAGGTTATCACAAACATACAATCATATCAAGAATATAAAGCAACGAAAAAGTAAATGACACAATGATATGATGACCTAGGAAACCACACGGTAAAAACCTGGGGAGGATTTGACCTAGCTATCCTCAAGGTAAACCTGAATCCACTATGCAAAAGAATCGAAGTTCATACAAAAAGACTTACAAGCTCCCTGCTTGACTTCCTAATGCTACCCACCAGTAGAACTTACTGACACGACCACGTGCAAGTTCCGAATACATGGACTCCTTCTTTCTTGGATTCTCCACAAGATACAAGCACCCCCGCTTATTATTCTTTAAACTCCAATGGCAGCAACTGAGTTGATCATCAAGGTGTTGATAATATCTCTACCTTAAAAACCCTAAGTTTATGTGAAGGAAAACTCCTCAAGGATCTCACAAGAGATTCACACAAACCGCAAAATATAAGCAACAAGAGCTTCCCTAAAAACTTGGCTAGGGTTTTCTTTATATACTAGGAGAATTATATCTGAAACCCTAATCCTTAATGGGCTTGGGCTGAGTTGGAAATTCTGCAGAAAAAAACATTCTACTCGAGATTCAATCGATCGAGTTTAATTTTCGATCGATGGAGCCAGGCCGAAAGTCACTAATACTTTCTGCAGCCACTCGATTCCAACTTTACATACAACGCACATTTTGAGCAAGTTTAAACAAGACTAAACAACCTATTTTGATCATGATTTGCCAACAATACATATTAGAGTTCTAAATACATTAAATCCTAAGTCTTTAGAACCTAACAGACGTGAAATCCAAGTTGAACATAACAATTTGGTATCAAAGCCAGTGATGGAGGTGCAACGTATCAGCCACATTGAAGCCGAGCTTGGAGCATTAAACTCTAAGCATGATAACGTGATGAAGCAAATGCAAGAAATGTTTTCTACTCTAAACTCTCGATTGGACTAGCTTGTACTGAACCAAAATTCTGACCATGGTGAAGGTTCCTTAAATCGAAGTGGGTTCAAGGGGAACTATTTCAGTACTGGAGAAGGAATGAGTCATACAACTTCATCAACCATCACCAAGCTTGCCAAGTTGCACTTCCCACGCTTCAACGGCAACGAAGATCCCACTAGTTGGATGTGCTAAGTTGATCAATTCTTCAAGTTTTAGAAAACCCCGAAAGAAGAACGTGTGCCACTCGCAGTATACCACTTAGAGGGGGAAGCCCAATTGTGGTATCAATTGTTGAAGTAGGAAAAGCAGGCAATCACATGGAATTGCCTTAAGAAAGGCTTAAATGTGCGGTATGGTCCCACCCAATATGAAGACTTCTTTGGCAATCTCACAAAGTTGAAGCAAACTAACTCAATTTGGGAGAACCAAGTTCAATTCGAGAGGTTACTATACGCACAGAAAGATTGACCCCCTCACAACAAGTTAGTTGTTTTGTGAGTGGGCTTAAGGAAGGCATTCGAGTCGAAGTGCAAGCATCACACCCAACAACGCTCGTTGCAGCCATTGGCCTAGCACGTCTTAATGAAGCTCGACTGCAGTCTCAATGTCGAACATTCACACCAGATGCAAAGAAGACACCTATGTCATCACCCTTGAATGTGCAACTTCCCTTAAATCATGCCATTAGAAGACTCACTCCAGTCGAACTTAAAGATAGAAGGGACAAAGGGTTGTATTACAACTATGGTGAAAAGTTTGGGCTTGGCCATTATTGTAAGAAGCTCTTTTTAATTGAAGGGAGTTGGTCTGATGATGAAGGGGATGATGGGAAGGAGGTTGAAGAGATTGAAGAAAAAGGAGATGAGGAAAATGAAACTGTCAGCATCTCCTTGCATGCCATTGCTAGGACTCAAGCTCCTCAAACTATGAGGGTACGAGGTCATATGGGTAAAAAGATGATAACCAGCCTAGTGGACTCAAGCAGTACCCATAATTTCTTAAGTGAAAGAGTGGCAAGAAGGTCGAGGTTGCAACCCAAGAATGATGGGCGACTCTAAGTCATAGTGGCTAGTGGAGAGAGAATAACCAGCTTGGGGAAATGCTTAGGGGTATGAGTGGTTCTTCAAGGGATCACTGTCATAATGGCTAGTGGTTCTTATTGCAATTATATGCTCTTACACCTGTGGATTAACGACCCCAAGATCTAACACATGGAACCAAGGAAGACGAGCGGCTACAAAAGATTTTGGCCTCATTCAGGGACTTATTTGCAGAACCCAAGCAATTGCCACCAACTAGGTCACATGACCACAAGATTCCCTTGATCCTTGGTAAGGGACCTGTGTGTGTGAGGCCTTATTGCTATCCACACATCCAAAAGACAAAGATTAAACGTATGGTTTCAAATATGCTAGCATCTGGGGTGATACGGCCAAGCAATAGTCCCTACTCATCACCAATTATAGTAGTAAGGAAAAGTGATGGTTCCTGGAGGTTTTGCATTGATTATCGAGCCTTGAATCAAATTACTATAAAAGACAAGTTCCCAATTACAGTAATTGATGAATTGTTGGATGAATTACATGGAGCATGTTATTTTTCTAAGCTAGACTTATGATCGGGGTACCATCAAATCTGCATGCATCCAAGTGACATTTCAAAAACGGCATTTAGAACCCATCAAGGCCACTATGAGTTTCAGGTAATGCCCTTTGGACTTACTAATGCCCCATCTACCTTCCAATCCCTTATGAATGAAGTTTTCAAATAATACTTGCGCAAGTTTGTTTTGTTATTCTTTGATGACATCTTAATCTACAACAAAAGTTTGGAAGAGCATTTGCGACATGTCAAGATAGTGCTATCGACTCTTAGAAACCACAAGCTATATGTGAAAAAGGAGAAGTGTCAATTCGGCCAAGTGAAAGTTAAATATCTTGGTTATGTGATTTCCAAGGAGGGAGTAGCAGTGGACCCAGACAAGGTAGCATCAATGGTAGATTGGCCTAAACCAACTTCACTTAAAGCTCTTTAAGGTTTTTTGGGATTGACCGGGTACTATCGTAAATTTGTCCAAGATTATGGGAAGATAGCATAGCCTTTCACAAATATGTTAAAGAAAGATTCATTCCTTTGGAATCCAGAAGAAGAAATGGCGTTTGAGGAATTAAAGATAGCAATGACTCAATCTCCAGTGTTGACACTTCTAGACTTTACTAAACCATTTGTAGTAGAGTGTAATGCCTCAAACACTGGTATTGGTGGAGTTCTCATGTAAGAATAAAGACCGGTTGCATCCTTTAGTCAAGCCCTTGATGGAAGGAAGTTGGCCCTCTCAGCTTACGATAAAGAAATGCTCGCCTTGGTGCTAGCAATGCAGAAATGGAGACCATAGCTCATGGGATGAAAGTTCATTATCCAAGCAGATCAAAGAAGCTTAAAATATCTTTGGGCGCAAAAGATCACTACAGAGGCCCAACAAAAGTGGCTAGCCAAACTAATGAGGTACGACTTTTTCATTGAATACAAACGAGGGAGTGAGAATTTGGTAGCTGATGCGTTGTCAAAACATGAAGAGAAAGGAGAACTTGTTGCTATCTCCCAACTAGTACCAAGGTGGCTAGAACCAATAAGAAAGGAGGTCCAAACTCAACCATAACTCCAAAGGCTTACCAAGTTATGCCAAGAAGGTGAAGTTATGGGCTCGTGGCAATTTCGTGAAGGAATACTTTTCTTTAAGGAAAAAATTTTCCTAAGGGAAGAATCTTCGCTAATTTCAACCATTATCAATGAAATTCACCCCAGTACTAATGAAGGCTACCACAAGACTCTACATTGAGTTCGTTTCATTTTTTATTGGAAAGGCATGAGGCAACAAGTTAAGGAGTTTATCAAGCCATGTGACACCTGTCAACGACACAAGATAGAGAACTTAGCTCTAACCAATCTACTCCAACCTCTCCCAATTCCTACTCAGGTTTGGTCTGACATATCTATGGACTTTGTAGAAGGTCTTCCAATATCAAAAGGAAAGTCCACTATCTTAGTAGTTGTTGATAGACTATCTAAATATGCTCATTTTATTCCAATCTCTCACCCGTACACTGCTACTAGTGTCGCCCAAGTGTTTTTTGATCATGTTTTTAGGTTGCATGGAATGCCACAATCCATAGTTTGTGACAGGGACCCTACATTTACTAGTTCGTTTTTGGAAGGAGTTGTTTAGATTGAATGGTACAGCCTTCAACTTCAGTTCATCATACCACCCACAAACGGATGGCCAAACTAAAGTGCTCAACCGCACTGTGGAAATGTACCTGAGGTGTTTAACAAGTTCCAAGCCAAAAGAATGGGTTCATTGGGTTTCATGGGCAGAATTTTGTTACAACACAAGTCTCCACTCTTTTACAAAGAAAACACATTTTGAGATTGTGTATGGTAGATCTCCCCCTACACTATTGTCTTATGTCCTAAGAACCATTAAAGTAGAGGCAGTTGACCAGGAGTTAAGAGCAAGAGACCAAGTCATCGAAGAACTACGAGACCAATTGAAAGAGTCCCAAGCCTATATGAAAAAGTTTTATGATAAGCACCACACTGAAAGATCTTTTAAGGAAGGCGATTGGGTATACCTACAGCTTCATCCGTATTGGCAAATGTCCCTATCTGTACGAAGAAATCTAAAATTATCACCAAGATACTACGGCCCATACAAGATGTTACAAAAGGTTGGACCTGTTACCTACAAGCTCGAGCTACCCCAAGAGTCTCGTATTCATCCAACTTTTCACATATCATTCCTTAAGAAGAAACTTGGACAAGGAGTAAAAGTGTAGATTAAGTTGCCATCAACACAAAAGGAAGATGATTCTCTCATTCTGAGGCCACAAGCGGTATTGGAACAAAGGAAGAAGAAAGGAAGCACAGAATTTCTCATTCATTGGCAAGGGCTTGCACCAAGTGAAGCCATGTGGGAAAATCTTGAAGACTTGCGTCAACAATTTCCTACATTAACCCTCGAAGACAAGGGTGAATTTAAGGGGGCAGAATTGTTACAAGCATCCTCAAATAACCACGTTGCTAAGGATGAAGACTTGCATGGCCACGTTGACAAGAAGATTTCTATAGCCAGCCACGTTGGTAAATAGATATAGATGACGTTTCCTGATATCACTTCTTATTTAGATTGGTTTGGTTTTAATTGTTTAGGATCGGTGGTTTTGATTGGTATTGTTTAGATTAGTTTGATTTCAAGTTCCAATAAGCAAGGTTTTCAAACCCGGATCATTCATTGAACTGTAAAAATGAGAGGTTCAAGGTCTTTGAGGTCGAACTGTGATGACGTCATAATTAATTTAATAATAAATTAAAGCCTAAATATAGATATTAAATTTGTAAAACTAGCAAAATTGACTAATATATCTATATATGTGAGGAAAATTTAATGATTTTCAAGCATATATTTAATAATTAAATAAGAAAGTTAATAAAATAAAATAATAACCATGAAAACATTAAAATTTATGATTAATTTTTGAAGCAAAGTTAAATATCTTTGAAGGATTTTAATTATAATTTTTTTTATTCCTTGTAAGAGATGGATAATTTAATTAAGTAGAATAAATTGTGTTAAGTTGTTTTTATTAAAAAAAAAAAAAATTGCTAAGGGGTTGGACTGCATGTTTCTTGACACTGGTTTGTACAGTCCAACCCCGATTTTAGGGGTTCACGGAATTGCCACATATGCCCAGTTCTTTATGCTTAAAAAACCGGTTTTCATCCCAGTTCACGGTTTTCATGGTCCGACCTCTCGGTCCGGTCCGGTTCTGAGAACTATGCCAATAAGCTAAGCATTATCTTAGAAAGGGTTTCAAATAAAGGATAAGCTATGATAGCTATCTAATATAGGTTGGTAGTAAGTTTATCATTATCTTGTAATGTATATTTATATTCAGAAGTATGAAATGAAAGGGCAGATCATTTTATTCCAATTAAATTCTAAAGGAGGCCCGGTTTCCCTCGAAGAAAACCACTTAAAGCACCTTCAACCACTTTCTAATATCTATTTCATCAAAAGAGGTAAGAGAGGAAGAGATAGAGGATGTGAAATCCAAGTTGAACATAACAAATTACATGTGAGGAATTAAAAACATAAATTACATGTGAGGAATAAATAAGTATTGTGATAAAAATTTTTGGTTTCTTATTAAAGATCTAATGCAACGTTTACTGATTAAAGGCGTAAATCTGACATTTTACGCCAACTCCTAACCGTTTTTTTTTTTTTTTTTTTTATTTGAACATTTATATATTTATATTGTACCGTACAATAGAAAAGAGGAATTTTCCTTTATATCCTTTTTTTTTTTTTTTTTTTGGTATTTCAATATCAAACAATTTTGAAATTAAAAGGTTTTGTGGTGCTGCTGCTTCCAACACCAATTGCACCTAACAAAGATTTTTATTTTTGTTTAGGATATAGGATAGGTACTACATGCAGCAACTTCTTTCACATGTCAAATACTAGTAGAAAGATGTTAGGTTCTAAAGACTTACGATTTCATGTATTTAGAATTCTAATGTGTATTGTTGGCAAACCATGATCAAAACAAGTTGGTTAGTCTTGTATAGACTTGCTCAAAGTTGGTTCTTTTATGTAAAGTTGGAATCAAGCTGATGCAGTAGTTATTGTGCATCTCGGCCTGGCTCAATCGATCGAAACTTAGGCTCGATCAATCGAATTTCGGGTAGAATGTGTTTTTGCTGCATAATTCCAACTCATCCCTAACTCCTAAAACGTTTAGGGTTTTATGTTTTTGCCCTAGGTATATAAGGCAAATCCTAGCCACGTTTTAGAGGTTGCTCATATTGCTATTTGTGTGAATCTCTTGTGAGATCTGTGAGGAGCTTTCCTTCACACAAGCTTAGTATTATTAAGAGGAGATTTCTTCAAGAACTTGATGATCATTCAGTTGCTGCCATAAGAGCTTAAAGATACACAAGCTGGGGTGCTTGTATTTGCTGGAGAATCTAAGAAAGAAGGAGTTCGTGGTCTCGGAGATTATACGTGGTCGTGTCAGTAAGTTTCTACTGGTGGGTAGCAATATGATGTTAGTGGTCTAAGTCTTATTGTAAAACTTCAATTCTTTTTATAGTGGATTCAAGTTTACCTTGAGGATAGCTAGGTTAAATCCTCCCCAAGTTTTTTACTGGTTTGGTTTTCCTCGGTGATTATATTTTTGTGTTATTTATATTTTCGCTGCTATACATGATATGATTGTTTGATTGTGATAACCTAGATATGAAATTTGGACTAAGTAATCACTTAGCTAATTTACTAGGTTAATCCGGTTGTATTTTAAGGGGTTTAAAAACATACAAAAGATTTGGCACCACACAAATTTGGCTATAAATATTAAGCTCAACCACAAAGAAATCCAGTTTAACCCACATGCTTCTTCTTTTTTTTTTTTCTTTTTTTTTTTTCATGTCTGTTTCTCTCCTTTCTTCCAAAGTAACATGAAATTCATGTATAACATAACAAAGGTTTTCGTGAGAAACTGACAGGGAAAAATATCCAGAATATTCCTCGTACAAAGTCTAACGTTGGAAAGGAAACTGTTGAATCAATTGGCAACTGACCAATATAAATTCACCAAGGGGACTCACTGTCATCGGACCACTTCAAACTTGAAGGTTCCATTGCTGACCTTAATTTTGCTCCTCTCGTTTTGCAGTACTTTTTGTGCCGAAAGGCCCAAAAAAAGCCACCATGCGATTGTAGACTACTAGACTTTCTTCTTGACATGTAAAACGTGATGGTGTAGCTCCTTCCTGGAAAACATATACTACACCCGCACTTTTCACGTGTCTGGATGGATCATGGATATTAGTTTTAGGGCAACACTAATTATTAGGAGAATACTGAAATTATCCTCAATTTCATTAAAAATAATAATCATATATTGAAGTGTAGACTGTAGATTAATGTCATTAAGGTCAAATTAATAATATTGAAGTGTAAAAAATATCCAGAATATTTATGATTTTTTAAACTTTCTGTTTAAATGTTGATACATGATCACTATGTAAAGTTTATGCGATAGTACCTTATTAACACCAATTAATTAAATAATCACAAGCAATATTGAGAATGAAATTTATGCGAACAAATTATCAACACCAAGAAGGGATTCACACAAAAACACTGCAAACAGTGGTGACTTCAAGAATTTTTTTTTTTTTTTTTTTTTTTCAGTGAGACATTAAGAAAATTAGATTAAAAAAAGTTTAATATATATCAAGTTATGAACCCAAAAAAACACACACACATCACAATTCACATAAATAACATTATAACATAATAATAATAATAATAATAACAACACATATATGAAACACATGCACACATGTATATATTATAAATTTATAATTAAAAAAGAGATGCTCACAACTCACAAACATTTACTCTTTACTCTTTGAGAGAGAGAGAGAGAGATTTGCATTATTGTTTGGTTTTGGGCTAGGCTAATATATGATCAAAGTGTACAAAAATATTTTTAGAGGTAAATTAAAATTGTAAAAAAAAAAATATTATTTATATATATAAGGTTTTTTTTTCAAGTCAACAAGCTCATTTGAACCCCCTGGAGTACCTATAGCGTCACCCCTAACTCCAAATTTACATGGAAATACCTTTTGTCTAGAAAGTTTAGAATAATATGATTTTTTTTGCTTTTATTTTTTTTATATATATAAATATGAAATTTGATAATTATTAACAGAAATTTATTATAATTGTGTTTATATAAAGAATTATATATATATATATATATATATATATATTCTAGCATTGGATTATTATTGTGTTGCTATATGGAACTATAGATTCTACCATTTAAAAAAAATATGATTTGTTGAAATTGTAATATACACTGTAATTACAAAATAGAAATTAAAAATTGAATTATAAAATATATAAAATATCTCAAAATCTTATGTGACACAATATTAGCAAAAACTCAAATTGGTTTACACACACACATATTTGGATTCACAATAATTGAAGAAAATACAAGAATATTAAATAAATTAGGAAATAAGACCAGAATATGGTGAAACTAATAATGCAACAAGATCTCTACTATGAATACTACAAGTCTAGACTTGGAAAAATTGGACTCGAACCCATTAACTTGACTCAACATGAAGGGGAATAACCCATCCTTTAGAAAAAACGGGTCAACCTCTACTCAACCCCACAAGTTTTTTAAGTAAGGGGAATTTTAAAGGATTTTTTTTTTTTTTTATTTGAAGGTAATTTGCAAAGTTGGATGTTCTCTAAGTGAAAAAATCATTACAATCAGTTTTCGAACTCTTTTTAAGGGCAATCAATCTCTTAAGCATTCCTATAGCCACAATTGTGTTTGTATCAACTTTTAGCTTTTAACTTTTTTGTATAACTTTTTAATATTTCACTTTTTTCCCACTTTTCTCACTTTTTTAAGGTACAAGTATATTTTAACACATTTTCAGTAAAAATTTAAATAATTTGTTCCAAAAAATAAATATTTCTTGTTCCAAAAAAGAAATATTTCTTGTTCCAAAGAAATGAAAAAAAAAAAATACTAAATGTTGTGGATCAAGTTAAATAATTTGTTCCAAAAAGTTAAATAATATGCAGTACCTGAAAAAGAAATATGATCCACAACATTTAGTATTTTTTTTTTTCATTCATTTATGATTTTGATACCATTAGTGAATTATGGATTGTGTAAATTTAAGAATTTATGTATTATTTAAATTTTATTTTTTGAGAAATTTGTTATTTGTTCTTTTATTTGTATTAAAAGGAAGATAAAAAAACAATATGATCTTGTTATTATTATTGTTGTTGCTACTATTATTGTTGTATTGTTGTATTTTTTTTCCCTACATGGTACATGGGAAAAAATACGGGTAACCTGATCGACCCAATTCGCTTGCAACTTGTTTAGGATTGCCCGTTTCTAAATCAAACCTAATCTGATCCATTACCCAATTAACCTGATCTAACCAAACTCATTTTCCAGGTCCAACGATAACTCTCTTTAGTTGTAGAATGAAAAAAGGAATCACATTAGGTTTCAGACAAGCATGGAGGTCAATTGGTACATGTTTTGATCACAAGTTGGAAGTCTGCAAGATACCAACCTATTATCTAGGACAAAGACCAACCGGTAAGGTTTTGTTGGAGACACTTCGATGGTTGTCAGTGAGGAAAATCACAATAAAGCTCAAAGTAAGTTGATGCAATAGAGTGCATCTGTTTCTTCTGTTTTAGAGGGGCTTATTTATTTATTTATTTATTTATTGGTCAAAATTTTAGAGGGGCTTATTTAGAGTTCTCCTAACAGTGGCTAGTAGAATCTTCCCTATACAGTTAGGAAAAGGACCTGACATCACGCCATCTTCCATAATTTATTAGAGGACTCTGCCAAAGGACACCTTCCCCATGGTTGCAGGGAAAGGCCCTATTATATTGCATTAAATGTAAAGGATGATAGAAGCATTCGCAACCTACGCAAAAAAATTTGTCTATTTTAGCTTAAGTAATTATTTTTTCTATTTTACAATCTCGTTTTTCAAAACATCTCACATCAAATTATCTATTTTATACTATAATTTATTAAAATATCAAATTTTTTTTAATTATTTCTCTTTTTTACACACAACAACCACCATCTACTCTCTTCCTTGATCTTTGTGATATGTAGAATGAAATAAAAACTAAATGCAAAATGAATAGTGCCAAAGTAAATTTACACAATTACTATAACAACTATGTATTGTTATACAACTTTGTATAGCCAGTGTAGGTGAATTTTGAGTTTTGTTGGTTAAAATGTGATCATTTTTTTTTATTATACAAGTACTTATGCGAATGCTCTAAGTTAATCATATTTAACACGGGATGTAAAGTCCTGTGTTAATTCAATTGGCAAACCGATTGAATGTACAAAATGTTGCAGTGGAGAGTGATTCCAAAAATTGCATTGATGTAGTCAAAGCTCCCAAGCAGCATATCCCCTAAAGACTGCTTAATTTTGTAGATGAAATTCAAACTCTTGTTGTGCATTTCAGTTTATTAGATGTTAGTTGAGTCAATCGTGATTGTAATAAGGCTACTCATGTTTTGGCTAAATGAGCTCTCTTAAGAACTTTGTACCTAGTTTTTTGGATGAAGCATCTGCCCCCTTGTGCTTAATCGAAGTTATTGTAGGGAGGTTGCTCCTTAGTTGTTTTCTTTTTTATTGCAATAAATCTCTGTTTTTCATCACAAAAAATAAAAATGTATGGTATGCAGTCATAGGCCCATTATTGTTGGGCCCAAGGCTGTACATTGCACTGTCATAGGCCCATCACTTGTGGGCCCAGTTTGTACAAAGTGCATGACAGGTAAGCTGAGGACTGTTTAGGCCTCAATGCTGTTATGGTTCAGATGCGTTCTAGAATAGCTCAGTAGTGCCTTAGGGAGTATTGCTACCGAGCACCATTTGTTTCCTAGCACTAGTTCCAACATTCGATTCCTTGTTTCCAAGGCAGGGTCCACCTCTATCAAGAATAATCAAAATGGGCCCCATCTACACGAAACTTGACAAAAAGCAATCATTGTCAATCCATTAAAGGAAAACTATAAATTGAGGAAAGGTAATAGAAAAGGGGGTTGGACAATAGAAAGAGAAAAAGCTAGAGGATAGAGAGTGAACAAGTAAGGAAGCACGAGAGTGAAGGTGTTCGGTCGGCCTAGTTAGTTGTCCTTTTGGGGGGCCTAAACCTTTATCTAGAGGAACTACCCATTGTAGAAAATCTATAAACCCCACATCAATAAATTAATTGTGAGCCCAATTAAACAGTTGGCCCATTAATTGAGAAATAGGGTACGCTTTTTTTATGAGGGATGTGAAGGAAGATGGTCTCTAGCATATACTTGTTCTTTGAGCAATGCTGGGACTACAACTTATTACACAGCTTTTACCATAACTTATCACATAACAAATTGTGTAATAAGCTATCTCCCTAGCATTTCTCTTGATCTTTAGGCAAACGGTGTCCGTTGTTGATCTTTGTGCAGGCATCTCCAGATTTGGGCCTACATAGTCATAGATTGTCTAAGATTGGGGATTTCATCCTTTCACGGTGTAGTTCAGCCACAGACCTTCTTCACTACTCTCAGTGAGGTAGCAATCTCAGGGCCGCGAATGCGAGAAGATACATTGGTGGGCCATTGGAAGCAATTTTAGCCCTCACATGTTGGGCTGGGGCAGCAAGACTAGGCTTCTTCAGACAAATATCCTGTGTTCCCTTAGCTAACTTTTGGGCCTATCTAACATGGGTTGGTGCGATTTCCTTGCTCCACTTGCTAACCAATAGTGTATTACTGTTTGTAAAAGACATCGACACAAACTGAATGTTTTGTTTGTATAGTAGGACCATGGATAAGTCTCCAATTGTTACAGCTGAATTCGGAGTTTAAAAGCATTTTGTATATTACCATGTGCCTGTGTTTTCTTATGAGAATTGAGAGAAAACACAAATACATGCAGTGTCAAAATTAAAGTCGTGATAATACCTATTTTACCACAATTTTGTCACAATTATTATGTGATGGTGTTTTACTTACCACTTTTACATGAAATCGCCATATTCTCTCCACCACCCTCGTGGCAAAAAAAAAAGAAAAGAGTTATGATTCTATATTTTTTCTAAAACCAGTGCGGTGGTCAAACAAAAGTACTCGGCAAGTTTTTGGCATTCTAATCTATTCCTAAAGAGTGGAATGGTCTCTAGTACCTCACGCCTCTGCTGAGCTGATGCAGAAAAGTACATTTGTTTTTCTTCTCTCTCTCTCTTTCTTTTTCTATTTTTCACCATAGATAACAACCAATTTTAGAGCATGAATTCTATCTTCGTCTAAGAGCTTAAAAAGGTAAGGAGAACCTTAGTTGTAAAGTAGTCGCTGCTCACCACATATGCAAGAGAAGAAGCTTTTTGACCGATTACAATAATACTCCATAAGTAACATATTCCAAAAGAATCTCATACTTCTCTGCATTTTTCTTCAAAAGGAAACTCCAAGAAAAGGAAAGGAAAAAAACAGCCGTGCAGTGCTTGAAAATAAAATGGCATCTCAAGAAAGAAATATAAAATATTCCCACATGCTACTCTCTTCAATTAATGGACAATCATGAAAATGAACCAAAACGCACATTTTGACTAATAAAAGAAGCCTCTAGGCGATGCTAAAGTCATGATGGATCATATATGCATAAAGAATGTTACACCACCAAATATTTTTTAATTGGATCAAAAATCAATAATTATGTCATCAAACAATTGTTTAAATTTTTTAATTTAAAATAATACATAAAAGATAATTTTATGAATCAAATGATAAATTTCGTTCGATTGGCATGAAAATTGGCATGTATGTTAAGAATATATAGAACATATAATCTAATTGTTGAGTTTTCAAAATATGAATTCAATAACAAGCTATGTGACACAAGAATTTAAATAAGCTACTTGTGCCACGTGTCATACCCATAGCCGAGGAGTCCATTATTGCGCCAAGGAGGTCACACGCTCGGACAATAAGGCCACGTCAGTGGCATATTACCAAAGGAGGTCATATTGTAGAGAAAGAGCTTCAAGGAGGGGGTTAACCCTGACATGACTGAAGGAATGGTGGCTACCACCACATTTAATGCATCCCACCAAACCTTCTAACTGCATTTATGTAGAGAAGATTCCTGAACAATACTACCATAATTGCCCTAATTCACAAGGGGCTTGGAAAAGTGTCTGATAGGACAAGTACTTAAGTAATGGCCTGGACGATCAATAAGTGGAGGGCCAAGATCATCTGAAGTGAGCTATATAATGTAAAAGACCCTCTAGGAAGAGGGGATCAGAAAATCCGTAAAGAACACACTGTAGTAACAAGAATTGAAATTGTATCCAAGTCCAAAAGAACTAAATTCAATAATCATTCACCTTGGACTTCGCTGAGGAAGGATTCCCTTGCTTTAAACTTATCTTTCTTTGCTTTCTTAATATCTTTGATCCATTGTGCACATTTCTTGATCCATTGAGGCCTAGCTTTTAAGCTCACTCTCTACAAATTTATTGTGTTGGACTCTTTGGGCCTAAATCCTTCTACCCTTTGGGCTCAGGAATCAAAACCACGCCCCTACAATTGGTGTCGTTTGTGGGGAAGCTTAAGCTTTAGTGAGTTCAAGGTCCAACCATGGTAGGATCAGGGTAAGACCAGGAGAAGTCTATTGGTTCCCAACGCTAGGATTAGTTCTTCAACCTTGAGCGAATGAGGGACCGCGAGTTTAGTGTGCACACCACACATACTAGCAGGAGCCAATCTTAAGGCGGAAGTTACATCTCTCATAAGGAAAATACCAGAAGCATGCAGTTGGAGATTGACCGCCTTCGCAGGAGGTTACGCTGTGAGTAACGGAGAAGGACTCCCTTAGATTCTGGCCCCTCTTTTGATGATGATAGGGATGGTAGTTACAAGCCCAGGTCTAGGAATCCTCCCAATGAGTCTTTTCCGTATGATAAGGACCGTCATTACAATCAGAGGAGTAAGAGTCCATCTCGTGAAGGTTCGGGCAATGATGCTTTGAGTAAGGCTCTTAGCCAGATCTCTAAATCACCGTTTACGTGTAGAATTGAAGAGGGAAAACTTCCTCGGCGGTTTACTCAACCAACATTCACCATGTATAATGGTAGAACAGACCCTGTGGAGCACATCAGCCACTTCAACTAGAGAATGGTCGTTCACTCCTGGAACGAAGCCTTGATGTGTAAAGTATTCCTATCCAGTTTAGGGCCTATGGCGATGAGATGGTTCGAAAGTCTGAAAGAAGGTTCTATTAGCTCCTTCAAGGAGCTTACTAGGGCCTTTGGGGCTCGTTTTATGACTTGTAGTAGGGTTCCTCGGCCCTTAGATTCCCTACTTTTTATGACCATACAAGAAAGGGAGACCCTGAAAACGTATTCTGGCAAGTACTGAGAGATGTTCAACAAGATAGATGAGAACTTTGATAACGTGACTATAAGGACTTTCAAGGTCAACTTGCCCGTCGAGCACGATCTAAGGCAATCTTTGACCAGGAAACTAGTTAGGAGTGTGCATCAGCTTATGAACCGTATTGATGAGTACAAGTGAGTCAAGGAGGACTAGCAACAGGGAAAGGTATAATAACAACCGACCTCGGAAAGACTTTACGAGGCATTTTGGGTCTACTACTACTTAGGTAATCAGTACTATGTTCCGAGAGCCAGTACACCAAATCCTGGAGAAAAATAAGAACGAACCGTACTTTCAGTAGCCGAACAAAATGGGAGGAGACCCTACAGAATGCAACCAAAGTCTTCACTGCCAGTACCACAGGAGCAGGGGCACACCACTGAGGATTGCAGGATGTTGTAGAGTCATTTGGAGTAATTGGTTAAAATTGGGAAGTTAAAGCAATTCTTGTATCAGCCCAATAAACAAGGTAGTCAGGCAGGATTGGGGGCTCAGAGAGACGCTTCTGTAAGACTACATTTAGGTACAATTAATGTCATCTTTATTGCTCCAAGGAGAACTGGTTTTCGGCCGTCCAGGGTGTTGTCTATAGCTCAGTCATTTATCAAAGACTTACCCTTGATTTCTAAGAGGAGTAGAGTGGACTTCCGACCAGTTTTGAGCTTCTTCGACGAGGACAAAATTGGAACCCTGCAGCCACACGATGATGCCTTAGTGGTCACTCTCAGGATAGGAGGGTATAATGTGAAGAGGGTGCTAGTAAATCAGGGCAATGATGCAAAAATTATGTATCCTGACTTGTTTAAGGGACTGAAACTAAGGCCCAAGAACCTAAACCGCTATGACTCCCCTTTGATAGGGTTTGATGGGAAGATTGTCTTCCCGAAAGGCCAATTAGACTGCTTGTTCAGGCAAGGTTAGAAGTCATGAAAGTAAATTTCGTCGTAATAGATTCCTACTCCCCCTATACTGCTATTGTGGCAAGACCTAGGCTTCACGCCATGGAAACCGTGTCTGACACCCTTCACTTGAAAGTGAAGTATCATTGGGGGACCTAGTCGAGGAGCTAATTGGAAGCCAGTCTGTGGCTAGGCAGTGCTTGGTGGCTACAATTGGACATCAAGATGAAGGTGAACTCTCGATGTCCACCGAACAGGATTTATAGTAGTCAAGGGTGCCAGTGTTGTTTACAGGGGCAGTGGTAGAAGGGGCTAAGTTCGAACAACTGGAAAACATTGTTATTGGCAACGATGACAAGAAGTTCTTTTAGGTCGAAGCTCAGTTGCCTCCTCGAGAAAGGCAATAACTGATGTATTTCCTTAGAAAAAATATTGATGTATTTGCGTAAAGCGCCTATGACACCCCTGGGTAGATCCAAATTTCATTTGCCACCATTTAAACGTCAATCCATTTGCCATCCCTAAGAAGAAACCACCTTGACGCCCATCTAAGGAACATTCTAATGCCGTCATAGGGAAAGTACTCAAGCTTAAGTAGGCTGGGGCCATAAAGGAGGTATTCTACCCCGAGTGGTTGGCCAACATAGTGGTGGTGAAGAAGAAAACTGGGAAGTGGTGAGTGTGTGTGAACTTTACAAATTTAAATAAAACTTGCCCAAAAGACCCCTTCCTCATGCCTTAGATAAATCAATTAGTGGACGCTACTATAGGCCATCCTCGGATGAGCTTTTTGGATGCCTTTCAAGGTTATCATCAGATACCGTTAGCTTTGGACGATTAAGAAGAGATTGTTTTTCTTACACCTACGGGGAATTACCACTACAAAGTAATGCCCCTTGAATTGAAAAACGCAGGGTCTACCTACCAAAGGATAATGACCAGGATGTTTGAGCCTTAGTTGGGCAAAAATATTGAGGTGTACATAGATGATATGGTGGTAAATAATAAAGTAGAGTCCGAGCATATAAGTGACCTTGAAAATATTTTTGAGATACTAAGGAAACACAAACTGCACCTTAATGCCGCTAAGTATTCTTTTGGCGTAGGCTTTAGCGAATTTCTAGATTATATGGTTACCCATATAGAATCAAGGTTGACCCTAATCAGATTAGAGCCATTAACGACCTGCAGCCTCCTCAGAAGCTTAAAGAGGTCCAGAAGTTGACAAGAATGACTGCCGCTTTGAATCGATTCATTTCTCAGTCAACGGACAGGTGTAGGCCTTTCTTCCAATTGTTGCATAAGTGGAAGGGATTTGAATGGACAGAGGAGTGTTCCTTGGCCATCCAGCAGTTGAAGGAATATCTTTTCCGGCCACCTATTATGTCTAAGCCTGAGCAGGAGGAGCTTTTATTTGCTTAAATTGTTGTAGCCTCACATGCGGTGAGTCTGGTACTAGTGCGGGATGATGATGGGGTGCAAAGACTAGTCTATTATGTGAGCAAATCACTACATGAGGTAGAAAGTCACTATTTACCATTGGAGAGGGCCATCTTGGCAGTAATGCATGCTACACGGAAGCTCCCACATTACTTCTAGGCCCACATTATTGTGGTTCTAACCCAACTCCCTCTCTGATCACTACTTCAAAAAGCTGATTACACAGGGAGGGTTGCGAAATGGGCAACGATCCTAGGAGCCTTTGATATTAAATACATGCCTCACACCTCCATAAAGGGTCAGGTCCTCGTTAATTTAGTGGCAGAGTTTGTTGAGCCTTCATTTGAAAAAAATGGTGAAAGGATGAGCATGGATGAAAAATTAATTAGGATAATCTCCTCGTAAGGACCTCTATCTTGGCAGGTGTATGTTGACGGCACAGCAAACCAAAGGGGATCAGGAATGGGGCTGGTTGTAGTATCTCCTGAAAGGATCATCATTGATAAATCCTTAAGACTGGGTTTCTCGACCACAAACAATGAGGCTAAGTACGAGGCTTTGTTGGTGGGAATGACTATGGTTTAGAAAATGGGAGAAAGAACAGTGGAGATGTTTTCAAATTCGAAATTGGTTGTAGGCCAAGTAAAGGGAGAATTGGAAACCAAGGATATGAGAATGCAAGAGTACTTGAACCAGGTTATGCTCTTGCAATCAGGGTTTGACTCTTTTTCCTTATACCAAGTCCCTAGAAGCAGAAATAGGCTTGTTGATTCCCTTGCCACTCTTACAACCTCCTCAGCACAGAGCCTACCTCGGGTCATCCTAGTCGAGAACCTATACAGCCCTACTAAGATAAAGAAGGAGAAGGTTCAGATTCATCAACTTAGGGTGGGACCCAGTTGGATGGATCTTATTGTCCTATTCCTTAAGGATGACATTTTGCCCAAGGAGAAGGAGGAGGCTGACAAAGTTGCGAAGGAAGGCACCCTAATTTTGGCTGTCCGAGGACCAAAAGTTGTACAAGCGCTCTTTTTCTGGGCTATATTTCTGTTGAAGAACATTGTCACTCAGTTTGGGATTCCTCATACCCTCATCTCAAACAACGTACTTCAATTTGATAGTAAAGCTTTCAAAAGATACTGTTGTGAATTGGGTATCACGAATAGATATTCCACTCCGACTTATTTCTAGAGGAATGGGTAAGCCAAGGCTGTCAATAAGGTCATAATGAATGGACTCAAGAAGGCTGTCAATAAGGTTGGATGATGTAAAGGATAAGTGGGTGGATGAGCTTCCATATGTCCTCTGGACATATCGGACTACCCCTCGTAGGTCGACGGAGGAGACACCCTTTTCAATGACTTACAGGGCCAAGGTTGTGATTCCTCTAGAGACTGGATTCCCAACACTGAGGACTAGCTTGTTTGCTTGAGACAACAATGACCACCTACTAGAAAAGAGCCTAGATCTAATCGAAGAGCGGAAAGAAAATTTCTTGGTTCAATTGGCGTACTATCAACAGAGGCTCAAAAAGGGGTATGATTCAAATGTAAAGTTAAGACCATTGGCCCCTAGGGACTTGGTATTAAGAAAGGTTGTGGGTACTGCAAAAAACCCAGCATGGGAGAAGTTAGGGCCTAATTGGGAAGGGCTATACCGTATCATCTTAATAGTAGGCATAGGAGCATACTTCCTAGAAGATCTAGACGAAAAGGTTATACTGCGACCTTGGAATGTAAATAACCTACGAATGTACTATTATTAATGAAAGGCAACTCTGCCATGTTTTCATTTATGACATTATGTGTTGTGTTGATTACCTGTGTAAGTATTAAACAAAACCTTGGTTATACCTAGCCCCTCAGAACACATGCCTTGGGTAAATTAATACTTTACTTTATTTCTCTAAATATTAAACAGGACCTTGGTTATGCCTAACCCCTCAAACCACATACCTTTGGTAAATTAATACTTTACGTTGTTTCTCTAAATATTAAACAAAACCTTAGTTATGTCTAGCCCCTCGGACCACATGTCTTGGGTAAATTAATACTTTATGTTATTTTTCTAAGTATTAAACAAAACCTCAGTTATGCCTGGCCCCTTAGACCACATGTCTTGGACAAATTAATACTTCACATTATTTCTCTAAGTATTAAACAGAACATTGGTCATAACTGACCCCTCGGGCCACATGCCTTGGGTAAATTAATATTTCATATTATTTCTCTAAATATTAAACAGAACCTTGGTTATGTCTAGCCCTTTGGACCATATGCCTTGTGTAAATTAATACTTCACATTATTTCTCTAAGTTTTAAACAGAATCTTGGTAATGTTGGGCCCCCTCGAACCACTTGCTTTAGGTAAATTAACACTAATGGCTATACAAGCCTACTATGGGATGGGGCGCTAGGTGAAATTCAAAGTATGGTGGACTTCTGGGATTATACACCCTAGATAGGCATGAACTTCACTATCATTTGAGGATAAGAAGAAAATCCATAAGTGCACTTCATCCTTTGAGCTACATTCCTGAGGTATACAAAGTCTTTTTTTTTTAGGTTGAGTTACTAGGTGCCAAGTACCACAGACAAGGTAAAGTTATCCAACTACACTACTAACTACATGAAAGGTAATGGCTAGACTGTTGGTTGCATGTGTAACTGTTAACTTTAGGGGTTAGAATATACCCTAATCAAGGTGATAGCCACTTTTCTCACTGTTTACATGGGAGTAATTTATTTGAATTAGCAACAATTCACTTCTATTAGCTTTTGTTAAAGCATGGGTGTTCACCTTTAGAAGCATCATCAATCTAAAGTCTCAGCAGGGGATAAAGCAATAACTACAGCCACCTAGATACAGATATTGAAAGAAAAACAAAGTCTCACAAAAGCAAAAGTCTATGTCTTTTCATTGATTAAGAAAGGAGATACATCTTAAACATGGAAATCTATCATAACAAAAGGAAATTACATACAAAAATAATAATAATAATAATAACAATAAGTAAAAGAAAAGAAAAAATCCTAAACTATGCCTTGGCTGAATGAGGGTTATTTTTGCTGCTCGGCTGGGAGACAAGAGGGTTGTTGGCCTTAGGATCAGCCTTCTTTGCCTTGGAAGCAACATCCTTGGCCTTAGGAGTGGCATCCATGAGCTTAAGGGTAGCCTCTGGACCCTTGGCCTCTAGCAGGGGCTAGACCTCCTTACCCTTGCCTTTGCCCTTATCCTTTGGTCAAGAACTACCCTGGCTAGCCCCCTTACCCTTATCCACCTCAGCCACCTAGCCTTGGTCACCAGCCTTGCCAGGCCCTTTGGGGATCTCAATTGCTGGAAAAGAGGCCTGGGTGAAAGGGGCTGCTCAAAGGAGATTGGTGTAGGGGTAACAAGAGGAGGGAGAGCAACTGGAACTTCACGGATGTCTGTAACGTAGTACATGTTCTCAGCCTTCCTCCACTCAAAAGTAGCAGGGACTCCGGCCTAGTTGAGCGCCTCTGCCCATACTTCTTGGTAGTAGTCCCTGCAGACCTTCGCGACCTGCTACTTGGCCGTGGCTAGCTTTATTTTGGCATAATAGAGCTTTTTACGTTGCTCCTCAGCCTGGTCTTGAGCGTTCTCGAGGCCGACCTTAGAGCTCCTTCTTTCCCTCTCCTCCGCTGTCAGCTTCGCGGACAGCTCTTAGTTCTTCTGCTTCACTGCACCCAAGGCTTTGTTGGTCTAGGCACAGAGGCTAACCTCGACCCTGGCTTCGTTGCAGGCGTCCTTCACCCACTCCTCAACCATGAATACCTTTTAAACGGCCTGCACAAAAATAACAAGGGAATTCTTTATTAAAAATAAAAAAATAAAAAAATAAAAATAAAAAGAAAGAAAGAAAGGAAAAGGACAACCTATCATAACAACCTAGCACGACAAGGAGCTTACAAAGGCTAGGTCCCTCTTCAGGGATAGAAAAAGATCATGTTGCCTCAGTGGGCATGCCCTTTTTGAAACTCCCTAATGAAGGAGCTCCGCGGTATGGCTACCACCTCCAGCTCTAGCCGGGGATCCCACACCAGGTTGAGAGGGCGCACCTCGGCCATGCTGTGGTCCTCCTTGCTTTCAACCAAAGAGGCCTTCCTTTGGCCCTTGGCCACCTTTTGCTACTTGGGCTCCTTTTGGGAGACCACCTCCCCCTCTTCGGCCACCTCCTCCTCCTTCCTTTTCTTCTTCAAGTTGGCCAATATCAACGAGTTAACCACAAGAAAAGGAGGGGGGGAGAGAAGGAAAAGGGTGGGACCCAAGGGTGTCCTTGGGCACCGGCGCTTTAGCCCTATCCGCAAGAAGCTTATGCAAGCCTTTCTTCCTGTTCAAGGCCATCTCCTCTCCTTATTCCTTGGAGTTGTTGTCTATTCGTGCGATGATAAGGTTGGGGGTCTGAACACCTAAAAATCTATCAGGCTTGTCCTCTGAGTCCAAGATTTGAACCACGTGCTCTCCCTGTTTCTCTCCCTCTTCCTCGAGATGGAATTGGTCTATCACCGCCTCGAGTGACCGCGATGAAGCTATCTCTTCTCTTAAGATGGTAGCTTTGCGGGGAGGGCGACAGAAGGGTAACTTAACTGGCACAATATCCTCTCAGGCTAAAAATCCGGGCACCGAGACACCTATCCTAGCTAGCCAAGGATCGCCTACCCTAATTGCGTGGCCCACATCCTAGAACTTGTCGGATAAGGGCTGAAAGTCGAGGATGAGATGGACGACTCTCAACTGTCTGTCCTCACTCACAAACACCTCAGACCTTAATACTTTGTTGAGGTTTGCGACATTGATGAAGTTAATGTTAGGGGCCACGTATCTTTTATCTGCAAAAATAGCCAAGAAGCAAAACCACGGTCAAAACAATGAAGCCCTCCATCAAAAAGAAATGAAATACTAAAGAAAAATGAGAAAGCATCAAAACTAAGGAACTAGTGCCCATGTTAAAAGACCTAAACCTAAGCTACGCCGCCTAGCTCTCCCTCCCGAGTTGGGCAATGAAGACTGTCGTGCCATTCACCAGAGACAATCAGATAGTCATCCTTCATGCCCTTGTTGGACTTGAGAAGACACGAGACGAGCCTAACCACTAAAGACCTAGACTTAAGGTAGTAGTCCAAGTCCACCAACAAATGGTACTCGTACATCCAAATGACGTCATGCCAGGTAAGGTTCAACCTCATTTGCTCATTGAAAGTATCTACGCTACCCAAGACTCTAAATAGATTGGGCGCGCACTAGTGAAGGTAGATCCTATAGGCTATCAGGAAGTCCCTAGTCACCCTCCCCATGGGTAGCCTCATCCCACCTTCTATGAAGGCAATCATGGGAATGACGACCTCCCATTCCCTTCTATGGGTAAGCAAACCACCCAGAGGGCAGTACCACAAGGAAACTCCTTAGGGGATGTGATACAAGGCTCTAAACCCCTTTATACCAACGAGGGAATCTACTAAATGAATGAACCTACCCATCTAGGTGGACTAAGGAGAAAAGAGAGAAACTTATGTGAAGGCAAAAATAGAAAATAGACTGGCCGAGAAGAAAATAGCCTAAGAACAAAGAAACTTACGAGAATAAAGACAAGGGTCACTTCAGAAGCTTCTTAAGAGTTTGGAGATTTAAGAAGTCTTGAGATTTTGGAGATTTAGGAAGTCTTGAGAGTTCAAAGATTGGTAAAATGAGAGAAATGAATCCCCTAAAGGCCTTTTATTGGAGGCGGAATTGGGTGGGAGTTATCCAGCCCAAAATTTGAGAAGAAATGCCAGTTATAGGATCTCCATCTCATTGTAGGATGTGGGGAACTAAGCGCCGCTTAAAGCATTTAATAAGACGTTGCGGACTCCGAAGTGCCAGAACGGTTGCGGGGCATGCAAAGTGATGCTTTCACATGTGGAAATCAAAGAAACATGTAGAATTAATTATCCAAAGTCAAAACCTCATTTTTCCCCTTGGATAAGGGGAAAAAACCAGAGTTTTGAGGGGCTATTGTGGGGCATAAGAATTTAAATAAGGTATTTGTGCCACATGTCATACCCATGGCCGAGGAGTCCATTATCGCACCGAGGAGGTCACATGCTCGGACAGTAAGGCCACGTCAATGGCATATTACCACAGGTCATACAGTAGAAAAAGAGTTTTGGGGAAGGGGTTAGCCTTGACATGACTGAAAAGATGGTGGCTACCACCACATTTAATGCATCCCACCGAACCTCTTGGTTGCATTTATGTAGAAAAGACCCCTAAACAGTACTGTCTTGGCTCAAGTACTCAAGTAGAGGCCTAGACGATCAACAAGTGGAGGGCCAAAATCATCTGAAGGGAGCTATATAATGTAAGAGACCCTCCAAGAAGAGGGGATCGAAAAATTTGTAGAGAACACATTGTAGCAACAAGAATTGAAATTGTATCCAAGTCCAAAAGAACTAAATTCAAGAATCATTCTCCTCGGAGTTCGCCGAGGAAGGATTCCTTTGCTTTAAACTTGTCTTTCTTTGCTTTCTTAATATCTTTGATCCATTGTGCGCGTTGTTTGGTCCATTGAGGCCTTGCTTTTAAGCTCACTCTCTACAAATTTATTATGTTAGACTCTTTGGACCTGAATGCTTCTACCCTTTGGGCTCAGAAACCAAAACCACGCCCCTACACAAGCTATTGGGTGGTGTAACATTGCTTGAACCCAACCCATATATAGATGGGTTCAAATTTCACCAGGTGTAACTTTGCAAAAGTTACACATTTTTTAAACCATAGATTTTTAAAAAAAGATCTAACGACTAACAAGACATTATTAAATAATGATTGCTTTCTACATCATTTACCTAATTTATAGTAATTTTTCTATCCTTATTTATTGCTTTTCACCTATCTCATTGGGTGTTATTTAATCGGGTTTCTTTCTTCCTAAAAATTGCGGGAATTTTTTTTTCTTCCCTATGGTGTTGTTTGACAGTATTTCTTCTTCTTCGTTAGAACATGTTCTTTTCTATGTTTCAAATGGTTTTTGGTTTTTCGATTTTCCTACATCTCCTAATTCATTCATAAGATTTTGCTTCTTCTTCTTTTTTTTTTTTTTTTTTTTTTTGCTGAGAATAATTTTGCTAAAATAATTGATAGAAAACTTCATGAAATGATATATATAGTATCCAAATAAAACTCATACCAGCACAACAGCATGCAAAGAGTGTGCTTTTGTTGCTTGTCAGCCATAGAAATAAAGCAAATTCTTATACAAAATTAACAGACATAACTCAAATTTAAAACCCATACTGAACTTTTTGCCCACCAAAACTATAAGCGGGAGGAAAGAGTTATTTTAGTAGGACATTAAAAAATGCCTTATTAAATAGTGACTTACAAAAGAAGGTAATATGGAGCCATGGGCAGCTCTAGGTACAGTCCATGGGTTGTGCCAAAAAAAATTTATGTATAATTTTTAAAATATTTTATTTGACCCTCCTAAAATAAAATTTTGAACCACCTGACCTAAATTTTTTTTAAGCCCAATTGACTTGAATTTGATTGTCGGGGACGTTTTTGCTACAATGGCCAAAAATACAATATTAGCCTTAATCTCCCCTTGGGTTCTTTAGAAATGTTTTTTGTGGAGAGTCAAGCCCAAAATTCCAAATGTATAATAAAAAAAAAAAAAAAAAAAAGCTAATGATGCTTTAACAAGAGTGAAACCAAAATGCCATAACTAAAATACAAGAAATACATAAAAAGTACACAGATTCGAAATTTTGACCCAAAGTCAACGAGGAGGAAATTGAGAGAGGTTGTGAGGAAGAGAGGGAAGGTTCCTATGTATCCATATTTCCACCCCTAAGCTTAAAAATTGTGAGAATGTTGACTGACTGAATGGGCTTTTACTCTAAAGTTTCAGCTATGTGGGTAAAACATGGTTGGTAGGTTTTTGTGCTAAAGGGAGAGTTTTATATTGAGTTTGGAGTGCTGCTAATGATTGGCTTTTGATCAATAGAAAAGGCTTTGGACACTAAGGTGTAAAGCAAGTAGTAATTTTTAGGTTTGCTTTTGTTTGGATAAAAGAAATGCTGACTTTTATCATCATTAGGGGAAATTCTTGACTAAACCCTCATTCGCTCCCCCATTTTAGTTGTTTCAAACCATTGGGATGCTCACCTAAGTGAGGGCTAGCAACTATAATTGGCCAATGGGAGCCAACTATGTTTAAAGGCAACAATAGGTTTGGGCAGAAACTTTGGGCCACAATCAGCCAGGGTATGAAAGCTCTTTTGGGGAGCCTGAGGTGCTACCAGTGTCTCTTGCCCACTTGGTAGCACGCATGTGCTGGGCTCATGCAAAAGGTCCAAAAGGAACCGACCTATACCCTCCAAATCACACTTTCTCAATTTCCCTAATAAATCTCATGGGCTTGAGTCATGCTTAAAAGAATAAAATATAATATAATACATGAATTAAGCCCACAAGGAAGTCGGGCTTGGTTGAATTGGGCTTGTATAAAATGTGTTGCAAAAATGGGTATCAACAATGATCATCTTGACAATATCCTGGTCTTTTTAAACACTAAAAAAAAAAAAATTTTAAAAAAATTTGATCTAAAATATGGAGGAAAAATAGTAAGCCTAGCAACAAAAGTATAAATTTTTTCATCTTAAATCTTTTAAAAAAAAAATCTTAACAAATTTGAAATAAACTAATACATAAAAGTTTATTATATTTAGATCTTACTTGGAGTTCACTTGATAACAATAATTAATATATTTATTGTATTTAAAAACAATAGATGATTTCTAAGATTTAATCTTAGTAACAATAATTAGTATCTTCATTGTATTAATAAACAATATGCAATGAACTCATAGTTTATTTTATATGAGAAACACTGTGTTCACAAGACTTTCACAACAAATTCTAAATGATAGATTGTTACTGGCTATTACTAATGGGCAAAAAAAGTAATTTTAATAGTGAGTTTAAATTAGAACTAATAACAATTTATCACCTAGATTTGTTGGAAAAGTGTTGTGAAAATGTTGTGTAGACCACATGATTCATTTTTTAACCCAAACTATTGTGTAGACCCCCACCCCCCCCCCCCCCCCAAAAAAAAAATCATGGCATCATCACTATACAGAGCAATTACTAGGGTTTAATGCTTAAGGGGATGATAAAGTGTATAGACTTCACAAGGCCATTTATGAGCGTAAGTAATTTCCTAAAGCTTGGTTTAGTAGTAAAGTAATAATTTTTGGATTTAGAGCATTCACATCAGCTTTTGTAAAATTTTTTGTCTATTTTAGTATAAGAACCTACTTTCTCTATTTTTACATATTCATTAAAATATCAATTTTTTTCCTTAATTTTTTTTAATTATTCCTTTTTCTTCACACACAACAACCACTATCCACTCAATTCTTTCATTCTCCGTAAAGAAAGAATAAAAAACTAAATACAAAATGAATAATTACAGTGTAAATTTAAATGATTACTGTAGTAACTTTGTAAATTTAAACAGTTATTATAGTAATTTTGCAAATTTACACATTTTTAACTTGACTAATGTGAATGATTTTGGAGTTTGAATGTGTAAAATTGATACATTTTTCTGTTTCACATTATTTGATGCAAATGCTCTGATGTTTTCAATCTTATCACATTACCATTTCCTGTAACTTTGAAAGAGGGAGATCTTGTCAAGTGTGCATATTGATGATGTAATTGCTACCATTAATAAGTAATAGTGGAACTAAATAGCTATATTGCTATTTTTAGCACCATTAAGAGCATCTCCAATGGTATAGCTAAAGGCAAAATATTCTTTATAATAGAGAATGAAACCAAAAAAATGGTCTCCAATAGATTCTCTAAACTCTAAATTTTTTTTGACTCATGAACAGTAGCTCATCAAATCTGATAGGCTACTATTCATTCTTCAAATGTTTTTTTCTATTATAATAATAAGGTGTTGATTAAAAAAATGTTGGAAGATGTGTATTTGTTAAAAATGAAGAAATAATGAATGAAGAAATAATATTTAAATGAAATATAGAATCTGTTGGAAAGTGTATTTGAAAAAGCAAGTAAATAAAAGGTAAAAGTCACTGATCATTCTCCAAACAATACAAAAATTTAATGAATTTGCTAGAGATGCTCTAATACTTAAAATACATGCTACAGCAATGGTACTATAGCTAATATATATAAATAAATATATATATATATATATTATTAAACTCTCTCTCTTCTCTCATTAAAAAAAAAATATTTTATCTTTTCTTTCTTTTTCTCTCTCTCCAGCTTCTCTTCTTTCTTCCTTTTTTCTTCTTTTTTTTTTTTTCTCTTTCCCTCTTCACCGAGACCCATCTTGCCCAGTCCTCCATGCCGCTGACCCACCTTCCCACATTGCCGACCCACCTCCTTGAGAGACAAAGTGATCAATAAGCAATGGAAACAAAAACAAAAAAAAAAAAAAAACAAAAAAACAAAAAAAAAAAGCTTCAAAAAAATAAAAAAGACAGGCTTTTTTGGAAGGGATAGACAAACAAAAAACTTGTTCTTCTTCTGAGGTTTTGATTTTTGTTGGAGATGGTTACTAGTTAGAGCTCACGAGAGAAAGCAAAGTGGGTTTGGTTAGAGATTGAGAAAGCAGTGAATGAAGAGAGAGAGAGAGAGAGGGTTGAAATGCAAATCACGAGAAATATCGAAGAGTCACAGCTATTACTGGTACTATAGCTCCAAAGCTTCAGCTACTATTTCTTTCCTCTCACTTTCTTTCTTTCTCTCTAACTCAAAATGGTGGAAAGGGAAAAAATTTCACTCATAAAAAATATTGCAAAATGAAGGAAATCATTATTAAAATGTTACAAAATGAAAGAAATCATTATTAAAAGTAAACTTTATTACTATAAAAAAATCAAAATCACTTCAATTTGGCCAAGTTAGCTTGAATTTGATTTTTTTTTTTTTTTTTTTTTTTTTTGGTGATGATTTGCGTGGTGGTTTTTAGCTAATTTGGATTTTTGGCAGTGGTTGTGAATAGTTGTTCTTGACTTGTTAGTTGTTATTAGGTGGTTGTTCTTGGTTGGCTGTAGTTGTGGATTATGCTATTAATCGGTTTGTGGTGTTTTTTTGGTAATAGAATGTATTATTTTATTGTAGTAGATATATTATTTTATTGCAATTTTTATATTATTTTATTAATTTGAAAGTTAAAGTAGATTTATTGCTGCTAGATGTTGTGTAAAATAGATGTGTAAAATAAATAAAGTAACATTTTATGATTAGTTTTAATGCTGTGCACAAGGGAATTTCAGAGTTTGAAGGCACGTTTTCAAAGTTCATTTTAATCCAAGGATCTGGAAAAGTTACACTATTTTTTTGGAATTGATTTGTTGTATAGAAAAATGTGTTGTCATTTGAGAAGAAACAGGTAGTTAGATGCTAAACCCACAAAGACGCCTCTGGATCTTGATGTGACTATTTGAGGGTTAGGTCATCAAATTCTGACAAATATCATTATTTGATTGGAAAATGTACCCTCTCTCCATTGGGATCCAGATCCTCTCCATTTCCTTTGAAATGGAGAGGCTCCAGTTGACGGTTGGGATTTCGTCCAAAATCATCCACGCCCAAAAATGATCCACGTCATTTAAAATTTTAACACCACACTTAACCCCAGTTAAACACTTAAACCAGAGGATTTGTTAACTCAACCGGACAAAAAAAAACTTTTTGGAGGGAAAAGTGAAATGAGTTAGAGGTATATCCGGTGCACTGGAAAACAAAAAAAAAAAAAAAAAAAAACCCTTTTAGGAGGGAAAAGCTTCACATAAGGTTCAGAGATATATCCCACGTTCAATGCTTCACAGATTTTAACCAAAAAAAAAAACCTTCACAGAACAAGTTCAGCTTCAGAGCATCTCTGTTTCTATCTTGCCATCCCACGTTCAAAGCTCACAGATTTTAACCAAAAAAAAAGCTTCACAGAACAAGTTCAGCTTCAGAGCATCTCTGTTTCTATCTTGCCAAAACAGAGGTATATCCGTAAACTTGTTTATGCTTATCTTATTTGATGTTTGAACATTTTTCTGCATTTATATTGTTGTCTTGGTGAGTTTATATTGTTGTTTTGGTGGCTGGATGCAAGTTAGAGTCTATCTGAATTTTAATTTTAATTTTAATTTTTTGAGATAAAGATTGAATCTTTATAATGGCTGGATGATTCTTGGAGTCCATCTCATTTTTCTGCATTTATATTGTTGTCAAGGAGCAATAGCCTAATACAGAAGAGTGATAATCACCAGACAAAGATCTTTCAATAATAAACATAAGGACAACACATGGGCAATTATTGTTCAATCTCACCACCATTGCCCCCAGACATTGACGGGGACGAATCAATCAAAGTTTTGAAAACCCAAATAAGCAAAAAAAATTAAAGGAAATCTTTTTAGCTTCTGCTCAATTCCAGGGACTTTAAGCACTTTCTTATTCACCTCTCTTTTACTATAAGAAAAGCAGTAAAAAATTAACGTCTTAGGCAATTGTTGTCATATGATAATAGAGAAACAAGATATAATGAATGAATAAGCAAGACTAAACTCCGAAAACTGACTATGTAATTCAAGAGAAACTATCCAAAAAATAATCTTTTCTCACCAATATTGCCAACGATGAATCAAGAAAACAGAACACTCAAATAGCAATGAGATTACCATGGTAAGAAACTATATAATAAGAATCACAGTTAAGACTTACAGGTCCCTAACGGTTTGATGAAAGACCTTCTTCATTGTAGCTGTTGTTCAAATAAATTTTTTCAAGTCAGGAATGTATGTGCAGCCGCCCCTGATTACCGAACATAAGAAACAGGGCCGGTCTAAGGTATTTTGAGGCCTTAAGCAAAACTTTTAAATTGGGCCTTTTTTACTGTTTAAATATTTACTTTATATTATTAACTTTATATAAAATATTTTTATTTAAATTTTATTTTTCTTGCTTGTTAAGATGCAAAATTATTAATTAAGTTTTTGTATTCAACTTCTTTTAAAATATTCTTTTTAATTGATAATAATTGCTGTGCGGCATCCAAACAGTTAGGCCCACTCAGTCCCTAATCTCCACTTCAAGTGTACGGTAATTAGGCCCAACTCTCATTCACCTAAAAGCCCAGTCCTTACTAACGCCAACTGAGGGCCCAAGCTTCACTACTAAAGTTATGCTCGGCAGAGATTTACCGAGCATGTGGGGAAAGGTCACTGAACCTCGCGTCATCCTTGTTTTGTTCAGAGAAGTCCCTTTAAGCGCCGCTGCCGAGCTATCAACAGTGGTGGGCACCAAGTCCCAAAGCCATCCAAGCTTAAATTCTCACTTATCATCCCCCTGATTGGACCCTCCATAACACTAAGCGCACACCAACTCTACCGAGCTACCAACGGAGGTGGAAACCAAGTCCCAAAGCCACCCATACCTGACCTCCCACTTATAGAGAACCTTACTGGACCCTCTGTCGCACTAACTATGAGAGCATTGATGACCTGCGTCTGAGCTTTGAACTATAAATAGGAGGGGAGGGTAAGATGGAAGGGGTTAGTTGGAAAGGAGGGGGGGAGAAGATAGAGAGTAGAAAATTCAAATAAAGAGAATATATTAGGGGAGGAAGAGGAGGTAGTGTATTGCTGAAGAGAAGAAAAGTGATCTTATTGAGCCTTTAGTTGGAGAACGACCCATAGTAGGAAATTCAGCCCAACAAACAAATAAGTTGTGAGCCTAAGTGGGGCTGGGTCCATCGGCCTCATTTACGACCCGCACAATTGCAATTATTTCATTGTTATCTTTTAACTCTATTTTATAAATTTATTGTTCATTTGTAAAATTTTTGACTGAATTTTTAGTTATATTTTTTTTTATTACTAGTGACAAATTAATCTAGAGATCTGTTTTGAGATTTGGTTTAAAAAGTTTTTAAAATTTTTTTATACCAAATTCACAGATTTATTTAATAAAATCAAATAGAATAAATACTTTTCCAATAATAAAGATTAAATAACGCCTAATTGGACCAAGAAACAACAAATTAAGTAGCTAGTGTTAGACTATTCTTTATATTTTAAAATAAGAATTTATGAATTAAAAAAAAAATAAAAAAGAACAAAATGATAAATCTAGAAAAGTGTGGTCACTGTAATACAACCACTAGAGGAGTTTTTACTCTTTATCAAACATTTGCCTCAAAAACCCAGAGAACCTCTACAATGTTCTTTAAAAAGAAAAAATAAATAAAAAAATTGTCTTCTTTCTCCCATTCTTTTCTAAATAACCTAGAGAAAGTAAAATAAGAAAGCTATGTCACAAAAAGGTAAAATATTGGCTTTGTTTTACCTCTTCAAGGGCCTATTGATTGCCGAAGAAGCTGCTTGTAACTGACTACCATTTTAGGTAGAGACGAAAGATCTAGCGGCAATTTTAGTAATCAGTTTTAGTTAAGGAGTTTTGGAGAGATTGAGAGAGTTTGGTCTATGTTTTTACTTTTTAGTGTGTCAAGGAGACTTAATTTAGTCTAAAATTACGAAAAATTCTAACCGTTTGAAAAAGAGAGTCAAACAAAATACACGCATATTGAGATTGAAATTTTCATGTATTGGCTAAATTTTGGGGCTTAATTAATACTCTCCAAGATAATTAATAATCCAAAATTTTCTTCTACCAGTCTTTGTTTTTTAAATATAGTATTGGATAAGTATTGACTAATATTTGAGATTATATTTTTAAATTTTGTTGACCTTGGGCTTGATTTTGGGGGCCTTTTAATTCATAGTGTAATTAATAAGTTTAGTGGCACAATTTAAAAAAAAATATATATACATAAATTTAAATTAATAAATTTCTCTATTGTGGTGTTGATCACAAGGTTTAGATATCTAATTAATAAATTTCTCTCTTTTGAAAAAAAAAAATTCTCATAACAAATAAGTTCTTTAATCATAATAAGAAGATTCCTTTATAATGATTCTTGATGGCATATTATGGATGCAAGATTTTAAAGAACATGTTTATTACTGTCATGTTTAAATTGACTGGCCTTTGAGTGAGTTGAGTTGAAATCATGCTTGGTCATCTTGAATTTTTATGTTTAGTAACAAAGATATATAACATTTCTCTCATATGAGGTACATCCTCATTAGTATGTTGATCATTCATTACATCCTCATTTTTTTTTACATCATCTCTGTTTTGAAAACAAATGATAGGTGAAAGTTATAATAAATTTATGTCCAATTTTTTTTAGGGATAATGATGGGAATACATGTTCCTTCTAATGTGCCCATGGAATCTACCCCATTTAAAGGGATGGAGTTTGAAGCGGATGGTTTTTATAATGAATATGACAGAAAGGCTGGTTTTAGTATTAGAAAAGAGTATTTAAATAAATGTAAAAAGACTTGAATGGTTACTTCAAGGAGATTTGTGTGTGCAAAGGAGGGAGTTCGAGGCAAAGACAAGAGAGATCAGAATGTAAAGAATCCACGAGCAGAAACAAGATGTGGTTGTGAAGCACGTTTGGTTATTGTACTTAATCGAGATAGTAAAAAATATGTGGTGAGTGAATTTATTGTTGAGCATAACCACTATCTCCACCTTCCATCAACTGTGCACATGATGCCATCACAACGGAAAGTGGCTGCAACTCATGCTATTGAAATTGATTTGGCACATGAATCGGGATTAAGATTAAAGCAATCCTATGAGTTTCTTAGTAAGTAAGTTGGTGGATATGATAATCTTGGTTATGATAATCTTGGATATGATAATCGGGATAAATATCCACATTCCACTGTCACAATCCTTAACAGTCAAAATTCAATCCTTACAATCCTCACAATAACAACTGTCACAATCCTTAAAATCAAAATTCAATCCAATAAAGTAGACAATAAGAGAATTTAATAAAAAAAATGAACAAAATTTATTAAAATGTACACTTTGAACTTTTACATCTTTACATCTTTTACATCTTTCAGTTTTCCATCTTTTACAATCTTACAATGAACAGACACTTTGAACTTTCCTTCTTCATCGAGTTTCCCTAACCCTCTTGTCTTGAAGTGTCCATTTTCTGGCTTGCAATCAATTGTTACTCGAAGCCCTAACCATGACACATAAAATTATTGTTACTTGATTTTCAATATTGTTTGTATATGGCATCATTAATCATATGCAAGAAAAAAGAACAATGCACCCATCATTTTGTCCATATTGTCCATAATTTTTACCCTAAACAGAATATGGGACCAAGATTAGCCAATGGTAGTATTTCAAGTCAAAGCATGCCAACATTGCACTTTTACAGGGCAAACTTGACATTGACATTTAAAAGAACAATGCACCCATCATGAGTAGAATAAAAAAGAAACAATGCATCAACCATGAACAATTCAATATTTGTGACAGTTCCAAAAAACAATGCATCAACCATGAACAATGCACACATTCAGGGTAGTGTTCCTTGGTAAAAAATTAGGAGCATATAAGCATTTGAAAGTAACTCCAAATGAGGTCTAAAACACAGCAAATGCAACTCACTTGCAAGATTCAAAACTGTCTCTTAATCAATTCAATCATAGCCCTTCCCTAGACTATTAAGACAACGTTGTACCCTGTCATGAGAAACCATTGAAACAACACATAAGCATTGCATAATAGGGAAACTCAAAAAGTAAACTCTTCCTCAAAACACGGTTTATCAAATAAATTGAGCTTTCATGCTCAAATATCATGAAGAGTTTCAAAAGGCAGATTAGAACTTCTAATTGCTTCAAATTAGCATTCCAAAAAACAAACACAAAAATTCAGTAAATTCAACTCATGCATAATGTACTTCTTTCCATAACCCTTTGTTAGGATACTTCAAAAACTGTTAAAAATGCAACTAAAAACTAGTCAAAAAAACTACCCAAATCTGTTCAATACACTTTTCCTACAGTTCAACTTATAAAAGAGCAGAAAGGAAATTGTTTTCTCAGCAACCAAACAAAGCACAAAAGAAAAATTGTAGACCAAGCACTTGAACGACAACAGCAAACAAAGTGAAACTCACCACCCACACAACCAACACGACAACCCCCGCCTCCACCACCATCAATCACCCCCCACCACCACCACCACCACCAAACTCATACAACCCAGAAACCCACTGATAAACCCATTAACAAAAACCCAAAATTAAATCAAATCAAAGTTAAATTCTTTAAAAAGAACAAAAATAAAATGTGGGATTTTCAAAAGAACCTGCAAGAGATTATCAATGGTTCCAGTAGTGGCCAAGTAGCACCCATACCCAACTACACCCACACCCACACCCACACTCATCAAACCCACCACCACCGCTGGTCCACCAAAGTCCCTGACCCAAATGCAACCACACCCACACCTACACCCAAACTCAACCAAACCATGGCCAAAACGATCCATTGCCAAAATCGAATAGCCACCCATGACCAAATTCGATCAACAAACCCATGACCATGCCGATCTCGCTGCCGCAACAACCATGTCATCGCAAACCACCAAACCCACACAAAACGACCCACGCCATCGAGTACTGTGACCTTCCAACCAGAATCACCAAAGTCCTTGACCATGCCGATCTCGCCACAAAAAATCACCCTTGACCAAACCCAAAAAACCTTGAATCTCGGTTTAAAGAAAGAGTGATAGAGTGAAGAGTGAACTTTGAAATTTTGAAAGAGAGAGTTTGAACTGCTGGTACCTTGAATCTCGGTTTAAAGAGAGAGTGAGAGTGAGAGTGAAGAGTGAACTTTGAAATTTTGAAAGAGAGAGTTTGAACGGCTGGTGAGAGGAAAGGGGTAGGAAAGGGGTTTTTTTTGTCCGGTTGAGTTAAACTCCAGTTAAAATGCTTTGAACCCCAGTTAAGTATATTTTAAATGACGTGGATCATTTTTGGGCGTGGATGATTTTAGACGAAATCCCAACCGTCAACTGGAGCCCTCTCCATTTCAAAGGAAATGGAGAGGATCCGGATCCCTCTCCATTGGTAGTGTAGTGAGTGAATATATGACAACTCTCCATCATCCACGTTTGAAGGCTTATCTTTGGGGGTCAATGTTCACATAATAGAGAAGAATTTAAACGTTGAAATTGATCCAAATCAATTGCAGATAGAAGATCCACCATATAATATTTGCACCTTTATAGGAAAAAATTTGATCACTTGAAAAAGTGAATGCATAGTTAACTTTCCACATAAAGTGCAGAGACTAACTAGCTAAGTACAAGCAGATCAATCAACTTTTTGAGGAATTAAAATTAGATGTGCAAGTTTCTATAACTATATATTGCAACAACTAAGCAACAATTCATTTTGCTTCTAATCATGTGTTTCATGGGTGAATTAAACATACATAGGTAGGTTATCATCTTGTGTGAGAAAGAGTAGGTCGTATAATTGCAACTCGAAATGCTGCAACAAGAACTCATGTTACTAATAAGTTTACTAAACCTGGGTGCAAGACCAGCATGGATTTGCTAAATGTCTGTGTGTGTGTGTTTTTTTTTTTTTAATAAACTACATATCCATTAAACTGAAAAGGAACAAACAGAGGAATCTCCCATACAAACAGCCTTAAGGGAGGGTGGGAGATTTCCATTATTGAAACAAAAATCTAAATTGGAGTTCAAGGCAAATTTAGCAGTTTCATGGGCTACTGAATTACCAAGTCTCCAAACCCAACTAAACTTTACAGCAGTAAAATGAGAAGAAAGACAACGAATATTACTGACAGTAGTGGTCAAATGCCAATTAGGGATAAGCTCAGAATTTGACAACGCATCTACACAGATTTTAGCGTCCCCTTCGAATATGACAGCGCTCCATTGCTCTTGGATTGCTAGTTTCACTGCCTATAGGAGGGCATCGGCTTCTGCTTGAGCTGGTCTGCATAAATGATGCCTTATTCCCCTCAAGAACAGGACTTCACCACGATGGTCCCTTGCCACAACCGCTAATGCTGACCAGAAGCTGTTTAATGCGACATCCACATTAACTTTGATCCAATCTTGAGGAGGTGGGCTCCATCTTACAATAACTTGCTTTAGTGGGGGTTGGATGGCCGGGGATAACACCTTTAAAATCCCAAGGAATTTTGTTTGGACATTATGCTTGGCCTTGAGGACATCGGCTTTGCCATCTTGGAACTGTATGAGGTTTCTAGTCTGCCATATCTCGTCAACAATGAGGGCCATATTAAGGGAAATACACCATTGCTCATAAACTGGAACCGGAGAATTGGGAGGTGTCATAATGATTTTGATAATTTCTTCATTTGAATTAATAGAAGCGGCATTTATTCTGAGACCCCAGCAAGTTGATGCCCAAAGAGCTCTAGCAAAATTGCATTCAAAGAACAAGTGGGCGCTAGTTTCTTCCCCTGAGTTGCAAAGAGAGCAAGTCGAATCAATATGTGGAATTCTTCTTTGCAGGTTTGCTTTAGTAGGAATCGCATTAGCTCCAATTCTCCAAATAAGCAATTTGAGGCGCTCTAGGAACTTTGCCTTCCACAGCTTCGACCAATGTGTTTGGGATTGATCATTGCTGGTGGATGATTAAAGGTAACTTTGTAGACGAATTTGACAAAAAAAAAAAAAAAAACCTTTGGAATCAGGTAGCCAAATAAGTCTATCTTGCTTTGGAGTAAAAGGTATAGGAATGGTGAGAGTTGCATGTGCATCAGTATGGGTGAAAATTTCTCTTACCATTCCTACATTCCAAGATCTGGTGGTGGAGTCAATGAGCTAGAATGCTTTGATGGGGAACTGTTTGTACTCTTCCACTCTAGGTTGAGGCTTGAAATTATCAATCCATGATACCCACGGGTCATTCCATATATCAATAGACTTTCCATCACCTAGTAAGAAGCAAGCGCCTTTCCCAATCAATTTTTTAACAGCTTCTATCGCTCTCCAAGACGGGGAAGCTGACTTGACAGGTTCTTCAGTAATCCAATTTTTGCTTACCTTGTACTTAGCTCGCAAGACTTCCATGCATATAATCTACTTCCTAGAAACCACCATCCATGCAAGCTTAGCTAGTAATGCTGAATTAACATCTTTTGCCTTTTTAGAACCTAGGCCACCTTCCTTCTTAGGACAACATAACTTGTCCCAGGCGTTCCATGCAATAAATCTACTGTCTTTATCTTTGGGCTTCCACCAAAATCTCCTTGAGAGCAAATCCAGCTTGTCACAGTTTTTAGCTGGCACATTGAATAAGGATAAAGTGTAGTGAGGGATGGCTTGGGCTACCAAGTTAATTAGAGTGCATCTCCAAGCCCAAGAAAGACCTCAACTTCTCCATCCGAACAATTTAGCTTCTAGCTTTTCTTCAAGAAATTTGAAGTTTTTAGATGGTGATCTGGTTAAGAACAAAGGGGTGCCAAGATACACCGCATCTTATTTCAGTTTTTTTCATTTGGAGCTACTGCTTTATGGATCTTTTAACACTGTTTGTAGTGTGCTTGGAGAAGAATATACCGGACTTGCATTTGTTAATGCTCTGGCCAGACCATGTGCAATACTTGTTTAGGCAATTGGATAGGATCCTAGCATCGTTCCTGGTTGCCTTAGAGAATAGCACGATGTCATCAGCATACATCATGTGCGTTAAGGCTGGACCTCTTACACTTGCTTTGGCACTGCTAATATTATCAGCTACAAGCTCCTTATCAAGCATTCTAGACAGTACTTCCTGACCCAAAATAAAGAGATACTGAGAGAGTGGGTCACCTTGTCTCAGACCTCTGCTAGGTTTAAATTGATCAGGCCTACCTCCATTGACAAGCACCTCAAAGGAAACATAAGAAATACAGGCCACAACCCAGTTAACAAAAGTATCATTAAAACCTAGGTTCAAGAGCATCGTTTGGATAAACCTCCAATTGATTCGCTTTTTGAAGATCAATCTTAATAGCCATGAAACCCGATTTAACTTTTTTGACCTTGAAGCTATGTAAAAGCTCATGAACCACAACTTGGTTTTCTGCAATCCATCTCCCCGGGATGAATGCAGATTGGCAAGGGGAAATGATCTTATGTAAAAGAGGTCTGAGTTTCGCTACTAGTAACTTGGATATGATCTTATAAACCACATTATAGAAGACTTATAGGCCGAAAATTTTTAACCGCAAAAGGGTTTGGGGTTTTTGGGATTAGGATGATGAGGGAGCTATTAGCCTTATTAGACATTCTACCATTTTCGAAGAATGAGGTAACAACTCGGATAACTGTGTCACCAACAATGGGCTAGAATTCTTTGTAGAAGAGCACTGGGAATCCATCCGGTTAAAGAACTTTTATGTCATGCATCTGAAAACAAGGTCTCCTTTATTTCCTCCAAAGATGGTATACTTCTAAGGATTGTGTTATCCTCCTCGGATATGCAATTGGGCATAAGGCTTTCCAACTGCTCAAGGAATGCTACATCCTCTTCCATAAACATTTTCTTGAAGGAGGAGTATAATAACTTCTTGATCTAATTTGAGCTTGTTACCCATTGACCCTTTTCTGACTTAATCGCATCAATGCTATTATGCCTTCTTCTAATGATGGTAGAGAGATGGAAGAATTTCGTATTTTTGTCCCCTTCCTTCAACCACAACTCTCTAGATTTTTGCTTCCACAGGATTTCACTTCTCATTAACCATTCCGATAATTCTAATTGTAGTGCTTCCTCGATTTTTCCATTTTCCTCCGAAGGAGTCTTTCTTTGGACCTCATTAATGTTCCCCATGAGGTGGTTGATCATATCCTGACAATTCCTAAACACTTCCTTGTTCCATTTACAAAGTGCTTCCCTTGTTACATCTTGGTTTTTAAACAATTTAGTAAAGGCAGTGCCACTTGAAACACTCTCGCATGCCTTTTCCACAACAGAGTTGCACCCATTATCTCTAATCCAAGCTGCTTCAAATCGGAAAGGTCAATGGGCGAAGTTGTTTTCGGGGTTTGTGTTGAGGAGAATTGGTGCATGATTTGAATTAATTGCACCCAGATGAGATACAGCAGCTTTAGGGAAGGCTAGTCTCCAAGATATACTAGCAATGCCTCTGTACAATCTTCTTTTAATAGCAGAGCTTCCCCAACTTCCTCTAACCCATGTAAATGAATTGCCCAAATAGCCCAGATCAATAGCTCCAAACTCAAAGATAAGCTCTTTCAAGTAATTGGTGGCTAAAGAACCAACTTCACCTTTATTTCTTCCAAGAAATTCATTGTCATTTGTGGTGAAATTAAAATCACCTATGCAAACCTAAGGGAGTTGGCACCACTCAAGAAGCGACCTGAGATTCCCCCAAGCCTTTTGCTTTTTGGACAGGTAAGGAGGGCCATAAAAGCCTACAAGGAGCCAGCTGCAAACGGTATTAAAGACCTTGGTCCCAATAAGGCTTTTATTGTACTCCACCTGTTGACACATGAGACCGGACTTCCACATGACACAAATACCACCTGCAAAGCCCTTAGCTTCTACCATACACATATCAGCAAACCTTATTGAATTCATAACATTTACCATCCTAGAGGCCGACGCCTAAGTTTCATAGAGAAAGATAACATCTGGGCTAGTCCCATTTATTTGAGCCTTAAAGGCTCTGATTGTCGCAACATTGCAAATGCCATGACAATTCCAACCAAGGACATTCATAGGGATGTTAAGGGCTTGATAAGGCCCACCTCCTCGACCACAGTAGAAGAATTAGAGCATGAAATGTCATAGTTGGGAACAATGGGGGAAATAGTAACGTCAATGTATCTGGGGTTGGATGATTCAATTGACTCACCTTGATGGCCAGTGGTCTCTTTACTTGATGCAATTTGCCTTTCCCCCAGGATGAAAAGCTCCACTCTTGATTTGGGGTTGAAGGTCACTGATTTAGGATCAAGGATGACTGCCTCCGAAGCATCGTCTGCGATTTTGATTCTTTTGGAGTGAAACACAAGTTCATGTCGAGAATCCTTCCTTTTCAAAGATGGGTTGTTATTGGTATGATCATCTTGACTGGGTTGTGGCGGTGTGATCACAGGTTGTAGATGGGGGGTTGGGTTTCGTTGTGTATGTAGGTGATATGGTATGGCTGAGTTTGGGGAAGGATAATTTATATGGATTAGGTTAGACATTGTTTCCAATTGAACATTAGAGCTTAAAGAGTTGTTTAGTTTTGAGCCAAAAAAGGGTTGAAGCCAGGTGGGAAGGGGGGTCGGTGTCCTCTAAATTCTCATTGAGTGAAAAATGGTTTTAGGCTTGTGATGGGAGTTGGGCTTCAGGCAATTTATGGGCTTTAGGAGAGGAGAGGAAATTGTTCTCAGCGTGGATTGGGTTGACATTGCTGATGTGTTCGGATGAGCTTGCCTGCTGATGATTACTGGTCCCCACCACAGTACCATTACCTTGGGAGGCTGCAATGTAATGCACTGTCACGTTGGTTCATACTCCTGAGGTATGTGCCATTTCATGGAGTGTGTTGTTTGTCTTGGTTAGCTGACGTGGCCTTGCTTGCTAATGCCACCAGGATAGGATTGATTGTGTTTGAATTTGCTCCAGAGGGGGAGATTGGTAGCAAACGGCTGTCGAAGTTAAGGAATATTTCTGAAGGCATAGAGCTGTTCTCTGCTTTCAATAACGGCCCTGATGCAAGAAAATCATGCCCAAACGAGTTACAGATGAGGAAGGTCTTACCTTGGCATGCATGTGTCTCATGTTCGATAATATCGCAACAGTAACGGACGTCTGCCAACTTCTCATATCTCAAGCTAATCTATAGATGAGGAAGGTTGTTTCTTGGGAGGAAGATGCCAGGCATAAGGGGTTGTTAGAGGTTGATTTCAACTTGAATACGAGTAAACCATTTTCACGCTCCGCCATCCTTGCCGGTAAGGTCCATCTCTACAACTTTACCGGCTTTTTCTCCTATTTTTCAAAGATTACTAGGGCACCTCCATAGCACAAGGAAACCACGAACCTGTACCCAGAAAGTTGAAGTTGCAAAAGGTACTTCTTGCCATGCTAAAGATGGGTTCCATTGTTTGAAAACTAGGTATCCGCCTCTAACAAACCATTGCCTTCTGCGACAGGCATTGGTCATATCTGCTTCGTGGTTAAAGTACAACATGAATAGGGCTGTCCACGGGTCGGTCCGGGTCGGGTTTGTGCTCAACCCAGAACCGATCCGTCGGAATCGGGTGGGAAAAAAATACACCCGCTGCCGACCTACCGAAGTAAACGGATCGGTTGGTTCAAACCATCAACGGGTGGCGGGCGGGTCGGTCAGAGTCCTAGATCATAGAAGACAGCGAGAAAACGGTGAAAAAACATAGATCCGACGAAGAAACCCAGAATCCGGCGATAAATTTCCAAAATCCGGCAATAATTTTCCAAAATCCGGCGATAATTCTCAGATTCCAGCGATATTTCCCTTAGATCCGGTGAGATTTCACCAGATCCGGCAAAAATCTCATCGTATTTGATGAGATTTTCGTCGGATCTGGTGAAATCTCACCGGATCTAAGGGAAATATTGCTGGAACTAAGAGTTTTCGCCGGATTCTGGAAAATTATCGCCGGATTCTAGAAATTTTTCGCCGGGATCTGGAAACATTCGGTCAGTTCAGGTTTTTCGGGTTTTAGGGGAGGAAAACCGAAACCGACCCGCCAAAATCGGTTTCTGGTGGTGAAGATCCGCTGCCGACCTGCCGGAGCAGTCGAGTCGGCCGGATTCGGGTCGGTTCCGGTCGGTTTTTCGGGTGGATCGGGTTACCGGATCAATCTGGATAGCCCTAAACATGAAGGTATTTTTATCCAAACAACTAACCCGGATTTGAAAGACTGGTCTCCAAGCTCTGTTGACTACATCGGTGACTGTAGTTGTACCTAAATTACCTAAATTCTTATAGGTTATGATCTTACCCAATAGGATGAAGGCGGATATTTTTGGGTCTTGTTGGTTTGGAGGGAGCTCTAAACTAGCATCTATCCAAGAGCATTTTTCTGTTTTGGTACGAGTTCTGAGACCTCCATGTAATGAGGGTGTAATCAACAAAAAAGAAAGCTAACGACGTTCAAATGGATACCTTAGGGAATTTGTAAGGAAAGATAAGGTGAGGGGTATTGCAGGTAGCAAGAGGATTCGGAGAGGAGCTACACGAGGTAGAGTGGGACGGTGCTATAGAGAGAGCACGTGAAAAAAAAAATCTCATCTCAAGGCCTTAGAACTAGCAAAAAGTGAAAAAAAGATGGCAGTTATGTCTATGTATACTAGGGGAAAATAGGCATTTGCTCATAATTTACAAACTATACAACAAAATGCTTATATTTTGAAACTATTCAACAAAAAGCTCATATTTTTTAAACTCTATTTTAACAAAATCTAGTTTTGTGTAAAACTCGATATCTTCAAAATTAATTTTTATGTATATTTTTAAGTAGAGCTCAACATTAGCAATGTCAAGTTCCACTTAATTTTTTTTTTTTTTTTTTTTTAAATTTAAGTGGCAAAATATGCATAGAAATCAACATTGCTAATGTTAAGGTCCACCTGTAACTCAATTTTGTTAAACCAAGTTTAAAAAACCGTAACATTTTGCTAAATAGTTTTAAAACAATAGCATTTTGCTCATTTTGCTAAATAGTTTGTAAATTAGGGAAAATGCTCATTTTCCCCTTTATACTATGCCTTAACTTAAGGAGAAGTGTTAAGGGTAGAATTGTAATATTGAAATTAATATGTATAGGAACCCTACAATTCCCAACGCAGAACATAGACTTTGGTTGCACAATCCAAAAGAACCATTGACTCCAAAGCATTTCCTACATAATAATAATATGGGATAATTACAGTAAACCCACCTGTGGTAAGGCCCGTTTTCACTTTGTCTACCCGTGGTTCAAAACTTATTACTTTGCCCACCTGAGGTGCCTTCCGTTAGGGATCTGTTACCCACCTCTCCGTTTGCCGTTTGAAAAACACATTTTTAGAGAAAAACAAACATAACAAAGATCAAAAAGTTAGGGCTTTTTATTTCTTAAGAACTTCTATAAGAACAAAACACAAATCAATAGCACAGATCAAATGCTCAATGAAATCACTTTTAATCAGAAGGATGATGCAGAGGTGAGAGTATAGGATAGTTCCTTCAATAAAGACTTCATCAAACAGATCCTAACAATCCAATTACATGCTCCACGGTCCACACTTGGAAAACCCATTGAAACGTGGTTCACTTCCTCACACCTGTAAAAGTTCAAACTCAAAAAGTGATTGGATTGTTAAAGTTCAAACTCAAACCCACGGTCCACACTTGTAAAAGTTCAAGCTCAAAAACTCAACCCCACACCTCTCTTATTCAATTCACCTTCACTTCCTCTCATATTATATTTAACCCTGTTTCTCAAGTACTCCCTCAACGCTTAGCTAGCATTGGCCGTGACTACACAGCCGATCTTCCTGACGAGTGCTTAGCTAGCATTTTCCATTTCCTCGGCTCCGAAGACCGGAAAAGGTGCTCGCTCGTTTGCCATAGGTGGCTCAGCGTTGACGGTCAAAGCCGTCATCGTCTCTCTCTCAACGCTCGAGCTGATTTGCTCTTTTCGATTCCTTCTATCTTCGCTCACTTCGACTCGGTCACCAAACTCAGATCAACCACTATCTTTGCTTCATGGGTTTTCTTTTTTTCTTTTCTTTTTTTGCTTTTGGGTTGTGGGTTTGATAATGATCTGATTATGGTGGGGTTATGGGTTGTGGCTTGTGGTGGTTATGGATTGTGGGCAGGTGGTGGTGCTAAGTTGTGGGTTCTGATAGTGGTGGTGGAAAAAAATTCTTCTATCATCTATGACAATTTCTTACCCAGGTTTGGCGTCTTCCAAAAGCAAATGACTTCTTGTGAAGTCATAGCAATAGTGATTGACTCGTTTTCTGGGCTAAGTTTCAAAATTTTTCTAGATTTTAAAGATTTGGAGTGGTTCCCTCTCTTGGAGTTCAGTTTTCTGGGCAGCTGGAGGCTGATTTCTAGATCTTTAGATTTTTTGTTTTTTGTTTTTTTTTTTTCTTTAAAATTGTATTAATACTATAAAACAATTAAAAAAAAAAAAAAACTCTTTTTTTTTTTCTCTCCCACGGCCTCCATAAAAATCCAGATTTCCAAAATCAAAACGAACAAAAAATACAATTTGAACCCAGTGAAACTAGAACTGATTAATTCATTTTCCATGCTTTGGTTTTTTATTTTATGGCTTTAGTAGTTTGTGGGGTTTCGGTCTTGGTCGCTGGAGCCTAGAGATGAGCTTGCACTAATGGCTTGGGATTTTGAGTGAAGCCGTGGTTTACAAATGTTGTGTTCTTATGTTCACGAGGAGAATAGCAATACTGTTTATTTGTGTTTTTAGAAGTTCATCAGAAATAAAAAGCCCTAACTTTTTGATCTTTGTTATGTTTGTTTTTCTCTAAAAATATGTTTTTCAAACGGCAAACAGAGAGGTGGGTAACAGATCCCTAACGGAAGGCACCTCAGGTGGGTAAAGTGTTAAGTTTTGAACCACGGGTAGGCAAAGTGAAAACGGGCCTAACCTCAGGTGGGTTTACTGTAATTATCCCTAATAATATACTCGGCTTCCTTGATGTTCAAGTCATCTTCACTCCTATCATATCTGAATTATTGATTCTCTCGTAATTTTTTCACTGGTAATTTCTTGGAAGGTGTTGGTGGAAAAAGAAAGTCATAAAGAATCTCCATTGGCATAACCCATGCCACACGTTCCTAGTTTTCCTTTCTGGCGAGGAACAAACAAGAAATTCTTCACAAGGGCCCTACATCACTATACTAAAGATTATCAATTCACATGACAAATTTAAGGAATCAAACAACAATCGACAAAGATGTGATAGGTAATGCCATTATTTTCTAAGACAAATATCTCCCACAATAATTCCGCATGTTGATCCCCAACATGTATCCAAAGCAAAATATCACAAGATCTGGCTTCGCCAAACTGAATTAAAACCAGGGGCAGCACTAACTAGGTCACCTTGAGTTCATACAGATAATGAAGAACAGTAATGTGCACAATTTTTTTAAAAGGAAAATGTGCTCTTAATTTTATTTGCATCCATAAACAGAATCCACATCCTGCCAGTCTTAACACCTAGTCGAACATGCTCACACAGAAGTCACAATAAAAGCAGCCCACCAGCACCAAGCCAACATGATTCATAATCTTAAGAAAAAAAACCATACAGGACTGAAAGATAACATATAAATCAACAATCCATCGGTTCAATTGACCACCAAACCCAAGTGGCTCCAATGGATGATAATAAATAGCAATAACAATCACGATTATAATGAGAGCCCACAGAAATCATGAAAACATGAGATTATTACTTTGTTAGTAGTAAATTAGTTTCATTTGGTATTGGTTTGAAGCCCCCACCTCTACCTCTCCCTCCCCCACTATTTACCTTAAAATAATAAAAGTTCATTGGACTTGGTATCTTGTAAAACACTTCAACGAAACAAACAAGCCAGCACATGGACATACTTCCTAATTTTGTTCTCATCCTAATGAAAAACAATTATATCCGTTTCTCCACCTCTTTTTTTCATCTAAAAAACTGTAAAAATCACTTGTTTCAGGTAAAATTGTACTTTTGCACAATTATAAAATTAAGTAAAACAAGCTGATGAAAATAACTCATGCTAGACTGGGAAAAGAAATTTAGGATTGCCAAATCATAAAAAACAGAAAGATCTTTCAGGATCAATTCCCTAAAACAACACACAAAATTCAGCAATATTAACCAAGAAGCACATGCCTAAACTAGCTCAAAGTATTACACTTTTTGGTCCCATCAACCTGCCAACAAGGAATGATAATATATATATATATATATATATATATACCTGTGTGTGTGTGTGTGTTACTGAAAAAGGGGTGAGTGAGACTACATGGTTTTACATGCATTCCTTTCTGAACTAGATAGTCCCACAAACTCAAATTCAAACCAATAGCAATTTTTTCTTATTGTTTGTCAGTAAGAAAAGTCTGCACTTGCTAGTGCAGCCTTAAAGAGGCCAAGGAAGCATAGAGATGAAAGATGTTTAGAAACCATGTCTATATTACTTGTAGAAGTTATTGAATTCAAGTTACTTGTAGAGTCTTTCTATTTAGTTTTCTTAGAATTTTCCTGAACTAAATATATCAAGGTAATCATTTCATGATTTGGTGGAATGGGTTGAGGGACGGCCCTGAGTATTCATTATTATTATTTTTTTTTTTCCGGCTATATTGAATCCAGTTTTTTTTTTTTAATACTTTACAACTTGTATATTAAGCAAGCCAAGTGATAATATAATTGTAATCTGTGAACCTAACCAGAGTTTAAACAAAAAAAATCACCCCACTGACCTTGAACTCCGACCAGATGAGTCCAGACTTGCACATTTGGCTAAATATACTAACTTAATTCTAAACACATAAGAAGAAGATAAATCACTATAATTTCCAACCAACACCCTCTTCCCCCACCCACAAAAAGAAAATAAATAAAATAAACGAAAAAAAAAAGGTAAGGTCAAACCAAATAGGCCCAAAGATAATAGGAAAAAAAAGTTACCATCAGGTTTTTTTTTGACAAGTAAAAAACTTAACTAAAAATCGAAGGAAGGTGGGAAGGAAAAGAGAAAAGTTTGATTGACAATTTGAACCTATAAAGTAACTTTAGATAAGAAGCAAGAAAAGATGCATTGACAATTTAGGCAAGGGTATTGGAGAAATGATTCGACAAATTTGACTAAAACAGCTTTTCCCACAGTTGGATATGACACAACCCATTTAGCAAGGGTGTCAAAAAAGCAATGTTTTGACACGACACGCAAACATGACACAAACAAAGACATAATTTTATATGCATAGATTCTTGTCAAAATGGATCAACCCCCCTTAACAAGATTAATAAATTAGTCAATTTTGTGTTGATCTGTGAAAGCCGCAATCAATCCAAAATGATCTTTTTCATTATTCATGTCAATACAGTTTAACCCATTTTGACATGATCTTGTTTAAGCCATATAAATAAATTTCATTTTTATTTAACATAAATTAAATTTAAAATATAAAATTAAGGGAATCAAAGAATTTTAATGATTATATTTGTTGATTATTGCTACTTCATTAAACCATAAATTCCCTAACCCTTTTTCCCAAAATGAAGGAATAAAAAAAAACTCATTTCATTTTATATTTCTTAAATATTGTGTATTTCTACATTTAGATGGAACATCATTGGGTTGAAAAAAATAATTTTTAGATTATATGATATCAGCCACTCTATTCTAAATGTTGTAGATTATATTCTAAGGGCATGTACACGTCACTAGGGAAAAAAATGTAACCTTATTAAAAACCTGATTAGAAATCATAGCAACTCGTGAAGTCACTAGATATTTACAGACATGCAACATTATATTAAAGAAAAACAGGGTAAAGATGATGTGCACACATAAAAATAAAAAAACTGTAACATTCTTGTAAAAAATCTGTACTCAGAAGTCGGTAACTTTTAAAGTCACTAGATATTTGAAGATATGCAACATGTTATATTCAAGGTTCATACACACCCACACACATAAACAGCAGGAATTTTGAAACAAGGATTCTTCATGTTCTTGTTTAAAGGAGATCTCAGTGAAAAGCAAAGATCATGAAGCACATTAAACTTAATTATAGGAATCCCTAGGTCAAGCAGAGCTCAGCCTTGTGTGATATAATTGATGCAAAAGTTTCGGCAAGCAGTTCTGAGGTTGGTGAAATATTTATCAAGCCTTCTGCATAAGGAATTTTTAAGACAAATCATAAACGTATATCCGGTACACACCATATGCTTCAACCAAAGAAGAGGTGTAACACAATAGATCTAGAACTAACCAGAAATGTAAACTAAAGATCTCAGCAATTCTGCCACCTAAACAATGTTCTCTGCATCAATTGCTAGAAAGTGTAATCCCTTTTAAGATCTAAACATTCAAAATGTACCACATGGGTTGACAAAGGTTTCTTGACCTCCAGCATGACAACATCTAAACAGCCATATCAACATTTCCCCAGAATCTATAAATAAAAACCAAATAAGAAACTTCATCTTGCAAAGTACTAAGAAGCTGTCTTAAAAAAAAGAAATATCCTTGATGAAGTTACATGAAAAATACGAAACACTTTACAGAATGATGAGATGTTCACTATGCTCAACAAATAAAAACTTAATAATGATAAGTAGACATTGTAAATGTACCCCAAAGTCGGTTACAGGGTCTCACCACTCAGCCTCATATGAGAGAGGTTCATTTGGGTACCAACCATAACTGAACATTCCAAGGTTAATTGTGAAAGATGTGTAGAAAAACTAGTGAGCAGACATGAACATGGTCTGGAACCCCAATTCATTCAGCACCTGCAAGGTGTGTAGAAAGAAAGGCACTGATTTAAATGCGATATATTGTTATTGTTTAATTAGGTGCAGAAGACCAACATTACTAAACTACATTAAAAGATCACATAAATCAGGTTACAAAGCAGATGGGGAAAATAAAAACAATAGAAAAGTAAAAATCAGCTTGGTTTAACAATGGACTAATTAACATTATAAAATGAAAAGTTCCCGGTCCTCTTTCCTTTTTAAAAGTTAGAAACAGAATGATTACTCTTCATTAATTATTGATAAAACTTAAGCCTCACTGGTTCTACCTAATGCCCATAAAATATACAAACTATGTACTCATTCAATGAATCTTCCTTATTCCACCAACTTAATTGTCTAGTCAAACTTCTCATTCAAAGGTTTCACCTGTACAAGTCCCAAAAAAATAAATAAATAAATAAATCAGTTATCTGAAATTTGTATCAACCTAGACCAGACATCCCAAGTTTTGTTTTCCCTTTTTGGTTTAAGTGAGGGGGGAGTTTCCTGGAGAGAGAGAGAGAAGGCTCTGATACTAATTTTGATGTAGGATCATTAGGAATACAATATTAAATAAGGGTTCTTGAATAAGGTTTGTTGTTAGGGGTTTAGGTAGGGTTAGGTAATAAAAAAGATTAGATCTTAAATGAATTTGATGGATACTTGGTGATAAAACAGTGAATAGAACAAGAAACCAAGCAAGATAAACCCTGGGCAATCACACCTAAGTTTTCCTTGGCAATCACAATTTAGATGGTAGAAGGCAACCACACCCTCTAGGCTTAAATAAGTTGCTGGAATTTTATTAAATTCAATCTCTCTATGAATGTTACTGACTACAAATAAGAAAAATACTCCAAACACAAAATAAAGCTAATGGTTGTTGGTACTTGGTACAAATAATGACAGCCCATTCCAGAAAATCTAAGATTTACCAGATTGCAATTATTTTAGTTTTTTTTTTTTTTTTTTTTAAATAACGATATTTCATAAATCAAAAGCTCCGAGTACACTAGGAGTATACATGGAAAGGATTACATCAAGAACGGAAATTAAAATGACCAAGCATAACAAAAAAATTAGAGCAAGAAAAAGAATTGAAAACAGAACACCAAGCAAATAAAGAGTGGAGGAGGAGAGATTTAATCTTATGAATCGACCGTTCCTTCCCCTCAAAGCATCTACTGTTCCTTTCCCACCAAAGACACCATAACACACAATGTGGGACAGCCCACCATAGGTCTATATTGTGTTGTCTACCAATTGGACCCTGCCAAGAAGCAAATAAATCTGCAACACTTTGAAGCATCACCCAAATCACACCAAAAAGGCTCCAAACCATAGACCATAGCTCAAAAGCAATGGGACAATGAAGAAGAAGATGGTTTACCAACTCCCCACTTCTTTTACACATATAACACCAATCCATGACAGGTACACCCTCATTCCACAATCTATCAAGGGTCAAAATCTTGCCTAAGGCAGCAGTCCAAGAAAATACTCCAAACTGAACCCACAAATTTAGTTAAATTTAATTAAAACTGAACCCACAACTTTCTAATCTAAAGAAACTTAATAGTAGGACTTAATTATAACAAAAGGAGCCCAAGAAAACTGCCAAAAAGGCCCTACATTATATCTAGACCGCTATTCTTGAATTTTTCATATTTAATCTTATTTTTCCTCAAACTCTTTACTATCTGCATCAGGGAGAGAGATAATCAGAACATATAAGCAAACATAATATAGTAACAACAATGGTTAGCATAATGCAGAACATAGTTTCAACAACCCAAACCTATATTGAGAACAATGTTTCCAAGTTGAATTGCTGGTCAATTTATGATATATATATATATATATATTCAAAGCGAAAATAGAGAATCTATGCCTATAATCATTGATACAAGCCAATGGTGCCTAAGAAAAACACAGGCAGGTATCAAACCTACACCTGCAACATCTCAGTTTTCAACTTTTTTCTTAGTGGATTAATTATGAATGGATTGCCTTCTTCAATATACAGAAAAGTGTCTGAAAACAACATATGCTATCAAAAAAGCAAAAAATGTTTCTCAATTTTGTGCCAAAAAAAGAGAAAAAAAAAAAAAAAAAAAAAAGTGTTTATGGGGGGCAGGGTTTTGTTGTTGGGGGTGGGGGGTTTGTTTCACATTGATATTTTAAAACATGAAAACAAGATAGGAAAGAAGCCTTAACAAATCAATTGAGAAGTATAAAGCCAACTTTTAATGAAAGAAAGACTTTCTGAAGAAGATAACAGCAGCAACTGGATGGGAATCTATATCTTTTCCCTTAAAGCATTTGTGAAAAATTATTTTTCAATAAGCATCTTGACTAGCATCATTTGGTGAACAACTTTGTATTTCTACAAAATATTCTGTCCAAATTATTAAAGGAAAGAATATATGAAGCAGGGATGGAAAGCACTAATTTAACGTATACACAGAAAGAAAGGAAAGACCTGCAATATCAAAAATGGGAAATTCAAAGGAGGATGAAAGAACTTTGCACTGTCTGGGAAAGTTCAATAAGTTACCAAGAATATAGGGCATTCCAAGCGCAGTGCACTATTGCCTCAGAGAAAGTTTAATAAGATGCCAAGAATATGAGGCACCACAAGTGCAGTATATTGTGATCCATGATTTAAAAATAAATAAATAACATAAGAGTGAAAACCTAAATTTAGGAAGATGCACACCTAATCCAACAGTGCACAACTTAGACGCACCAATCAATAACCCAACTAGTCAATTGGTCCAAAAATAAAAATATTTCATGTGCAACACATATTATCATCATAATTTATATAATATAAAAACAAAAATATCCAACAAAAAGAAAAAGACAGAAAGACGAGCACATAAATCTAAAACAGGAAAAATTTCAGGCCACTGCAGGTGGGGAAATGGAAAAAGATGCTGAGAACATAAAGCACCACAAGCACAGTATATCCTTCTCTCTGAGTTTACAATTCAGTCAATGTGCGGCCTTGCAATTGATAGAATATCTTATGCAAGCACATGCCCTGTTGTTAACCTAACTAGCCAACCATAAGTTTATGCATAAAAAAAAAAAAAGGTGCACCATTTAAGACCATAATGTAAGCATGTATTTAAGTCTCCAACAAAAGCTACAGTTGTACTCATAGCATTGTTTGCTTACATTTTACACCCAATACAAATTTAAAACATACAACATCATGTCAACTAGACATAAAAGCCTGTCATTATCATATTACAGCATGATTATTTGATGATTCCACCAAAGCATGTATCAACAAATTGACACAATAAACTGGAAATTCCGACAATCAAATTTTGAAATTGAAGTTTTAGTACTGTGTCAAATCTAGAAAATCTTAATTCAAGCCACATGCACTCCCGTACAGCGGTCCCATTTATTTAACAAAGGTAAACCAAAGGGTTTTTAGCGAATTGGTAAATACAGAATCACACAAACGCAAACAACGTCATGCCTTTGCTGAGACCCATAACGAGTGAATGTTAACAATTTAAAAATAAAAATTAAAAAAAAAAAAACTGCGCCATGTCTCTCACGAAAAATAAAATGCTATAAATAGTTGCATTAAACTATGCCATGTCTCAAATATTTTCAATTTTTAACTATAAATACTACATCAAATTGAAATCAAATTACAAAACGAAATTCAACTAAGACAATAAATAGATTCACATAAAAAAATAAAAAATAAAATAAAAATAAAAATAAAAAAAAAACGAAGGCCAAAACTCAAGTACAGTTCCTTAGGTGCCGTACTTTTAGGTAATCCAATCAAACCAAATTCAAACACATTGTCGCAATTATCAACAAAGCACAAACACTGTTATATTTTTCAAAGACATTTAAATTCAATGCCGCTACGCGTTTGAATTTAATTAGCAAATCTGATATACTACACCTAAATACCTGTATGCAATTCACCCCAAAATTTTGATTTTTTTTTTTTTTTGAAAAAAAAATACTTAAAACGGTTAAGAATGATTAAATTACTGGATCCACAAGAATAGCAAATATTGGATCAAACAATCAAAAAAAAATTAAAATAAAATAATGAAAAAAAAGTATAAAAAAAAAAAAAAAACTGAACTTTTACCATTACCGGTAAATCAAAATGTTTCTAATTATAGAAAAAGGAGGTCCAAAATCTAGAGACTCTGAATCTGAATGGTTATAAATAGCATGGTAACAAGAGACCGGATTCAAATCCCCTCTTCACTAAAAACCAATTGGCGTCTTATATTGACGAGCGAGCAATCATGATAGAGCGAACGCGATAGATTCAAATCTTAAGTATCTATCAAAAACAAAAATAACCAAAAAAAAAAAAAAAAATAGAAAAACCGGACCTGAGATCTGAGAATGAGCGCGAGATCCATGCAACCTGTAAAACATCTTTCTTCTTCACCGCGGTCTCCGATTCAGTTGATGCAAGGCGGGATCCAATTCGCCCACTAACCAATCCCACAACGCCACCTGGCTATCTATATATATTATTTTTATTATATATAAGTGATAAATGAAATGAAACTCCAGTTTTTAACAAGCGAAGCGAAGTAGTTCCCGACCTGCACCAAGCGAATTAGAGACCGCCGGTAACTGAATCAAATCTCTCTCTCTCTCTCTCTCTCTCTCTACCGCCTTCCTCTGTTGATAGTATTTTGGGAAATGGTGATAGATTTTGAGTTTTTATGTTTTTAAGTTTAACCCTATTGATGGGTTGGGGGTGTTTAGTTGTTTTTTTAAAGGGGTTATTTATAATGGAAACAGACGAACCTGATTTTGACACGTGGAGCTTAACCATCCACCGACGTTTCTGCTAGAAACGGCCCAATAGAAAATAAATGGAAGACTTTTTCTTTTTTCCTTTTTTCAGTCGGCCTACAGACACGCCTAAATCTGGTGAATTATTAGTTAGTTGCGAAATCGTAGTACAATGATGCCGTGTTGTTTCCTCCCACATTGACGTGTGTATCTCTCGAATGTGAGGCGAGACCCACGTTTAGGACATTTTGTTAACTTTTCAAGTATTTGGAAGGAGTTAATACCATAATATTTTCGTAATAAGTTGTAGGTGTAAAGTTGTTATTGATTTTAATTTAAATTCAAAATTTTTTTTTTATTCGTCTGTAACAACTAATAATAATTTATTATTTAAAATTCGTTATAAAAATATTGTGAACGTAATATTTATCCGAGTATTTCCATATGGAACCATCTGAAATAGTGGTTGAAAATGTAAATTTAGGTGCAATAATTATAGAATGAGACTTAAGCATATTTTGAATTTTTGTGTATATTTGGGTTTGTTGTTACAGTTTCCTTGACTTTTTCACATATAGACATGGATGTGGACATTTTAAAAATAGATAAGTGTTATACTCACAATATTTGTACAATAAATCTTAAATTGTAAGTTGTTACTGGTTTTAATTTATACTCACAATATGTGAGATGAGACCCACGTTTAGGATATTTCGTTAACTTTTCAAGTATTTGGAAGGGGTTAATACCATAATATTTTCATAATAAGTTACAGGTGTAAAATTGTTATTGATTCTAATTTAAATTTTTTTTTTTATCCGTCTATAACAACCAATAATAATCTACTATTTAAAATTAGTTGTAAAAATATTGTGAACGTAATATTTATCCGAGTATTTCCACATGGAACCATCTGAAATAGTGGTTGAAAAAGTAAATTTAGGTGCAATAATGATAGAATGATACTTAAGCATATTTTGAATTTTTGTGTATATTTGGGTTTGTTGTTACAGTTTCCTTGACTTTTTCACATATAGACATGGATGTGGACATTTTAAAAATAGATAAGTGTTATACTCACAATATTTGTACAATAAATCTTAAATTGTAAGTTGTTACTGGTTTTAATTTATACTCACAATATGTGAGATGAGACCCACGTTTAGGATATTTCGTTAACTTTTCAAGTATTTGGAAGGGATTAATACCATAATATTTTCATAATAAGTTACAGGTGTAAAATTGTTACTGATTCTAATTTAAATTTTTTTTTATCCGTCTATAACAACCAATAATAATCTACTATTTAAAATTGGTTGTAAAAATATTGTGAACGTAATATTTATCCGAGTATTTCCACATGGAACCATCTGAAATGGTGGTTGAAAAAGTAAATTTAGGTGCAATAATGATAGAATGATACTTCAGCATATTTTGAATTTTTGTGTATATTTGGGTTTGTTGTTACAGTTTCCTTGACTTTTTCACATATAGACATGGATGTGGACATTTTAAAAATAGATAAGTGTTATACTCACAATATTTGTATAATAAATCTTAAATTGTAAGATGTTACTGGTTCTAATTTATACTCATAATATGTGAGACGAGACCCATGTTTAGGACATTTCGTTAACTTTTCAAGTATTTTGAAGGGGTTAATACCATAATATTTTCGTAATAAGTTATAGGTATAAAGTTGTTACTGGTTCTAATTTAAATTTAATTTTTTTTTTTATCCTTCTATAACAACCAATAATAATCTACTATTTAAAATTTGTTGTAAAAATATTGTGAACGTAATATTTATCCGAGTATTTCCACATGGAACCATCTAAAATAGTGGTTGAAAAAGTAAATTTAGGTGCAATAATGATAGAATGAGACTTAAGCATATTTTGAATTTTTGTGTACATTTGGGTTTGTTGTTACAGTTTCCTTGACTTTTTCACATATAGACATGGATGTGGACATTTTAAAAATAGATAAGTGTTATACTCACAATATTTGTACAATAAATCTTAAATTGTAAGTTGTTATTGGTTCTAATTTATACTCACCATTTAAATTAATTTTTTTATCCAGCTATAAAAGTTAATAATAACTTATCACTTAGAATTTGTTGTAAAAGTATTATGAAAATGTTGTAAATATAGCATTTCTCTTTATATGAAACATTTTCACATTAATGGTAGATTTGTACGTAAAACAGTGGATGTAAATGATTGTAAAAGAAAAGTAATGCTACATAAATAACAATTTTCACAACAAATTTTACACTGGCTAATTTGTCAAATTATTATTGATTTTCACATGGTTCATCATTGACATTATTTTATTATGGAAAATGTTAACAGATGCCCTTAAGGCAAATGTTAACAATCCATTTAAAGAAAACTTTTATGAAAAAAAAATAATAATATTTTGACAGTTTTTTCTATTTCCTATCAAAATTATGTCAAAACTTTCCTAAAATAGATTGTTAACTGTAGGGTCAGGATTTGTGGCCCAAAAACAATAAATTTGTAGAGCGTGGGTGATAGAGCTAGGTTAACTATGGAGCTAATTAACAACGATTGATTATCGCATGCAAATATAAACCAGCATAAAAGTACACGTAAAAACCAAGTAAGTTCAAATCCGAAGAAACTTATAATAGATTGAATATCGGTTACACTTTCCTCCCCCTTTTTCATTAGGAACCCTTCTTTATATATCCTTCTCCACTACCATTCCCATCGTCTACTAGTTCTCCATCTAGCTCTCTACTTGAGTCCCTGTCATGTCATGTATTTTCCTTAGCTTTTGTGAATGACGGTAGCTGAAGTTGTACTGTTCAGAGGTATTTTCCACATAAATGCGGCCAGGAAAATTGCTGCAGTGCATTTAATACGGTGGTGGCAACTTTTCCTTCTAGATATTTCTCCGTTCCTCTTATCTCTAGGCGTGTCTAAAACTTATCGAAATTGCTGAAGTCACTAGTAAATTCATTTGAACCCCCCAAATATTTATATGACCCCAAAATCCTTTCATCCGAGGATGATCATCTTTTCGGAACACTGAGAGGCTGTTTGGCAACTTTTTTTTGGTCACTCAATTTTCGTCACTCAATTTTCGTCACTCATCACTCATCACTCATCACTCATTTTTCATCACTCATCACCCATCACTCTAAATCAATACCCATTTGGCTTATCAGTACAATGCCATAACTCAAAAATTTTCATCACTATTCATGGGCCCCAGCTCTGTCATTGGCGCAGCTTTTTTTTTTTTTTTTTTTTTTTTTTTTTTTTTTTTTTTTTTTTTTTTTTTTTTTTTCTAGTACCTCCAAACCTGAACCAGTGAAAGAATAAAGGAAGAAAAAAATAATACCCAGATCACCGAACCCAGAAAAAAAAAAAATGAATACTGGGGAGACCGAACCCATGAAAAAAAAAAAAAAAAAAAAAAGAAAAAAAAAAGAAAAAAAGAGAAGGATGAACCAAACCCAGAACCAACGTGAAAAGAAAAGAAAAGAAAAAAAATCACCGAACCCAGAAAAAAAAAAAAAAAAAAAAAAAAAAAAAAAAAAAAAAAAAAAAAAAAAAAAAAAAAAAAGAGATGAATACTGGGGAGACCGAACCCATGAAAAAAAAAAAAAGAAAAAAAGAAAAGAAGGATGAACCAAACCCAGAACCAACGTGAAAAGAAAAGAAAAGAAAGGAGAATAGAAAAGAAACCCAGAAAGTGAGAAGCCGTGAAAGACAAAAAGAAAAGATAAAAAAAAAAAAAAAGAGGAAAGAAGAAAAAGAGGGAGCAAATTCTGACTGTGGGACCGAGTTTGTAATGGTATTTATAATTTTGCCATTGAAAATTGAGAATTGAAAACTGAAAACAGCTAAAAGTTGTTTTCAGTTTCCATAACTCATAACTCAAAAAGTAGAGAATTGAGTATTGAAAACAGAGTTATGAAAATAGAGTACTGGTGTAGGCAAACGAGTATTTTGCTATGGGTCCCACTATTTTTGAGAATTGAGTTATGAAAACTGAGAATTGAGTCATGAGAATAGGTCATCCAAACAGCCTCTGATGCTCTCTTCGGAAAGAGTTTCTTCGTCCCCATGTATCCTTCTTTCACGCGAAATATCCCTTGACAATTTTAGCCTCCTCAGACATAGACTAGTCCTCGGCTTGGGCTTTAGGTCTACTACGTATAGCTGGGCTTTACCCACCCACATTAACCATTACCCTAAACACACCCATTAGATCATTTTATTACTTATCATTAATAACTTGTCACATCTGATATGTAAAATTTTTTGTCAATTTTGATGTGTCTCTAGACTTACCGGTAATTTTTTTTTTCTATAAACTTATTTAATAATGTATATTTTAGGGTTACGTTAATTGGCACTAGGGGTGTTCACCTAACCGCATAAACCGCAAAAATCGCACCAAAATTTTCCGCAAAATGGTATAACCACACCGCACTGCACCGTATGGTATAGTGTGGTTTGCGGTTTTATAATAAGAAAACCGCACAAACCGCACCCTCTCTATATATTAATATATTTATTTATTTTTAATATTAATTATATTATTAATAGTTTAATAACTCTAGTTTTCAAAAAAAAAAAATGTTTAATAACCCTAGCAAGTGTTAACTAGAAAAGCCAACCCAAAATAAAGAAAAACTAGCTTAATAATTTAAAACTTGGCCCAAAAAAAGGGAAAATTTTGTTTTGACTTGAGTAGGAAAAGCCCAAAATTTGAAAAATATACCGACTTCAAACCGCATCTTATACATAGTATCGCATATGTGACTAAAAAAATGAGATGCGATGCGATTATAATTTTGACTAAACTCTAAACCACACCGTACCGCACATGTGACCGCAAAAACAATGTGCGGTGCAGTTATGGTTTTAGTTAAACTGCACCACAAAGTGCGCTGCTAAAAATAGCCCAAAATCGCATCGCACCGCATCGCGAACACCCCTAACTAACATCGTAAGGTGTTCATTAACAACACAGTTACTAATAACTTTTCAATTTTTTGAACAACTGTTAACAATTTTTTTCTTTTTTTTAAGTGAGACACAAAAAAGAAAACGTTAAAAAGCGCCGCATGGCGCTTGTTAACATTTCCTTTTATTTTATGTAGGAACAGAAGGAAAGCAAAAGGTGGGTGATTTTGTTTGCGTTCAAAAAGAGAAGGCAGGACGAGGAAGAAAAGGAGGCTGTGCTCAAGAATATTTTGAAAATTCGGGTATGGATTGGGGGAATATTTACCAGATGTGCCAGTTGGAGGTTTGGTACTTTTTTCTTTTTTTTTTTTTTTTTTTTTTTTGAGAAACTTGGATTGTTTACTAAATGTGGAGTTATAGGTAGCTACAGCCTACAGTGAGTGCACGTGCGTGTGCGCTGCAACTGCAACTTGGTCTGAAAATACTCAAAATAGCAAACTGTCTGCGGGCGCTAAAAAAAAGTTTACACAGAAATACTACAAGACTCTCTCAGTCTCTCTCTCTGTACATACTACCAAGAATAACAGCGTTTGAGGACAGAGATCTTTTTGTGTACTTTTTAGCCCATAGAAAATATTCTGGCATTTTTTTTATAATAAAAAATGAAAATAAATTGTGGGATTTTTTTTTTTTAATCTCAAGATATATTGGGACTTACCAATGAAGTTTTCATTCATATTACAGCATTAAAATAATTATTGGGGCTTTGCACCATGTGTGGCTCGTGGGTCGTGGCTCTTTATGTAGAATAATTATTGCATATTCACATGTTGTCGATACATGTACAAAACTCTTGTATAGCATGTGAATTTTACAGGTAAATGACGTGTAGTCTATATGTTGTGATAGATCTGTTGCATATATTTTTAAAATGAGATATTGTCTCTTTTTTCATTTTTATTAGAATATCAATATTGGATATATTATAAAATAATTATAAAAAAAATCTCATCTTACTTTAATGTAGGATGAGATTTTAGGTTATTTTAATGGGTGATATGTTAACATATCACCCGTTAAAATAATAGAAGGTGAGTGTTATTTTAAGTTATTTTAATAGGTGATATGTATCACCCATTAAAATAACCTAAAATATCACTCACCTTCTATTAAAAAAAGAAAAAAAAAAAAGTAAAACCCACGGTAAAGAGAGAGGTGAGAGAAGAGAGAGAGAGTCAGTAGAGAGGAGAGAGAAATTAATTAAAACAAACAAAACAAAACAAAAGAATGAGCTACCATACTGTAGCTTCAAACTATTTTTTTTTCCTTAAGTTTAGCTCATCTAATGGTATTTGGTGTAAAGCATTTAGTACATCCAAAGTTGGTGCTCATATTGGAGTTAAAACTCTTTCAATACATGAGTTCGACAAAGTTCCAATCTCACCTTAGTGTAGCATCATTTAAATCTTGTTCCTTTGTTTTGCATTTCCATAGTACTTACCTTAGTCTTATATCATACATAAATAAAATTGTACTACTACTCACAAATCAGTAATTGCCAAAAGATTGAAAATAAATAAATACTATAATTTTTTATACCAACTTGAAGAAAAAATAATAATAATAATAAAGCTTGAATAACCTAATATCTGGTCCATATCATTTTATAATTATGAAAAGTGAAGATGATCTTAAGCTTCACTAAAGGTTTAATTCACAAGTTTTAACATATATGATATACCTCAGCGAATTTCTAATTGTGCTGAAGTTTTTTTTTTTTTTTTGGATCATCCATGTGTCCACTTACACTAAACAATTCAAAGGACCAAGAAACTCCAATTTTCCTCCCTGTTAACAGTCCAAAGTGTTCAATGGTTATGGATATATGGTCAGCCTCTAGTGGCAAGAGAAAGTATACTATGTTTCGGTAATATCAACTCAACATCTGTTTTGGTATTTCCTACCCAATAAATGAGTAACACATATTTCAAAAAACCACATCAGACTACTCTAATAAATTAATCACAATCTTCTATACTATCGGGAAGATAAATTAATAATTTGGTATTTTCTACCCAATAAATAAGTGACACCTGTTTCAAAAAACCACATCAAATTACTTTAATAAATTAATCACAATCTTCTATACTATCGGGAAGATAAATTAATAATTTATTGTTTGATGTAGTTTTTTGAAATAGGTGTCACTTATTTATTGGGTAAGAAATACCAAAACAGATGCTGAATTGGTATTACCGAAACACGATATACTTTTTCCTAGTGGCAATGCACAAAAATCTTTGATCTAAGAACCTCATGCACTTATGGAGAGAGAGAGAGAGAGAGAGAGAGAGAGAGCTTATGTCTTTTTTGCTATATATACCCACACCCTCATTAATGGTTAAGCAAGAATAGGATGAATGCACTAACCAACAAGTTAGGCCTCCGATACCAATGACAAAAAGGAAAACAATTTTTTTAATGGAAAAAATCACTCTTGGTGAGCCCAAAAGAATCATGACTTAAGAAAACTCTAGTTGAGACAATAATAATAATAATGTTCTGAGGGAAGTAACGTACGCATATGCCTACCAAAAAAAAAAAACCAATTTCTTTAAGAGCATATTTGGCCTAAATCGGAATTTTGAGGATTTTGGGTGCCTCACCAACCCCCCAAAATGCTCCTATATAAAATCCCTCATCTAGTTGAAAAGAATCCCCTTCTTTCAAAAGGGATTTTTTTTTTTTTTTTTTTTTTTTAGGTTTTTGGTAATTGCCTAATGAGATGTTGAATCTTGATTGTGCATGGTTCCAAAACCTTAGAGCACTAGTATCTGGTGTACTAAATGTTAAATTTTTAGCATTTAGCACACCAAACATAAAAAACACTCATACATCAAATCTCTCAAATGCCAAAAAGAATTTAGCATATGGTACAATACGCTTCTACAGTTCTACTAATAGAAGTGCATAGTATCATGTGTTATTATTATCTTTTATTCTTCTTTTTTTTTTCCTTTACTCTCTCATTCATGATAAAGTTTCTCTCCAAATTAGTTTGGAAAAAAAATCTTTCAAACTTCTCCAATATTTTTTTATTAGATATAAATTTTGAAAATCTAACCATTGGATTTTATGTAATTTATGTTCTTAACGTGCATATTAAATTTGGTTGAAATTGGATATTGTTTGCTATTCAATCAATAAACTTATTTTTATGCTTAGTTTTAGATCACAAAATGTTGAAAGTTAAACATTTGATTGATAACTTAGCTATTGATTTTTGATCTTCTTATAGGTTTGCAAACATTAAGAATATAATAAAAATATACAATCTAACGGTTAGATTTTCAAAATTCACATCCAATAAAAAGATGTAAGCAAAGTTTTAGGGGTTTCTCTACAAATTAGCTTGGAAGAAACTTGGGAAAATGTTTCTCTCCAAATTAGTTTGGAGAGAAATCCTTTAAATTCCTTATATATCTTTTTATTAGATATGAATTTTGAAAATCTAACTATTGGATTGCATGTTCTTACTTCTTATTATATATTCTATGCTTACAAAACTATAAGAAGATCAAAGATCAATAGCTATGATATCAATCAAATGTTTAAATTTCAAATTTTTTGTAATCTAAAATTATGCATAAAATAAACGTTTATTTATCAAATAGTAAATAACATCTAATTTGAACAAAATCTAACATGCGTGTTAAGAACATAAAGAACATGCAATCTAACGATTATATTTTCAAAATTCACATCCAATAGAAAGATTTATGAAGAGTTTGAAGGGTTTTTCTCCAAACTAGTTTGGATAAAAACCTTTCCCCATTTTGTGGTTGAGAAATTTCTCTTCTTCTTTTTTTCTTTTTTAAGGTCAGGAATTCTACTTTGTGGCTGAATTTTTTCTTTTTTAAGAAAATGTTGATCTTATTTTAGGTTATTTTAATGGTAACATTTTAAAGTAAAAGATATGAGGTGGAATGTATTGTCAAATGCTATGTAAAAGTAGATAAAATAGTTTTTGATGTGTCATCATCTTATCCAACCTCCGACAAGTCCATAAAAGCTTTGAATTAGATCATCCTCAATACAAAGTAACTATCTTTTCCATTAACCTCTTTCACCTTTACTTTTTTTTTTTTTAAAGAATTTCTTTAACCTTTACTTGAATAGATTGACAAGTATTTTATTCTTTTATTTGATACCCCTTCGTTATATGTGACAAACAAAATATGCATATGCACCCTTAGTCCAACGTGTGTAGAAATCCCTAATATTGGCTCAATCTTTTGTGATTTGTTCAAACTATAACCTAATTGAGCACTTGACTGATGACTTATTTTGACTCTGCTTAAAATAATTTATGGATCACTAAAATTAGGCTAATTGAGATTGAATGTTCTTTTTAATCAATTGACTTTTGCAAGATTTAGATATGTTTCAAAAAGCAGCTTTGATTTTCAAAATAAATTAAAAGTAATTTCAAATTAATTTAGGGTTCAAGTAATAACACAATGGTAAGTAATGTCATAATATTTGATTGGATTTTAAATTTTTTTTTCTATATGTTGTTATACAGTCTCTGATAATAAAACCTATGTATATGTATTCATTTATCTGAAAATAGAATCTTTTGATTGCTAATCCGATCTGCATGTGAATAGATTTACAATATTCCAACCAACACATAGATGTGAAAGATGACCCTTTTAATAAAATTAAATTTGGATTGGATTGTTTGGATTGGATCCTTTTTTAATAAAATTAAATTTGATGTGACCTAAATTTTTAATGGCCAATAAGGCTTCCTAGTTAGATTAGTATTTTTATTTATTTGTATACAAATTAATTCCTATGTTTTAGGATATGATTGGTTCCTATATGTCTTAGAATTTGTTGATGAGGTTATCTCATCTTAGTCTATTTATGTAAGTTGAACGCATATTGAAAATTAAGCAGAAAATTACCCAGAAAACTATATTTATTCTCTTAAGTTCAGGAGATTAGTCATCTCTAATTAACTACACTATCAATTTATTTTCTCAATTCAAAACAAAAGACAGGTAGGATCTTCGAGTCCATGGATCTCTAGCTTAAATTCGTAATGAGAACAAGTGACAAGACGAGCGCTTTTTGTAATTTGACCTCTAGCCTACCGAAAAAAGAAAAGCATAAAACAAAGAATAAAGATGGCCAAAATTCAATCAAGGAAAGGAAAAGAATGGAAGATGAGCAAATGAAATAATGAAAGATGAGCAAAAGTTGAAAGTGGGCTTAAGTGAATGGAAAATGGACTTGAAAATTAGCAAGTGCTCATCATTGTACCTTTATTTTAGGCGCCATAGCAAGAAAAAATCATGCAAGAAGTAGGTAATCGTATACCTAAGCTGGAAGAAAAGTAAGGCAAAAAGCCATTAGTGAAAAAGGTGGGCGAGGAAGACCAAACTGTTTGGGATGAGGAAGACTAGGTTGGCTCTGAGAAAAAGAAGAATCCACTTTGAAGTTAGTCAAGATCAGACTTTATTTTGTTTTGTAACCCTTCCTAGAGGTGTTAGACTTAATTTCCCTTGACACTCAAGTGTGACGTACTAGAACATATCGATGTTTTCTTTAAATGCGTTCTTCATTTACCTACATACACATCTTTTTAAAAAGTAAAAAATTCTTGCATTGTATCCCAACTTAATGTTAAGTCTTTTTGTCAACATGTGCTTTTATTTTATTTTTTAAAATTGGTTAGAAATATATCCCTCTTTCCGGATTTGAATCAAGGCTCACATATTCTCTCATGCACTTAATATATGGGAAAATACTATCCAGCTCAACTCACCCAGTGTTAACAAGTGCCCTTGAACATTTATTAAGAAGGCGTCGATAAGATCTCATTTGAATTGGTTAGAAATATATCCCTCCTCCCGAATTTGAATCAGGGCTCACACCTTAAGTATGGGCAAGTATCATCCAGCTCAACTCACCTAAGGAGGCATCGATAGGGTCTCATTTGCATTGAGAAGTTAAAAAAGGCACAAAATTAACCACCAACTACCAACTCAATCTTAAAGGTATATTTCATTCCCTTATGAGTCTAATCCTATCATTCTAGAACTATCCTAGAACCCTACAGGCCAAACCTATAAAGATAAACTGAAAACTTAGTCCTTAGCCCATACCACCAACATAAATATGGCTTGTTGATCATAACCACTCCATCGCATACCATGAAAAGTTGCACCAGCTCTCAGCTTCTCATGAGTATTAAAAGAAAGCCTCTAAAGCAGTAACACGTCCTCAAGTGAAGTGCCATTTAGTGGTCTATCCTGAAAACAGGATTAACGACCTCTTTTGAGCATATGCCAAGACATTGACATATGCACAATTTTTTCACAATTGATTAAATGGTTGCCTGTAAGCGGTAGGAAAAAATAAAGTAATACGTCCATGAGTGTATTGTCCACCATCATTACTCACAGTTAAACTACATGAACAATTATGAAATTTGTTGTGAAAAAGGTTACATCAGTAACATTACTGTCTTTTTGTCAACATGTACTTTTATTTTATTTTATTTTTGAATTGGTTAGAAATATATCCCTCTTCTCGGACTTGAATCAAGACTCACATATTCTCCCATACACTTAATGTATGGGCAAGTATCATCCGGCTCAACTCGCCTAGTATTAGCAGGTGCTCTTAGACATTTATTAAGAAGGTATTGATAGGGTCTCATTTACATTGAGAAGTAACAAAAGAAGCAAAATTAACCACCACCTATCAACTCAATCTTTAAGGTATATTCCACTCCCTTATGAGTCTAATCCTATTATTCTAGAACCATCCTAGAACCCCACAAGCCAAACCTATAAAGATAAACTGAAAACTTAGTCCTCAGCCCATACCACCAACATAAATATGGCTTGTTGATCACAAATTCACAGCCACTCCATCTCATACCATGAAAAGTTGCACCAGCTCTCACCTTCTCATAAGGATTAAAAGAAAGCCTCTAAAGCAGTAACACGTCCTCAAGTGAAGTGCCATTTAATGGTCTATCCAGGCACCTGTAGGTACACAGCTGAAAAAAATAGGATAACAACCTCTTTTGAGTATATGCCAAGAAATTGACGTATGCACACAATTTCTTTCACAACTGATTAAAATGGTTGACTGTAAGTAGTAGGAAAAAAAAGTGATATGTTCATGAGTGTATTGACCACCACCCCCACTCACAGCCACTCACAATTCAACCACATGAACAATTATGAAATTTGTTGTGAAAAAAGTTACGTTGGTAACATTACTGTCTTGCAAAACATGTTGGTAACATTACTGTCTTGCAAAACATATTGAGATGAAGGGATGCAAACAAATTAAAAACTAAAAACTACCAATATAAATGATCATCAAGCAACCTAAGAAAATGAAGGTTACAAGAAATTTATTACAGAAGTTCATTCATGCTAGACAATAACATAGAAAATGACCAATAAACAACCTGTACTGTACAAGCTATAAAGAGTATTACTGCTTTAAAAAAACTCGAGATCTATGATACATGTACCTGAAAAGTAAAGAGCCCAGCATTTTCAAGCTGTGGGAATGCGAGACCAAAACCAGTTCACTGTTTGGTCCACAAACCTTAAAGCCAGTGGAACCAACAATGTAGCAACTCTTGGCAATGCTGGGTAGGTCAGCATGCCAAGTATGAACAAGTTGAAGCTTAAGAGAGCCACTGCATCCAAAGCAGGTTTATTCTTAATGGTGAAGAAAAACTGAACTACACTCTTCAAGGACATTCCAACTACTGTGAAAAGAGCCACTACAAGGGGCATGCAAGGGTCTCCAGCTTCCCACACAATCATTCCAACCAACAGCGATAATACTGCACTGAAAAGACTTTGTGATAGAGCAACCTCCCTGCATTGGTCAAGAACTTCATTCGTATCCGAATGTCTTGTGATGATTTCACTAGATTTTGATCTGGTTTTTAAGAAATTGATAATGTCCGTTTTTCTTTTGCTTTCATCCCCCGAAGTGTCTTTAGGCATCATTAGATCCTGAAGAAAGATACCACTTGCATTATAACTGGATTTCAACAATGAGATCCCATACGGAATTCCATAATTGTCAGAAACGCTAGCGTTTTGGCCATTGCCCTTGTCATCTGGACTTCTAATACTCCAATATCCCTTACCCTGAATTTCTTTCAGCCAAAGATTCTCATTCTTCAGATGCTGAAACTGTGGAGAACAAACCACAAGGGTCAGTAAAGAATATAATCAGCATACATTAAAAAAAAAAAAACAACAACATTTAAACGAATTAACTCTAAAATAAGAAAATTCAAATTTCCAAATATACAATCTCTGGGTTTAAACTCAAATAAGACTAATAAAATGGGGACATTGAATTTTCAAATAAAGTAAAAGGTAAGTTGCAGTGTCCATTGACTTTTCCAAGCGAGCCATATTCAAGGACATTCCAAAATGAAATAGATGAGCAACGAAAAAAGATGGAGTAATAGGAAGACTACTAGGAAAGAAATAAATAATAAATTTATAACATATTCAAGGCATGTGAAACTATCATACTTCTGTATCTGGATATATTTGGTCTTGTGTCATTTAAACTCAAAGCAAGTTAAGTATATTTCAGGATTTCTTCCCAATTTCAAGTATGATACTGATGACAACTCCTATAATCAAAATCTTTTAAGAATTTGATAATTAAGAATATCATCTCCAGCACGAATATCTGTCTTTGATCATTCAAAGGTTTATTTCCAATGACTTTCAGCCCCTTATTACTGTTGCTTTAACCTAAAGTTATGGTGGGAAGAGGAGCTAAAAATGTAAAGGCAAATTATGATCATTTAGTTTGAAGTTTAAACCAGTTAAAATACCACTACTAGGGCACAGCTATAACTCAGAAGCAGGCTAATGATCTAAAGAACTCCTATCATAGTATGTATTGTGGCTATAAGTATTAACTGTGATAAAATCTACACTAAAATACTTTGTGGTCCCTCGAAGTTTTGGGTCACTATAATTTTGGCCCCTCACATACTAAAATTTGCAATTGACACACTTCAGTTTATAACTGTTAGTCAATGTGATCCCTCTGTCAAAATCTATAAATTGCACCCGAAAACCTAAATAGACCAAAAGGATTCTAAAGTTAAAATTATATAAATCATTATATATCTCTTATAATACTGTCAAGCCAGATAGCTTCACATTAATGCTAATCAATCATTAAAAGATGAAGAGTATTAAACATCCAGAAACTCATCCTCTCATTCAGATAAATGACATGTATACAAAATTCATGTTTCAAGAAAAGTGTTTGTATTCTAGACTTTTTGAAATCCTATCTGTGACTTTGAGTGAGAAACTTCTTTTTCAAAATCCTCTCTCTGCCCCTCTTCCTCTGAAACTGTTCCTCTATAAAGGATGAAAGAATATGAGAAATCTCAAAGAATCCTCAAGAAACTCTGGAGATGAACAAAAGAGACTGGAATTCCCCAATTTATCTGAGCTTACTTCAGATTTCCAGAATTAATAATAGTAGCCTGGATTTGCATCTCTTACCCTGCTTCAATTCCAGACAGCATTCTTTTGCTCCATGACAATTTTTTGTGTTGAATATAATGACTTTGGACAATCTACCTTACCAGACTAGCTCAGCTTGAGAGGTATTTTTTTCCTTTCGGATATGGTCTTAGGCCAATACCCCCATCCTTATTTGAATTAAAGAAAACCCACTTTTTAATTCCTCTACATTCCCTGGCTTGACCCATTGGATCTCCACTCTAGTATATGGACCAACCCATAATAACTGTCGTTTTCCATCCCTTGCAACCACTGTACAGATCATTTTAGCTTGAGTTATAGTTTTCAAGTCTCCACATCCTGTTGCCGTGGAAAGAATTCTGTGGCTGAGGGGATGAATTTTGGGTGGCATTAATCACTTGGTAGTTATGAGGAAGGGTCATTGAAAGTGGAAACCCTGCAGTGGTGGGTAGTGGAATATGGAGGGTGGGGGTCATTGCGGTAGGGAGGCAGGAGGCAGATAATATGCTCCAAATGCGCTACTTAGTTGGAGACTCTACAATCTTTTGAAAATTAAAAAAAAAAAAACTTCCATTACAATGACATTATTTAACAGAGAAATATAAATTGTAGATTCTGAATAAGTGATCAACGGAAGAAGATTCAGAGGATACGGCTCTATGCTAAAAGTTGAAACTTTCAAAAGATTACACTTTTTATTAAAATTTAACAGTTGTTTTAAATTTTCCTTTTTGAAAATAAAGAATTTTATTAAGTTGTACCATGGTATACATGGAAGCATCACATGCAGATTGATTTCAGATCAAGATGGAAAGTTATTATTGTAAACCTGAGATGAAGTTGGACATTTAAAGAAAATATTTACATTCCCAACAGAGCCAGAAAGCAAGTAAAATTGCTCAAACACTCAACAGTGAAAGATCTGTACCTCACCCTCTAACCGCTCAATTTTGGCAATGGCCTTGTCGTGTTCCTCTTCAAGCTCTGCTAATATCAACTCCATCATTTTACGTTCTTTAATGGCTGTTTGAAGATGTTCTTGTAATTTCTTATTATCCCATAGAAGATTCTCCAAGTCAATCTGCATATCATGCAGATACAGTTCGAGCTGCACAGACCAACAACCATCTTCATATCTAAAATATATTTGAAGATAAAAAATTCAAGCATTGAAAAATGTGGAATAATTTTTATTGTAGACTTTCTGAGATTGGCTAAGGTGAAAATTTCAAAGGTTGGAGATACACCTCATCAAAAGCCAAAGCAGGCATAGTACAACTTAATCCTTCATCTTAGACTTTAGGTGGCACATAAATCCAATTAACCACTTGCTGTGGGAAGCATGAAAACAATTTTATCTATGTAAATTTTTTTATGTGGCTCTTGGATTTTAATTTAGGTCTCATTTGATTAATTACGTTATTAGTATTTTACTTAATTTCCTAGTAATGAGTATTTTTGAAATTCAATAATTTGGATATTCCAAGTCAATCAAAATTACAGTCCCTTTCGAATGAGAGAGGAATGGAATAAAAAAAGATCTTTAAAGGATAGTCCATCTATTCCCTTATGTGAGAGTTCAGTAGGAGTGAATGGAATGGCTTCAATGGAATGTGTATTCCATTCCATTTCCTAATTGACATTCCTCCCAATAGTAGGAGGAACGCGCATTCCTTTAATAAAATGGAGGTGAAATATTGACTCCCTTTTCTAAAGTGTAATAAAAGGTGAAGGGTATATTAGTAAAATACAAATTCCCTATTTTGAAAAGTATAATAGAAGGTAAAAGTTATAATTGTAAAATATTGTATTTCTTTTCTTTTCCATTTCTTTTTTCAATAAATTCCCTAAGTAGGCATTCCAATGATAAAGCAAACAAGCAAACCAAGCAACGGATTGACAATGGACAGGTCTTGCTTACTTAATCAGCCAATCTCGTTCCATCTAAAGACACCCCCAATAAAAAATTCACCATATTCCATTCCATTCCTTTATAATCTATCCATTCAATTCCATTATTGTTGTAATTTCCACTAAATATAGCGATTGTAAAGATCATAAGCAATTGGTACATTCCCAGTGGTTGTCAAAGACAAATGGCATCATAAGAAATTATTTCGAACAGCATAATATTTGGGACATCAAACAGTCATATAAAATAATTTTCAACCAACTAAACATGCATTATATCAAATAGTACAACTTAGATGGACCCATAAAAAGTGAGCTAGTTGTCTTCCTGCAACCGAAGTGTATTTTTTATGAACAAGATGCATATGAAGGATTAATTTACCTCCAAATCAATCTAGAGAGCATTCTCAAGCACTTAAATAGTCACTCATTGTAGTCTTGCAAAATTCCCTTCAAGAGAGATCAGACCTAAGAATATTATCCTTGGATTATTTCATAATTACATAATATCTGTAATCTAATTCAAAACATGTTTTCTAATGATATTGCTCAGATAAGATCAAACCGTAATTCTGGAAATAAGGTATTGCCTTATTAAAAAGTCAACCTGCTAGAGGATTTATTTGAGCATCTAACATAAAACACTCTAGGACTAATTATTTTATTGTGGCGCAACTCTTTCTTTGCATGTCACAGATGCATATAATTCGGGCATTTATAGAGCCTATAAGCCACAGAATACAGTCCAACTTTTTTCAGGAATGCAAGGCCATAGGTATAAAATGGATTCCAAGGCCATTTCTAACTCGTGAAAAAAAAAAAAAAAAAAAGTGTGAAAGGACTGGTGTTGAAGTTTACCTATTCAAGAAATTCAATTGATAACTTACTACACACACATTACGGCCTGGACACATTCAGTTGATAACATTTCAAGATTTACACTTGCACGTATCCTTGTCATTCATCCTTCTTCAATTACCAAGTTAAAGATTGTCTCATTTGATGCTTAATTCACATCTCATCAGTTTTGCTCGCATCTCAGGAGAGGATATAATTTTCATCATTTAATTGACACCAATAATGGGGTTTTTCCTTTCCTATTCTTTTTTCTTGCAAGCCATCATTTTCATCTTATGTCTAATATATCGTTCCATCAATCATTAGACTCAATGTTATTAAATTTTCAACTTTCACAAAAATAAATGCTAAGTTTATATAATTTATTTACAAGATAAGGTATTAAAGTCTCTTAGGATTAAAATCATTTTTTTTATTGTAATAACACATGCACCAGTTGATTCTTGAACCACAACCTCATCCCTCACCTCACTTTAACAAGTGAGGGAAGTGCCATTTGAGCTAGAGCAAAAGGCTTAGTATTCAAAATATTGAAATGATATCAAGCAAATCCAACAATGTTCGGCAACCTAATCGATTTATTAGTGTGCCTCTAGCTATATAATGGCAACAACAACTGAGCCTTAGTCAAAAACTTTAGGGTCAGCTATAGATCCTCAACAAACTAATAAGGTCAACCATAATATTCTTTCTTGCCATTCTATCGCACCCAAAATCATACTCTCTATTAAATTAACGACGATTGTCCCAAAAAGCTTAAGTTATTGGGATATAATAAATTTAATCATTTAACCACATACTTTTAACACTCTCCTCATGTATGGGCTCAAACTTCCTTTTAATAGGCGAGGCCCCAACACGTGAGATTTTAAATGGAAGGCAGGGTGGAGGAGACAGAAATCGAACTCAAGACTTCCTGCTCTGATACCATGTTAAATTATTGATTGCCCCAAAAGTTTAAACTATTGGAATATGGTAAATTTAATCATTTAACCACACTTCTAACACACTCCATCACCTCCTTAAATGACATGTCCTTTTGTACTACTACTAATTTTATTTTAGGTCTTCCTCCACCTTTTTTTTCATTCCCTTAACTTAAATCAACTCACACTTAAAACACTTCCTCACTGATACATCAATCCCTCTCATTTACCATTTCAAGCGACTTTCCCCCATTTGGTGCACTCTCTCTCATGTGATGCAAAATGAGTTTACATTAAAAAAATATTAAAGGAAAAAAAACCCTAGGAAAAAATATATAAAAGGGGAAAAAAAAAAAAAACAAAACCCTACGCTTTACCAATTAAGGGTGCTTAGAATCACCACCAAATTGTAGAGAAACATCTCTAATAGGAAATTTTATTCAAAATTCACTGGTCAAAACGATTCATGGAGCCACTTTTTAATAGGCTTCAAAGGGTACATCAACCAAAATTACGTCCCATAAAATCCTCAAGAACATGAAAAGCCCAAATTCGAATTTCAAGAATTCAAATATGAGATTAGGTATCTCAATTAAGTAAAAAAATTATAAATAATAAAATTTGAAATAATTTGGCTACTCTCCATGCATCATTTTCTTTTCCTTAAAAGAATCACCCCCTCTTTAAGTGAATTTCTTCTTTTCAAATTCTTTAATTATTATTTTTGTATTCCCACTTATTCATTTAACTTCATACTTTAGCTACACTCATTTTATAAAGATGTTTCTTATTAATAGCCCAAGATGAGCACAACTAATCTTATAGTAGTCTTATAAGATTTTTATCTTAGAGCTTAATAGGAATTCTATAAATACACAATATTTTGATGCGCTTCTCCACTTCATTCCACCCTACTTCAATCATATGATTTGCATCCTCTCCGATCACTCCATCCTTCTCCCCTTTGTCCACCCTTCTCCGCTAAAAATCAATTTACCATTGATGAATATTAAAAAATTTATAAATTATGGACCATGGTAAATATTAGCAAAAAGAAACTGAAACTAATGTTTTGATAGTTTGTCAATAAAAATTAATGTATTTAATCTAGAGTCTATTTAATGGATTACAAAATATATTGATAAGTTCACTGAGTAAAATCAAGACATTATATTTTGTACATGGTATACTGGTGTTTCAAAAGGTAGAGAAGGGTTTTTTGAAAGAAACAAAAAAATTCTCATATAAAGCATACACATAATAGACAAAAATTGCAAAACCCAAACATTTTACAAGCCACAAGCTTGTGTTTAACTGAAATTGGGATACTGCTAAATGTTCTAGCCTTCTGAATCATATAAACTCATTAGTGGGGGAAAAAATGCATCACATCAGTCATCAAATGGGTCCATTTTTTTTTATTGATGGCTCTTGAACCCATGACCTCACCTTCTACCTAGAACATATAGAGGAGGAGGTGCCAGTTGAGCTAGAACTCATTGGCCTCTCATCAAATGGATCATTAGTGGAAAAGGAAAAACAAAAAATCTCACATCTCTCATTTGATTAAATTTCTTGTCAACCATAATTTGAGTACTTTTTCACGTGGACTTTTAGTAGAAAAGTATGAAAAAAATAAAAAGAATTGGAAAATTATAGTAACTTGGTTAAGCCAATAGACAAATGACCAAATGCTGATGATTTGGTTTTAGCACATGCCTACTACAGTAGGCTGCCAGCATGCTGAATCTGCTGACCCACCAATATTTTATCATTGCTCAATGTGTCATTGTGTGCTTAATTCCAACAAAAGGGAATCCAGAAGAAAAGCAAAAGCTCATTTCCAGAAATCAGAAAGAATTAGAGTAGAAATCACTAAGCAGATATAATACTGACCTGCCTCTCATTCTGTAAGGCATTCAAAATTCGTACAGGCAGAGATATAAGAGCAACTGTCATCGTCATGATTCTCCAGAACAGATTCAAATGGGAGCAAATTGCAGCCCTTACCAACTCTATCCAAGTGCGAATAATAATGATAACAGTCTTCATGCCAAACAAGCATGCCAATTTGAATAGAGAGAAAGGCCTTGTTACCAAAATTACTATGGTAGTCATTAACTCAGAAAACAATGTCATCAAATCCGTCATATTGATGCCTTTCCTGCCGAACTACATCTTAACAGGTTGGATAAAGTTGTAGCAAAGTATTCATGTCCCAATATGCAGGAAATGAATGAATCCCTTCAAGGAAAAAAAAATTAATACACTAATATAAAACAAGTACCAAAATAACATCAATAGAAGTAATCAAAAAAGATGTGTCAATTAAGGAAGTAACAAAGTGTATGACTTTAGACAAAACAAAATGGCAAATAAGAATATGTGTGACCAACCCTGAATAGGCCGTTAAGGATCTATAACTAACCCCAAAAATTTTGAGACTTGGTTATTGTTGTTAGTGGCATTATACTAATATAAAACAATGAAAGAATGTTAGTTCAAATAGGAAGCACAGAGGAAGTCAAAAGAATCAAGACATGCTGAACTGCAGCAAACATCTGAACAAATTAGGAGGAAATTTTTATAAACACAGCCCACAATTTTTTTTTTTTTTACTTCTCAATTGAATACAATGTTGTTCCCTAAAATTTACCCCCATGAATGATTTTCGTTTATAAAGTTTAAAGCAATAGCTTTTAGTCCGTATCAAACTTAAAGCAGCAATCACTTTTGTTTTCAGTTTTTCAGGTTTTTTCTTTTTCCTTTTATTTTATTTATCTGATAACCAGTCAATGAATAATTTCTACTAGCCATGACAAATGTGCAGGGATAAGTAAAATTTAACCTTACAGCGCCCAAATTATTACTCTAGTTGCGAAAGGAAGAGAAGTGCTACATCCACAAAATTTTCACAACACTATAACAAATCATAAGTGATAAGTTGTGATTAGTTCAAATTTGAACTCACTACTAAAATTACTTTTTTGCCCACTAATAACTGCCAATAATAACTTGTCACTTAAGATTTGTTGTGAAAGTGTTGTAAAAATGTTATGGACATAACATTTCTCTAAGAAATTGGAACACAAAAGAAATTTTAAAATTAACTAAAACAGCATGCATTAGGTAGAAACTGAAAGATGAAATTTGTTGAGAATCTACAATAGTAGTCATTAATTGAGAATAACAGTGAAGTATGGCTACAACTGTCTTTCTAGCTAAAACTTAAACAAGGAAAATGTTAAAGATACTACAAATTTTACAACATAACCTTTAGAACCGATGTGGCAACAAATGTGATTAATGGACACCAACAACATAATTAATGAATGTTAGAATTACTTTTTGTGACCAGTGACACCTCAGTTTTTAAAGGTTATGCATTAGTATTTGAAATAATTATTAGGTGTTCCTAGAGCACGGTGACGTGATGCTCCCTCTTCTCACATTCATAACAAATCTCACTAATTAAATTCATGGCGGGATCCACTATGAATGTGAGAAGGAGCACCATGTCATAATTTTCCTAAAATTTGTAGTATCCTAGCATTACTCCTTTAACAATGATACAAATAATCAAGCTTAGTGGCAATTTATTGTCTCGTTTTTTAGATAAAGGAAAAAATGGAATAGGGCATGCTTTCATCAAAAAACTAATTATCCTATAAAACAGCATTTCACATTTTCAGGACTTCCCATTGGACAAGAGAAGAATAATAGAATATGATGTTACATCATTTTGCCATTTCTCTAGAAACTAAGGAATTAGATGAGTACATGAATCAAGAAGGCACCCAATCCTGCCTCATTCCTAGACAGTTCTTGCTTCCACAAAAGGGAAGTTCACTCTAATAGTTCAAAATTAGCTTTAAACACAAATTATGGTATAATATTTCCTAATCCATGGCAATAAAAGCAAGCATCCTAGGTTTCACTTAGTTCAACTAGTAAAATCTCCTGTGATCAAATGAGGACTTGATTTGAATCCTGCCATAATTCTAGCTTCCACAAAAGTGAAGTTCACTCTTAATAGTTCAACATTATCTTAAAAAACAAACTAAGGCATAATATTTCATGATGCAAATAGCAATTAAAGTAAGCATCCTGGGTTTGCCAAGAGCCTTGTAGCTCAACCGGTAGGCACCTCCTAGTGTTTCCAATAAAAACATCAAGGGCTCAAATCCTCCCATTATAACTATCAAACCCAAAAAAAGAAAAGAAAGAAGCATCATGGTTTCACTTAGCTCAAACTAGTCAAATGTCTTGTGGTGAAATAAAAGACTGGGTTAAAATCTGCCTACACCAAAACCCTCTTTTTTTTTTTTTTTTTTTTTTTCTTTTTTTACTATGAACAATCGGTATCTTTGATTTAATGATAAAGAGCAAAAATCATGGAAATACAAAAAGTGTCCATATATATATATATATATTGAACATAACTCACTAATGATGATTCCTAGAACAAAAAAGTCCAAAAACAAGATCTAATTGTGAGATAAAACAAATGAAAACAAACCAATTAGCTCCATAAAATGAATTGAAATGTCATAAAATAAATAAATAAATAAATAAAAAACCACTTCCCGTTCCTAGAGCGAGTACTAAAGAAGAACCTAAGCAACATGTGAAAGCATAGACAAATTAAACAGGCGAAACCCAGAAGTCCCTGACCCATTAGAAACCCCGAAACTCCATACAATTGTAAAAGAGCCACCATGTAACCATCACAGCCCAACAGGGATGTGAAGGGACCCAAATAAATGGGACAAAAACAAAACCCAATGAGAGAAATAGACAAGAAGTACTTACCAAAAGAAAAAGCGTCTGGGCTAAAGCAGAAACCAGGTTCTGAGATTTTAGCACAGAGAGAGAGAGTGGACGTGTTGATACTCTTATGGGTATGGAGATGAAGCAGTTGTGAGGTGCAGAGGTGGCAGCAACACTATCGCCATGACTGACACGTTAGACTAAGGATTAACGAAACTGGCTGTCTTTTCCTTTTTGGGATAGAATTTATTTATTTGTTAGCGTATTCAACAACTTTTAATTTAATTTTCCACGTGTAATCACCCTGTATCGCTACAACAGCACTGACTGCTGACTGCTATGGCCCGACCGAGAGTGACCCTGTCTACATTCAAATTTCAAAATCCACTTCAACTCGACTGGAACTTTGGTCCCTGTGTGTTTATTTTTGATTAGTTGCAACACATGTGCTTTTCGCGTGCGATCATGTGTTTTTTTTTTTTTTTTTTGGTCTAATGTCATTTTTTTTTTAATTTTTTGTTGGATAAGTTTGTTTTGATGTAGTGCATCAGAATAAGAATCTTCTATTTTGTAGGTATTTTAAGTAGAGTTGGAGTTATATTTTTACCAAGTTGTCCTCAAATTTTTTCTTTATTAAACCTAAAGTTTATGATTATTTCTAAACAAAAAAAAAAAAAAAGTCAAATGCAAAGATTAGAATCTTCTTGTAGATAGTACTAGCCTCATCACAAGCGTTTTGCGTGTGTGATGAGGCTTTTTTTTAGTCTAGTGTCAAAAAAAAAAAAATTTTGAGATAAGTTTGTTTTAAAAATATGAATTAGTAGCAGAGTGTTCTATTTTGTAGACATTTTAAGTGGAGTTGGAGACATATTTTTACCTGATTATCCTTAAGTTTTTTCTTCGCTAAATATAAGGCTTGAGGATATTTCTAAACTACAAAAAAGTTCAGTTCAAAAAGAGGAATGCTCTTATAAATAGTATAGATAGATATATATTAATAGGTAAGTTTAGAGAAAATCTAATTAGAATTTCAAATTAGAGTTTAATTTTGCGCCATGTGTCATAAATTATTTATTTTTAGATAGAGTTTTATTTCCTAATTTTAGAATCAAATATAGGACCACATTATAAATATTTATCCAAGTGAATTATTGAGTACAAAAACTAAAAAGTTTAGAATAAATTAATAGTAAAAAAAAGTGCTTCACAATAACAAAAATTAAGAAGTAATAAAAAAAATATAGATAGTTTACATTTTATACCTAATAATATTCTTACAAGACTTTTTTAAAGAGTTAACAAAATATAAGAATAACTATCAATAATATTTTAAAAAAAAAAAAAAAAATATATATATATATATATATATATATATAAGAATTATACTATGCATCTTTTTGTATATCTTTACGTGTATCCATATATATGTATCTTATGGTAATTGAACCCAAAACTTATTAGTTTTTTGTGTTAAATTATTTTTATACTTTGAAAAGGTGAGATGAAATAAGAAAAATTGATGTTTTAAAAGCTGAATATAAAAACTAAAATACTTATAATCTAGTGTCAAACAGACAATAGAGGTCACATTAAATAAGGGCAAGCTAGTTTGATTATTCTAGAACAATGATCCATAATTTGAAGAGAAGTGATATATTCACAATATTTTCACAACAAATCATAAGTGATTATTTTTTTAGAGAGAGTTTCAACTTATGACTTTCGTTCCTGATTATAACTCTTTATCATCAGATTAAGACACCAATCAGTTTTTGGTGTAGGCGAAGATTGATCTCTTGATCTTTTATGCAACCATTAGAGACTTTTTATCCCAATAATAACAATTAGTAACAACCTACCACTTAGCATTTATTGTAAAAATGTTGTGAACATAGCATTTATCTAATTAACTAGTCGCAGACCCGCGCAATGCATGGATAATTTTAATGTCATATTATTTTTTGTTAAGTAAAGAATAAGAATAATAGTTGAGATTTATAAGTAATAGTCCCAAACTCATCTCACAATAATGTGATTACATTGTAATATATATAATAAATTGTGTGTGTGTGTGTGTGTGTGTGTATTTTTTTTTTTTTTTTTGGGCAAAGAAACATGTTGCATTTTACTTTCAATTATTATATATAACAAAATATTTTGTAATACGGTAGAATAGTGTGAGATATGTATCAAAACACAACACAATTAAAAACTGGAAAATGTATAATTTTTATTAGAACATGAAAATGAATCTTGTTGGTTTCATACGAAAGCTAACATTATTTTGCATTTTTGGAGAAATTACTGAGCAATTTATCCAAACTTTGTTTCCATTTTATCACATAAGAAATATTAAACAAAATTATAATAGTTTCTATTTTGATAATCACTAAACTCATGTATGAGAATCAACTATTACAAAAAAATTTCTCCCCAAAACATATATTGATTTCTATTATTCCTTTCCATAAAATTTAAAAAATGTGAACAACTAAGGAAGCTAAATGTGTAGTTGATCGTTTCTGCAAAAAATAAAAATGTGTAGTTGATCTTAATCAATCAATAAATAGCATAAAAGGGGTAGGGGAAAGCAAACGTAATCACGGTATAATTGTTTATATATGTCCATATTTGTTTTTGTATAATAATACTCTTGCTTTCTAAAATATTCATGGTGCAACTGTGTCTTGTTTGATCTCTCCTAGTTCTGCCACTTTAACCCAACTCACAACATATAAACCAATGATCATGAAAAAGGACCTAGCAAAATGAAGCCAAACACAATTTCTAATTTTTAGTGATAATAAAAGAGAGATTAAAAGATATCACAAATATGTAGTGATAATTAAAAAAAAATTCCATCACAAATACTATACTTATTGGTTTTAAGAGAGATTAAAAGAGAACAAATATAAATATAAAATGTGGGTGTGTGTCTATGCCTGCATGTGTGTAGTGGAAGGAAAAAATGTATATACGATACATAAGTGTTGAGGGAGGGGAAAGGTTGGGAAAGAGGAAGAGACTTTGTATGTTTTGGTAATTAAAAAATGTATTTATAATTGGTAAGTTGCATAGTTAATGTTATATATATATATATATATATATAGTATTTTCTTTTTAAAAGAACTCATCAAATCCAATGTAGTAACATAATAGTAAGTCTGAATAGAGGACTTTTGGGCAACCATATAGGTTTATGAAAAATTTAAAACTTTCTATATTCATTATTTTTTTCCCAAAAATTTTTATCATAGAAAATTATTTCCTTCATAAATGAGAATTTCATGGATTTTGTTTTTCAATTAGATTGAAGAAATATATAGGAAGGCAAAAAAAAATTGATTGTATTTCTAAAAGATCTAATAGTGAATAATTAAGTACATATTATTTAAGAATTATAATAGTGAAATTTGTAGTACAAAAGAAATGCCTAGTTGATTTCCTGTTGTATTTATCTATTTTATTTCTTATATTATTTCTGTTATATTTTTGAATATTTAAGGAGTATGATGAATTAAAGTGCAACATATCATAGCCAAATCGAACAATAAGATATAAGATATAAGTTTAAGGTTTTTTTTTTTCTTAAGAATTAGATAAACTTAATTAAGCTAATTACTAAGGTAATATGATTTAATTCATGTTGGACTATACAAAATCATTCTATTTATATATATATATATATATATATTGGTTAGCATGATTTGAATTAAGTTGCAAGATTTCATAAGAATGAGATCACGTTGAGGTATATGCTTCAATTGAGAGAATTTTTTAATTTTAAAGTAATGGACATTAGTATTACCATGGAAACATAAAGCAATATTGTATGCATGTCCACAATTATAAAATGGATGCAATAGTTATAAATTGTAACAATTTGTTTTTGAGAAGATAAATGGTACCCAAATACAAAGAAAAAGAGGAACACCATACAGTCAATACCTATCAATCATAAAATTTTGTTTCCTCTTCCAAGGTGTCCTAAGAAGTTATAAATTAGCATCGATTTAGATGAGATTAAAAGAAAATTAGCAAGGATTTATGTGGTTTTTAATTTAAAAAATTACAAAGCTCTTCAGAAAATAAAATAAACAAATGAGAGGCAAATGATCATGTACTAAATCAATAAAACGCATTCCAATTCTTTAAACACAAACAATTTTAATGGGTAAAACAAAATTATGTAAAAAAATTGTAAATATGAATACAAAGAAATAGAATATCAATTGAAAAAAAAATGGTACTTACAACCCTAGAAAAGAAAATCCAATACAAACCTTTACATTGTAATTTGTCAAAAAATTAATGAAAATAACCATATTAAACTAAGTTATAATCCCAAATACAAAGAAAAAGAGGAGCAACATTTGGTCCATACCTATCAATCATAATATTTTGTTTCCTATTCCAAGTTATCCTAAGAAATTAAAAATTAGCATAGATTTAGATGAGATTAAAAGAAAAGTAGCAGGAATTTATGTAGTATTTAATTTAAAAATTACAAATCTATTCAGAAAATAAAATAAACAAATGGGAGGCAAATAATCATGTACTAAATCAATAAAAAGCATTCCAATTCTTTAGACACTAACAATTTTAATGGGTAAAACATAATAATCTAAGGAAAAATTGTAAACATGAATCCAAAGAGATAGACTATCAATTGAAAATTGGAAAAAAGAAAAAAGAAACATGGTATTTACAACCCTAGAAAAGAAAATCCAACACAAATCATAAAAAAATTGCCGCAAAAAAGAAAGAAGTTCAAGGGAAGAGAAAGAAAAATTGACCTCAAATGGACCTTCTAATTCTAGTTGTAATTTGGTGATTGATGGGGTGGAAAGTAAGCAATTCAAAACCTATATATAAAAAAATTAAATTAGTGGGTTCTAAATCCAAAGGGAGGCAATTGAATGTTTTGATGGGGGAAAGAAGCCGTTTTTTTGATAAGGAGATGATAAGTCAAAGAGAGAGAATGATTGATTGCTGAATTTAAGGGAATTTGGATTCAATAAGAAATTCATTAATAGTATAAACATTTGCCGTTTGTTTGATGGGAAGATGATGAGTTGAGAGAGAGAATGGGATTGATTAAAGAGAATATATGAAGTGGAAACTCCAAAAAAAAAAAGGAAAATAAAAACTTTGTGACATGGCGATGATGTGGCTCAACTGGAGCGTAGCAACAATAAATGCTACGCTTCAGCTTTTAGATATATATAGATATAGATTTGAATTCCAATAAAAATTTTTCTTCTATACAAGATAGAAATTCTAATTAAGCCTAAAATATCAAAAGTGTTGTGGAATCTATTGAACTTTAGAGTTTGATTTTACCTAAACAACTTCAAAACCAAAATGGGTTACGTTCAAATGATTTGGAAGTCCGTTAAATTAAAAGAGTTGGAATCAAAATAAAAATTCAAACTTTGCAGAAACTAAAAAAAAAAAAAAAAAAAAAAAAAAAAAAAAAAAAAAAAAAAAAAAAGAGGCCTTGGAGAGTTGGTCGGTACTTCATTCTTGAACAAGGAGCTGATTTCGCCAATGCATGTCTCCATGGGAATAGTTTTTCAAGGAAATGCCCCTAGTTTTAAGGGGTTTTAATTTGATGCATTATGATCTATTACTCCATAATTAAGCAAAAATGGACAAGATGGGCCAAATGGGCTTTGTAAGGCTAGGCAACATTTCATTTCAATACAAACTGTTGATCCAGCCTAATTAAGAGTTGACTGATACTTGGTTCTCAGGATTGAATTGGTTCTCCATGTACTTCATGTTAATTCACATTTATGTTCAGGGAATTTCATACATTTTGATTATTTATGCCCATACATGTTAAAGTACATCGCATTGCACGTTTGTTTTCCATTTACTCTTCCTTGGATGCATTATTGTAACTAACATTTTTTGTCTTAATTTTGTTGATTTCAGTTTTCTTTTTCTTTGTTATGAATGGTGAATGTGTTGGATTTTATTTTTATTGAATTTTCGTTGCTTTATTAAGTAATTGTGTGTTAGCTAGGTGAACTTTTATATCGACTATTAGTAGTAGTAGTTTTGGATTGTGGTCTCCTTAATTTAGACACACATGTACTCGATCTCGGTGAATCCCATGAACACATACCCTCAACTCTCCCATGTGTATATATGAAAATTAAGACAAGTTATATTGCTTGACCAATGGCATCCCTCGTGACCAGTTAGGAGGTACATATATATAAACCTAGTAATTTTGAGGCCCAAGTCCAATGCCTAGGACCCATGTTTGGGCATTGGTCTAAGAGTTCAACATGCTGGGAAATGATTTCCAGCACAATATAATAAGTAACTTTAGCCAGTTGAAAAAAAAAATTATTTTCCCACAAAGAAATTCTTCATAATACAATTTAAAATTTTGGAGTTTGGAACATGGTTTGTATAATCTCTGAGGAAGAAAATAAAATTTCAAAGACAGTAATTTATTTCACTACACCTAGGTCGAGTAAAAAGGAGAAGGAAAAAAAAAATGAAAAAGAGAACCTGAGCAACTTTGAAAGACAGAGACAGCACATGAGCAGAACTTTAACCAATACAAAGATAAAGAAAGGTCATTTAGATTTGGAGCTGCAACGTGAGCTTATGTAAGTTCCATTCAAGGGATGGAACCGGAGTTGACAATTGAGGTGACACCAGAACTTAACAGAGCCAAGCAGCGACACTCTCCACTGAGTCCTCGAGTTCCCTTTAAAATCGAATCTAATTACCTTTTGCTTCAATGCCAAGTCTACTTGATGCATTCGAGCAGAATCCAATGGAATTTCAGAAGATGTGACTACATAATTAAAATCAATAGAACTGTTTTTGCTTACATCAAACGGGTCGGCGACGAGTTTTGCTAGTACTAATCCTTGGAAGCTGAGAATGAAGCTAGTGTCTGAAAAACTTGCATGAGCTTTGGTGTTATCATTCTCGGCCCTGATGATAATATTCATTGCGGTTTCAAGTAGACCAGCTTGAGAATATTGCATGGTGTCAAGATGGGCATTTGCGACACTCAAGGTAGGTATTCTCGGATGTATGACCATGTATCCAATGAACACTGCGATGCCTGTGATTATCACTGCTATGCATATGATGGTGCAAATTATAGCGAAAAGCCAAATAATGTAACCGGTTCTATGTTTATGTCCCAATTGTTTTTTGCTTGAAGACATTGAGGGAAAATGGTTGCGGTCTAGAGAGTGACAGCATTCGATCGGCGAGAGTGCTTATGGCTTTTGCTTTAAGGAGGTGAGTTTTAGTTTTAGGCTTTGGCAAGGTAAAGAATTTAATTGGGTTCCTAGCTCAATTTGGTGGGGAAGGTTTTGGTATCTTCCTTTCCGAGTTTCGAAGCTTTGTATTATATGAGGCTTTCTATATAGTGTGACCCTTCTCTACGTACTCTGTCTAGGAATCTTGCCTACTTTTTTCCTAAAAAGCAAATTCCAAACTTGTAATGCTAACTACTTCTTCTTCTCTTTCCCCTTTGTTTTATGAAAAGATTTTTGAGCCGTAGTGCAATATAAAATGATATCAAACTTCTTCAAAACAGGAATTTGGATCCGGTAATGATAATATGAACAATGAGAGAGATAAGATTTGTACGTAGCTAGTGTGCACGTAGGGTAAAAGGAGCAAACAAAAAGAAATATTTGAATAAGACTAAGCCTGAACAACTTTGAGAGAGAGAGAGAGAAAGAGTAATGTGCATGTAGCATCTAACCAGGAAGCATGGACAATGCAGTATTGGTTGTGTCAGACACCACTTCTGCCTGCGTGTCCCCAATGCACGTGTTCGGCCCAGGAATTATTTTACTATCTTCTAACTTTAATTTTTTAAAATAATAACCAAATTATTAGAGCATTATAGCCGGATTAAAATATAAATAAAAAAACATATTTTACAACTTATCTAACATCTCGTTTCTTATTTTCCATTTCAAATCCAACACAATGCAATTTTTTATTCATTTGACTTTCTTTCTTGATCTCTTTTCCTTCACCCATAGCAGTTTTTCTCTCTTCACTTCACTCTCTTTTTCGCAAAGTCTCTCTCTCTTCACCCACAATCAAAACACATCCCAAAATTAAACCCCATAGCAAAAAAAAAAAAAAAAACCCTCAACCATAGCAACCCGTACCACTAGGATCCAGCACCACAACCATCTACATCCATAAACAATAAGCAAACCCAAATAATAATAATAATAATAATAATAAAAACCACCAGATTAGGCAAAATCGCAACCCACCACCACCGTCATAGTCCAATCTCACCCACAACCCAATTTGATGGTGGTAGAAAGGCGAGAGAAGTGAAAGGGGCGAGAGAAGAGAGAGCAATGAGAGAGGAGAGAGAATGAGAGGGCACGAGAGATGGAGCGAGAGTTAGAGAGAGGAGGAAAGAGAGAAGAAATTAAAAATAATAATAATAAAAAAAATCACCTGCTACAATGAGGTTTTACTTATTGAACCTTATTATAGCTTGTGTCTAACTTTTTTAGCTATAGACACCCAAATTTAGAGGTTTTTTTGGCGATGGAGGTTTTTAAGTAAATATTTTAACTACAGACACCCAGGTGTAGAGGTTTTTTGGTGTTTGAGGTTCAAAATAGCCATTTAGGGGTTTTACACCCCTATATGCTAATGCTCTTATTGTTGCGTTGCCTTGTTTAAGATTTGGTTATTAATAAATGATGATGGCTCTATTAGTATTTGATGGGTTAGACTTTTTTTTTTTTAATAATTTGAGATAAAAATCTTATTCTAGTCTAATCTATGTGTATGTTTATAATTTTTTTTTTTTTAAATGTATATATATGTAAAACTTCCTTCTAGATACTTTAACTCCAACCCATGCCCTTCACCCAATAAGAACTTGCAATGATTAGAAATTTAAAATTAAAAAAAAAAAAAAATCAATTATATTCTAAACATCATTTAATAGCCATGAATTCACTCTATTATTCATTATTGCTCTTAAATTGATATAATTTTAACAATATATGAAAAATAAATGCTTAACAAAATATAATTAAAAAATAATTAAATTTTTTTAATAATTGATTAATATATGTATCAGCCCCATGTAGTATTTTAATTTCTCATAAAAATTTTGAATTGCATCCGTTTCAATTCTTCCTATTCGAGCATAACTTCAAACAACAAAGACAAAGAGAAGTCAATTAGATTTGGAGCTGCAACTTGAACTTATGTAAGTTCCGTTTGATGTATGGAACCGGAGTTGACAATCGAGGTGACACCAGAACTTAACGGAGCCAAGGAGCCATACTCTCCATTGAGTCCTTGAGTTCCCTTTGAAATCAAATGTAATTACCTTTTTCTTCAATGATAAGTCTACCTGATGCATTCGAGCAGAATCCAAAGGAATTTCATCAGATGTGACCTCATAATTAAAATAAATAGAACTGTTTTTCTTTACATCAAACGGGTCAGCGACGAGTTTTGCTATTACTAGTCCTTGGAAGCTGAGAATAAAGGCAGTGTCTGAAAAACTTGCATGAGCTTTTCTATTGTCATTCTCCGCCCTGATGATAATAGTCATCTGGGTTTCAAGTAGACCAGCTTGAGAATATCGCATGGTGCCAAGAGTGGCATTTGCAACACTCAAGATAGGTATTCTCGGATGTATGACCGAGTATCCAATGAACACTGCGATGCCTGTGATTATCACTGCTATGCATATCAAGGTGCAAATTATGGCTAAACACCAAATAAAGGGATGGGTTCTTGTTGCATATACAAGTTTATCGTTGTGGAAAAGCTTCCGTAATCTATTCATTGAGGGGAAATGGTTGATGTCTAGAGAGTGACAACATTCGGCAAGCGGGTTTATGGTTTTCACTATAATTAAGGTGGTGAATTTTAGGCTTGGCAAGGTAAAGAATTTATTTAGGCTTAAGAAAGGTTTTGGTATCTTCCTTTCTTAGTTTCAAAGCATTTGTATTTAAGGCTTCTGTATAATATGACCCTCTCTACTCTATCAAGGAATTTTGGCTACTTTTTTCCTTAAAAAGCAAATTCCAAACTTGCATTGCTAAATACTACTTCATTCTCTTTGCCCTTTGTCCATGAAAAGATATTGAGCCGTTCAATATAAAATGACATTAAACTTCTCCAAAACAGGAATTGCATCCTGTAATGACAACTATATATGTGAACAATGAGAGAGAAAGATTTGTAGCTAAAAAAACAAGGAATTGCTACTTATATATAGGTGCCCTTTTCCAATTAAATTTCAACAAATAATCAAGAATTGAAGATGTCAATATTTAATTTATGCTTTCTTATTTTCAAGTTATATTAATGAGCTGCTGTCAAACAATTTTGGAAACAATGATGATCTAAGAAAAGGTTCTACTCAACTAGGAGTTGGAATTTTGAATTCGAAAGGAAAACCAAAAGATTATACTAGTGGAAACTAGGAACATTTAACTATATAATGAATATAAACACATTATTTTAACGAATGAATTTTTATCCAACAAAGCCAAACTTGCAAATAGATCATGAAGACTAACACAAGGATGTCTAACAATTCCAAACACCAGTAACATAGCTAGTGATGTAGCACGCGGTAATTAAAAGCTAGGGAGACAAATCTAAATTCAATATTATTCATCAAATTCAAGTTATCCAACATGCAAACAAGTCAACAATTAATGTGTTTTTGAAGCTCCTAAGTAGAGCTTCAGACTCATACTACAAAAGGAAAGAAAATATTCTTATTCTCAGCAGTAGTATATTATAGGAAATAATTAACTTGTAATCAATCACATTAAGCACAGAAAATTTATTAAATAAGGCCTAATAATTTGTTGGCCCGAGTTCTATGAGTAATGTGTTGTCTAACCATGTGGTTGGTGACCTTGATTTAGTGTCCACTATCAAAATCATGTTAAACCTTGGGAACATAAAGGCTTCAACATGAGAGTGACAAGAAATATCCACATTGAAGAGCCCACTTTGATGGTCGTCTAGACCCAATAGACCACTTCTTTGAAGAGTAGTTTTTTTTTTTTTTTTTTTTTTTTTTTTTTTTTTTTTTTTTTTTTTTTTTCAATTCGTGCAAAAGTGTGTGCATTAAGAGTGTGCAGTAAAATTTATCATTTTTCGAGTTGTACTGCAACACTTTATTATCTAAGGACAAGAGGATCCGATTCGCCAAGAAAAAAGCTCATATATAAAGCTGAACTTTTTTGGAAAAATATTAAAATAACTTATTTCTAGGAGAAACCAACCGATTGGGTAGAGATGAAATAAAAAATGAACCGTGTAGGGGTTGCCACTCTCCTCTCTTATGCTTTTTCTTCTAAAAAAAAAAAGAGAAGAAAAGAAGAACTTAATGATAAGTACTTGTCCTTGACTCCTTGTCATGCCAAGGTCACGTTCAAGATCAATTGGACTACTTTCTAAAACAAAAGGATTAAGTTACGTGGTACAACCTGAAACACTAAGTTACTTGGTACAACCTGAAACACTTAAAGTAATTGTTAGTCTTTTGGGCTAAATATGGAGCACTAGTATATATATACATATATATAGGATGATCATCATGGGTCTGAGTTGAATATTAACAGTAGCTGTTTTTTGGCACCGTCAAAATCGGACCATTGTGCTGTGTATGAGTAGGTGGTCTTAATCTTTGGGCTGACCAAGACCCAAGTTAGAGTCAAAATCTTGTTACCAACCTAAAATATGAGTTTAGAAATTCAATTATGTTTGTAGAAGGTGTTAAACATCACGCTTGTTCAACTAAGGTTCCTCATCATATTAAATGTATTATGAATGTGATGTGCACTAGTGGTCAGTACTGATAGTGCTCCCTGCCAACCGCAGCTCTCACACCCCCTCTTACTTGTTTGCTTATTATTAATAAATTGTGTATATATATAAAAATAAATTACGTGAATATGTGTCTGTTTTGAAATTGTTTATTCTCAATAGTTTATTTGTATAATAATATTTATTAAAAAAAATATGCTGTAATTTTTAATAACTTTTATATTTAATGTGTCACAAAAATGTCAAAGTTAGTTTGTGTCAAAAAAATAAAATAAAAACTAGATTATTAGTTAAAAAGCAGAGACAGAAAGCAAAATGCAAAATTTTTTCACCAATTCCCAAACACGTACATAATAATAATAATAATAACTAAATCAAACGGAGAGTCTAAAATAGATCATATTAGAATAATGTTAGAGACATAACTATCTAAACAAAATCAATTATATTCTAAACATCATTTAATAGCCATGAATTCACTCTATTATCTATTATTACTCTTAAATTGATATAATTTTAACAATATATGAAAGATAAATGCTTAACAAAATATAATAAAAAATTTTAATAATTGATTATTATATGTATCAGCCTCATGTAGTATTTTAATTTCTCAGAAAAATTTGTATTGCATCCGTTTCAATTCTTCCTATACGAGCATAACTTTAAACAACAAAGACAAAGAGAGGTCATTTAGATTTGGAGCTGCAACGTGAACTTATGTAAGTTCCATTTGATGTATGGAACCGGAGTTGACAGTTGAGGTGACACCAGAACTTAACGGAGCCAAGTAGCCATACTCTCCATTGAGTCCTTGAGTTCCCTTTGAAATCGAATATAATTACCTTTCGCTTCAATGACAAGTCTACCTGATGCATTCGAGTAGAATCCAAAGGAATTTCATCAGATGTGACCTCATAATTAAAATAAATAGAACTGTTTTTCTTTACATCAAACGGGTCAGCGACGAGTTTTGCTATTACTAGTCCTTGGAAGCTGAGAATAAAGGCAGTGTCTGAAAAACTTGCATGAGCTTTTGTGTTGTCATTCTCTGCCCTGATGATAATAGTCATCTGGGTTTCAAGTAGACCAGATTGAGAATATCGCATGGTGCCAAGAGTGGCATTTGCGACACTCAAGATAGGTATTCTCGGATGTATGACCATGTATCCAATGAACACTGTGATGCCTGTGATTATCACTGCTATGCATATCAAGGTGCAAATTATGGCTAAACACCAAATAAAGGGATGGGTTCTTTTTGCATATACAAGTTTTTTTGGAGGAGAATTCATTGAGGGAAAATGGTAGATGTCTGGAGAGTGAAAACATTCGGCAAGAGTGTTTATAGTTTTCACTATAATTAAGGTGGTGAATTTTAGGCCTGGCAAGGTAAAGAATTTATTTAGGCTTAAGAAAGGTTTTGGTATCTTCCTTTCTTAGTTTCAAAGCATTTGTACTTATATATATATATAAGGCTTCTGTATAATAAGACCCTCTCTACTCTATCAAGGAATTTTGGCTAATTTTTTCTTAAAAAGCAAATTCCAAACTTGCATTGCTAAATACTACTTCATTCTCTTTCCCCTTTGTCCATGAAAAGATATTGAGCCGTTCAATATAAAATGACATCAAACCTTCTCCAAAACAGGAATTGCATCCTGTAATGACAACTATATATGTGAACAATGAGAGAGACAAGATTTGTAGCTAAAAAAAAAAAAGGAATTGCTACTTATATATAGGTGCCTTTTTCCAATTAAATTTCAACAAATATTCAAGAATTGAAGATGTCAATATTTAATTTATGATTTGTTATTTTCAAGTTATATTAATAAGCCGCTTTCAAACAATTTTGGAAACAATGATGATCTAAGAAAAGGTTCTACTCAACTAGGTGTTGGAATTTTGAATTCGAAAGGAAAACCAAAAGATTATACTAGTGGAAACTAGGAACATTTAACTATATAATGGATATATACAAATATTTTAACGAATGAATTTTTATCCAACAAAGCCAAACTTGCAAATAGATCATAAAGACTAACACAAGGATGTCTAACAATTCCAAACTCCAGTAACATAGCTAGTGATGTAGCACGCGGTTACAAGCTAGGGAGACAAATCTAAATTCATATTATTCATCAAATTCAAGTTATCCAACATGCTAACAAGTCAACAATTAATGTGTTTTTGAAGCTCTTAAGTAGAGCTTCAGACTTAAACCACAAAAGGAAAGGAAATATTCTTATACTCAGTAGTAGTATATTATAGGAAATAATTAACTTGTAATCAATCACATTAAGAGTCCGTTTGGATACAACTTATTTTTGCTGAAACTGAAAACTGAAAACTGAAAATACTGTAGTAAAATAATTTTTAAATGTGTGAATAGTACCATGGGTCCCATTTTTAATATTTTTTTTCCAAATAAAGTGGTTGTGGGTCCTATGAACAGTGCGAACCGTGCGTGAATAATGTGTGAACAGTGATGAACAGTAATTCTTGTCTCCAAAAGCTGAAAGCGTGAAAAAAAGGAAAAAAAAAAAGAAAAAGAAAAAAGAGAAGCAAAACGCAAATGCAAACGCAATATAATTGCTATCCAAACCCACACTAAGCACAGAAAATTTATTAAATAAGGCCTAATAATATGTCGGGCTCTAGTTCTATGAGTAATGTGTTGTCCAACCATGTGATTGGTGGAGAAATTATTGTGTACTCCATTTTCTCACATGAATGGTGAGTCCCTCCATAAATTTATATGGTGGGACCCACTATTTATGTAAGAGAGGGGAGTACGCATTTATGGTACTCTAGGAATATCTAATAATTTTCTTGATTAGTGACCCTAATTTAGGAAAAAATTATTGTGTATTCCCGGAGTACCATAAATGCATACTCCCTCATCTCACATGAATGATGAGTCCCACTAATTAAATTCATGGTAGGACCAACTATTTATGTGATAGAAAAAAATACACATTTATAATACTTTAGAAATACCTAATAATTTTTCTTGATTTATTGTCCTATCAAAACCATGCTGAACCTTGGGAACATAGAGGTTTCAACATGAGAGTGACAATAAATATCCACATTGAAGAGCCCACTTTGATGGCCGTCTAGACCCAATAGACCACTTCTTCAACTTCTTTGAAGGGTAGTGTCTAAAAGTGTGGCATTTAAGGAGTGTGCAGTAATATTTATCATTTTTCGAGTTGTACTGCAACACTTTATTATCTAAGGACAACAGGATCCGATTTGCCAAGAAAAAGCTCGTATATAAAGCTGAACTTTTTTTGAAAAATATTAAATAGCTCATTCCTAGGAGAAACCAACCGATTGGGTAGAGATGAAAGAAAAAATGAACCGTGTAGGGGTTGTCACTCTCCTCTCTTATGCTTTTTCTTCTAAAAAGGAAAAGATAAGAAAAGGAAAACTTAATGCTAAGTACTTGTCCTTGTTATGCCAAGTTCACATTCAAGGAGTCTTTTAACTAAATATTGCTAAATTTAAAATTTATTTGCGTTATAGGTACTGTTCCAAGTTATTTAGGAGAATGAGGAGAGAGATTGAATTTCGGCAACACTGTTGCCGAAATTCAACAAAAAGTAGGAGAGAGAATGAGAAAAATGAGGAAAGAGAAAATCTTAATTTCGGTAACAGTAAACCTTGAATTTCGGCAACAGTGTTGCCGAAATTCATCTACCCAATTTTCCTATGCTGCCCGGATGTGTGAGTGTGAGAAGTGCAATAATGAGTGAATGCTCAAAAAAAAAAAGTAATTATGGCAATGGTATTACCGAAAATGGTAGGGAAAAAAAGTGAATGCCAAAATCTGGGGAAGAATTAAAAAAAAATATAATGTGCTATGTACACAATATTTTCACAATAAATCACAGGTAATTAGTTATTATTAATTCAAATTTAAATTTAACATTGAGATTACTATTTTAATCTAACAATAACAATAAGTAACAACTTGATGCTTAGAATTTGTTGTAAAAATGTTGTAAAAATTGTGTGCACTTAATTGAAAAAAAAAAAAAAAAAACTTTTTTCCCAATTGTGGCAATGGCATTGCCGAAATTGTGGGGAAAATTTTCCCTACAATTTCGGCAATGGCATTGCCACAATTGGGAAAAAAAGTTTTATTTTTATAATTATTTTCAATTAAGTGCACACAATTTTTACAACATTTTTACAAAAAATTCTAAGTATCAGGTTGTTACTTATTGTTATTGTTAGATTAAAATAGTAATCTCAATGTTAAATTTAAATTTGAACTAATAATAACTAATTACCTGTAATTTATTGTGAAAATATTGTAAAAATATTGTGTACGTAGCACATTATATTTTTCTTTAATTCTTCCCCAGATTTTGGCATTCACTTTTTTTTCCTTACCATTTTCGGCAATACCATTGCTACAATTACTTTTTTTTTGGGCACTCACTCATTATTGCACTTCTCACACTCACACATTCGGGCAGGCATAGGAAAATTTGGCAGATGAATTTCGACAACACTGTTGCCAAAATTTAAGGTTTACTATTGCCGAAATTAAGATTTTCTCTTTCCTCCTTTTTCTCATTCTCTTTCTTATTTTTTGTTGAATTTCAGCAGTGTTACCGAAATTCAATCTCTCCCCTCATTCTCCTAAATAAATTGAAACAGTACCTATAACGCAAATATGTTTTAAATTTAACAATACTTAGCCAAAAGACTCCACGTTCAAGATCAATTGAACTACTTTCTAAAACAAAAGGATTAAGTTACGTGGTACAACCTGAAACACTTTAAGTAATTGTTAGTCTTTTGGTCTAAATATGGAGCAGTAATATATATATATATATATATATATACATAGAGGGGCGGAGCTACATTGGTGACAAAGCAAGTTTTACTTTTTCAATTTCCAAGCTTCAATATATTTTTTTGATCTGATGTGAGCTGATATTGCTCTTTATTGTTATTATATTGCTCTATGTTGTAAGCTGAGATTGTTGTCAACATTTGTTGCCACTTGCTAGTAAATGTCGCTCTCTGTTATTGAATATACAAGTTGATGTTTTTCCTGCTCTATTTTGCTATGGCCATTCTTTTGGCTTTGTATTCTTTCTTTTCTTTGCATAAAATTTACAATTTTGTCTCAAAAAAGAGTGCTCAGCTTATTTGAAACTAGCAAAAATGACTTTAAGATCTTGAGAACTTATGGTTGTAATTCTTATATTTATATTTAATTTTTTGAATGGTTTGAACTTATGGTTGTTAAAAGGACTAAGAGAAACTTAGAAGGGAAAATGAAGATACTTAATTGGTCATTTAGTTTTTTTAAGTGCTAATAAGAATTACATTGATTAAACCAATGCACAAAAACATATATGTAGCATTTTGAGTTTTTCTTGAATTGTGACTTACTACGAGATAATTTAACCTCGGCCCCCCCAAACCAAATTTTCTAGCTCCGCCTCTGTATATATATATATATATAGGATGATTATCATGGGTCTGAGTTGATTATTAACATTAGCTGTTTTTTGGCACTGTCAAAATCAGACCTTTGTGTTGTGTATGAGTAGGTGGTCTTAATCTTTGGGCTGACCAAGACCTAAGATAGAGTCAAAATCTTGTTACCAACCTAAAATATGAGTCTTGAAAAATTCAATTATGTTTGTAGAAGGTGTTAAACATCACGCTTGTTCAACTAAGGTTCCTTGTATTAAATGTACCATGAACGTGATGTGCACTAGTGCACCCAATTATAGTCCCACTAGTCAGTACTGACCAGTGGCGGAGCTAGGATTTCAATTTAGGGGGGGCAAGATTAGAAGAGAAAAGATTGAAAGTAAAATTTTTCTAAGAAATAGCAATTCAATATTAATAACAAATAAATAAGCAATTATATGCTAATGTAATTGTCATTTGTCACACAATCTAATACAAATGTAAACTTTAATTTATTTTTTTTATACTTAGTTTAATTTACTCAAATGCTCTCAATGTAAATAGTAAATTAATGATAATCAAACTGAGAAATTAACTTGAATGCGTACAGTTTGATCATATAATTTGATGATTTCTTCAAAGAAATTGAAAAAATAAATCAATATAAAAGTGTTAAGAATACAGCAATATGCCTACAAAGTTGTATACATGTCTCATTCTCAGGAATGCTTTTAAAAAACTAAGTAAAATTCAATTTTCTTCTTTAATTCTTCTAAGTAGTCAAAATTTTGGATTATAACAAAAATTCAAAATTTGAAATTGTGAAGAGAAGGAAGAGAAAGATTAGTAGATACTCTAAGGTTTCCTTTAACAATTAGTCTAGAGTCACCATTTTTTTTTTCTTTTCACAATCATTGAGCTGACAATTTGTAAATGTAGACAATAAAATAATGTCAATGATAAACCAAAATGAAAATAAATAACATCTCAAAAGTTGTGGAATTTGTCGTGGAAAATATTTTGTTTATTAGCATTGCTTGCTTTTTTGCCTTTTCAGTAGTGTACTTCTACTAGCATGTATATAGGCATGGGAGAGTTTTTTAATTTATTAAAAATTTGTGGGACTGGCACCTGCTATTCAATCTTGATTCTAGAGTCCATGACTTACTGTGAGGAGAATACTAGTTTTTTGCTTTTGAGAAGCTCTCTGTCAGTGGATGGTGCAAACTACTTTCAACTATAATAAGAGTATTATATATGATTTTTTTGGCGAGCTCAGGGGGGGCAACTGCCCCCTCTCGCCCCCCCTTGGCTCCGCCCCTGGTACTGACAGTGCTCCCTGCCAACCACAGGTCTCACACCCCCACTTACTTGTTTGCTTATTATTAATAAATTGAATATATATATATATATATATATATATATATATATATATATATATTTATATATAAATTATGTGAATATGTGTCTGTTATCAAATTGTTTATTTTCAATAGTTTATTTGTATAGTAATATTTATTAATTAAAATATACTATAATTTTTAATAATTTTTATGGGGGTAAATGCCTAGAATTATGTATTAGGCCTAGGGTCCTATTTGAAGATTATGGCATGTCCGAAGAGGAGAAAATGATTGAGTATAAACCCAGGTGGAAAAAATATACCTGGATATAAACGAAGAGTATAGTTTGAAGAGAGCGTTAGTAGTCCGAAGAGTGTGTGCTCCTCGAATATAAAGAGTCTCGGTCAAACAAGTACCTAGAAGGTTCAAGTGGCCTTCCTAACGGTTCCAATAATAAGGATAAACTTCAGGCATGTATGAAAATGATAAAAACAGATAAATATCTAGAGGAAAAGCTGCTATCACCACATTAAATGCACTGCAGCAAATTTTCTAGGTGCATTAATGTGGAGAAGACTCCTGAACAGTGCACTCTCAACCACCACCACTCACAGAGAACTAAAGAAGAGGCCTGATGGAATCTATACTCAAGTAAAGGTTTAGATGACTAACAAGTGTACTATCAAGATGATCCGAAAGGACACTATATAATGTAAAAGATCTCCCATAAGAAGGGGGAAAATAGAAGAGAGGGAGAGAGGAAGAAAAACGGTGGTATTAAAGATTGTTAGAGTTCAAAAAATAGTATCCCAATTTATAAATTATCTCCTCGGATGTCTATTTAGTCAGACTTTAAGAGTGTTTTTATGTTTATTTATTTTTGAAACTCATGCTAGCCGTTATTTAATCCACAATCAGCTTAGCTCTTTCACCCACTCTCTACAAATTCATTGTCTTGGGTTCATTGGGCTCATACTCCAGATCTTTTGGGCTTGGGCTACAAATCTTGACCCTACAATTGGCGCCGTCTGTGAGAAGAGTTTGAGCGAAAGGGGAAACAACAGTTGATAATGGCTGAACCAGGACAACAACCAGCAGAATCGGGGGCATCCCAACACGTTGATCCTTTTCTTAACTTGGAGCGGAGACAGGATCGTGAAGGTAGTGTACACACTACGCATACTAATCGAAGCCAGTCACATGGTGGAAGTCACGTGTCTTATGCAGAGAAAAACAAGAACATGCAACTAGATATTGACAAGCTGAAAAGGGAGTTACACCATGCAAAGAGAAAACGGATTTCTTCGTATTCTGATGAAGACTCTGATGACGAACAAGACGTCGCTTACAAGCAGAGATCTTGAACACCAGTTAATGAATCTTTCTCCTATGAAGAAAAACATTATCGTAAACGGCAGCCTCGAAGTCTGTCACGTGGAGGTGTAGGGAATAATGCTATAAGCAAGGCCTTGAACCAAATCTCCAAATCGCCTTTCAGGCGTAGGATTGAGGAGGCAAGACTTTCTTTCCATTTTCATCAACCGACGTTCACTATTTACAATGGAAAAACAGATCCTGTAGAGCATGTGAGTCACCTTAACCAGAGGATGGCAGTCCATTCTAAAGATAAGGCTTTGATGTGCAAAGTTTTCCCCTCCAGTTTTGGACCAGTCGCGATGAGATGGTTTAACAGTCTGAGAGCAAATTCCATCAATTCATTCAAAGAACTCACCCAAGCATTTGGTTTTCGTTTTGTCACTTGTCGAAGAGTAGCCAGGCCCTTGGCTTCATTGCTATCCTCGAGCATGCAAGAAGGTGAGACATTGAAAATATACTTAGATAGGTATTGGGAGATGTTCAACGAGATGAAAGGCGCCTGTGATAGAGTGGCCCTTAATACGTTTAAGCTCGGCCTCCCTACTGACCATGGTTTAAGGAAGTCCTTAACTAGTAAGCCAGTTACTAACGTGCGTCAGCTCATGGCTGTGTTGACAAATATAAAAGAGTTGAGGAAGATCAACAACAAGGAAAAGGAAAAGACAAGGTTATTCCCCAGGAGATGAGGGATTTCAGGTCAGACCGTAACAACAATAGTAAACAGCGCTGTATTCAAAGAGCTAGTGCACCAAGTCTTGGAAAAGATTAAAAATGAACCATTCTTCAAGTGGCCGAATAAGATGGTGGGAAACCTTGAGAGGTGTAATTATAATCTCTATTGCCAGTACCATCAAGACCATAGACATACCACAGAGGATTGCAGGAGCCTGTGGGATCATTTGGACCAACTAGTCCATGAGGGTAAGTTGAGACAATTCTTGCACCACTCTAGTGGCCGAGGAAGTCAGGTGAACTCGGAGCCCCGAAGGGATGATTCTTCAAAGCCTGCTTTGGGAACTATCAATGTCATCTTCACCGCACTAGGGAGAACAAGATCTTGGCCATCTAAGGTTATGTCGGTAGCCCGGTTACCCGCAAGGGACTTTAGTCATGGTTCGAAGAGAGCTAAATCGGATACTAAACCGGTGTTAAGGTTTTCGGACAAAGACAACGTTGGAACTATCCAATCCCATGATGACGCTTTAGTAATCACCCTTAGAATTTGAGGATATGACGTGAAGAGGGTAATGATGGACCAGGATAGCACAGTAGAGATAATGTATCCTAATCTCTACAAGGGGCTGAACTTAAAACCCGATGACTTAGCACCATACAATTCTCCCTTGGTGAGTTTTGAAAGAAGATTTGTTACCCCGAAGGGCCAAATATGATTACCTATGCAGACTGGTGTAGAGGTAGTAGAGGTGGATTTCGTCGTTGTAGATGTATATTCGCCCTATACTGCAATTGTAGCTAGACTTTGGCTTCATACACTAGGGGCTGTTTCCTCTACTCTACATTAAAAAGTTAAGTATCCGTCCGAGGGTCAAGTTAAAGAAATCCTGGGAGATCAATCTATGACGAGACAATGCTTGGTGGCTGCCATCTAGCATAAACCCGAGATTGAGTCCTCGCCCCATGTTGGAAGGGATTTATAGCAATCAAAACATCCGGCACTGCACACCAATGATTCAGTCGAGGGCGTGAGATGTGAAGATTTGACAAAAGTTGCCATCGGAGATGATCCAGAGAAGTTCTTTCAGGTCGGATCTCAATTACCTCTTCAGGAGAAGGATGCACTCATAGAATTCCTTATGAGAAATATCGATGTATTTTCTTGGAATGCTTATGAAGCCCCGAGGGTAGATCCAGAATTCATATGTCATCACCTAAATGTCAACCCTTTAATCAACCTTAAGAAATAGTCTCCTCAGCGCCCAATACAAGAGGAGGTAATGAAGCTCAAGCAGGCTGGAGCTATTTAGGAGGTGTTCTATCCTGAGTGGATAGCAAATACTGTAGTGGTGAAGAAGAAGAATGGAAAATGGCGAGTATGTATAAACTTCATTGACTTAAATAAGGCTTGCCCCAAGGATCCTTTTTCTATGCCTAAAATTAATCAGCTAGTAGATGCCACTGTCGGTCATCCTCGGATGAGTTTCTTGGATGCCTTCCAAGGTTATCACCAAATACCATTAGTCTTGGATGATCAAGAGAAGACTACTTTTGTCACCCCTATTGGGAACTACCATTACAAAGTGATGCCATTTAGTTTGAAAAATGCAGGGTTCACCTACCAAAGAATGATGACGAGGATGTTTGAGCCACAATTAGGCAAGAGCATTGAGATTTACATATATGACATGGTGGTGAAAAGCAAGATTGTTTCAGAGCATGTGAAAGATCTTGAAAAACATTTTTGAAGTTCTTAGAAGATACAAATTGCGTTTAAATGCCTCCAAGTGTTCATTTGGTGTCGGATCAGGCAAATTCCTAGGTTACATGGTAACCCATAGGAGATTGAGGTCAACCCAGATCGAATAAAGGCCATCAACAATTTACAACCTCCTCAGAATTCCAGAAAGGTTCAGAAATTGACTGGAATGGCTGCAGCTCTAAACCAGTTTATTTCTCAATCGGCAGATAGGTGTAGGCCTTTTTTCTCGACCACCAATCATGTCTAGTCCTGAGCCAGATGAGGTCTTGTTTGCCTACATTGCTGTGGCTCCTTATGCTGTAAGTTTGGCATTGATACGGGTGGACCAAGGTGTACAAAGACCAATTTACTATGTGAGTAAATCATTGCTTGAGGCCGAAATTCAATATCTGCCACTAGAGAAAGCTATCTTGGCAGTAGTGCTCGGCACCTAGAAATTGCCTCATTATTTCCAAGCCTATATGGTTGTTGTCCTTACTCAAGTCCCACTTAAAACCGTACTCAAGAGCGCAGATTACACAAGAAGAATAGCTAAATAGGGCACTATCCTAAGGGCTTTTGACATCAAGTATATGCCCTGCACCTCCGTGAAGGGATAGATCCTTGCAGATCTAGTAGCCGAGTTCGCTGAACCTGCGTTAGAAGAGTTAATACCAGCATAGGACATGGATGAAAAATCGATTGGCATAATCTCTTAAAAAGACCCATCACCCTAGGAAGTGTATGTAGACGGTACAGCAAATCAGAAGGGTTCTGGAGTAGGGCTGGTGTTAATATCTCCAGAGATGATTGTTATCGAAAAGTCACTAAGACTAAGCTTCACGGCCACAAATAGTGAGGCTGAATACGAAACTCTACTAATGGGAATGGCTATGGTTCAAAGAATGAGAGAAAAGTCAATGAAGGTGTTCTCGGACTCAAGGCTAGTTGTCGGACAAGTACAAGGGGAATTTGAGGCGAAAGATGAAAGAATGCAGGAGTACTTAAGCCGAGTTAAATGCTTGCAGTCGAAGTTTGAATCTTTTAATTTGCTGCACATCCCCAAAAGTGAAAATGCACATGCTGATTCTTTGGCCACGCTCGCCACATCCTCGGCGCAGGATTTGCCTAGAGTTATCCTCGTCGAAGACTTGCATAAGCCTACAGGAACAATGAGTGAGGTTGTTCAAATTCATCAAATCAAAGCCGAGTTCAGTTGGATAGATTCTATAGTTAAATTCCTAAAGGACGATATTTTTCCTGAAGAGAAGTTAGAAGCCGACAAAGTTCGGAGGAAGGTAACTAGATTCTGGTTATCTGAGAACCATAAATTGTACAAACGCTCCTATTCAAAGTCATACTTGCTGTGCATGCATCCTGAAGCAACTGAATCACTCCTCGAAGAGTTGCATGAAGGAATCTGTGGTAGCCATACTGGAGGTAGATCTTTGGCTCATAGAGCCATTACTCAAGGCTATTGATGGTCGAACATGCTGAAGGAGGCTTATGAATATGTTAAGAAATGCGATCAGTGTTAACGATTTGCGCCGAACATACATCAACTAGGAGGAGTCCTTAATCCACTGTCTAGCTCATGGCCATTTGCTCAATGGGGCTTAGATATTGTGGGTCCATTCCCTAAAGCCGCTGAAAATAAGAAGTACCTTCTAGTCGGCACCGACTATTTCATCAAATGGGTTGAAGCTGAGCTTCTAGCCAACATCAGGGAAGTAAATGCAAAGAAATTTAACTGGAAAAATATTGTCACTCGATTTGGGATTCTTCATACCCTCATCTTGAACAATGGCCTTCAGTTTGATAATAAAGCATTCAAGAATTATTGTGGTGAGTTAGGGATCACGAATGGATACTCAACCCTTGCTTATCCCCAAGGGAATGGACAAGTAGAAGCTGTTAACAAAGTCATAGTAAATGGACTAAAAAAGAGACTAGATGATATGAAGGGCAAATGGGTGGAAGAACTGTCACACATACTTTGGACATATAGAACTACGCTTCGTAAGTCTACTAGAGAGACCCCCTTTTCAATGACCTATGGGGCTGAAGCTGTCATACCTTTGGAGACTGGATTCCCAACATTGAGAACTAATTCGTTCAGTTCGATCAGCAATAGTGAGCTGCTAAAAAAGAGTTTGGATCTAATTGATGAAAAGAAGAAAAATGCAATGGTCTGATTAGCACATTACCAATAAAAGCTTAGGCAGGGTTATGATGCAAACGTTAAGTTAAGGCCTCTAGAACCTGGTGATTTAGTGCTCAGGAAAGTTGTGAGCACTGGAAAAAACCCAGCTTGAGAAAAGTTAGGACCCACTTAGGAAGGGCTATATCGTATTACCTCAAGGGCTAGCATTACGGCGTATTTCTTGGAAGATTTAGATAGTCATGTAATACTAGGCCCTTTAAATATAAACAACCTTAAAAGGTACTGTGGGGCCCGTGGGCCTGGAATCCCCGGCCCACTTTTAGGCTGGCCCAAGGCCCAAGCCGAGGAGGGGCAATTGTCCTGGGCAGTTGTCTAAAGGGTTTTTCAGCCCTTTTCGGACCCATGCCGAGGACACACCCTTCCTCGACATACCTAGTCTAATTCTGGGTAGGGGGCAAACCTAGAATAGGCGGTCACATCCACACTTAATGTATTCGCCTGACCCCCCAGGCTACATTAATGAGGACAAGACCCTTGAACAATGCAACCTTAGAGGCCGTAACCCACAGTATGGTGAAGAACATGTCTGATGGGACAAGTTCTGGAGCAGTAGCCTAGATGGCCAACAGCTGTAAGGCTAGGATCATACCAAAGGGAGTATATAAGGCAAAAAGCCCCCCTCGTGAAGAGGGGCCTCCTCGGACGCCTGCCGAGGAGCAACCCCAAGTGAAGAAAAACTAAGGAAAATGTCTTGGAGGACTGGCGAGAGGCCGGCCGGAGCCAAACCCTTCGTCCCACTCTCTATAAATGTATTGTCGGGGGTGCCCTTCAAAAAACGGAGCCCCTACAGGTACTATTATTAATCAAATCTTTTCTTTGATCAATATGCCAATTTATTATATAAAGTTTTTGGATAAGTGTATAAACATAAATTCAATCATGCCTAAAGTCCTTAGATCAGATGATTTGGGTTAATTAACACTCTATTACGATCCTCCTATGTGTTTAAACTTAAATCCAATCATGCTTGAAGTCTTCGGACTAGATGATTTTGGTTAGTTAACACTCTATTACAATCCTCCTAAGTGTTTAAACTTAAATCCAATCATGCCTAAAGTCTTCAGACCAGATATTTTGGGTTAGTTAACACTCTATTACAATTCTCCTAAGTGTTTAAACTTAAATCTAATCATGCCTAAAGTTCTCGGACCAAATGATTTGGGTTAGTTAACACTTCATTACAATTCTCCTAAGTGTTTAAACTTAAATCTAATCATGCCTAAAGTCCTCAGACCAGATGATTTGGGTTAGTTAACACTCCATTACGATTCTCTTAAGTGTTCAAACTTAAATCCAGTCATGCCTGAAACTCTTCAGACCAGATGATTTGGGTTAGTTAACACTCCCTTACAATTCTCCTAAATATTTAAACTTTAGTATTTGAATAAATTCTAGTTTATCATAAACCTCTTCGGTCATGCACTCAATGCAAAGTCAGTGCTCAGTAGTATTCTTTGTAAATATTCGAGAAAACCTGTGAGACCTTCATATCATTCAGTGCCTTTATTGTTTGTTAATAATTCTTATACAACTTGTTTATTCCAGTATTTAAGTAAATTGTCTGCGTCATTAATATAATATCATTGTCAAGTCTGCCTATGTTATATTAACAACAAGTCAGTCATTTGCAATAATAATAAATTTCATAACCTGTGCAACGAAAACAGAAAATAAAAGAACAATTTTATTGATTAAAAAGAAAGTACATTGCAATCCCTTACATAAAAAAATTTATTTAAAAAAAAAAAAAAAAGCTAATACAAGTACGAAATAAAAGTTCCTAGACACCTAAGTCTTTGTCTAAAGAGCCAAAAGGTCAGCAATCTTGCTGGGCTGGGTAGTAGCATCCGTGGTCTGATCCTTAGATTTAAGAGAAGCTTTCTTCTTCTCCAAATCTTTATCTTCATATTGGGGACCGTCGGCTTGCTTGCCCTAGCCCCTAAGCTAACCAAACTCTTGGGGGGCTTCAGGAATGACAGGATGGACTTGGCTTATCAAGGATTGCTCCGAAGCCTCTGGAAGTTGTTTAGGGAGAGAGAAGTCAAAACCTGGGAGTTTTCAAATTTTAGGATCGTAGTATATACTCTCAGGTTGCCTCAAGCTAGACTCTACAGAGACTCCAACAGCATTAAGGGCTTTGCCCCAGGTTATATCACAGTAGTCTTGGTAGAGCGTGGCAAACTCCTCTGTAAGCCTAAGTTGGGTCTCCTCCATCCCAAGCTTATATACTGCCTGTCTCTCAACCTCCACTGCCTCATTCGCCAACTAGGTTTTCTTCTCGGCCAATTGAGCAACTTCCTTGGCCTTCTGAAGCTCAGCTCGAAGACCTTTCACCAGCTCCCTCTCTGTCTCCAGATTAGTCTTAAGCATGCGTATCTGGTTGCGCTAGTCTTCGGCCTGCTTTGTAACATTCTTCAGGCCAACATTAAGGCTATTCCTGTCGTTTGTTATCTCTTTTAGCTGCTTATACAGCTAAGAGTAATTTTCTTTCAAACTACCCAGAGACTTCTCGACCTTTGACCGAGAGTAGGCTTCCGCCTGGACTTCATTGTAAGCCTTTTTATTCCATTCCTCGGCCACAAAAACTGGTTAGGTAATCTATATAGTAAAATGGAAAATTTCAATATAAAGTAAAGAAAAAGGACGAATAAGAAAGGTCAGCATCTTGATTAAATAGATGAGTTAATCCTCTTACCATGGCCGAATCCCTCTTAAGGGATAGGAAGAGTTCTTGCTGGCTGAAGTGCCTGTAAGCCTCCATATCTTTTGGTAGTAAGAGTGGCTACTCCAAGGCCTCAGCGACAAGACCTGCCTTCCCCCCTTGGTAGTTTCTGAGGGACGTTTCCCAAGGGATGGGAACACCATCCAATTCCAGCCTTGGGGACTAGGTGCGTGGCCCTCGGCGCACCTCAGCAACAAGGGAATCATCTCGACTATCGGTAGACGAAGCCCTTTTACTACGTTGGTCTTTGAACACTTTCTGTTGCTTGGTTCCTTTTGAAGGCACCACCTCAACTTCTTCAGAATCTGTGAGTGGCCTTTTCTTCTTTGGATCAGGGATTGGCTTGATTACGAGATTGGCAGGAGGTTGAGGAGGAAATGGGGGGAAGATTAACGACTGGCTGGGACGTACTGGTCCCTTTGGCCCCAACTATTTTGTTCCTAGTTTTCATTAAGTCCTTTAGGCTTGCCATATCTTCCTCTTCCTTCGAAGAGTCGTTTGAGCGGGCGATTATGAAAACAGGCTATCGAACACTTGACTACCTGTCAGTATTTTCCTCAGCGTCTAAAACTGCAATTACTTGAACCTCTCCTGATGCCTCTTCTTCAAACTTGAACTGGTTAATCCGCTCCTCAAGAGAAAGGGTCGAAGAGGCAACTCATTCACCTGCTGCTACTGGTTAGAGGAGAACGTATACCCTGTGGATTTGGGTGTGGCACGGGGGCAAGATCTTAAGGCGCTAGGAAATGAGGCTGAAAGACGTCTATTCGGTTAATCCGATAGTCTCCTTGCGTTATAGCTTTCCTAGCTAGCTGAAAATTGCTCGATTTTTGTGTGAAACCAAGAATAAGATGGGCCGCGCGAAGTTGCCCATCTTCGTTTACAAAAATCTCTAACCGTAAGAGATAGTTAAGCGCGACAATATTAGTCAAACTAATCCAAGGAGAGACGTGCCTTTTATCTGTTAACATCACAGCAAAATCAGCCATAATCAGATACTCAACAATACTGATACAAAGAAAAAAAAAACATTGTTAATTGATGAGGATCCTAAATCTATTGTTAGGAAACTTAAGTCTGGGATATCCCACCTGGCTCTCCTAGTTGGGTTGGGCAATGAAGACTATCATGCCACGTGTTCGAGACGATCAGATAGTCGTCTTTCAACCCTTTGTTAGATTTAGGGAGATAGGAAATCAGCCTTAAGACGTTGGACCGGGATTTAAGATAATACCCCGCTCCCTTTTGGCTATGACATTCGTACATATGTACTACGTCAAGCCAAGTGAGCCTCAAGCCTAAATGACGATTCAAAGCGTCAATTGCTCCTAGGATCCTAAAGACATTGGGTGCACACTGATAAGGGGTAATCCTATGGTTACGAAGATAGTCTCTAGGACCTATAGGGAGAGTCATCCCTCCTTCTATGAATGCTATCATAGGGATTACGACTTCTCCCTCTTTTCGGTCAGTTAACAATCTTTCTGGGGGACAATACCTTAGATTTACCCATTGGGGTATATCATAGTTTTTCTTAAAAGCCTCCATCAGGGCAAGACTCTAGACCAAATAACTAAATTTACCCATTTTAGATAAGTAATAAGAAGGAAGCACTAAGAATAATAAAGGGAAGGTGAGAATCTGATGGCCGAGGAAGATGGCCGGAGAGAAGATGACAAATTTGAAGGGATTGGAACTTACATGAACAGAATTGGGGGAAGATCCTTAAATCTTTGCTAAGATTTTTGCGAATTTGTGAAGAAATGACGCTAATGATTTGGAAGGCTTTGTAAGTTTGAATGTCTGAGTTCGCTGGAAAATTTGAGAAACTGTGAAGTAAAGGAGAAATGATCTCCTTTAAAGGCATTATGTAGGGACCAAAAAACAAGTGGGAATTACCCCGCCCAAATTCTGAGGAGAAATGTTGTCCATTGGATCGATGGCTCATCGTTGGATGCCAAAGACATAGCACCACCTGGAGCAATTAATAGCGCTTTATAAATACCGAAACGTCAACCGCAATGATGAAGTGCCTAAATCTATGCTCTCACGTGTGTGAATTCAGGTACTTTTTATATTCACAGCCATTATTCATGTGATAAATCAAAATCTTATTTTTTTCTCCTCGGATGCGAAGGAAAAATTAAAATTTTGAGGGGCTATTGTGGGGGTAAAAGTCCAGAATTATGTATTGGGCCTAGGGCCCTATTTGAAGACTAGGGCTTGTCTGAAGAGGAGAAAATGATTGAAAAGAAACCCAGATGGGAAAAATATACCTAGAAATGAACAAAGAGTATAGTCCGAAGAGAGCGTCAGTAGTCCGAAGAGTGTGTGCTCCTCGGACATAAAGAGTCTCGGTCAAGCAAGTACCTGAGAGGCTCAAGTGGCCTTCCTGACAATTCCAATAATAAGGATAAACTTTAGGCATGTATAGAGATAGTAAGAACGGATAAATATCTAGAGGAAAAACTGCTACCACCACATTAAATGCACTGCAGCAACTTTTCTGGCCGCATTAATGTGGAGAAGACCCCTGAATAGTGCACTCTCAACCACCACCACTCACAGAGAACCAAAGAAGAGGCCTGATGGGATCTATACTCAAGTAAAGGCTTAGATGACTAACAAGTGTACTATCAAGATGATCTAAAAGGACACTATATAATGTAAAAGATCTCTCATAAGAAGGGGGGGAATAGAAGAGAGAAAGAGAGGAAGAAAAACGGTAGCATTAAAGATTGTTAGAGCTCAAAAACAATATCCCAATTTATAAATTATCTCCTCGGATGTCTATTCAGTCAAACTTTAAGAGTGTTTTTATGTTTATTTATTTTTGAAATCCATGCTAGCAGTTGTTTAATCCACAATCAGCCCAGCTCTTTCACCCATTCTCTACAAATTCATTGTCTTGGGTTCATTGGGCTCATACTCCAGATCTTTTGGGCTTGGGCTACAAATCTTGACCCTACAACTTTTATATTAAATGTGTCACAAAAATGTCAAAGTTAGTTTGTTTCAAAAAAATTAAATAAAAACTAGATTATTTGTTAAAAAGCAGAGACAGAAAGCAAAAGGCAAAAAATTTTCACCAATTCCCAAACACACATAATAATAATAATAATAATAATAATAGCTAAATCAAATGGAGAGTCTAAAATAGATCATATTAGAATAATGTTAGAGACATAACTATCTTCATAAATTAATAAGATAGCATAAAGTAATTAGAGTAACCCCTCCCCCCCCCCCCCCCCCCTCTCCCCACTTCAGGTGGTGGGTTTAATTAATGGACCTGAAAAACATGTTATGAAAAATTTGATGGTTTTAAGTTCTATCCACCACATTATTAGTATATAATATTTTCAAAATGTCTCATGCATGAACAAGATGTGGAATAATCTTTACCAAAAAATGTCATACCACTTCCTATTGTGATTTATTACAAATATTTTTTAGGGATTATTACAACTTTTTAAAAACATATATAGATAGGTATTACTTATACTAAAGTAAAAATCCATCTTATTTGATCATGCTATAGTACTTCCTCACATCAACTTGTGCAAATTTTTTTGTCTATTTTAATATAAGAACCTACTTTTTCCTATTTTACATAACCAATTTTCAAAAACATCTACATCAAATTATTTATTTTACACTATATTTCATTAAAATATTATTTCGTTATCAATTATTTGTGTATATGAGTAAAGAAAGTATTAAAAAATAGATTTACATAATTACATACGAACAGCAACTGTGTATTCATGTAAATATATGCAGTTACTATAACAACAATGTAGAGCAGTCATATAAATGCTTGTATAATAGAAAAATGACCATATTTTGGCCAACCAAACCCAAAATTAACTCACATGTCAGGCCATGCAAAGCTATGTAAAAATACATAGTTGCTGCAGTAATTGTGTAAATTTACACTAACATTATTCATTATAGTTTTTTTTTTTTTAATTTCTTTATGTATTTCAATATTGAAGGAAGAGAGTGGATGGTAGTTGTTGTGTTTGAAAAAAGAGAAAAAGTTTAAAAAAACAAAAAAAAAAAATTGATATTTTAATAAAATGTAAAGTTTTATGCGAAAATAGTTTTTTGCATTTTCTTGTGCTTGTTAGTAGTAAAAAAAAGAGCTCGAATTTGGTAAAGATGGGGTGTAAAACTCATATTTTACACCATCCAATAAGAGATTGTTACATTAGTTTTTTGCTTAAAACTTAATACATCCTATTACACATAATAACATCTCAATAAACTCACAATTAAGTTGGATTTTCAATCATTCTAAAAATAAAAAATAAAAGTTGGATTTTCAAATAGTTATTAGAATTGATTGAGTGTGGCTGTATCTATTCTTTAATATGTAATATGATGATGTGACATGTTGAAATTAGAGGGGTAAAACTTAGGTTTTACACCATATCCTTATAGAATTTAATCTTTAAAAAAAAGGTCCATAAGAAAATTATCTCTTTACTTCCCATATTTAACTTAGCAAGAGATAAAGTTGTTTTCTACTAAAATTTTCTAAAAAGCAACTTCATCTCATTTGAAGCTAAGTAAGAGAAGTCAAAAGATAGTTTTACAACTCATTTTAAGGTTACTAGGAAAATGAGATAGTTTTTCTAGAAAACATTATTTAGAAAATGATTCATTTTTTTGGAAAAATGTTAATGTCAAAACAAACATAATGGTAGTACAAAATAAATAGTCTGATATTTAGTGTTTTAAAAAGTGAGTATATAAAATAAAAAAATAAAAAATATTCTTATGCTAAAACAGATAGAAATATTTGCACAAATTAACATGAATACTCTAAATTTATAGAGTTAACTTAATTAATATGAGTGGTTTTTGAGATTGAATACACTAAATTTAGCTTTTAAGGTTCTTTTTTGCTCTTTTTTATTTTTTATTTTTTATTTTGATTTAGTATCATAATGTTTAAAAGTGAGATAAAGATAAAATAAAGTGAATTAATATTTTTCTTTAAAGGCAAAGCGAAATAATATTTAACAGTAAGATAGATATAGCATTCTAATTTTTGGGATAAATTGACTAATAGTATAAGTGCTCTACCTAAACGATAACGATACTTCTACAGTGACACACAATCCATCCGTCCCAAAATACGCGCAATTTGCGGTAACAGCGTGGATGGTCCATTCCGCCACATCTGAATCTCTTCTTACTGAGGCCGAGACATAAGGACAAGACAGAGAAAAAAAAAAAAACGCCAACAACAAAAATCCATAACAGAAAAGAAAACAAAAAACGTAAAAAAAGGCTAACAATAATATATCAGCCACCAGCTCCTAGATTGAAGCTTCACTCCGATCCTTCTGTTCATCTCATTCTCCATTTTTTTTTTTCCCACAAAAGGGTAAGTCTCTCTTTCTCTTTCTTGTCTTTTATTATTATTTATTTTGCTGACTTTGGATCCAGATCTGAGCTGCTGAGTTTAATTGTTGGGTTTTTTGATAATGGGTTTTCGTTATTGTTGAATTTTGTGAGGGATGTGATATGGGTACTGACGTGCTTTTGTTGCGCGCGCGCGTGTGTGTGAGAGAGATTTTCATTGTAAGATGTCTGATTGTGAAGTGTGTTAATGTGGTTCGGATGTGTATTTTTTTTTTTCATGTCGGTATTCGTAGAAATTTAGGAATCTGGATTTGGGGAACAACTTCTTAGGTACAAGGTCAATTCTTGCTTTGCGTAACTCAGATGTGATCTAATAATTAAATATATAAATAAATATGAAAGGATCTGATTGTGACTTATTCTCTTAAGCAGAAACAAGGGAAAAAGATGACTTGTAGAAGATAATTTTGATACCCTCACTAAGATCTCAAATTATGTTTTAAGAGCTTTATGTTTGTTCTAATCAATATTGAGGAATGCATATATCATGCGTGGAATAATATGTAGTTGTGGTTTTATTCTTTTTGTAAAATTAAGTGTTATGTTTCAATGTTGGGCCTTAGTGTGATGGAAAGTGTTTTCCACCAAAAACGACTGGACGAAGGTTTGAGTCTGGGAATTATCGCTTCCAAAAAAATTAAAAAAATTGGGAGATAGGTTGCCTATGAATCACCTCTCCTAAACTCTGCAAAAGTGGGAGTTTTGGGCATTGGGTACAATCTTTACACTCCATCCTCATTGGGTGCTGGATCTATCTTTAATGGGATATGCCTTAAAGTTGTTTTACTAACTATTTTCAAGTTGCTAGTTTTTACCTTCCTCACCCACATGTGTGCACAAATATAGTGGTGGAGGATGCTATGATCTTTTCTCCTGACACCTGAGTAATGTGACTGTCAGGTGGCTTTAATTGTTAAAGAGTTATGAGATTGTAAATACAACCTGGTATGTTAATTTTTATGCTCTAGAAAAGGATGAAATATTGATAACTTGTGAATGGGAAGCATTTTATAGACAGGGAGTAAGATATCTATATAGAGATGAAAGGTCATGCTAGCTATAGCTGGTATCCAAATGGATTAATTACCTGCTATTTTTATATGATTGGAAGGTTCCAACTTAATATCAAATTCATAAGCAATTACTTCTGGTTAGGTGGGCTTATATTCTTTGAATTGATTATACACCTAAGAGTGTCTCTAGTTAATTTTTCTGCAGTGCTCTGCTTCAAATCAGATTTACATGTTTTGCAATTTATGGCTGGTAACCATATTATATTAAAAGGAAAATTGATATGTTCCAAGCAAGTCATAAGAAATCTCTTGCTCCCTTGCTTGTGTACTTTTAAAATATTTTTACAACTCTCTTCTTTTGTTGAGTAAAAGTGTTTTGAGGGGGGCTTGTTCAATGTATGCTATGATAGATTTTGAGCGATGTAATTTTTTATTTTGTTTAGGTTCATTTTAGACTTTTGTACTATTACAGAATAAGTTTGATGATGTTCAATTTATTTATGAACTATGCAAATATGTTATATTGTGATTCGGTTGTGGTATGTGTAAATATTCTCTTAAATACATATCATAATAAGTTCAATTTATTCATAATAATACAGGTGAATTCAGAACCTAGATGTAACTACTCCTCACTCATAGTTTTTGTGCAATTACTTTTGGTGCTATTCTTGCTTATGCACTTGAACAAACATTTCTTCAAGTGAGTGAAGGTTGGATTTTGTAGTGAATGTTAACCTATGACTCTTGTCTTGACTATTGTAAGTGCAACTTTATCATGAAAGAAGATGATGCTTAGTGTCAGGGTCCGCTGCCTTATGAAATTACCATAGCTTGCTTGTGATATTGTCCATGTCTGCCTCTCTCATCTTCACCCCCACCCTCCCCCCTTCGAACCCAAACTCTCTATCCCCAATCCTATTGCTTGCGGGTTTCTGTTTTGGGTCTCATTTGGCCCACCACTATTTGTACCCAAGCTGCACTGGACCATCAGTAGTTATCCATGGTTGTCTTGCTCTTCCAACCTTTTAGTATTTATACTTGTATTTTGAAAAAGTGAGAAATAGTAAAAAAAAAAAAAAAAAAAAAGTGAGAATTTAAAAAGCTGTACATAAAAGCTTAAAGCTGAGCTTATAAGCTCTAACCAAACAGACAGTTACTATTCACTTGCTTAGAAAATGACATGTAGCGTAGCACTTAGCCTGGTTGATTCATCATGGTGAGTGTAGACATCTGTATCGCATTGATTCCAGTGTTATCTAACTCCCAGTAGCCTTCTATCAACCCTTGTTGATGATTGGCTAATCAGTAAGCAACCTGATTATACTGCTAAAGTGATACATAGACATTGAGATATCACCCTTTTATCATAATTGTTCTCCTGGTGATAGTTCTGTTTATTTATCATGTATCATTTATAAACACACACACATGCGGAGAGAGGGAGAGAGAGAGCTACTCTGCTGCCCTTTGCAATTATAACATCATTCTTCTAAAGCTAGCAATAAACTTATACTTACAAAAAGACAGCAATACACTTTTGCATCTTTTGCCTGCCTGATTGTTAACCTTATCTATAAAATCCTGTCTGGATCAAACCTGTTTACCTGTCATCTCTTGACTAAAAATTTCAGGTTCGCTGAGGAAGGTAGTGCATAAGCCATGGTTCTTGACAGCATTCTATCTTCTCCTCATCGTAGGTCACCATCATTCCGGAAGCAATTCTCGCGGGATGATTCATTAAGCTGGCCGACACTCCTTCAAAGGCACCGCTTCCTCTTAACTGCTCTAGCTCTCCTAGCTTTCCTATGCACTGTGTATCTTTATTTTGCTGTCACTTTAGGTGCTTCTGGATCATGTTCTGATTTAAAGGGTACTCAGAAAAAGTTGTGTTTGGAGCATGCAAAAGCTTCTGTGGGCAATGGAAAATTGAAATTCCTTTGACATGTAGATGATAATTATAGTTGGAAAGCATTTCCGTCCTTGGTTCTCTTCGATTCTAAGGAGATTGAATTTAACCATACTTTTAAAATTGTAATAGGTTGTTTGCTGTTTCTGAACTCAATTGTCCTGAATCTTATATATGAGAAATGTAACAAAAATTTCATTTGGAGACTATATAGCAAAAATTTCATTTGGAGACCATAATAACTTTGATGTGACTATATAGTTTTTTATAAGCTAATGTAAGTTCTTTGAAAGAATTCAAGGGCCATCCTTTTGTGATGATTACTGGGGATTCAAGTCAGTCCTGCATAACCAGAGAATGAATTAACCATTCCTCCCCTGGGTTGATTTGTGGGAGTGGGTAAGAAAGTGCCTTATTTATATACAATTGGAATTTCTTTATGCAATTTATTAATAACAAGCTCATGAGAAAATAGGGATGAACTTGCAATTACTAGAGAATTGGAGTGTAGGAGTTCTTAACTGTTTATATAGGAGTCTGATATAAATTTCTGAAGAGCAAATTGAAGTCTAGGGTGACAAAGCCTCAACTGTTAATGGGATGTATTCTGTTGCCCTTGGGACTCGTCCTCATTTTTTGGTTGTATTACAGGAGCAGGTAATCATATGGTGGTGCAATTCCAGTTGTGATTTAGTTGGTGTGGTGGTTCTGTGTCAACAAGGATTTGGTATAAGCATTGCCTCGACAATGGCTATTGTGGTTGGTGAATTGGTGATAACTCTGATGATAATTATGGTGGTTGTGGTAATGATAGTGATAGTGATAGTGATATTGATGGTAGTGTTAACATGTAAACATTGTATACAAAAATACAATAGACAAAAGATTTGAGATATAAGGATCTCGATGAAGAAAATTAACAATTAATTACGATAAAATGTTTCGAAGTGATACAAAAATATACTTGATATATATATTTACCACATTAAGAGTTAAGATGTTAAACCAACGCAACAAGAATAATTTTGACAATCGAATTAAAAAATAAAACATAAAAATTTGAATTGAGTTTGTGTGCAACATTAATAATTCCCCTGCAAAAATATTATGAGCATGGTGCCCAAGAAAGACGGTACAAAACTTTAGTCGTCAATGTCTCCTTATTGAAAAAAAAAAAAAAAAAAGAGGAAATTAGTCTGAAGAAAGAAAGAAAGAAAGAAAGAAAGAAATTAGTCTGAACCGACTAATCAAATTTTTTTATTTTTTATTTAATTGAAGTTGAAACTAATTTCTAAATCAAAAGCAAGTGGGTTTGAGTTAATTCAATTAGGAAAATCTCTTACAATTATCATATAAGTTGGATAAAAGAAATTAAAATTGTATCGTATCTAGAAATCAAAAGTAGAAAAAAGATGATATAAATTGGAAAAAGACTAGGAAGCAATAACATGCGAAGAAAAGAAATAAAAGCGAAAGAATATGTGTCACAAGACATTAATGCTCATTCAACTTGCAATTTGTAGGATTTGAAGAATTGAATAGAAAATTAGAGAAAAGATTAATTGCTCTACCTCCGTGAAAAATTCAATGTCTCTCTATCTTAGCCAACATCAGGATCTTAATCAATGATTGCTTTCTCACTCATCTTCATACTTCTTTCGACTATATCTCTTTTCTCACTTGTCAATTGTTCTAGGGAAGCATTGGTTTGATGGTGCTTGTGGTGAGATTGAGTTACTGATGTGCTTGTATGGAGATTATTAGTGGCAATTTTGTGTGCTTTGTCAATGGATTTTGATGATTCATGGTAGGTTGGGTTGGATTTGGCTTTCGAAGTAGCTGTGGTGGCTTAGTAAGGGGTTTTTGGTGAAGACTCATAGGTTTCATGGTGGTTGGATGGTTCAACCTAAAAGGTGGGTGTTCATAGTGTAGGTCTGATGCTAATCAAACTTGTCAAGTTAGTAATAAGAGCAACAACAAATAAGAGGAACGAGGGGGGTGGGGTAGACGAGTGAAATTAAGTTAAGGGAGTCTTGCAAGCCTTGAAGTTGAGGGGGAGACAATGAGAGTTTAGGGGTAGCAATCTTCAATTATCAATCGATTCTAACTTGCAAGTTTTGAGTTGGGTTACTCGAGTTATTATTCTTTACAAACCTAAAATCAACCAGTTGAATGGTTTAAAATAATGTCTTGCTTCTCAACCCTCATCTTTTATTTTGTCATTTTGTCAATGTGTAATCAAATGCATATTTCATTTTTATGTTTGTCTTTGAAATAATTGTTAGATTTTATTTTTGACCCTCTTGTTACTTAACACAATGGCAAATAACTTAACGGGAGTGGATGGAAGAATGAAATGTAGAACTTTATGAATTTTAAAATTTTAAAGACAAAAATAAAACCTAAGCTATATTTCAAGGATGAAAAGAATATTTTAACCAATAAAAAAATTCGCTCCACTTCTATAAAAAATTAACAGAGTTTCTTTTTGCCTATATCTTCTCTCTCTCTCATTTTTTTTTTTTTTTTTTTTTGTTCAATTCAGCATTGTTCCAGGGAAGCATTTATTTGATGATGTTTGTGTTGAGATTGACTAATTGATGGTGTTTTTGGAGTTTAACAGTGGCAGTTTGGTGTGTTTTGTGGCTGGATTTTGATGGTTTATGGTAGCATAGGTTGGATTTAGGGTTTGAAGTAGCAGCAACTTAGTAAGGGATTTTCAGTGAGGATTTATAGTTCCATTGGTTCGAAGTAGAGGGAGAAAAGAGTCTAAGTTGGCATTGTTTCTCAAAAAAAGTTGGCATTGTTGATCTTTGATCTTGTAGGCTTTTTTTTTTTTCTTTTTTTCTTTTTTTGAGAATATGATCTTGTGGGCCTTGAAGTGGGAGATATGAGAGTTTAGGGGTGGCCATTACCGATTTTGACATTGCAGACTGAGTTGAACAATTTTGTCATATTGGTTAGATTTGAACAACCGTAGTCAACAAAGATTTTACAATATTGATTGTTTTATTTTAAAATTATTTTATTTTATTAAGTTAAGTTTTAGGATTTATTTTATTCATTAAAATTACGTGGCATGATTTGATTGGATCAATTAGCACATATGGCAGTCTCAGGTGTCACTTAACATTATACGTCAACACAAACATTAACAGAGGGGCCGCCAATCAGAATGAGCCTTAATGTTAGGATAGCAAATAAAAAATTTTAAATGTTAGGGGAAAAATTAAAGTGACCCTAAATATCAGGGTGTATTTTGCACTTTTTTTTTCCCCTTTTTATGAAACATTTGTTATGCACTTTAGTCATTTTAATAATTAATGTTGTTTTTAAGCTCACATATATATAACCGAACTTGATACGGATGAAAGAGTTTTACATATATATAGATGAAAGAGTTTTACATATATATATATATATATATATATATATATATATATATATATATGTAAAGTTTCAATCTATGGCATTTACTCTTAATTATAATTCTTTATCGTAAAACCAAAACACCAGTCAGTTTTTGGTGTAGACAAAGATTGAATTTCAGATCTCTTATTCAATCATCAGATACTTTACTAGTTGAGCTAATTGGAACTCACGAAAGAGTTATATTTACAACAAAAAGAAATGTAAAGGACTAAATTGAATAAATAAAAAAATTGTATGGTCCAAATTGAAAACCCTGAATTTAGGGGGACCAAAATATAAATTTACCTTTGTTAGTATTACATTTTTTTTTCTAGCCCCAGTTTTCAAAAAAATAATTTCTTAATTCTAATCAAAGATATTTTACACCCAATGAACACTAGATTGATGAAGTTTATTTAGAATATATGGTCAAACCCTAATTTTTATTGACTTTGTCAAACTTTAACAGAATTTGACCAAGTTTATTCGAGGTTTAATGTTATCTATTTTTTCCAATATGATGTTTGAATAATAAATCTTCCAAAATTATTGTCAAACCCCAAATTTGACAAAGTTTGGCCAATTTTTATTTATTTATTTATTTCCAAAAATCTAACTAGTTGGTAAGAATAAATGTGGTGTCACATTTAAAAAAGCATGAGATTTCCTTCAACTTCACTATATATGGAAAAATTGGAACGGAATCAGTGAGATATCACAAAATAAAATATAAACTATACTCAACTCAACTCATTATATTGGAGTACATTATCAATCTTGGCAAGCATTCTTAAATTTTATTCAATGTGTGTCATAATTTTTTATGAAAAGCAGTTTCAAATTCTCCTCAAAGAAAAATACCTTCTAATTCCCTTGTGTGTTTGTTTCAAAAAAGAAGGTAAAAAATAATAATAATAATAATAAGGTAATTGTCTCACATTGCTTAATATAGTGTATTGTATTTAATATAACTTATTCCATCATTCCTTAAAAGTTTCCATGACTTTTGAGTGGAGTTTGTGGTGTGTTTTTATGTTAGAATTTCATTCTATCTTTATCGTGTGTGCATGTATGTGTGTTTGTTTTTCAAAAAAAAAAAAAATAATTAGAATAATTGTCTATTTTTCTTTGAAAGTGTGTTATAATTTTATTAGAAATTATGTGGACTCCTGGAAAATATTCCAACTTTTACCAAAGTGGTCATACCAATTTTATTTGAAAACTTGTTTTGGTGGTGTTATGTCCATTGTTGTTAAATAATGCACATTCAAATTTATATAGAATAATTATAGGGAAACCTAATCACACATCCAATTTTACAATTTATTGGTTTGTGCAACTATGAGTGGTGATCACTCTTGCTCACTACTAATTGTATGAACCACCACTTTTCGTCAACCACTCAGAATTATACAAGCCAATAAGTTGATAAATTGGGTATGAGAATAGGTGCTTCCAAGATTAATTGTTTCATACATCTTCAAAGATCATGGTAAATTTAGTGGTCTCGCTATCCACATGCCAATCCCAAATTTTGTCATGTCATCATTATACATTTTTCACAATTTATTGCAGTAACAGAATTTTGATTAGTACAATATTATTTGTACTCTTTCGTAGTAATGACCATACACCAATCACAATCAATCACTTAACTATGAAAAAAAAATTATAAAATTTCTTGGATGATTAGACAAATGGTGTTTCTCTTGGCATAACAACCTTTATTTTTATCCCCAACCCTTGTATTTACCCCTTTTTGGGTGTACTAGCATTACAAACTTTCTATTTCTTTTTTTGTTTTTGTTTTTGTTTTTTAATTTTTTGTCTCTTAATTTAGGACTATTCGAGACTGTGTTGATTTTTTTTTTTTTTTTTTTTAAACATTGAAGCCCAAATTCGACATTTGACTAAATTTATTCCTATATCATATATAAAATTAGTGTTGGCTAATTAAATATAATGAAATATTAAGTTATATATATGTGTGTGTGTGTGTGACTCTAAGCAAAGTTAGACTACCCAATAACTTGTTATTGAATTCATATTTTGAAAATCTTACCATAAGATTACATTACATATTTTATATGTTCTTAACATGCATGCTAATTTTTATGCCAATCGGATTAACATTTGATCCATAAACTCAGCTTTTATGCATTATTTTAAACTACAAAAGTATTAATTTAAACAATTGATTGATAACAATACTATTGATTTTTAATCATCTTGAAAATTTGCAAGAATTGAGAATATACGAAGATAATGTAATCTAATGATGGATTTCAAAAATTTGCATCCAATTTAAAACTTGTGAAAACTTCACCGCATAGAAGACAAGAGCCAACCTTTCAAGGGAAATGGCTTGTGTCCAATGGCCAGTTGCTACTGGACATGTTAGGATACGAACATATGTCCAAGAGTGAACACGTATCCGCATCGCAACGTGTCCAGTGGCACTGGCTACTAGGCACAAGCGCCCCCCCCCCCCCCCCCCCCCCCTTTTCAAATTAGTTAAGCAACCACCCATTGCATGAAAAGCACGTACTAGATACAGTTCTACATGTGTGTCCTCATTATATCTGATGTGAATCATTTTATGCCCAATTTTGGGTCCAAATATTTTACGCCTTATAAGGAACACGTTGTGTAGCATACTAAGGAGCACATTGAAGAATCTCTCTCTCTAACACACCCTACCTACCACTGTGATCGCACCACAACAAAATCGCAACCCAATCACCATTCTAGCAACCATTGCAACCTACCTCTAAAGACCCTTTCTCACTCTCTGATCCACCCCACCTAAAACTTCTGCGACCACTACAACGCACCCATGATCCAACCACCACTCCGGCAACCTCTCCCTCTAATCCACCCTACCTAAAACTGTTGTGACCACCAATATCCACCCACAACACGCGATGAATTTTTTTTTTTTCATTCATGTGATCATGGATTTTTGTTGGTTTTATTCATTACAATTTTTAGGATTATGGTGAATTTGTGTTGAGGGGAATTTTTTTCATTCAAGCTAGAAACATGAAAATGTTTTCTAATTTATTTTTAGAAAAACAACCAAACATCTAAAAATATTTTCTTTCCTATAATATATTTTATAGTAAAAAATTATTTTCCATCAAAACAAATGCAACCTCATAAATAAACATAAAATATGCTTATCTATACTATTATTTAAGGGGTTTCCTCTATTTGGATTCCTCAATTTCAACGCCTAAAATACCCTCAAATTTACCAATTTGTAAAGCTTAAATAGTAGGGTTAGACATGTAAAATTACTAATTTAAAAAGTGCTAAATTTTAGATAAATTTGAAAAAATATTGCCTACAAAATAAGAACACTCCCACTAACCCACTTATTCTAACACATGTTTCTAATATTTTATTCTAAAAAAAAAAAAAAACACCTCACGTTCAGTTAAAAAAAAAAACACACACACATACACAACTAATGAAATACCCTTAATTTAATAAACTTATCTCTATCTCTAAATCATAAGAAATGGATTAAAATCTTAAATTGATAAAAATTAAAAACAAAAAACCTAATGAAAACAGCCATGTTTGAACCAAAAAAAAAAAAAGCTACCAGGCCACCTTTTTTTTTTTCTTTTTTCTTTTTCAAATTCAAAGTTTAAAAACAATACAAGTTTTAGATAACTTCATGTTAAAAAATTCAAGTAAAATATGCTAAAATTTCGGATAAAACTACCACTCTCCCACAATCACAAGTTATTTTTCCTTTATCTAAATGCAAGTTACATGGAGTTGTGTTTCTACCATAATGATAACCACTCATGAGAAAATTTATCCAAATTAATTCATAGTCATGTCAAAGGTTACTTTTGCATCAAGTTAGGATTTGCTTAATTTGTGATTTATACATGTGGATTTGTCACTTTGTCTTTAGTACAATTCAATCAATAACATCTTCTAGGGATTTTTTGTGGTATTTACTTTACTAGGTATACAATTGTGGGAATTACCTTTATTTTATTTTTTTTTTCTCTTTCTTTTGTTTTTTTGAATTAAAGTGACTAGGTTACAAGTTAGATTGCTTTACAACGCCATTAAAGTCCAATACCCTTTAAACAGGGAGTGTCCTTTATGGTCGTGGTATTTAGTTTATTGTGTTAACAATTGTAGGGGTTTTCCCTCCTTTTTTTAAAATTAATTTTGCAATTGGAGTCTAATACACTTTATAGGGGTATTAAACATGAGATTGTAGGCCAGGTTCTTATCTACTTTTTTCTTTTCTTTTTTTTTTTCTCTCTCTCAATTTAGATTGTATTTTCCATTTTTCAATTAATTTGTACATACCACTTCTACATTGGGGGTTCTAAGGTCAAATGCAAAAGAGGAATCATTACCACCAACTGCAATTGTGTTTATATATTTATTTTTATGAAAGATTGTGCTTATATTTAAGTGCATACTAGCATTTGAGCACGTGCTCACATGCATGCTTAAGACGCTTTCTATTTTTTGAAAAAAAGTTAATAATTTGCATCCATTATAATTTGAGATTATTACATTTTTCAATCACAAAAATATATAGGCATGTGATGAAAAAATTATTTCATCCACAAATATATAACACTCATCACACGCTTAGGTATTTTTGATTTTTTAAATATGATGAATCATCATTGATAATCAAATTCCAATAACAACTTACAGCTTCAATTTTTGTAAACAAGTCTCCCATGCAATAGATTGTTAACTTTAATCACCCAAGAATCAACAAATTACCACCTTTGCATGAAAACCAAGGAAAAAAAAAAAAAAAAACCCTTATTTTAGTAGAGACATGAACCAGAACCACAAAACCCACTCAAACACCTCCATTAGGCTAGATTTAGTCAAATTAGGTCAAACCCAAGAGTTGTGAAGCAAAATGCCAACTTTGACCACTAAACTTTCACAAAAAATTAGACCATTGAAATGGGATGATTCTCACAACAAAACAAAGGCATATTAATCCCCTTCAAAACGATAAGTGGATTTCAGTGATTAAACGTAAAACCAACAAAAAATTACAAGAACATAAAAACTCTCCAAAATTGAAATCCTAACGTATGCCAAAATTAAGGTAATCGAAACCCAAACAATGTTTAAATCATGTGAACCATATATTATTGGAAAGCTTGTGCAATAAACTTCATTTTGAGTAGAACCAAAGCATGATTGGTGTCATGATATTTTCAAAAATGAATGGCTCGCTCCATTCTAAGTACAGAAGACTCCACCCAAATGTGCGAATTTTCACCATGATAAATTGACAAGTTTACGATGCACAAACATTAACAACCATAACTCTTCACAACAACCTACGATTTAGGAAAACTTGATGACAATGGAAAGATAATTTTATAAGATTTCCAACAACGCCTCATTTGTCCTGTTTTGAGAACCTAAAGACTTTCAAATTACCCATACAAGTTGAGAAATAAAGTCGAAAATTGGCAAAAAGTTTCATGTGAAGCTCATCAGCCACTCAAAAAACTGCCATAAATAGCTCTACCTTATTTGCAAGGACAGGCTTAAGGCTATAAATGAGCCGAGAACTAAAAGTTCAAGCTTAGTCATTTAATTTTTTTACAAACACAAGTTAAGCTAGAATTCATCACCAAACACGATTTTATATTCAAGCTTGGCTCATTTTCTTGTCGAGTAAGCTCAAGATTATTCATAAGCTATTTGATTAACTTATTATTTTCCTGTATATTATGAAACCATGACTAAAATGTTTTACGTCTTCAAAATTCTATGAATTTTACTACAAATAAAGTATTTATTTCATCAATAATCTACAAATAATAATTTAATTTCATATGAACCTATTGACAAACTTATACAATCCAATTTCAAATCTATATAAACATATTTTTAGAGAAGTATGCATCTAGAAATATAATATTACATATAGTTTAATCGAGGCCTCATGTTCATGAGTTTGTTTATAAACACATTGTTATGTTTGAACTTGGCTTGTTTAATAATTGAGCTTAAACTTAAAGCTTGAACTTGACTTGTTTTCTATAAAACAAACATACACAAGGTTTTACCCAAACCGAGCTCGAGCTGTTCATTAATAGCTTGGTTCATTTATAGCCCTAGAAAAGTTGGAACAAGCTCAAAAAATGAGCTTTCAAAATTCTCCTTTCAAATTAGTTTTTAGTAGTTTAGGATTTCCCTAAAGTTCTTCAATGGTAGAGTGTAAATTTGATTGATCATTATAGATGAGTTGAAACGTTACAATCGAGCACTACTACTAAGTTGCTAAAGTCAATAGAGGGTGTTCTTTAGGCGTTCATCTAGGGTAGTGTGTAGATTTGATTGGTTCAGGATGCTATTTTATCTAATTTAGGTTTGAAGGAACCAAATTTAGGAAACTCCACTTTTTCAAAACGCAGGCATCACAACTTTAAGAAATCCTAATGATTGGTCACAACTCCATACATTATACACCCCCTATACACAAGCACAAGTAGTGCAAGTGATGCACCCATCGACACGCATCGTGAGCGCATGAGACCACCATCCCATCTCTCTTGTGTGCTTGCGCACTAGTCACCATTAGCCCCAACCCAAGAGTACATTGTTGATTCACCAAACCCACCAATGTTGACAAACTTGGCAACTCCGCTGTGACATTTTGACTATATCCCTTAAATGTGCAATGCATTATAAGCATTTGTACTTGATCATTAGTTTTAGGGCCATATGTCCATGTACAGTTGTTCATTATTTGTTATATACTTTATTCATCATTTTGCAAATTAACATGTAACTGTTATTATTCTTTACTACTTTCAAGCATAGGGTAGAGAGTTAATTTCTGCAATGCATTATTCTTGCGAATTGTGTGCCTTGAACTGAAAAATCTTACCCCTTTAAATTTTCAAAAATTCTTGAATACAACACTCTCGTGATCTATAATGTTGAAATCGAATAATTTTACCTAGTTAGTGTGACTTAAGTGTTAAGTATGAACCCTTTAATTGATTGCTGTCAACAAATTAAGTGGTTGAAAAGGCCCCTTAGATCTACTCCATATGCTAACTAGAAATAATGATGTTGGATGATCAATGTCCTAGGCCAAAAAACTATTAAATGCCTCACCTAATTTATAGTTATCGACAGGGGGATTTACGCACTTCCTTTAAGAACTAGAATCCTAATTGACAATTTGCATATGGTCATCTTATACTAGAGAAGCTAAGAGCACTAGCATTAGCTGGACCATTCCAAATGTCATTTTGACATACCAAAACTTATTTTATACCTAATTTATAGTTATCGACAGGGGGATTTACGCACTTCCTATAAGAACTAGAATCCTAATTGACAATTTGCATATAGTCATCTTATACTAGAGAAGCTAAGAGCACTAGCATTAGCTGGACCATCCCAAATGTCATTTTGACATACCAAAACTTATTTTATCTATTTTACCACACTATTTTTCAATACACCATAAATTAGATGTTTTAACATTACAACACATTAAAATAATATAAACAACTAATAAAAAATTATTTAATTTCTCTCTCTAAACCTAGCACCACTGAGAAATAAAAAATAAAAAATAACCACTACACCATCACCCGTCACCACCACTAAAAAAATCACCCACATCCACCAAAACAAATCACAATCACATTATTTATGTTTGAAACCCTTCACCATAAACCCACAATCCACCACCGCCATAAAACCCAAAAACGCAAATCAATAGCCAGAAATCCACCACGACCATAAACCCACACAACCCAATCATCGCAACTCACAACCCACAACACCCCCAAAGGTCCAAAACCAGTGCTGCAAACCACCACTATTGCACTTGCACCAAACTACCCCTACCCATCCCCCAAAATCTCCATCACCACACCAACATCGTCATCTTTGACACTACCAAATCCAAAAAGAAATACAGCTTCTTTCTATTCTACAATCCTAGCCCAAGCCCGAACCCCACAACACTTCCAAAACTATTGTCGCCATGAACCACCACCCAAAACCCAAATTATGAAGAAGAACAGAGGGATTGGCGATATTGGTGATTGGCGAAGCAACCACCAGCACCGCTTCGTGAGATTGACAGAGATTGCCACAACCACCAGTACTACTTCAAGGGGTGAGAGAGAGAACTGAGAAGACCCAAACGAGAGAGAGAGAGAGAGAGAGACAGAGAGAGAGAGAGACCGGGGGGGGGGGAAGGGAGAACACAGATAGATGAGAGAGAAATCAATATAAAGAAGGAGTTCAATAAACAATAAAAAATTAAAAAAATTACAGCATATGCCCATATCTTGTCATTTTTAGAATCTCATTGTAGCTCCATGCCAAAATTTTTGAGATTTGGCATATCTGATGTTTGTGATTTTTTGGTGTTTAGTGTGCTAAATGCCAAAAATTTGGTATTTGGCACACCTAATGCCAATGCTCTACTCCTATGACAACTAAGACCTCTTATAACTCGAGTGAAATCCCAGCCTAAGATAGGGTACTTGGAGATTAGGACAATTTTTCAAACAAGGGGAAAGTATTGCATGTTTGCTTTTTGAACATTTTACTTCATAAATTAGACTTGATTTGTCTTGTACACTATGTCATACATCTATAAGCAACCCTTCGGAAAGAATGACCACGAGGACTGAACCATTAGATCCGTCCTAGTTCTAAAGACCTCCAACCTTTTAAGGACATGATCATGCATTTGTCTTTGTCACCTAAACTATCTCAAACAATAATCAATAGCAAGAGGCCAAAACCTTTTCAAGAAAGCAAATAAACAAAATGCCAATTTTCTCACCCAAAACTTGAGTCAAACTTTGAATTTTGATAAGCCATTTTTCAAAAACCCAAAAATAAATTTGACTTAACCCTTTTTTAGAGTGGTCTCTTGCAAATCCAAAACCTTTTATCTAAGCTAAGCACTATACTTGACTTTACATTGTAGAACCCATTTAATCAACACCCCTGTAAAAAAGTTGGCCCGTATTGCATGAATTGATAGAATTGTAGCCAATGTATCCAAGACACTTTACTAACAAATCCTTTATTGTGTCTATCTTATAGGGTTTCTCTTGTAAACATTCTCTTATCTAAGAAGTGTAATCCCCCTCGCAGTCCTATTTTGGCAAGACCTAGTTAAAAAGAAACCTTTGATACTCAAAGAAGGAAGTCATGCCAAAGAGAATGGAAACCCATGAAGAAGCAGTAACCTTAAAAAGGATAAAGGGGTCAAAACCAAGCATGATCAACCTCCCAATATCGATGAACCAACTCTCTCATGTCCTACTCAGTAAGGGTGTAGTCATTTCTATCATGCCAAGATCAACATCCACTCCACTGACAACAAGCTAGGACCCATCCAATACTTGTTCATATCACTCTAGCACTCTAGGCCATCCCCTTAAGGATTGTCATGATTATAGATCTTTAGCATGAGATTTGATTAATCATGAACTCCTCTAGTTTAGAGATAAGATTATGCATAATGACACTAGAATGCCCAGCATCTTATTAGAGCCTGAGTGGCATATCATAATTAGGCACAATTGTGGACACTCCTCAAAGGAAGGCTAAGAAAGCCCTCTTAGCAATGAGAAACTAAAAGACCAAAGTATAAACAATACCGAAGAAATAGGTATAAGAGTCTAGTGCTAAGTAGACCAAGTTTTGGAGATCACTTGATTTCTCCATGCCCCCCACGCAATGGTCAAGTAGCAATTAGCTACCTCGATATTCATGTTCATCACAAGGACACTCACTTTGATGACCAACTCCTCAAAAATTTGAGTTTTGATATTCAACAATGCTTAAAAGGCCAATTGTGGAAAGCTATAGGCAAACTTCCATGCTAAGATTGGCATAAAAAAAGAAGTTAGATGGAACACCACAATATTAAAAAAAAAAACACACACACACACACACGCATATGTGAGGCTAAATAGCGCATTGGACATTCGATCGAATAATCGAACTTATACTATTATAAGATCTTGGTCATCTTAAAAAGATTTTCAGTTGACTGGAAAACCCTTCATCAAATGTTTTTTTGAAAAATTGTCAGTAAAACATTTTACAATTTCAAGGAAGGTGCTCCAAGAGTCCATTTTTGTAACTTATCAAAAGATATAAAAAGCTAAAAGCTAGCTTATTTCTAAGAGGGGAAAAAAACAAAAATCTTGTTGACTTTACTCAAATAGTCACTTAATGTAGCTTAAGCAAAAATGAAATCAATCCTCCCTTCTTGAAGATTCCTTAATTGAAATTTCAAGGTGCACCGATGCTTCCACTTGGAGAAGGATATACTTGGAGTGGGTTTGGATAGCAACGCGTTTGCGTTGCTATCCGTGTCTGCATTTCCTTGGGTGGGTCCCGTGCACTGTTCACAGGACCCACAAATACCTCTTTTAGCAAATATAACTTCTAACCTGGGTCCTACGACTCTATTCACACATTTAAAAATTATTTTGCCACAGTATTTTCAGTTTTCAGCAATAAGTAGTATCCAAACAAACCCTTGATTACAAAATCCAAACCTACTTTCCTTCTAATGAACCATGGTTATTGCATTAACATATGCAGCTCCATGATGCCAAAAACTATAAGACAAATCCATTCATGAATCTATTGCAACCAACACCATCTATGAGTGCATTATTTTGTCAAAACATGTAGGGCCCTCAAAGACTATTATTATGCATAAAAAAAAAAAAAAAAAAAAAAACAGCTAACAATGCTTTTAACACATGTTGATTGTCCAGTCACACGATAAGAGGTTCAAAAATTAGATAAAAACCACAACATCTTACATGCAACCAAAATTGGGAAGCTCGAATCAATTTGAGTTGCAAGCACATTTAATTGTACAAATTTAAAGTCAAACAAGAGCAAATCACATGCCACAATCCAAAAGACAGCAAAAAAGAACTTCCCATCAGTTCAAAAAAAAAAAAAGAACTTCCCACTACTATTTTCGTTTTTATTTATTTATAATTACACACGTATCTTGTGGGTCTTGAGCCCACACCCACACCCTCACCCTCCACCTTACTCTTACAAGGGAATGAGGTGTCATTTAAGCTAGAGCTAATTGGCACTTCCCATCACTAATTTATCAGTATAACTAACATCATTGCATTGATCCAAAATTTGAACAGATAGATGATATAAAATGACAATAACCACTTAACACTAGTCAAAAAAGAGATACTAAAAGCAGTGGCTCTTTGGGGTAAAAAGAACTAACCTTGCACCACATAAGGGAGTGAAACTGTCCCAAAACAATGATAAAGAAACATAATAGTACAACAAAGTGAAGTTTTGGTTAGGTGGAACCTGAACAAATTGGAAAACATAAAGGGGCAAAAACATGAAAGAACTGCATTGTTCTTTCTACAATAAAAAAGATACTAAAAAATATGAGAAGGATGCACCTACTTTGCATATTAAAGAATATCAGCAAGAAATCTAGCAACAATATTATTTTAAATATGTGAGAGAGAGAGAGAGAGTGTGAAAACTCATGACCATTACGCACAAAAGCATTAAGAAGACTTTGCTGGCATAATCCAGTTGTTGGTCGAACTGAAATGCAATAAAAGCTCCAGAAGTTAAGAGAATCAACAGCATCTCACAAATTTCCAAACCAGGCCATGTAAGCAGGTCATAACCAGCAGGGAACATATTTAACAATAAGAACTTAAAAAAAAAAAAAAAAAAAAAAAAAACAAGAGAATGGTGCGAATAGGCCACACCTTTTTTTTTTTTGGGGGGGGGGGGGGGGGGGGTGTGGGAGGGGGTGGACAAAGAGGATAAAACAAGAGATGGAAGGGGTGAGAGAGAGATGAAGAAGAAGAAGATGAAAAAGACAGCTATTTCAGTAGAATATTTTCTGATGCAAGGATATCGTATCACGGTAATGAGACATTAGTAGGTAGATTATTTATTTTTTAAACAGAGCAAAATAATAAAGAAAAAAGCAGCTTGCATTCAAGGACTTCCAATGACATAAACATACTTCTAAAAAAAAAATAAACTTTTATACCAGAGAAAGAAGAAGTTTGCACCAAGAATTCTAGCAAGCTTTCCACCTTCTTGAAAAACTATCAAATTTATCCCTTGCAGCTCTGCCCTCCTTATAGAAAGCATTCTTCAAATCTGCCATAGTTGATTCATAGATACAGACTCATAGATAAAGACTCTTCTATCAAGCACAGGCCAGAATCCCAAATACAGCAGAAAAGAACTTCCCATCACTATTTTAGTTTTTTTTTTTTATTTATTTATTGAAAATTGCACACATAACCAGTGGGTCTTTAGCCCATATCCCCACCCTCCACCTTACACTTAGAAGAGAATGAGGTTAAGCGAGAGCTCATTGGGACTTCCCATCACTACTTTATCAGTATAAATAATAGCATTGCATTCATCCAAATTATGAAAGGTAAAATTATTAAGTATTGGATGGACAGGGCCTAGCCCACACAACTGTCAGAGGATAAAAAAATGACAATAGCCACTCAACAAGAGTCAAAGAGGAGAAACTAAAGGCTGTGGCTCTTTGGGCAAAGAGTCATTAACCTTGAACCACCAAAGGTGGTGCAATCATGCCAAAACAATGAACAAGAAATATAAAACAGCACAACAAAGGGAAGTTTGGGCTAGGTGGAACCTGAACAACTTGGAAAACAGAAACGAGCAATAAGATAAAAGAACCACATTGCTCTTTCTACACTAAATAAGATATAAAAAAAAAAAAAAAAAAATTCATGATGGCTAAATTACTTCAAATAGAAAGAAGCACCAACTTTGCATACTAAAAAATGTCAACAAGAAATCCAGCAACACTAAAAACTCATGACCATTATGCACAAAAGTAGTAAGAAGACTTTCAATTTTGTTGGCAGAATTAAATTCTTGCTGGTCAAAATGAAAATGCAATAAAAGCTCCAGAAGTTGAAAGAATCAATGGCAGCATCTCAACAATTTAAAAACCAGACCAGGTAAGCCGATCATAACCAGCTGGGAAAATATTTAACTATAAGAACTTAAAACAAACAAGAGAATGGCCCAAAGAGAGATGGAAGGGGTGAGAGAGAGAGAGAGAGAGAGAGAGAGAGAGAGATGAAGAAGGTGAAAAAGGTAAGACAGCTATTTCAGTAGAAGATTGTCTGATGCAAGGATATCATATCAGGGTTATGAGACATCAGTAGGTAGATTATTTATCTATAAACAGAGTAAGATAATAAAGAAAAAAGGTGCTTGCATTCAAGGACATCCACTTACTTAAACATTACTCTAAAAACAAAGTAAATACCAGATCAAAAGAAGAAGAAGTTTACACCACGAATTCTAGCGAGCTTTCCACCTTCTTGAAAGACCATCAAATTTATCTCTTGCAGCTCTACCCTCCTTATAGGAAGTTTTCTTCAAATCTTCCATTGTTGATTCATATATACTGAGTCTTCTATCAAGCACCTCTTCACCATACCTCCTTAAGTCTGAGAACCTACCTAGGTTACAAAGACCAAGGAGCAAAGCATTCGCGCTTGCATCAAGAGGTGTGATATTGTTGTCAGTCGCATGGTTCCATATCTCAATGGCTGCTTCGGGGTCATAGCCTTGAAAAAGCATCGATATGGCCATCGCACAATTAGAATGCGTAGGTTGCCATTCATTCTTGATCATCTCGCGAAAGAAGTTACTCACTTCGCGAACCTTCTTGCTTTTAATCAGACATTTAAAAATCATGTTATAAGTTAAAGAATCAGCGAAAACACCATTGAAGGGCATCTGGTCCAAGAGCCGAATTGCATTGTCTAAATCATCATTGTCGCAGAGCAAGCCAATCATGGTATTGTACATTGTCAAGTTTGGTACGAATCCATTACCCACCATGGTATCCCACAACGCAATTGCGTTGCGCGGATTGTTCTGCTTAATAAGAATAACAAGAGCAGTGGAAAAGAATCTCAAACCTGGAAAGCAGTCATTCTTCTTCATGAGTTGAAGAAACTTGATTGCCTCATCAACCTGCGAACCGCTCACGAGCGTATTCAAGAAGGTGTCATAAGCAGACATATTCTGAGGGCTCCACCCGACGCTAATCACCATCTCGCCAAAAGTCCTAGTCGCCTCGGCCACATTGCCTTCTTTCTCCCACCCTTCCAACAAAATCGCGAAAGTATCCCCATCCACCGGTATCTTTGCCTTGACCTGCTCGAAGAACTCCACCGCCCTCGCCGTCTGATTGTCTTCGTTACAAATCGCACTGAGCAACGAATTCACAGCGATCACATCCTTCTCAATCCCATACCTATCCATCACGTTAAAGCTCATCACCGCCTCCTCGAACCTCCCCACATTGCAATAGCTCCCGAAAATCGACACGAAAGTGGTGATGGACAGCACGCCTTCTTGCTTCATCGACCTCACCGCGTCCCACATCGGATCAAAGAGTTGGTTCTTGCCTAGCAAGTCAACCATGAGGTTCCACGCCGGCGTGGAGTGCTTGGTCCCCTGCTGCCCGGCCCAGCGGAAGAACTTCACCGCGGAGGACGGGTAATGGTAGCAGTATTTCAGCACCTCGCACACGAGATCGGTAGACGGCGAGATTCCGGTGGAGGAGAGAGCGGTTTCGATGGCGGTGGGAGACGAGCGAGTGAGGATTTCGCATAAGGTTCGAGCGGTTAAGGTGATGTCAGTAGAATCCACATGAGATGGAAATTGCTGAAGAAGTCGCCCCGGTTTTAGGGTTGCGGCGTTCGTATCCTCCATTAAAGTTTTTTACAAAACCCTAGAAAATTTGTCATATATAAAAAGTACTAGAAATGCTAGTTTGGATGAAAATTTTAGGAGATTTTTTTATTTAAAATTTACAAACACAAACAAAATGTAAAGAAACCATGGGAATTTCAAATTTGAAGAGAAGAGAAAAGGGGGGAAAGAGAGAACCTTGAAGTTGAGAGATTGCAGTAGAATCGAAGGGAGTGAGAAATTGAAGAGGAGATGAAGGGAAAGGAACTGAGTTTTGAATTAGGAGCCAACTTGGAAGACCAGAGTCCTTCAGTGTGAAGGTGGGTAACTGGAATTTCATGGATTCTTGGTTCTTTGTTGCCCGTGCCAGAGAGAATTATATATGCAGCGACTCAACTGGCTTTTGGGACGTCAAGGTCAAGGACATCCAAAAAAATAATTTTACTTTTTGATCATAATTCATTTCAAAACTTTAATTTGAATTTTGCCATTAAAAAAAAAAAAAAAAAAAAAAAGCAAACAAACCAACAAACAAATAAAAAAACAAAATTTAGGCTTTCCGTCGATGGAAATTCATTTCAAAACTTTAATTTGAATTTTGCCATTAAAAAAAAAAAAAAAAGAGCAAACAAACCAACAAACAAATAAAAAAACAAAATTTAGGCTTTCCGTCGATGGAAATTCATTTCAAAACTTTAATTTGAATTTTTCCATTAAAAAAAAAAAGCAAACAAACCACTAAACAAATAAAAAAAAAAACAAAATTTAGGCTTTCTGTCAATTTATATCGTCAAGTAGTTTCCAATAAGGGTCCATTTGAATACAACTAAAAACTAAAAAAATGAAATTGAAAACTGAAAAACACTGTAACAAAATAATTTTTAAATATGTAAATAATATCGTGGGACCCATTTTTAATAAAAAAGTTGTTAAAAAGTAAAATTTGTAAGTCCGTGAACAATGCATATTATGCACTGTTCACGAGAAAAGTCAATTGTTTCGATTGAAAAGGATTAAAAATTTTTTTTGAAGAAACGCAGACGTGCATTTGGGCAAACACACACTAAGTGTCCCAATTTTGATATTTTTTTAATTTTTAAAATTAACAAAATTAAGAAAAACATTTTTGGATGCTCCTAAGCTCACATTTTTAGATACTTTCATGTTCACATGTTTGGATGTTCACATACTTCCTTTTTTTTTTTTTTCTTTTTCCTTTTTTCTTTTTTATAGGTAATCAGAAATCTATTATAAATGAAAAAAAAAATGAAAAGTACAAGAAGTTCATGATAATGAACAACAAGAAGTAAAAGAAACAATCAACACAACAAACAGAGGGCAATCAAGGAACTAAGCTAAGGGAAGACATAAACTTAAAGAGAGAAAAACAATTAGTAAAACCCCAACAACGAGACCACTCCAAAAAACTACGTTGGCATAAAACCTTTAACTCATCCAACGTCTTCTCATTGTTCTCAAAGGATCGACGATTTCGTTCCAACCACACAATCCACATTAAGCACCCTAGAACCAAATTCCAAATGTCTAAATTATGCTTTCCAAGCCGCTGATACCAACAAGATAACAAACCCACTACTAATCCTGGCATAACCTAATGAATACCAAAAGCCTGAATCATAAAAATCCATAAGGAATGAGTAACAGGACAATGAAGAAAAATGTGGTCTACCGACTCCCCATCACAGCAACACATACAATACCAATTAGCCAAAGGGTGACCCTTAAGTATTAGATTATCCAAAATGAGGATCCGACCATATGCAGCTGTCTACAAAAAGAACGTCGTGCGCTTAGGAATCTTTGGTTTCCAAATACCCTTCCAAGGAAACAAAGAATTTGAAACACTTCGAATCGCATGGTAGTAAAACCAAGTGTCAAACTTATCATCACCTTTAAGCCGCCAGCAAAGAGTATCTCTTCTATCACTCCTAGGAATACGAGTTTGGATAAGCCAAAATAGAGAAAAAGATGCAGCCAACTCCCAATCTTTAAAAGCTCTATAAAACCTTAAATTCCACACATTAATAGTACCCTTTTCTAGAATCCACAAAACCTCAGAGATACAAGCATCCTTGACCGTTGAACACACATAGAGCTCAGGATAGAGATCTTTTAGAGTATTATCACTAATCTACCTATCATGCTAAAAGCGGATACGAGTGTCTGGCCCATGAGTCCTCCTGCAAACATTAGTACTCCACCCCCCTTGACCCTCATCATATTTTGTGAAGATAACTCGTCGCCAGAGATAGGTAACTTCATGACTATATCTCCACAGCCATTTTCCTAATAAAACTTGATTAAATGGCACCAATAAACTAATCTTCTCCACTATCCACCCATCAACCTGCACAATTATTCACCAAAACCACCCACAAAAAAAAAAAAAAAAAAAAAAAAATGGCAGAAATTAGAAAGTAACTAATATCTTAGTCTTAATTAACCAATATGAGCAAAAGCATATTAAGTTAGTTGCATTTTTATTCCAGAAATTAAAATACCCAATTGTATAATGAACTAGGAAATAAGAACACTTCATTTGGTGTGCCGTACCCATGTCATACTAGTGTCATAAGTTAAAATTTTTCAAAAATTGCTTTAGTGGCTGTGTTGTACCCGTGTTCGGGCTTCCTAAATAATAAATCATATTGAAATGCAAAAAGCCTTGTAGCTCAAGTGTCCTTTATAAGAACAGTGTACCCATCCATAATAGGACGCCCCACCTCAATTTCCTCATACAACCCTTGATAAAAGAGAACTAACTGAGAACGTACATTAGACTCATCCTTATAAAAAACACCATCCACCTCAAGCCTTTTAAGTTGATTAGCATTTCTATGAGAGTTTGCTAATCTATGAAAGAACCGAGTATTATTATCGCTCTCCTTCACATACAAGGCCTGAGACTTTTACCTCCAGGAAGTCTCCTCAAGAGAAGCTAACTGTTCTATGTCTCCTTTGAGTTGAAGGTGACAAAACTGTTCCTCATTTGAAAGACCCACCAACTCCTCTCTCGCATCTAAACCCATCAGCTTAGTCAGTATGTTCTTCTTTCTAAAGCCCAAATCACCAAACTCCTCCATGTTCCACTTTTTTAAATCTGCTTTCAGAGCCTTTAATTTTTGTGCCAAGATGAAACTTGGAGAGCTCGCAAAACTGTATCCATCCCACCATTGCTTAACTCTATCAACAAAACCCTCTACTTTGAACCACATATTTTTAAATTTAAAGACGCTTTGACTACGTCAAAAAACACCAGCTTCCAACAAAATAGGGCAATGGTCTGAAAAAACACCAGGAAGCACCCGTTGGGATACATTCTTAAAATGCTCCTCCCAATCAAGAGAAACTAAAGCCCTGTCAGTTCCTAGAGCCCAAAGTAAGTTTCCTATGTCTTTCCTCTTATTCTTTCTATTTCATTTAGTTCTTTCTTAATTGTAGTTTAGGAATCCAGTTTTGAAAATGGGTTATTCTCATCTTTTATCTTCAAAAGCCTCGTTGGCTAGTTTTAGGGCTACCTACAATGTCCCTGAGGACATTGATATTGCCTATTGTCATGAAGGCGATATCAATATCCAAATGCGTTGTGTTGTAAACATAATGTTCTTTCCCTTAATGGCCATTCTTAAGGGTGGGGTTAGGTTCCCCATTAACCCTTTCATCATAAGCACCCTTAGATTTTATGGTCTATGTCCCGACCAACTCCCCCCTAATTTTTACCAAGTGGTGAGTTGTGTCAGTAGGTTGAACCAATTGTTCGGGTTGCAACTGAACTACCATGACATTAACTTTATGTACAGTTTATGTGGAAACATTAGAACAGATTATTATTTAAAAACTAGGGACATAAGGGTACAACTCATTTCGTGCCTACCTAACTCGAATAAAAATTTGGCTAGAGAGTTTGTACGGGTGAGCTGCAACTGGTTTGCCGATGAGCTCCTCTGCATGTTCTCACTGCGTGATGTAGGTTGGTATCGAGCACATTTACTTAACTACTTTTTGTTAATTGTACTTGTGATTGTTTTGACCAATTGGTTACTAACCAGTTTTTGTGTTATTTCCATGCAGAGAGTAAAAGGTTCAAGCCAGACCTTAGAGTAGTGCACGTTTGGGACTTAAATTTTGTACTTAGATCAAAGATTTTTGTTCATGGGGACGGATAGCTCCAAGCATCTCATTTGATAATTAGTGTTAACCCCGTATATTCCACCTGGCAAGTGTTTAGTCAAGCTCTATTAGTAGATAGTCCACTTCTTTCTTACATTGATGTCTGTCATGCGAATTTCCTTCCTCCAAAACTAACCGTAGGTGAAGCTCGTGATCTCGGCCCATGGTACACCTGCTGAGACGAACTTGGACCAGTATGGGGCGAGTCAATTGAACTTGTGTCCCAAAATTGTTGAGTACATGTACTTGTTGAGCCTGAAGCCCCCGTTGAACCCAAAGCCCCTATTAAACCTGAAGCCCTCGTTCAAGTAGCCGAGGAAGCAACTACCAAATCAACTAGCTCTTTGGGAACTGAATTTGATCAAGGTCACAATATGGTGACAAGAAGAACGATGACAATTGGCCGTTTTGTGCCTGGCACCCAGCCAACCCTGTAGCAATAAGATGCCAAGGCAGAGATCTAACTCCCCCTCTTCTTGCTCCTGGCCATACTCAGAAAAGACAACGTATAGCCGAGTAACCAACTACAGGTTCTAGGGATGTGCCCACAAGGACTCCCTCTTAAGCATCTCGAGGAGTCATTATCTGGGAGCAGCCTACCCAGGTCGGTACAAATGTGGTGCCTTGCTTGCGGTCTGAAGTGATCTGGCAGCCAACCTTCAACCTTGAAGACAGGTTCTTACCTGCATCTGCTAGTGTAAGGACATGTTCTCAGGGTGAAGGGGGCAGGTTGCATAGAGTCTGGTGTAGGGCCTTCTTTTGCCCAAGGATGTTCACGTTTTCGCTGACGCAATTGAGGAGTCTATGGCCAAGCATCTCAAGAAGGCCAGGGCTCTAGCAAAGAAAAGGTCCACAGAATTGGAGATGTAGCTAGGCAATACCGAGCTCAAGCTGGCGGAGGCTGAGAGTCTGAACACCGTTTAAGCAGAGGAGTTAGTCGATCTGAAGGCAGCCCTAGAAGCTTGTGAAAACAAGTGGTACAATGAAGGTTTTGTTGCTGTTGAGAATTCTATAGAGCTGGTCGTCTGTCAAGCCTAGAAGCATGGGTTTGATGAGGGGTGGTTGGCCGTGCTGCAAGCCATAGGGGTCTTGAGGACTCCCTATTAAGGAACCCTACCCAGATCCCCTTCTCGGATACCTTTCTTGCCGTCCAGAATCCTCCTGGCCTTGTTGATGAGGAAGAGACTGCCAGCATGTGTAGGCAATTGATTCTCATGTGGAGTTAGCTGACCTGGAAGCCACTAGCAACCTCCGTGCTGGCGAACTGTTAGCCGAAAATGTTCAATTTCAAACCTTATCAACCTAGTCGTCTAGGTACATAACGGAACAGCCAATTGAGAACGCCGCCTAGTCCCAACTTGCTGATCCTTCAACGTAATTCCTAGATTTAATTTGTGCTTTAACTAATCTTTTTATTTTTACCTAGTTTGCCTATGTCACCGAGCTATAGTGACCGAACAATAATTTGCTTCTGTTTACTTTTTGTGCGTGAACAAACATTTGGTTTATCCACATTTGCGAATGCTTTCTACTTAATCTTGTTATGTTTTTCCTACTTGTTTCTTTCTTTTATGCATATGTGTCTCTAATGACCGGGCAATCTAATCACTATTTCCCTCTGAATGGTGATTAAAACTGTCTTTTCATTTGTCCTTAAAAGGGGTGATTTATATCTGTGCGTGTATAATGACTGGGGTTGCTTGGAAGAGGCTACCCACATTTAGAAAGAATTGGCTCCTCGGTAATAAGAATTGAAATTGATCTAGTTTGTTCTATGAAGATTTAGTGTGAAGTGGTTACCTTCTCGTGGTTGGAATTGGAACTGAGAGATCGGTTTCGATCCAGCCAGTGATTCGATGTAATCCCTATGTACCTAGTATACAGAGTAGAATCTAGGGATATGTTATAATTTTTGAGATTAGGTTTCCACCTGTCTGGTGATGAGAATTGAACCAAGAAGTAGGTTCTTGTCTTTATAATAATTTAACATATGGCTTCCACCTCTTCGGTGATGAGAATTGAACCCAGAAGCAGGTTCCTATCCTTAGAATAATTTAATGTATGACTTCCACTTGCTTAGTGATGAAAATCGAGCCTAGAGCTAGGTTTCTGTTAGATTAATTTGAAATAAGGTTTCCACTTGCTGGGTGATGAGAATCCAACCGAGAAGTAGGTTTCTGTTCTTGGAATAATTTGTTGTAAGGTTTCCAACTGTTCGATGATTAAAATCGAACCGAGAAGTAGGTTTTTGTCCTTGGATTAATTTGATGTAAGGTTTTCACCTGCTCGATGATGAAAATTGAAACGAGAAACAGGTTGCTGTCCTTAGATTAATTTGATGTAAGGTTTTCACCTGCTCAATGATGAGAATTGAACCAAGAAGCAGGTTCTTGTCAGACTAATTTGATATAAGGTTTCCACTTGCTCAGTGATGAGAATCGAACCAAGAATCAAGTTTCTATCCTTAGAATAATTTGACGTAAGGTTTCCACCTGCTCGGTGATGAGAATCGAACTAAGAAGCAAGTTTCTATTCTTGAAATAATTTGACGTAAGGTTTCCACCTGCTCGGTGACAAAAATCGAACCGAGAAGCAGGTTTCTATCCTTGGAATAATTTGATGTAAGGTTTCCACCTGCTCGGTGATGAAAATAGAATCAAGAAGTAGTTTTTTGTCCTTGGATTAATTTAACGTAAGGTTTTCACCTGTTTGGTGATAAAAATTGAATCGAGAAGTAGGTTTCTGTCCTTAGAGTAGTTGGCCTTAGTCTTTTTCGCGTATGTTTACCGAGGCTAACGGGTTAGCAATGTTGGAATTGTAAATGGAAATACATCTACATGGATAATCATCATTTTTGTATTAATTAATAAAATGTACATATTTCATTCAATTCATATCCTCGCGCACGGGTAGTCAGTGATAGAACTTCTTTAGATTGCGGGTGTTCCATGGTCGGAGAAGTGGCCTTTCATCCAAATCTTCCAAATAGTATGCCCCTGCGCCCGCGATGGCAGTGACTCTATATGGTCTTTCCCAAGTTGGCGCTAGCTTTCCTGCATTGACATCTCGTGTATTCCCCACCACCTTCTAGAGTATTAGGTCTCTCGCTCCAAACTTCCTTTTCCTTACATCTCTATTGTATCTCCGGGCAAGTTTTTGCTCATATTCTGCAAATTGTATAGTAGTTGATTCTCAACGTTCTTCCAACAAATTCAACTATTTCAGCATCTACTTTGAATTCTTGATGGGGTTGAATCCTGAAACCTGGGCACTGCACAAGTTTACTTTTGCTGGTATGACTGCTTCCGCTCCATAGGTCAGATAAAACGGGGTTTCTCCCGTGGACCTTTTCGGGGTTGTTCGATATGCCCATAGAACACTAGGCAACTCATCTGCCCACCTGCCTTTAGCACCTTCTAATCTCTTTTTCAACCCGTTCGCAATGACCTTGTTGTTGGCCTCAGCTTGACCGTTACTTTATGGATATGCTAGGGTAGAAAATTGGTTAGTGATACTGAGATTGCTGTAAAACTCGTGAAAAGCTCGGCTGTTGAACCATAACTCGTTGTCTGACACTAGAAACTTTGGTACCCTAAATCTTATCACTATGTTTCTTCATACAAACTTCTTAACATCCATGTCTCAAATGATCACCAATGCCTCCGCCTCAGCCCACTTGGTGAAATAATCTATAGTTACCAAGACAAATCTCCAATTTCTTGTAGCCCGAGGAAATGGTCTGACAATATCCAGCCCCCACTGTGCGAAGGACCAAGGGGTACTGATGGGATTTAAGCTCCCCACCGGTTGATGGATCATTAGGACTTGCCTTTGACACTTCTCACATTTTCGTGCGTACTCAGCAACATCCTTGGTTCATTGCCTGCTAAGCTAGTGATCGTCCCTCCACGTAACTGCCATACACCCCGTCGTGTAGCTTGGCTAAGAGTTCCTCAATCTTGTTGGGGTGTAAGCATTGCAAGTAAGGTCTGTTAAAAGATCTTTAATATAGCTTAGATCGACAAACAACCAATATCAAGCTGTTGTCCGGCGTACTTTTTCTGCTTCTTTCTCGTCAGTCAGCAAATGGTTCTTGGTTAAAAAGTTGATGATCGGATCCACTCAGCATGGTTCAACTGTTGTCACCTATGAAACACCTACCCCAGCATTAATGCTTGGTTCTGTTACCAACTCCACTTTGATTATGCGAGGTACCTTCTCTATCATTGATGATGCCAAGGTGGCTAGAGAGTCCACGTGTATGTTCTGCCCCTAGGCCACTTAGACCATCTTTGCTTTAAGAAACCGGCTCAAAACCTACTTTACCACTCGTAGATATTCCTTTATTCGGGAATCTCGGGCTTTGAAAATGCCTTGCACCTGATTGACCACCAATCGGGAATCTGAGTAGACCTCAACTTCGTGCGCGCCTATATCCAGAAGAATCCTTAATCTAGCGAGAAGAGCTTCATACTCAGCTTCGTTGTTGGAGGCCCTAAATCCCAACCTGAAAGAATGTTCCAACCTTATGCTTTTGGAATGGCGATAAGGATCTCAGCCCTTGCCCCCATTTCACTGGAAGCGTTGTTTACAAATACCTTCCATGGACGACAGTCTATGTGACAAATTACTTCCATTTCTTTTCTCGGGGAAAATTCCGCAACAAAATCAACATGAACTTGGCTTTTGACCGAACTCCTCGGCCAGTACCTGATATCAAAGGAGCCAAGTCGGGTCCTCTATTTAGCTATTTGACCTGTGAAGTTAGATCTCTTCAATAATGACTGTAAGGGATACTCGGTCAATACATAGACAGTGTGAGCTTGAAAATAATGTGGTAGCTTCCCCATAGCGTGCACTAGTGCTAACATTAACTTTTCCAGGGCAAGTATCTCGTTTCGACGTCAACCAAGGTCTTGCTTATATAATACATAGGTTGTTGCACTCTTAGATCTCTTCGAAGCACATCACTCATGGTGTGTTCTGACACTGAGAGGTACATGAATATATCCTCCCCGGGCTCAGGGGCCGTTAACATAGGTGCCTACATTAAATATTCTTGCAAGTCTTGAAAAGCCTTTTCACATTCCTCATCCTACTAGAATCCCTTCCACTTCTTCAAGAGTTGGTAAAAAGACCAGCAGCGATCGGCAAACTTGGAAATGAACTGGTTAAGGGCAGCTAACATGTCGGTCAACACTTAGACTTCCTTCGGATTACTTGGCAATTTAAGACGTTCTACTGCTTGAATTTGGTCGAGGTTGACTTTTATTCCTCGATTACTGATCAAATACCCTAGGAACTTACCAGCTCCCACTCTGAAAGCACACTTCTTGGCATTGAGTTGCAGCTTATGCTGTCGAAGTATTTCGAAAACCCCTTTGAGATCATCAATGTGTTGCACTTCCTGTTTGCTTTTCACCACTATGTCATCAATGTACACTTCAACTGTACACCTTATCCTGTCTTGGAACATTCTCATCATCATTCGTTGATATGTAGCCTTGGCGTTCTTCAATCTAAATGGCATCACAATATAGTGATAGTTAACATCAATGGTTATAAATGCTATTTTCTCTTGGTCCTTGGTAGCTAGGGCAATCTGGTGATAACCCTGAAAAGAGTCTAGAAAGCTCATCCTTGGATGCCTATATGTGGCATCTACCAACTGAACAATCTTAGGTATCAAGAACGGATCCTTTGGGCATGTTCGGTTCAGGTTAGTGAAGTCAACACATACCCTCCATTTACCGTTCTTTTTTTTTACCACCATGGTATTTGCTAGCCACTCCGGGAAGAAAATCTCCTTTATAGCCTCGACTTCCTTCAACCTTTTGACCTCTTGCTTGATAGCATCGATATGTTCCTTAGTCGATCTCCTCAGCCTCTGCTTTTTAGGAGGGCATAGGGAGTCCATGTTGAGCTTGTGAATTATAAACTCAGGGTCCACCCTGGGTACCTCATACGGGCTCCAAGCAAACACGTCTATGTTTTGTACAAGAAATAGCAACATCTTTACCTTCTTTTCGTCCTTCATGCTTACTCTAATTAGAAAACTCCTATTATCATCCAGTAATATCCTTACCTTCACCAAGTCCTCAGCACAGCTAGTTCCCGCTCTTTCATGGCGTTTTTGTAATTACTATGAGGAAGCTTCCTCGATCGTTTCCTTTTGTTTGATTTCCTAGCCAATTGCGGCTACCATGCATTGTCTGGCCACTTGCTGGCTTTCCTTTATTATGGCAATGCCCCGCTCTATGTAGAACTTGACTTTCACATGCAGGGTGGATGGCATTGCCCCCATTGCATAAATCCATGGCCTCTTTAAGATCGCCATGTAAGGGGAAAACGAGGCGACCACTATGAACATTACTATTATATCCTTGCCTTCTATACTTACGGGAAGCGATATTTGCCCTTCTGGAATCACCATCCAACCATCAAACCCCATCAATGGCGTATCATACTTGAGGAGGTCTTCCTTTTTCAAGCCAAGCCCCCTATACAAGTTAGGATACATCACGTCAGCTCTACTCTCTTGGCCTATCATCACTCTCTTCACTACGAAACCATTTACCTAGGCCGTAACCACCAAAGCATCATCGTGTGGTTGAACTGTGCCCTTCAGATCATCGTCATTGAAGGTGATGGGCTCCCAAGTACATCTCAACTTCTTTTCGGGAGGTTGATCACCCATGCAGCCTTCGCTAAAACCACGGCCAGTACCTCCCTTTTGCTGAACATTTGAGTACCTCTTAAGGCTGCGTGAATAACTTCTATCACTCCCAGTGGGGGTAGAAGAGGATTTCCATGAGGCCGGGCGCCTTACCCGGCTTCTTGATTCCTGGGATCCACCACGAACTCTTTCAGGTATCCCAGTTTTACCAACTGCTCTAGATAATCTTTTAACACCTTGCACTGTTTAGTGGTATACCCCTTATCTTTATGGTAAGTGCAATATAAGTTTTGATTCTTCCTGGATGGATCTCCCCTCATCTTGTTTGGCCATTGAAAGTATGGCTTATTCTTAATTTGATTAATGATCCTATGCACTGGTTCTTTGAAGGCTACATTCATTTCTCCTATCTGTGGTCTTGGTTCTTGAATCCTCAAATCCTTCTGAGGCCTGGACGGTGAGCTGATATGCCGAGGATAATTTATGGTCAGGGCTTTGCCCTTGTTCTGTAGCCGGTCATCTTCCAAACGTTGATATTCTTTAATACACCTCATCAACTGCCACATATCCTCGAGAGGCTTCATCGTCAACAATTCCTATCGACTGGAATCTTCGGGCAACCCCATCCTAAAAGTACTTGCTGCAATTTTTTCATTACCTCCGTTAATCTCATTGTACAATTCTCAATATCGGTTAGCGTAGCTGCAGAGGGTTTCCCCTGCCCCATCTTCATTGATAGCAACACGTCCATGGGCTTAGGGACTTGGCTGTAGGTCGTGAACTGTGCACTGAACTCTTGAATCAATTTGGAAAAACTGTGAATTGAGCATTTCTTTAATTCATTGAACCATCTCAAAGTAGTGGGACCGAGGCTCGAGGGGAACACTTTACATATCAGTGCATCGTTGTAAGTGTGCAAAGACATCATTTAAATATAATGGCTTACATGTTCTATCGAATCCATCTTTCCATCGTAGAAATTGAACGGAGGCCTTGTAAATTTGCTTGGCATAGGTGCCCTTTCAATGTCTCTTGGGAACGGTGACCGAGCAGCTCGACGTAATGCGCGGCTCATAGCATTTATGGCCGCGTTCTGAGGTCGCCTCTCATTCAAGGGAATCGAATCCCGGTTTGCATATTCCTGTGAACCATTTTGGTGCCGATAAGACTCGGATTGATAGGACTTTGCTTCATGATGATCCTCGACACTTGCCGACCTTTCCCTTCGTTCCCCGTGGTCCCTCCTTCGATGCCTACCTCTTGCTTGCAACTCTAAATCCCTCACCAACCTACGAAAGCATACAAGTTTCTCGTCCTTTTGATCGTGCTCTTCATCCCTTCTATTAAAACGATTGCACTTTAAAGTGCCCAACATTGTCCGATATGTTTGAAATGACCCTTCTTCAAGGCCGGACTGCCCTTCCTCTTCATGCTCTTTATCTTCGTGTCTTTTCTGCCTTCTTTCCCTCCAAGTGGATCCCCGTGAAGACCTCCCAGAACCACTTTCAACATAACTCCTAGACAAACCTCCAGACATTTTCCCGTGCTTGCTTTCATAGAACCATAGCTTTGTAGGAGATCTTCACAGATGGCACCAATTGTGCGTACCTAAAATATAAGGCTATTGGGCTTGACCTCTACTTGGGCTCATCATCTATTTGTTTGGTGGGGTTTTGTGTTTCTTATAATGGTTAGTCCTATGCTCAGCGGACCCAAATACAATTCTATTTCCTCAAGCCTTTCTCTCTCTCTCACAAGATCATTCATTTGCTCTCTTTGAGTGTTTGCTCTCTTCTCTTAGTATTCTTTGCAGAAATGCCAACTCCCTATTCCTTGTCTTCTTCTCATATTTATAGGCCAAGATAAGTGGAGGTGTTATAATTACTCTAGGCCATTAGTGGGCATGGGGGGTCCAATTCCATCGTTTCAAAGTGGGTGATTAGGTGGGAATGGGAGGAGTGGCATTGGAACTGCTTCCTATCTCAAAGAAGCCCCTCGGTGGCGATATTCCCTAAGGTGTTGTTGGGAAGCTGAGAGGCGGTACCCCTAGCAGTCGTTATCTTGTTTAGGATATAATTGATCGAGCAAGTCCCAGGTGATGAAACATGATATGCACATATTAAGGGTATTTGCCCAATGGGCTCTGGGTCGCATGAGGCCTGGGCTTATGGCCCTGGAGGGCTTAAGGCCCAGAGTCGGATAAAGGGGTTGGGGTCATGGGCCGTACCCTTGGGTTGAAGTTCAGGGCCCAAGTGGGCTTAGGGACCTTTATGCTGTACAACATTCATTAGTATTTTACACACTAATTGATCATTCACATGGACTCAAGTTGTGAAAATGGGTATCAAAATAAATATGTCCCTATTATTGATTATAATGAATTCAGGTCCATTTGAGGTTTGTTTATTTTATTGAAACTGAAATTTTTTTACTGAAAGTATTTTTTTTTATAAAAATGAAAGTATTGTAAATAAAGGTAAAAGTTAGTTAAAATAGTATAGTAAAACTCATAAATAGTATAAAAAAGTATAATAAAACCCATAAATAATAACAAAAATAAACTAAATAGTAGAATAAATTGACAAAAATAATATTTGACGAACAAAGCTTATAGTCTAGGAAAGAAAAAGGAAAATAAAATCGGAAAGCTCATTTATGTGGCTCAAATTTCACTTTCAAATGCAGCAACGTCCAAATTCTCAAATTGCCATCTCTCCAACTCCACGTGTCTGACTCTGTCACCAACTCATGATTCCTTATAATTTAGCACTACTATATATGTCTTATTATGGGATAACCCAACACACTTTTGTTGTTGCTTCCTGAAAGTGAGAATTCATTGGAACCATGAAACCATCTCCACTTTTTCTCCCAAAACCAATCACTATTATTAGAACACAACCGCTCTTCTTCACTCAAACTCCTAAATTCACTTCAAATGTCAAACCGAAAATCTTTCAATCTAGTCCACATAGAGTCAGACTCTGTTCAGTCTCCATGTCCACCCGCTCGGTCCACTCTTCATCACCCGTAATCGAGTCCGATGTTCAGCGACCCGATTCATACCCGCCGTTTGTGAACTCCACAGAAGAGCACATTGAGAAGGTACTGGCTACAACCTTGAAATTCTCAAACAGAATGTTTGACATGTGACTTTATTTCTTGTTGTTTTCATATGTATATATATTTATGTATGTATGTATTTATGTTAATGCAGGCTATTTATGGATGTCGTTTCATGACGTTTCTGGGAGTCTTGGGGTCTTTAGTTGGATCGTTTTTATGTTTTATAAAGGTATGGCCTTTTCATTTCATGGTTTTACTTTTTGGCATTGTTAGAATATTCCTGTAAGAAGTTACTATATATATATACACAAATATATGATTATGCTGTTTGCAATTGTCTCAATTTGGTTTGTAGTGTTGATCAGCGTCTAAATGTGGTCGTTTCGTTTCCGTTTGGGTATTCGGAGTTTTTAGTAGCTTATTTATTTGCATAATGTTTATAAAAAGATATAATTTTGGGGAACTTTTATGCTAAATGTGTGGCAAAAAGTTAAATGTTAGCTTAATTTCGAAAAAGTTAATTTTGTTAAATTGAAATAAATAAAAAATAAAAAAACTGAGACAAAATGCTAAAAGTTTTTACCAAACGTACGAAATAATGTTACAAAAACATTATATTTTCGTCTAATATTTGCCTAGAAATGGTGAATTTTGGGTGTGTTATCTGGATATAACTTTTTCAAGTACATTGTAAAACCCAAGTCAACTCACCCAAGCCCTAATCCCAAATTAAATTCAACTTCACCGAACCTTAATTTGACAAAATTGGATTTGGCTTGATAATCCTTTTGGTTGGTCATATGTATTTTTTAGGCCTCTGTCACCTTGCATTTTTTATATCCTTATTCATTACATCTATCTAGGTCAATTTTGTCAATATTGATAGAAGAAAATAAAATATTTTAGAGAGACAAATTGGATCTAAGAAAAAGAAAGAGAAAGAGAGGTAATTATTTATTAATGTAGTTTGGCCTGACGGCTTACGTCCATGGCAGAAAGCCCTTGATGGCGACATGTTTACTATAAGCTCTATTTACAATAAACCCATAGTAGGGTATTTATAGGAGGATAAATCCTAGGCTTCAGATTTCAAGACTAACAATACAATAAGAAATATTTTTCTTTGCATGCACACCAATTAGGAATTTCTTTGCTTGTACACCAAATAGGATTAAACTTGGACCTTGACTAGGAATGAGGCCTTGATATCTTTAACAACTTTTAGCCTCCTTCTAACTAATTTCGCTCATTCTCTTCGAAGTAAGTCACACTAGCGTATTCATTATATTTATCTCTAGCAACCATCCTTATCTTTACCTCAAATGGATAGTGTGGAACTCTTCCCCATTTCTCACTACATTCAAGTATTGATCAAGCAAATTACTTAAAGGGAATGTTTTAGCTAATCTTTGCCCACTTCGTATTTCATATGTAATTGATTTGACGGGTCACTAGTAGCAGACGCTGAAACTCATTTCTCTAAAAGATCCTTTCAAATAATGTGACTAAGGTTTGTTGATGCCTTGATGGCCGTCCTCGTTTCTCAAGGAATGAAACCCACTGTGTAAAAAAGATTTTTTCTTTTTGATAAGCAATAATTCATCAGAAACTAGAAAAACATCAATTGGACAGGAAGTATACTAGATGTACATCACACTAAACTTTGCTAAAAGTACAGTGATTGTTAAACTCTAAGAAGTTTGAGAATGAGAAACTTCCTGATGCTGACACCGATTCAAACAGATCTAGAATTGTCCTCTCACACCCATCGCACTGTGTAAAAAGATTAGAACACTAAACATGGCTGGAGTTCCTTTCAAATACATCATGAAATTTAAAATCTTGTTTCATCAATTGGTTGGCACTATCAGTGTATCAATGAATAAATTAATTCATCTCTATAATGTATTTATTTGTTTTTTACTTTTAAGATTTGGTGATTTAATCTATCATTACTGTTGTACTTCAATATTTTGAAACATTGCTGTTCCAAGCCATGGAGAATTTCTTGGAAAGTGAAAAATAAATGAAGTCTATTTACTTGAAAAAATTATGGTTCCAAGAATAATATATGCTTAGTTTTTTGAATCATAGAAATGCTTTTAAATAATAGAATCTGATCCAGTAAAATGTTATTGGTGAAGTTTTCTGACGTAGTATCTAATAAGTGCCCCAGTCAGGTATGATAGACAACATATTTGAGTGATATGTTGGGATTTGAATGAGAGGATGTGCCTTATAATTGTTAAAGGATAAGTAACAGAAACATTTTTTTTTGTCATGTTAAAAGATGGATGTATCAGTGTGAGCAGTTATATAAATACTGATGAATGAGATATAGCTCAATGGTGTTGAGAGGGTTTTCCCAGTTACTTGAGGTTAAACCATTAAAGGTTAAGGTTCAAGCTCACTTATGTAAAAAACGGGTTAGTTTGGTTATAAAAAGTTCTAAACAGACTGTTTTTATCTGTCTCAAAAGCAAATGTATACATTCTTATGATAATTAGGAAGCGTTTGGATAGCTGATGTGTTTCAGCGTTTTGCGTTTCTTCTTTTTTTTATTTATTTATTTATTTATTTATTTTACTGACCAGCATCTCTTGCACTGTTCATGTCCCATGAACAGTGCATTTAAGGCAAATAAACAGTAACCTACGTGTGAACAGTAACTTTTTAATTATTTTTTTATTGTTTTTAGTTTTCAGCAAAATAAGCGGTATCCAAAACACCCTTAGTGTGATACAATTTTAAAACAGTACGTTATTATTTTTTTTGATAAGTAAGAATGTTATATATACGAACGGCTACTTTATGCATGAAAAACATAGAGTAGACCCAGAGAATATAAGAAGAAAAAATAGAGAGAAAATAGAAAAGAACCAGACAACAAAATAATTACAAAAGAGGATGCTTCCACAACCCCACCCCATTTGGCCCTTACACCTCACCTGTACACCAGTAACCTCCATTGACGCCATATTTAGATTTTATAAACTGTCTCCTTAATGATGTAACTTCAATTTCATAGCACCATAGCCACTTATCTAAGAGAGCCTGATTAAATATCATCATCTTCATTATCCCCAAACCCACATGACACATAGGTGCACGACAAGTTTTCCAATTGGGGAACAACCTATTTATGAAGATGAACTCTTCCTTGTTAGAGTCTTCCTGTAGAATCTACGAGGATTATCAACTTCTGATTGCCACATCAATTTGCAAGATCTTCACCTCGGATTAGTCACAAAAATTGAGGTTTTTACTCTGTTGTTATGGGAGGTTCCATTTTCTTTTTCGTTGAGTCCAAGACTTTTAAATTTTCTGTTGAGGAGGGAGGTACTTATTATATGTTACGTATTTATGAGAGAAATCGAGATTCGCTCCGATCAGTTTTCATGGGCAAAGAGAGTGGAAAGCGTTTGCTAGCTATTGTGGAGGATCTCATGTCCAGTGTAACTATGGGTAGTTTTGCATGAACCTTCAGAGATGGTGATAAAGTATTTATCATGCAATTAGGTTCCAACGCACATGGCAGATTTTTTATGATCTTAGAACTTATCCATGGCCGTCGGAAAGGCTTTATCGTGGTGCCAGAAGGTAAATTGGGTAGTGGGTGGAGAGGGTTTGGATTTCACTTGCGAAAAGCCATTGCTCCTGAGACGTTCGTCAACAAATAGCCCTAGCCTCAATCTGTCCTGAAACCGACAGTGGTGAAGTCCAAACCATTACTGTTGGCGACTGTGGAGGCTGATCGGAGAGATGGTGGTGGAAGCAAGAAAGGAAAGCCATTAACGCCAAATTTTGAATTTTCAAAAAAATCGAACTTGCGCAATCCTAGCCATGATACTCGCGATTTGATCACCGTGACAGAAAAACTGATGTCTGAGGCTAAATTCACGCTTGAGATTAAAGATAGTGTTGACACTGTACCTTATTTATCACTTGATGTGAGCATGAGAGTGGTGTGTGGGTCAGAAGGTATGTGGAAAGTTCAGTGGTCAAAAGTCCAGGAAGTGGGCCGCAATGTAAAGCCTAAAGAGCAAAGTTTTAAAAGCTTTGATAAGCCTTTAGCTCCCTTCAAACCAAAGCCCATTTCAGTGTGGCGGCCCAAGCTAAAACAAACCCATGCTTCTTCTTTTCCATCTGACGAGGCACAAAACACTAGGTTCTCTTTGACGTCGGTCTCGGCGAGCTCTGTGAAAGGATCTAAAAGCTGCAAGGTAGCGAGTGTCAAACCGAAGCTTCCTCAAATAGATCCTTGCAGCTCTTTGATGCTAGCCTAGCCAATGAAGCTCTCCGATAATGCCGAGATTGAGTTTCTCGGCACCGACGGGGCCGATATAGAATATCTCGGCTCTGATGAGATCGATGTGTCAGCAACCATCTCTGAAGGTGAAGTTAATGTGCAACGAGATATCAAATTGTTACTTCAGGAACATTCCGGCAATGTTGTCAAGAAATGGGGGAATTCAGAGCAGTGGGTGCTTGAATTAAGAGATGGAAGGAGAGTGGCGATTCTGATACAAATTTCTCTACCATCGGGGGAAGTTACAGAGGTTTTGGGAGAGCAAAATCAGATGGCCTTGGTTCCATTGAGGCCTTTAGATTCTTTAGAGGTGTCTTTAGCTCAGTTTGAGGGGGATGAAGTACTTGTGGAGGACTGGGTTTCAGATACCAATTCGGAGGCTACTGAGCTACCTAATGAAAGGGGTTTGTCACCTCTAGCAGTGGAACCACTAGCTTTTTCACTACCCTTTGCCATGGAAGGACAGGAAGTTGTGGGTGTGGAGGATCTAGTGAGGAAAGAATTTTACTCTGAGTGGTTCCAAAGTAGATTCAATGGGTTTGATAACTTCCTAGGCATGTCTTTACAAGGTTTGGAAAATCAAGCGACAAATTTCTTGTTAGCTGTTGAGGCTGAATTACATCGTAGGGCTGCTTTGGAGAAAGAAGCACATGACTTGAAGAGTTCAGGGATGAAAGGTGTAAGAGAGTTGAAGGGTCTATTTAGTTCGATTAACTATGGCTCTACTTCATCTAGGCGTAATGGCACTAATAGGGAGAGGGAACTATCTGTTTTTAAATGAATTTGAAGATACTTTCCTGGAATGTCAGAGGATTGAATGTGGTTGAGAAGAGGTTTCAGATTCGTAACTTGCTGCGTACCTGGAGTGCTGATATTGTATGTTTTCAGGAGACTAAACTTGAATGGATAACTAGAGGAATTGTGCGAAGTATATGGGGCTGTCCATATGTAGATTGGTTACATTTGGGATCTGAAGGTGCTTCTGGAGGTATTGTTCTGATGTGGGACCGAAGAGTGGTGGAAAAAGTGGAGGAAGCAGTGGGATATTTTTCTGTTTCATGCAAATTTAAAAATGTTGGGGATCAATTTGAGTGGGCGTTTACAGGATTATATGGGCCAAATTTGAATAAGAGGCGTAGGAAAATGTGGGGGGAGCTGATAGGGCTGATTAGTTTGTGGGATTTGCCATGGTTTATAGGAGGGGACTTCAATATAATCCGCTTCCCTTCAGAAGATTAGGGGTAGCAAGTTGTATTCGGGCTATGTATGGATTTTCTGATTTTATCTCTCTCCATGGGCTGATGGATGTACCTATGGATGGGGGCTCTTATACTTGGTCCAATACTTCCTCTGCTTCTAGAATAGATCGATTTCTTTTTTCTCCTCTATTGGTGGATCACTTCACTATATTTACCCAAAAAAGACTATTCAGGGTGCTCTCAGATCACTTTCCAATTTTGCTGGAGGGAAGTCATCGAAAGGGTAGAACTCCTTTTCGTTTTGAAAATATGTGGTTGAGAGTGGAAAATTTTGTTGATAAAGTGAAGGCTTGGTGGACATCTTATTTGTTCCAAGGCAACCCAAGTTTTGTACTAGCTAAAAAGTTGGCAGCTTTGAAGTTGGATCTAAAAAAATGGAATGAAGTGGACTTTGGTAATGTTACTATTAAAAAACAACATCTCTGGAACAAGTTGAATGATTTGGATGTTAGAGAGGAGACTCAACCATTAACAGCCGAGGAAAAGTTAGAACAAATTGATCTCCGTACCGAGATTGAAAAGTTCACTCTTTTAGAAGAGGTTAGTTGGAGGCAGAAGTCTAGGGTGTTGCATTTGAGGGAGGGGGATGCTAATACTAAATTTTTTCATAGAATGGCTAATTCTCATAGAAGAAATAATGGTATTGAGAGCCTTATGGTTGATGGAATCTTGTCTTCAGATTAAGGTATGATTATTGATTGTATTACTCAATTCTTTATGAAATTATACTTTGAGGAGCAAGTTGATAGACCGTTTCCAGAAGTCTTGGCATTTCCTAGGATTTCCAGCGATAATGCAGATTGGCTAGATAGACCCTTTGATGAGGCAGAAATTTTTGAAGTCATACAAAATTTTAATGGTGACAAATCTCCTGGACCAGATGGGTTTCCAACGGCTTTCTTCCAAGCTTGCTGGGGTATTATCAAAACTGATCTTATGGTTGTTTTTCATCATTTTTTTGCTAAAGGTCAGTTTGAGAAGAGTTTGAATGCAACTTTTATCACCCTCATACCTAAAAAAAATGAAGCAATTGAAGTTAAGGATTTTCACCCCATTAGTCTTGTTGGGGGGGTTTATAAAATTATTGCTAAGGTCTTAGCCAACAGACTTCGCATAGTCATGGAAGATATAATTTCAGCTTCACAAAATGCTTTTGTGAGGAACCAGCAGATTCTTGACCCTGTACTTATTGCTAATGAATGTCTTGATAGTAGATTGAAAACTGGGTTGCTAGGGCTGTTTTGTAAATTAGAGGTTGAGAAGGCCTTTGATCATGTGAATTGGGGATTTCTTATGAAGTTACTAGAAAATGGTGGGTTCTCTGCCAAATGGCGGCAATGGATATTCTTTTGCATATCTACAGTTCGTTTCTTTATTCTGATAAATGGCTCTTCTTGTGGGTTTTTTGAGAGTTCTAGGGGGTTGAGACAAAGTGATCCATTGTCCCCTTTGCTGTTTATATTGGTTATGGAAGCCCTTGGGAGAATGTTGGATAAAGCTGTCCATGATGGTCATATGTCAGGCTTTTGTGTGGGTCGTGAAGAAGGAATATCATTGGCGGTGTCTCATCTTCTCTTTGTGGATGACACTTTGATTTTTTGTGGTGCTGATTTAGATCAGGTTCTATTTCTCCGTATGATACTCATTTGGTTTGAGGCGGTCTCTGGTCTAAAGATAAATTTGGGTAAGTCAAAGTTGGTTCCTATGGGTATGGTGGATAATTTGGATTTATTGTTAATTGTACTTGGCTGTAAACAAGGTACTCTTCCAATGAAGTATTTGGGTCTTCCTTTGGGTGCTAAATTCAAGGATAATGCAATATGAAACCCAATTCTGGAGAAGATAGAACGGAGATTAGCAGGATGGAAACGCTTGTACTTATCAAAGGGAGGTAGAGTCACTTTAATTAAAAACACTTTATCTAATTTACCCACTTATTTCCTATCTCTATTTCCTATTCCTGCAACTGTGGCTAACCAAATTGAGAAACTTCAGAGAAATTTCTTATGGGGTGGCATTGGAGATGAACCAAAATTCCATTTGGTTAAATGGGCTATTGTTTGTAGCCCCATTGCAACGGGTGGCTTGGGGATAAGAAAGATAAGACTTTTTAATGAAGCTTTGCTTGGGAAGTGGCTATGGAGATTTGGGATGGAGAGGGATGCCCTTTGGAGGAAAGTGATAGAGGTGAAATATGGCAGTGAATGGGGTGGCTGGTGTACTAGGCCTATTAATGGTCCATATGACATTGGCTTGTGGAAATATATTAGTCGGAGATGGCCTTCTTTTTCTCGCCACATTCTATATGATATTGGGGATGGGTCTAAGGTGAAATTTTGGCAAGACCATTGGTGTGGTGAGACTTCTCTTGTAGTCAGTTATCCTGAATTGTTTAGAGTTTGCTGAGATAAGGAGGCTAGTATAGCTGAGCTTATGAAACTTGATAATGGAGTCCTTTTTTGGGATGTGAGTTTCTTTAGGGGTGTGCATGCTCGAGAATTAGAGGCACTAGTTGGTTTCATGGATACCATTTATGGTGCTTCAGTGAAAGGGTTTGGTGAGGATAAGATGTGCTGGAATCTTGATAGAAAGAAGGGCTTCTTGGTTAAAGACTATTATAGTCTCTTAGTGGGCTTTAATGACTTTTGCTTTCCTTGGAAAAGTATTTGGAAACAGAAGATTTCTTCTCGAGTAGCTTTCTTTGTTCGGACTGCTGCTTTGGGGAAGTGCTTAATGATTGACATGTGCAAGTGTAATGGTGAATTGGTTGATCATCTTTTTCTTCATTGTCCGGTTGCAAGGGATATGTGGGCTATGGTGTTTGGATTGTTTGGAGTGAGCTGGGTTATGCCGCAGTCTGTAGTGGAGCTTTTAGCATGTTGGCAAGGCAGATTTGATTGTCATCGAAATGGGTTTATATGGTTGATTGTTCCCCACTACTTATTATGGTGTCTTTGAAGAGAGAGAAATAGTAGGTGCTTTGAAGATAAGGAGAAATCAATTTCAGACTTGAAGCTATTTTTCTTTAGAACTTTAATGGATTGGTTGGCTACATTGCAGAACCAATCATTTTCATCTTTTCTTGATTTCTTAGATTTTTGTAATTTTTGTTCTTGATTGTTTGACCCCTTGTACACTCCCTGTGTACTAGGGTGCTTCCCTTTTTGATATCAATAAACTTATTATTTATAAAAAAATTACAAAAGAGAAAGAGAACTAAGAAAAGAAGGGAGAGAATCACTAATCGTGAGTCTCCAAGCTTGAGACCAATAAAAAAGAGTCCTACTAAAAGAAGCAAGAATCTAATCACCGGAACTATCCAAGTCCTCAAAAGTCCGCCGATTCCGTTCTTTCCAAATACATCATAGGATGCACAACGGAACTAAGTTCCAAATTTGAGACGAATGCTTCCCCAACCAATTCCACCAGTCAAAAAGCAAATCTGGAATCGATCTAGGTATAACCCAAGACAAATCAAAAGTTTTTATGGCAAAGCTCAACAACCGATGAGCCATCTTTCAATGAAGAAGTAGATGGTCTACTATCTCTCCACAATGATGGCACATAATGCACCAGTCTACAAAAACCAATCTCCTCAATCTCAAGTTATCGCCTGTTAGGATCTTATTCCAAGCTATGCACCAAGTAAAAAAAGAAACCCGTCTAGGTGCCTTTACTCTCCAAATACCTTTCCAAGGAAAGACAATTGAGGGAAAATTCTGCAATTTGTTATAATACGATCGGGTGTAAAACTCCCCATTAGGTTTCAACTTCCATCTCATTCAGTCTCCAACATCCAGTGGAGGGGTATTAGCTCCCAAAATACGAAGAAAATGCAGCCCTTCATCCATCTCCCACTCATTAAGATCTCGAATGAGACGAACATTCAAAATTCTCCTATCCTCTACCCCCTGCGTTGACAGAGAAGCTTCTACAGATGCCTCCTTATCAAGGGCAATACCATACAGCCTCGGGAAAGCCAATTGGAAAGGTTGATCCTCATATCTCCCATCCTGCCAAAATCTCACTCTATTCCCCAACTTGACAATAAACTGACAATTTTTGCTAAAATCCTCCCATCCCATACGAATTCCTCTCCACAAACCACACCCATGAGCTCCCCTACCTAGCTTTGAGGTCCATCCTCCACAATCTTCCCCATATTTTGAAACTACCAGCCTCCTCCATAACCGATCCTCTTCCTTCCCAAACCACCACAACCATTTCTCCAGTAAGGCCTTATTGAAAGTAGTAAGTTTTCTTATCCCTAAGCCACCATTGGCTATAAGCGCACAAATTTTATCCCATCCTATCAGATGAATCTTATTGTCACCCCATAGAAAATCCTTATGCAACTTTTCAATTTTATTAGCCACATAAGTAGGAATGATGAATAGAGATAGAAAATAGGTAGGAAGACTAGATAACGTACTCTTGAGTAGCATCAAACGACCCCCTTTAGACAAATACAACTTCTTCCACCCAAATAATTTCCGCTCAAATTTTTTCAGAATGGGATTCCAAATTGAAGGGGAGTTATGCAACGCCCCCAATGGCACGCCAAGATAAGACATAGGCAAAGTTCCAACTCTACAACCCAAAATATCCGTCACGGCATGCACATCATCAACCTCCCCTATTGGAACCATTTCACTCTTGTGTACATTGACCTTCAACCCTGTTACCGCCTGAAAGCTGAGTAACAACAACCGAATATGAAGAATTTGCTCCATATCTACATCACAAAATAGGATAGTATCGTCTGCAAACAATAGATGTGAAACACTTTCTCCACCACCCATCCTACCCTTAACTTTAAAACCACGGATCAAGCCAGCTCCCTCCACTCTTCTCAACATCCTATTGAACACCTCCATTACAATAAAAAACAGCATAGGAGAAAGCGGATCCCCTTGTCTTAAACCCCTTGAACTACCAAAAAATTATTTGGAGACCCATTAATCAAAATAGAGAACTGAACTGTGGATATACAAGTACAGATCCACTTACACCACTTCACTCCAAAACCCATTCTATTCAACAAATCCAACAAAGCCTCCCAGTTCACATGATTGTAAGTCTTCTCAATATCAAGTTTACAAATGACTCTAGGAACCCTACTTTTCCCTCGGCTATCTACACACTCATTTGCAATAAGAATCAAGTTAAGGATTTGTCTCCTAGCCACAAAGCTATTCTGAGTCTCCGAGATCAACTGATCTAAAATCACTCTCAAATGATTTGCCAAAACCTTAGCCAAGATTTTATGCACACTCCCCACCAAGCTAATAGGCCAGAAATCTCTAATATCAGAGGCATCATTCTTTTTAGAAATGAAAGCAATGAAGGTAGCATTAAGGGATTTTTCAAACTTACAATGTTGAAAAAACTCTTCAAAGACTGCTAAGACATCTTTCTCCACTACTTTCCAACAATGCTGATAAAACGCCATAGTAAACCCATCTAGACCTGGTTTATCCCCCTCCAAGTCACTTATGACTTGAAGTATCTCCTCTCTCTCAAACTTCCGTTCAAGCCAAACCTTTTCCATATCTCCAATACAATCAAATTCTAAACCCTCCACAAAAGGCCTCCACCCCTCAGACTCCTTGTACAAATTTTTATAAAACTGGACTACCTGATTAGTTACCTTGGATTCCTCCTTAAAAACCACCCCATCCACCTCCAAGGCCTTCAGATGATTAAACCTTCTATGAGAGTTAGCCATTTTGTGGAAGAACTTGGTGTTATTATCCCCTTCCTTGATACATAACATCCTAGATTTTTGTCTCCAGGAAATTTCCTCCAAGGAGAGGAGATGCTTCACTTGGGACCTCAAATCTGCCCTATGACATTTCTCCCTATCAGTGAGACCTAACTCCCCTTCCTTAGCGTCTAAAATTTTCAACTCCTCCATTAACTGTTTCTTTTGACGCTCTACATTACTAAACTCTCGGCGATTCCATTGTACAATGTCCTCTTTCAGAGCTTTTAATTTTTTGGCAAGCACGAAACTAGGAGTACCTACAAAAGAATGTCGATTCCACAAGGATTGAACTTTATCCACAAACCCCTCCGTCTTCAACCACATATTTTCAAATCTGAACAGACTTTTTCCCCTTGCCATTCCCCCTGCCTCCAAAAGAATAGGACTATGGTTAGAGATAGGATGGGGTAAAATCCTTTGAATAACATCTGGGAAGTGATCCTCCCAATCTGGAGAGACCAAAGCTCTATCAATTCTAGACATCACTGGTTGATCAGTACCACTTGACCAAGTATAGCTACCTCCTTTTAAAGGCAAATCAATCAAGTTAAGATCCTCAATAAATTCAAAGAATTTTTCCATAGCTAGGGTCAAATGAGTCTCACCCCTACGCTCACTAGGAAAGAGAACAATATTAAAATCCCCAAAGCAGCACCATGGTGTCCTCTAATACTGCTGAATACCCACCAACTCATCCCACATGTGACCCCTCTTGTTGTTCTCATTTGGGCCATAAACCCCTGAACATGCCCATATAAAACCGTCTTCCACCCCTTGCCACTTTACCGAAACTGAGAATGTACCGGCCATAACCTCCATCTTATCCAAAACCCTTTTATCCTACTTAATCAAAATACCACCAGCAGTCCGATTAGCCTCCAAAATAGCCCAATCCAGATATGGACAGCCCCACAAACTACAAACCAGTTGTCCATTCATGCTAGCAATTTTCGCCTCTTGTAAACAAACAACATCACACTTCCACTCCCGCATCAAATTCTTCACCACAAGACGTTTCCGAGCATCATTTAAATCTCTAACATTCCACGAAATCATTTTTTTCTTCATTACCACAAAAATATCCCACCTACTGACACTAGCACAAACCAATCCTCTATCTCCCATCATAATTCACCAAAGAGATCAAGTTTCGCAGCTTTCTACGTCCCTTGTTTTTGGACTTAGCCACTTTTTTGCTACCTGTTGCTTTCCGGTGTAGCACATTGGCTGCCTCCATCACAGTTTTTAGCCTTTGTAAGAGAGCAATGCACAAATTCTCATGCCGAGTCATTGACAACCCAACCAATTTACTGAAACCAGGAATTCTGTGTTTCACCCACCCAGAAATATCCAACTTAGCCTCTATACTCAATACCTTAGTGACCTCCTCCAACTCTGCCGAAGTTGTCGATGCACTCGGAGTAATAATCCTCAAAGGTAAACAATCTGTCAGTTTTGTTTCACCAAAACCCACAGAAAAATCAGCTACATCCTCCACAAGCATGACCTCCCTAGAAAGGCTCAAGAATTCCTTACGAAGCCACTTGCAACTTAGAGACCGAGAAGCTCCCTTCAAAATCACTCCTCGATGTAGAAGAGAATGGGCCTGAATAGTTACCTGGGCTTGTGTTCATCGGGCTTAAGTTATAAACAAAATGGGCTTCTAACTGCTTCGGGCCCAAACCGATACCCACCTTCTCCATCGATATCTCCATAAGGCAACCCACTGTCTCGGATTGAGAAGCAGACTTCTCGTAAACATCATCAGGGTTCATCATCGTCTCCTTGACACTAAATCCATTGGAGACAGTTCACCTAGCTATTGCCAAGGGCTTCATGAGACTACCTAGCGTCTTGGTTTGACCAACCACGATCTCACCGTCATCTACACCCATCGCCGTTGCCGATGAATGATTCTCGGTGTGAAGGGCAGTGGACATCACTGCCGCCGCCAACAAAAGGACTTTTGGCTTTGGTGGGCTCCGGTCAGCTAACAATGAGCTCGTCGGAAGCACCAAAGGGCTCTCCCTAACCCTCTCGTGAATATCGGCAAAGAAGGAAGGCCCTACAGAGATATTGGAACATTCCCCAGGCTCACATGTATTTGGGCTTAAAAAACTTGGGCCTAAACTAGACTTAAAAATTGGCTGTTGGGTTGCCAATTCGTTAGAGCCCAAACCCAACTTACCCTTGCCCAGTTCCTTACAAGCCCATGTTACCCATTTAAAGCTTTTTACTCCCCCTTTATTGCTATCCCAGGAAACTCATCTCCTTCCTTTCACATCAACCTGCACAATCAAACCACTCCCTATCCAGCAAGATCTCCTTAAATTACTCCTTTGCCCATTTTCATTTGATTTTGAATTCAAACTGAAACTTATTGGGATATGTTTCCTCTTTTTTGCTGGAAGTTGCTCACCTAATTTAGTATCCACCTTACTGCACTGCTCCCTCCTATCCCCTCCTCCCACCACCATCTTAATAGGCTTGGCCATTGGAATCTCCCCCACCTTAGCACCTGTAAGTTTCGGATTCATTGCCAACAACCCCCTTGCCTGATTCTGCCTCTCCACAAACTCCCCCTGAGTCAAATTTTTATCCTTATCCTTGGTTGTAATTAGTTGTAGCTGAGTCACATCCCTTGGCTGCACCTGACCTTTCAATATCTTAGCAAAAGACCGGGAGGGATGAAACCCCAACCTTCCCCTTTGTGGATGAGACACAAATTTGGCTTGGCCTGAATCACCTCAAGCATATTGGTCAGGTTCCAACAGCTTCCTCAGTTCAAGCCCAAAAACCTTCCAACCATAATGTGCTTTGCCTCCAGGGATAATGACAGACCTTCTATGCCAGCCAACTTTGAGTTCAGGCACTAAAAGGAATTGACCAAAGGAGTTTGTTCCCTGTTGCAAAGTATACGCAGTATCTCCTTAGCGTAAAAAAGTGTTTAGGATTGATTCTGACCACCGTGTGTTCAATATTCTTCAGCAACCATAATGCTGCATTCTTGCCCATGAATACTGACTTCATGAAGTGTTTGCCCCGTTCAAAGATACGTAAGGAGAAAAACTTCCTCCTTCCTCAACCACCAATTGAAAAAGCTTAAATTCAATGAAAAAACTACGAATTCCACCCATACTTCACTAAAAAAAGTCCTACTTACCAGACTCACAGAAACATTGAAACTTATTAAATATAAAACATTATCTAACGCAAATGACTAAAAGGTATAAATGTGAAGCAATAGAGACATTTTAGTCTCTCTCTCATTATTAGGTCTTATATTATATATGCCAAACCTTGTTAGTCTCTCTCTCATTAATTTTTTTTTCCTCTTTTAAAATACTATGGCTCATGTTTGCTGCTGTTCTGCTTTCACATGCTCTATAGATAAATATTGGTTGATTAATTTAAAATAATTTAATGGTTTTACATTGATGAACTGTTATCTGTTGCAAATCTCCTTAATGCAATGAGTTCTGCTGTTGACATGTAGGGCTGCACTCATGTTGTATCATCTTTTATGGAGTACTTTGTAAATAGAGGAAAAGTGATTCTGTTGCTGGTTCAGGCCATAGGTGAGTGTTTATGAACTATTGCCGGAATTCATGCTCCATTTGTACTTCTTGCTTGTCTCATAAATTGAATGATGCTCCACTTTCTTTTTTCTCTTTTTTTGGGGTGTGCGTTCTAGGTGACAAATATATAGCTCTCCATTGTTAAACACAATTGAATTTATTATGTGAAAGTAGATGTTGCAAAAATTTATTAATTTATAGATGAGATTACATAACCTAATGATATTGGAAATTAACTGCATAGTGTGGCATAGCAATCGGTTTGCCACTAGATTAGATCTTTCTAAACTTTAAATTCCAGCAGTGAGTCTTCAGTTATAGCAATAAATCTTTCGCCAATAAATTTTGTTGTAAGTTCACTTTAAAGATTTTCTTCTATAGAAAATTGTAACAGATTTTTGGCAGAAACTTTCGTGCACCATAATGGAACATGGTTGTTGATGATTTGCACTAAGCAATGGTCTCTATTAAAAGGCTCTTATTAGGGAAATAAGAAATAGTACTTAAGATCTCTATCATTTTCAATTACCAGTTTGAGGCCAAAACGTAATAAAGCTCCAAAAAAAGATGAATTAATCAAGGAAATTCCATATCTTGTTTGTCAATGAGCTGTAACTCAGATAATACTTCCCCTATAAGAATGGGGTTAAAGGTGAGGTCTCAGGTCCAAGACTCACTGAATGGGTGCGTGAATTACTAGTCACAAAACCAATAAAAAAGTGTGGACATACATCAATAAAGAAGCACGTATTTGTCAAATGGAGGATTCTAACAAACATAAATACCTCATCTCTTTTCTTTTTCATTTTTCTTTTGTTAGTATAATTTGCACTCAGCATCCCCAAGGTTATTCAGTGAGTGAAAACTATACTTATAAAAAAAATGAAAAAGAAAAGAGATGGTGTTTGTCATGAGCATTTATTTCTATTTAAAGACGCTGCGTTAAGCACAGAGGAACAACTTTCCATATCTCTTCATTACTTCTCTTTCCAAAATGTCACTTCTAACACGATAACTTTCCAAACAGAATGAGGCATTACCCAAGAAACACCAAACAGAGAACCAAAGACCACCATTCTTGAGCCACCACCCAATGTAGAAAGAGATGCATCACACTCTTTCCCTGGTTCTTGCACAAAAAGTGCCAACCCATAATAATTTTTTATTTTTTTGTAAGTAAGAAAAAATTTTATTGAAAAAAGACAACTTCTTGCTAAAGCCAACCCATAATAATCAACCCTTATTTTGGTAGATTATCTGTAGTTAACGTCTTATCTAATGTCACACACCAAAAGAAGAAGCCACCTTTGATGGTACACAAACTCTTCATATGTTCCACCAAGGAAAATACTTCCCTTCTCCTCTCAATACTTTGTAATAGCTCTTCACTTGGAGGTCTTTAGACTTTGAAGGGATCCATGCCAGATAGTCTACTCCCCCACGATGCAACTTTGTTGCATAAATATCTTCCAACAAGTAAGCCATCGATTCTAATTCCCAATTATGCACCTCTTTAATGAACAACAAATTCCAATAAAAAGAACCATTTCTATACTCTAAATAATTCACAACCTTTGCTTCTCTATCCTTTGCAATTAGAAAAAGGCTTGGAGATCTCTCCTTAAGAGTAGTCTCACCATTCCAAAGGTCACGCCAACAAAGATTTTGGAGCCATTACCAACATCATATCTAATAAAGGATGGAAAGAGGTACAATTTTATTCTAATATTCTTCCACAAATCTACACTGTAAGGCCCCCTAGCCTCATCAGAGCACCAACCCCCCAAGTGGTGTTGTACTTCAAATCTTCCACCATTCTCCACAAGCATTTTCTTCTCCATAGCACCGCAACCATTTCCCTCGTAGAGCATGATTAAAAAGCAAAAGCTTCATAAACCACTTCAAATAATGCCCCTTTGAATTTTTTCCAACCTTTTTGCAACACCTACAGGCAATGGAGAATAAAGATAAAAAGTAAGTTGGAAGGCTACATAATTTACTTTTGATAAAATGAGTTTTTCCCATTTTGATTAGTAAAACTTCTTCCAGCCAATTAATCTTGTATGCATCCTTTCGATAATGGAATCCTAGATATTGCTTACCCTTAAATGAGCGCCCAGAATAGGTCTCTTCTATATCCCGTTTGCATAAAACCCCCAAAATTCCATATTTCAATTGACTATGCTAACATTCATTAGCTCTAAGGATGGAGTCAAGTATTTGTCTGCCTTGAATAAATGTGTTTTGTGTGTCAGATACCACACTTCTTAACACGGCCTTCAAACTATTTGCTAAAACTTTAGCCATAATTTTATAATTAATACCCATCAGACTAATTGGCCTAAATCCTTCACTTCAAGTGCACCAACATTTTTAGGAATCAAAGCCACAAAGGTACCATTTGTACTATGTTCGAACATACCTTTGTCGTTGAAGTCAGTGAAAACTTGCAATGTGTCCTCTTTGGCCACATTCCAACAGGATTGGAAGAATGTAATAGTAAACCATCAGGACCAGTTGTTATTGGCAAATATTCTAGCACATCAATGAGTTCTGATGGATACTCATTGCTGTCTTTGGTGTGACAGACAACACAAAGTGGATTGTTGAATGATTGAGCAAGAACAGAGTTTCTAATATTTTCACTAATGAATTACTTTCTCTAATTAAGTAGACACATAGATTAGGCGCTTGCAAAATTATCAGCACATCAATGTGTTCTGATGGATAGATACAACACGGGGGAATTGAGATTAATGAACAAGTACAAGTTTCTTTTACTGCTTTTATTTTGAGGTAAAATATTTTCAAACATAAAATATTTTTACATGAAAAATATTTTCGGTAAAATATTTTCATGTGTTTGGTATGACAAGTAAAATTTTTCAAGCAAACCACCAAAACCGATGGCTTCACAACAAAGCCACGAGTGTCAGAGGTTCGGTGACTGAACTGCTAGAACTGGCAGCTGTAATGGTGGCTCCTGCAATCGGACAGCTGGAATCGGCAATCAAAGCGGTGGCTTCGATGATTGGACTGTCAATGATCACTGTCGGATTGGTATCTCTGGTGACTGAACGACAAAAAGGCATCTTTAGTCACTAGACCTTTGGCATCGGTTGTGATGTGGCATCTCTTGCCACTAGACCGCCAACACTAGTTGTTGATGTGGCATCTTCGGCACCAGCATTGATCGTTGGTGGGCTGTCTCCTACCATCGAACCGTCGACATTGGACACTAGATCGTCGGAGTTGAGTCATTGCTGCTGGACCGCTAGTACTAGTTGCCGGAACTGTGTCTCCATCTACCAAACCGATGACCTAGATGGGGGAGGGGAAGCCATAGTGTGTTTTTGGAAAATGTTTTACCAAATTTTCAAAGGTAAAACATTTTACAACTTCTTATAAAGGATTTTACGGTCAACAGAAAATTATTTACAAGTTTGACCATATTTTACCAGCGAACAAACACTCGAAATGGGAAAACATTTTCCAGAAAATATTTTACTTAAAAACAAACGGAGCGTTAGACAGATATCATGCTGATTGTGTGGTCTTCTCCTATATTTATATCTAATATATTTTTTTTCAAAATTATGTGAGGTGTTTTTACCCTTTGGTTTGCTCAATATGTGATTAACTCTCTCTATATGCACTTCCCTCAACACCAGGAGATGTTAATTGTGGATGCATCCATAAGAAGCTTGGGTATAGGGAATATAACAATTGACTTTCCATATCTATTGGTCATAAGAGAGAGAGAGAGAGAGAGAGAGAGGAACATGGAGTGAAAGCTGAAGTGGCACAAGACAGATTGAAAGCAAATGACGTATACAAAAGACTCCAACTATTAACAGCCCTTTAAGTCCACATGTTCATTTTTAGGTACAGTAACAGTGACATGTCAGTAGGCTCAAGTCTGAACAAGTAATAGCAGGAGATGTGTAGGATGAACTCCTTCAAAGCAAAGCTGATTCAGTAGCTTTGTGCAGCCAGACCTATGACTATTTGAGACTTATTTGAAACAATCAATGTAATCTCATACATCCAGCTGTTTTCTGGATAATAATAATGCCATACTTTTTTTCCCCTTCGCCAACATGGCATTCTGAATTCAATATGAGATTTTTTTATCTGTTCTTTAGCTAATTTGTTAGAAGCGGAAGACTTGACCTGTGCAGAAATCTCTCTATCTTAGAATAGATATCTTGTGGGTTTGCTTGGCAATCCTTGGTAGAGCTTATCTACTTGGTGAAATAATTTTCCTTGATGTATTGTACCAAGGCAAAAGTGTCGTATTCACCAGTGATCATTCCAGTCTCAGCAGGGGATGAGAGAGTATGACAGCCAATGGTCCTACAAGAACAAAGGTTTCTTGACTTTTGAGCTGTTACCCAAATACATATGATGTGAGTGCTTCCGCACCCCTAGGTGGGGTTGGGAATCCTTATGATATGAAGATGAGAGAGACTGTTAAAGGGTGCTATAGACTGTGTGCAGGTAGACATTATAATCTTCATAATTGTAAGAGTGATGGTTGAGTTTCAGAATATGAATATATATATATATATATATATATAAAAGCAATAGTAGTGGATGGGGGAGTCAATTGGGCACCTTTTGCTTCATTGTATGGTCGCTGGAGATGTTTGGTCATTTTTGTTTTCTTTATTTGGCACATCATGGGTTATGCTAAAGTTGTTATTCAAATGCTAAGCTTTTGGAAAGGGAGCTTTCATTTTTTGCTTAGTAATGATTCTCAGGGACTGCAGCTTGGAATACAGTTCCTTTGTGTCATATGGACTATTCCGGTTGAGAAAAATAGATGAACTCTTGATTGGGTTGAACATCCAAACCACATGATTAAACAATCAGTGCTAAGATGTTTATATGATTGGGTGGTTGCTTTATAGGAAATACTCCCTATGTTCTTTTTAAGAATTTGTAGATAGCCTAATGGCCCTAAACAGAAAATGTAAAATTCAGGACCTATTATGTGCTTTTGTTCATTTGCTTTTATGAACAAAATTATTCTTATAAAATGGGGGGTTCTTTGTCCTTAAAAGGTTACACGAAAAGCCAATTATGCATGTATTCTGGAAGAGTTATAAACTTGTATGAAGAGTCTTGATCATGATAATATTCTTAGAGCAAAGAAGTGATGGGACACATACTGTTCTTCCTTGATCATGAACTCGGGATTTCAAATTGAAGGTTAGATTTAGTAAATCACTGGCCTTCTACTTGGACTTGGGGTTATATGATGCACAGATTAAACTAATATGTTTTTTGGGGAACAATGTTGTTGTTTACAGCACTACTCAGTACAGAACCTTGTATACAGAGTACTTGCATGGATGTGAAAATAAATGCATGCATAATGGCACAAAGAGGCACCTCTTTTCTGATTTGTGCAGTAAAGACTTCCTTTAGCCAGCTGAAGTAACTAATTACTACTCTATTGCACTTGTAGATGTCTATCTTTTGGGAACTGTGATGCTGGTGTTTGGAATGGGTCTTTATGAACTCTTTGTCAGCAATCTTGACAGTTCAAAATCATTGTCGGGGGAAAAAACTCCATACAGATCAAATCTATTTGGCTTATTCACCCTAAAGGTAGGTGAGAATTCTTTCAGGAATTGAGTAACTTCAATGCCTGTATATCTGTTTTGCTTTCTAGTTTGGCCTGTGCATGTGGGTGACACAAGGACAAAATCTAAATGATACAACAATAATATTGAAGAATAGAAAATTAAAGGATAGAAAACCTAGGAATCAGCACCTAAAGTTGGTTTTGAATCTGCACTAGACCATTGGAAAATTCCAACAGAAATTTTATTACAATCAAATTGGATACATTATTCGAGGGAGTACAAGGCTATGCTTATATAGACTACTTCACCTTAATTCTAATTGATTTAAGAAACCTTAATTGTAATTTACTTGTGAAATCCCAATTTTGAACTACAAAAAAAAAAAAACCTTGATTTTAAGGAAATTAAATCAAATACTAATGAACCTAATTAACTACTAAGACCTAAAATAAAATACAATTGACTTCCAAAATTAAATAAGACCAAATTAAAGTAAATATTTGTTGATGACCAAAACGATGCAATGATAAAATGAAGAATAGAAAAATAAAGAGTAGATAACCTAAGAGTCAAACACCTAGGCTTGCTTGGAATCAGCACCAAGCGAGAGATAACATACCTTCAAGAGTCAAGACCTACAGTTGGTTGTAGTCAACACGCAACAGACCATTGGAAAATTTCCAAGATAAATTTTATTACTTAATCAAACTGTAAATACAGTCTCCGTAAAAGAACAATACTATGCTTTTGTTGAATATTTGACTCTAATTCTAATTGACTTTGGAAATCCTAATTCATAAATTCCAAAAATAACATTGATTCTAGGAAATTAAATAAAATACTAGTTGACCTAATTAACTACCAAGACCTAAAATCAGATATAGTCGACTTCCAAAATTAAATAAGACTAAATTAAGATAAATATTTACTGTATTTGCACTTCCCACATTGGTGGGTCTAAAGCCAACCTTGACTTGTTTGATGTTTTAAGCCAAATAATTGTTCATTTATGAAATTTTTACTGCTTTGTAGGGTAAAAGTATTTGGAAAATGATATTAGTAGGTGATTTCCTCCTTGAAGTTGAATTTGTCTCTTCTTTTAATAGCTTTGAGATGGGTTTACCTTGCTCTAATAGCAATAATGCATTTCTACTTGTCCCCTTGTCTTTACTGCTTTTCCATGCTCGACTTATTAATGTTATGACTGAACTTTATTAGATGGAAAAGCAAATATTGATAGTATCTTTGTTTAGCTTATAGCTATACTTCAATTTACATTTTCATTTCCAGGAACGGCCTAAATGGTTAAATATAAAAACCGTGAATGAGCTGAAAACCAAGCTTGGCCATGTTATAGTGATGATTCTTCTAATTGGGCTTTTTGACAAGAGTAAGAAGGCTGTTATACACTCTCCTTTTGATTTGCTTTGCTTCTCTGCTTCTGTCCTTCTTTCCTCTGGTTCCCTGTTTCTGCTGTCTAAGCTCAATGACTCAAACTGATGGTTGTCATATATGATACTTAGAAAATATTTAACGAAATTTGTGTATATGATATACACCAGGTAATGTATATGTTAAAATATGGTTTTGAGTGTAAGTTAAAATCTGAACCTTGTAATATGATAAAGTTGAAGTTTCATCCTATTAGATTTGCCTTAGCTGTTAAGTTACATTTGAATTGGGCTACCTGAACCAATTGTGTCATAAGTGACTTTTTACCTTATAGTTTTATTGATACTATTGACCATATTTCTGTTTACGTACCTAAAAAAAAAAATTGTTTGAGCACCTGAGGCTGTCTGCTAAGCTTATTAGATATATGGTAAAATTTTAAAAACTAGATTGGTGTAGTCCACTTCATGATGGTTGCTTTTTATCATTAGATACCAAACAGTCTTTACTATTTGAGCTAACTGGAACTCACAAAACTAGATATTCAAATGTTACTTAAATCAATAATATTTCAATCAGTTATACATGTTCGGAAGGGTTTTAAGTCCACGACCTCACGTCCACCTTTTTACAAAGGGAGGAAAAGAGGTGTTATTTGAGGTGGTTATTGGCCTACATAAATTAATGATTAACGAAGGATTTCTATAATCACTCAAATGGCCTTAGTTGCATTTGACATAATTTATATAACTTTTTGAATGTACCAATAAGGCATGAATGATTGTATGTTGAAAAAGTTACATATGTGATGGAAGGGAAAGGCACAAGTCCTAGTAGTGATAGAAAAGACACTAGATTTAATATGAGCTGCGAATTTGGTTGGAGCTATTCCATAAGGTATTATTCCTTTTTATTGATACCAGTACCACATATAGAGTATCATTACTAAAATTTTCTATTAATATTTTTTGTTCTAGTTTGTCTCCTTGTGGAATGCCTTCTTTGTTCTGTTCACCTAATATGGTTAATATGTGTATTAGGCAGTCTAATGTGTATGTGATTATGCATTTTAGGCTTTGTAAGGCTATGGCCAAACTGCATGTAAATTGCAAAAATTTTTAAAACATTTTCATTATCTAAAAGAATCAAGTCTGGGATACGTTTAAAGCTCGATTCGTTAACTAATTAAGTTACAATTTTATTTTAAATTATTTATTTATTATTTAAAAAAAAAAAAACAAGGACACACGCATAAGGGAAAAGAATGTGATTTTAACACTTAGACATATCACAAGCTCTACTCAAGAGTTATAATAACTTTTAGTTACAACAAATTAACTTGACTCAAATTGTTTGTGTACCTTAAAGATAATAATTATTGTATAACTTAAAGGAAAAGTCTGTCCAAAAATATTTTTGTAATTCATGTTTTATAAAAACTATTAATTACTATTGAAGTGTGAATCAATTAGTGAGTAGATTTAGAGTAATGTTTGATCTTTGATGGCTATTATGCAGTGAGGTAGAAAATAGAATTTTTTTTGTTAAAAAAAATATAACTAGTTGATTTATTTAGCCAACTTAATAAACCTTATGAATGAGAAATGAACAAATCAAGCTTGAACATAAAAATTGAGTTTAATCTTAAAAATCGAGTTTGATTAATCGAATCTGATTACAAAAGAAATAAACCTTGTTTGACCACTTTTTTTTTTTTTTTAAGAGAGTCTTAATCTATGACGTCCACTCTTGATGATAGCTCTTTATCATCAGACCAAGACACCAATTAATATTTGGTGTAGGTTGGAATTGAATTCTAGATCTCTTATTTAACCATAAGAGATTTTACCAGTTGAGTTAACTAGAACTCACATGTTTAATCGCATTATAGTACTTGGCTCGTCTAGTACATTGTGGCCTTACTTCTTTTTAGAAAATAATTTATTTTTTCATCTATCTATAACATTAATAATTAATAACGAAGAGGGGCCAGTGACATTATGGGTGTGCTGACTGACCCTAAATAGAATTCAACGGTGAAAACAGATTCATGTAATTGATTATGAAATCCAAAGCAACTTCAACTTCTGGGGCCTCCAAAGCAACTGCAATTGATTATGAAATCCACTGGCAGGGGTGGCTCTACAGCCAGCTCAGGGAGGTTCAAAATGAACCCCCTGGCTTGGCCCCAAAAAAAAGAGAAAATTTTTATTTATTTTATTATTATTTTTTGTTTTGACTCCTAAAATAAAATTTTTAACACTTTGACCCTAAATTTTGTTTAAACCCAATTGAAATAAATTTGAAATATGATTATCTTGGTACTATTTTCACAATATTTTTACAATAAATGTTAAGTGACAAGTTGTAATTGGCTTTTTATCTAAACTTATAAGTGGCATAACTTTTTTACATACTTTTAACAACTTGCCACCTAAATTTTATTGCGTAAATGTTGTGTTAGTAGTACTACTCTTAAAATTGCTCATTTGTTAATAAATAAATAAATAAATAAACGATCTCTCTAAACTCTGGCTTACTTAACCGTTGATGGTATAATAAAACGGTTTTTTCCTGCACTTTTCTTCTTCATTAGCAAAAAATTACACCAATTGTACAACTAACTAATCTGTATTTACATCTATGATTCTTTTCTCATTCTCTCTTTTTCCCTTCTATGTTTTCTTTTTGTCTAATCAAGTAGTTTGATAAGTGTTCTACAGTTTTTTGAGTAAAAAATTTTTTTTAGTGCTTGCTTCAATTCCAAGAGAATGACCATGTGTGTGGTTAAAAATCCATACATTTCAAAAGCAAAATCTTATATAAGTTACTATTTTTTTTTTCCTTAGTATCATGTTTACTCTCAAACCTACTCTTAGGTGTGTCACTATTCTTCTTTATCATATATTTTTATTTAATTGATATTACTTTTGATTATAATAAATTATTATTAATTTGACAAATATTATGATTAGTTATTTATTTTTATTTATTTATGCATTCAATTGTTGTTTTCTTATCGATCTTTAAACTATTAATAATTTTTTAAGGCTATTGTATAGTATAGTTGTATTGTATACTATTTAAAATACTATGTTAGATGTGAGTTCCAGTTAGCTCAACTGGTAAAGTTTCTGATGGTTGTATAAGAGATCTGGGGTTCAATCCCCGCCTACATCAAAAACTGATTGGTGTCTTGGTCTGATGATAAAGAACTATCATCAAGAACGGACGTCATAGGTTGAAAATCTCTCAAAAAAAAAAAAAAAAAAAATACTATGTTAGATTATTGCATGTAATATGACAATTGTATATACTAAAAAAAAAAAATCATTTTATTTTTTTTACTTCTCACAACAAAATTCTAGCTCAAGACACTATTGACCCTCTAGAAAAAAGTCTTTGAGCTGCCACTGTCCACTGGTCATTGGCATACTGCATGAAGTTTCTAATTAGAAAACACATGGAGCGTCTCTATTTCAAGCATTCTATTATGGTTGAGATTAATGGTATATAGATTGTCACATTATTTAAAATATTAAATGATGTGATAGTTTGTACACTTTTAAATTTATAAAAATTTAATCTAAAGCATAAAATGGTATAGGATTTGACATCATTATATCAAGACAAAAGTAACTCAATGTTGCTAGTTGATAATTATAGCAGTGGAAGAATGATTTGCACCTTTCATACTCACTTGGATGGAGTCCAGCAAATCACAGTGGTCTATGTTTTAGCTCATATATACATATTTAATCCTCATATCCCTCTATGGTATAAAACAAGGTGTATCTTTTCAAAAAGAAAAAAGAAAAAAAAAAGAAAAAAAAAGAAGAAGCAAAGAAATCTGCAGCAAGACCTTGACAATTATAATGTATTAAACGTTCATTATTGTTGAGGTGAAGTATATGATTAAATTATGGTGCCTAGTGAGAATTCCTATGATTGTCCATCTATGCATGTCTGCCCATATTCGTGCGTGCGCGATTGTGGCCCGCCACCCCCACTGACTAACTACATATTTTCTTATCCCACATCGACAAATAGTCCAAGAATATCTGAAGATATACTTTTATTCCTTCCTAAGTTTCTTGCATATTCAAACCCTAAGTGCATGCAGTCAAACATTTTATATATATATAAGAGATTTCATTAGATTCAATAGATTTTTATCCTTGACGGATGCTCCATAATGATTTTTTTTTTTTTTTTTGAATTTTTTATCTTCAGGTTAAGACACCAATTTGCTTTAGGTGTTGACAGAGTTTGCATCTCGTATTTCTTAATCAATCACAAAAGATTTTATGAGTTAAGTTAGCTAAAACCCACCCCATCCAATCAAACTAAAAAAAGAACAATAATATTAAAAATGGAGCTCAGCAGCTATAAAGTTATTTAAATTTGAAAATTTCGAGTTATCTTTTTTGCAGAGCAGTGTCTATTTGACTCATGAGATCTTAAAATTTTGATTCTCTACAAAAATGCTTTTGGAAGAACCCTTAAGTCAAGTTGAAATTTCTTATACTAACACCGGCCCCAATGCCACAAAGGAAAAGAAAGTAACGGTCAGTAAAATTGAGTCATAGAAGCAACAAAAGGAATACTAGATAAAAGAATTGAAACCTACTTTTATACTAGGGTACCTGCAATCAAAAACTCAGGAATTGGAGCTCTATTCTTTTTCTGGTTTTGTTTTGTTTTGTTGTTTTTGGGGGGGGGGGGGTGTGGGGGGGTTTGGGGTGGGGTGGGGGTGTTGTCTATGAATTTTAGTTTTGCCGACACAATTAATTGTGGTGACTCTCATTAATTTGCTGTCACTCACATATTACAGTAATTTGAATATTTTTTAACATATGATGGATGCACTTCATTTATTAATTCCTTGCATTATTAGTGACTTTAGTTCGAAAATTACACTATACATGCATGATGTATGTTATACGCCATCAAATGTATTATTGCTATAATTTTGTATGTTTAGGATCTTTCTAAGCGTTTAATGTTATTGTTGGAATAACCTACGAGTGGTATGGTTAATTAAATAGTAAAGTCCCCAATTGAAAAAAATTAAATTGTTAATATAACATAACATAATTAGGCTGAAACTTATATATTCAAATTTTTGGTTAAGTGATGTTCCAACATGTTATATTAAACTCTCACAAAGAGAGTCTCCTCAAGCTGTTAATATTTAACTATCACAAACTCAGAATCCCAACATTTATTTCCTCAATCTTAGGTATTTTGAAGTTTTTATTTGTCAAAATAAAGTTTTGCATCAATTAGAATTTGTTTAAAAATATTTTTACACAAAATAAGTTTATTCGAGACTTTAAATTGGTTCATATATTTCGAAACTAAAATTAAGAGAGTTTAATTGAGTTTATAGTAAATTCCAGTGTTTTCTGTATGGATTCAAAGATTTTATGGAGCTCTCTCTCTCTCTCTCTCTCTCTGTGTGTGTGTGTGTGTGGAGTAATTGAGTTTATTCTCGTTCTTCCTCCGTTATCAATACATCAACATACTGCACGGAGGTTATTTGAGTTAACTAGGTGAAATTTTTTAACAAAAAAGTTAATACTGTTTGTTAGAAACTGGTGCCTGGAGGAAAAACTAGATTAAAATTATGCTTTCCTTCTAGAAAATTAGTAGGGATTCGTATTCTAAAATGTTTATCATGAGCACTCCTTAATTGAAAAAAGGGTTCGGTTAATGTGTGCCTTAGGGCATACATTAAATCATCTATTTTTAAAAACATTTTCTTGAAAATTAAAAAAGCTGTCAATACTTTTTTAATTCCCGAGAAAAACTTTTTCAAAAATGAAAAATAATGTGTGCCCTTAGGGCACACATTAACAAAATCCTTGAAAAAATTAAATATTAGGAACTTGGTGGTTCCTAATAGAGACGAATAGAATTGTAGGGGAATTGATTTAATTTGAGTTAGTCACTTTCTATAGAGAAAGAAAGAGATTAAGAGAGAAAGATGCACAATGCACTAAGAAATTGACCTATTATTTATTGATATCTAATGTTGAATTGACACTTGCACCTTTGATTCTTGGATCATCGACACTTGGATTGCCAATTCTTGAATCGTAGACTCTTGAGTGGGAGCCTCTATTGGTGCATCAAGAATTAGTTCTTGGTCCTCTAGCATGAAATTCGTGGGCTCTTGCATCTTAGATTCTTAGGTGATAGTCTCCATTGATGCATCAAGGATTGGTACTCAAAACCGATCTTGTAGGGTGCACATGAAATGCACCCAATTTGTGCACAAACCTGATGCCTCCGCATCTTGGATGCATTCCCATGCTTCTCCTTCCATGCAACAAGAGGCAATGGAAACCATGCGAGTGATGGTGTGTTGTCTAGAGCAAAGAATTCATAGAGCTTGACAAGCCACCGAAAAGGATCTTTGCCTTTGAAATAAAATTCCATGAGAGCTTGACGAATTCCACTAGGTCTTTGGTCATCTCAAGATTGACGTCTCTGATACCACTAGTTAGGAACCTGGTGGTTTCTAATGGGGATGAATATGAATTGTAGGGGAATTGACTTAATTTGAAGGAGTCTCCATGGAGAAAGAAGGAGGTTAAAAGAGAAAGATGCACTAAACCACTAAAAAATTAGTTTGTTCTTCATTGATATTAAAAGTTGAATTAAAATTATGTATTTATAGGAGACTAGGTCTAATTTCATTGGCCTACATGACTCAAGATAATAGGCTAGTTAATTCAATATGTGCTTTATGAATTAAGTCATGTGTTAAATGAGCTACATGTGCTTAAATCATAGCCAACTCATCATGCTCTCAACTAACTACCTAACTAAAGGGATTACAATATTTATTTCATATTCTTAATATTAAAGGGTTTCCTTTTTATAAACAGATATATGAGAGAAGTATGACTAGTACATGTATTACAATATTACAGTGAGTTGGGTTTAATAGGCTTGTAGTTCATTTTTTTGTTTTTTGAAAGTGCTTGTAGTTCATTTTACTACTATGCTTATACTTCATTCATATTTACTTTAGAAAACTAAGTACCATATATAGTATCATAGTGACAATTTCAAAATGATTTTTTATTAAATAAATCATGTATATCACAAAAAAAAAAACACCCACAAATATAATAAATTACCATGGTGATAAGAGAGGACTCCCATATATTCAAATGAGTAAGATTAAAAGGTGCCAATGCAATAGATTCACTCTTATTAAAGGACAAGAAAGGTTGTTTTCCAAGTTGACATGACATAAAATCTAAAGGACTGGAAGAAACGAAACCTAACAAACTCCTAAACACTACGTTTTTTACATGAGGTAGAGACGCATGACCTAATCGAGAGTAATATAAATTCCATGTATGAAAAAACATAAGTTGGAATTACTGATGAAGGAATATGAAGAAAGGACATCTTAAACAACGACCCAACCTTATGGTCGGTCCCAACAGTCTATCAATTCGAGTGGTTCGTTCCTTAAATCTGTGCATGATTAGCCTAGTATATTATGATAAAACAAAACGATGGCGGCAATCTTAGACCAATGATCGATGGCAATGCTTGACGTTATAGAGTGTTTGAGAGATGGAGGGTGATTTTTTTAGAACCTAAGTTCTGACTTCTGATACCATGAAAATTAATCATGTGTAAAACACACAATACAAAAATCCATCTATATAGGCAAGTATAAAAGTGAAATACAAATAATTATGAGTACGTAGCAGAATAATACAGTAAATTTAGGCTCTTTTGAAATAGTATCCTAACATTACTATTGATTGGCGTTTCCATGAAATGTTAACTTTAATAGTATGAAATGGCTAGAGCTACTAGTCACATATCATTTACAGCCAGAGTAGAGGGTTGTTTTTGTGTGTTTGTGTGTGTAGGATTCCCATTTTCAAAGTAATGAAGTAAATCTTGCTTGGTCCTTTCAAAGTTGCACTTTCCTTTCGTTGTCTAGCTTGCACACTGCTTCAACTTTAGTTGGAGTGAAGTATATGTTTCTTCTCTCTCACAGCAAGCAACATATACCTGAAACAAGATATATTTTTCCATTAGATTCTGAAATACTAAAAGGTGGATAAAAAAGTTAGGAACTAGTAATTTTTAATACATTTTAAGTGGGAGAAAGATGATTCACCTTTAAATGTCTTTATTATAAATATCAGTTAATATTATTAACTTATAAAACTCTAACTATGAACTAGTAATTTTAATATGTGCACAAAACATGTACGTGTGATCACCATTTGTTAAGAGAGCATCGGAAGTATCATGACTAGAAATCCCCGCAAATAGTTATGCCAAAAACCATAGCAATGTCAAAATCATTGATAAGCACTCCACCATCACAAAATGAAATGGCCATAATTATGAAATTGAATATAATGAAATATGTAAGATTAGAAAGAAAGAAAAAAAAAAGGGGAAAAAAAAAAAAAACTAGATGTATGCTTTGGGATTTAAATTTTCTAAAAATTGGAGCAGAATAAAAGCATATTAAAGGAATATGTCATATGTTTACCTAATTAATAGGTAATTATTAAGTACTCTTGGAGTACTATAAATGTGTACTCCATCCTCTCACATAATTATGGATCTCACTAATTAAATTTAAGCGAAAACACTATTTTTGTTCCTACATTTTGGGGTCATAGTCAATTTAGTCCCTACATTTTCATAGTAATAAATTTGGTCCTTGTTATTTTTAACTTACAACTAAATTGGTCCCTACCGTCAACTTACTAACGAAAAATGCTTACGTGATTAATGGTGTGTATAGTTGGCACACCTTACGCTTACGTGGCTTATAAAATATTATTAAAATGTTTTAATAAACATTAGAAAATTCCACACAAGCATTTAAATTGAAAAGAATAACAAAAAATAATAATTAATTTATGTATTTAAAAGATAGAAGAAAAAAAAAATGAAATATCAATCCCAATTTTTCTTACGCTTCTTTGCTAACCAAACACAAAAACAAAAAAAACTCAAACTGATATTTGGACTAGATCTAACAAACTCAGCAATTAACAGTCACTCTCGTATGTTTTGCTCATACAAATACACAACCAATCAAATTTAACACTAAAACAAATTAAATTTATAAATCTCAGACACGAAAATCAACCAGCAACTAAATCAAATTTACCAAAAACACAAGCAATTTTGAACAAAGCCATATCTATCCAACTAGGTTCGTCTTTACCCAGGGTAAAAAAGAAGTTTGCCTTCTTCTTTCTTCGGCATAAGCACAGATGGCTTCCCTCCAATGTAAAAGTTATATATTCTAAAACGGATGACATCCCACCACTGTTGGGTTCAAATCTTTAACTTGCTTGGTGAGTTCTTGACCATGTAGAGATCAAGACTGAGAGGGTGAGAAACAGAGATGGGAAGAGAGTAAGGACTTTGGCCAAGAAGGCCGATCTGTGCTTCAGCCATAGGAGGGTTCAGTTGTGGATTATAGAGTGAGAGCTTTGGGTTTGCAAGTGAGGAAGGGAAATTAGTGAGATAAAGAAAGAGAAACAGACGGTGAGAGGAGGAAAACGAGACCTTTGGGTTTGCAGTTTGTTCAAATCTGGGTTTGAGTTTTGTGTTTGGTTGACAAGAAAGTACAAGAAAATATGAAAATGGTTTTTCATTTTTGTTTTTCTATCTTTTTAATTCAGAGTTTTTTTTTTCGTTTTTGATTTTTTTTCTTCAATTTAATTGCTTACATGTAATTTTTTTTATAATATTTTATAAGCCACATAGGCGTGTAGTGTGCCAACTATACACACCGTTAGCCAGTAAGTATTTCTGTTAGTAAGTTGACGGTAGGGACCAGATTAGTTGTAAGTTAAAAATAACAGGGACTAAATTGACTGCTACAAAAATATAAGGGCTAAATTGATTATAACCTCAAAATGTAGGGACCAAAATAGTGTTTTTGCCTGAAATTTATAGTATGACCCATAATTTATGTGAAATGAGGAAGTATATATTTATGGTACTTTTGGAGTATCCAATAATTTTTCCTAATTAACTGTTAAGGCTTTAAATAATAGTTTAAATTACAAAAAATTACACTTTTCTATCTTAAACTATATCCCATTTTATACTTTTCTCTATGATTATCAAAATGTACAATTGACTTCCAAAGTTATAATTTTGTTTTGGTGTTAAATATGAAAGAATTTCTTCACCCAAAAAAAAAAAAAAAAAAGCTGTGAAGGAATTAAGTATTGAAAGACTAATTTACCTCTCTCCAAATTAAATAGACGGTAGAGAGGTAAATTGGTTTTTATGTAGTAAATTCTGCTAGACTTAACAGCAAAATTGACAAAATAGGGGGTTAAGTGTTACAAAATTTTTGATTTAAGGGATTGATCTTGCGTTTTGATAGTTCAGGGGATGAAGTGTAGGGTGTGAAAATTTGTAATCTTTGCCTTTAAAATACTTATTTTCCAATAAAAGAATCTAATTAATGCCTTGTTGTAAAGTGTAACTCCAGCAAGCCTAGGTTTTCAGATTTCTGGTGCACTGCTAGATTTCCCTTAAATTAAGCAGAAAAAACAAGGGCGAAGAAGCAATATATAGGAGAAAGATTCTCTTGAATGCCTAGCCCTTTCTTTATTCTTTTTCCTTCACATACATGGTGCTGAATCTGCAATACTTGCTGGCCTAAGGATCGGTAAGAACCTAGTAGTGCCCTTCCATTTTAGGGTTTAGGTTAGATTTCTCTAAACGAAAAACGAGAATTAAAAAAAGGGATAGACTGTGATTGAAAAGTATTCCAAGTGTTTGATTTCTAATTTTCTAGAGTGAAAAAGGAAAGCCTTTTATAGGAGTCAAGAGTGGATATAAAAGTATTGGTAGAGCCCTTAGCAGTTAGCACACACGGAATCTCCCTCTCTCACAAAGGCATTTGGAGCCCTCTCCTCTTCTCCAACCAATTTGTCTCGTAAAACAAAAAATATGTCATTGAAGTGGAGGCTCATGATAGGTAAAGGGCTCCTGCTTTCTCTTATAATATTTACAAGTCCATTTGTTTTGACAAAAAAATGTTTTTATGGAAAACTGATTTGTTTTGCTGTGTTTAGTTACAACCATGAAAATTGATCAAGCAAATAGTTTATGTTCTTTGACTTAAATGGAACATCGTTGATATTTATTATAATTCCAAATAATAATATGAACAAAAAATTTCATTATAAAACATACATTAAATAGGAAAATATTTTCAAATTTTTGTGCCATTTGATTGCTTCAAATAAGAAAATAAACCCTAATTTGGAATCTAGGCAGAAAATTAGGCTAAAGAACAATTTTGGCCCTAATATGAGATTGTTTTTATCTCTTTAGGTTTTAAAGTTTTTATTTCTGATCATATTGGCCTTGCCATCGTTTTTTGTTATAAATATAACTTGTTAAGTGTGAGGCAAATGTCGTGCATTAAGACATGTTACTCATAAGTCCAATTCCATTAATAATGTAATTGTTAAATGCAGTGGCAGAGTTAGGAATTTTTTTCAGGGGGGCCAAGGTAAACATAATAAAATTCTTATGTATAAAAAATGACAAAAAAAAATCTTTATTTCACATTAAATTTAACTTAAAAAAGTTGTGCTCTACGCTCTTTCTTGGCATTAAAATCATTTATAATTGATTCTCAACTAAATTTTTTAGCAATCTCATTTTCTATATATAGTGTTAAATAGTCGCTCAAAAACTCATTGTCCATCTTGTTACGAGGCTTTGTCTTGACAACTTTCATGGCTGAGAATGCATTTTCTGTAGTTACTATTGAAACAGGAAGAGTAAGCACAAGTTTGATCAGTGGATAGATTTTTGATTTTCCAACTCTCACCAACCCTTGGCATAATTTAGAAAGTGTCAATAGATTCTTTAAATCTGGATGCTGAGGAACATCAAGCTCAAAAAGTTGAAGTTGAGTTTTTAAATTCCCTTTTTCTTGCTCTATGAAATCTTCAGGATAAAATGTGTAGGGTCTCAGTTTGTAGGCCAAGCCCAAAAGATATGGGATATGAGCCTAACAAGCTCAACACAATGAATTTGTAGAGAGTGGGTGAAAGAGCAAGACTGAGTGATCTGAGCAACGTCTCGTGCAGATTGCAAAGGATAAACAAGTATAAAAAGACACGTATAATTCAAATAGATTGATGTCCGAAGAGATAAATTAGTATTTATAAGACTAATACAATTATCAGAGCTACAGTCACTTTTCTTTTCTCTCTTTTATTATCTCCCCTTTTCATTTCGCTTCCTCCCCCTTTTGTATGAGGTCTCTTGTGCTTATATAGTTCTCTATTGGACTATCCTAGTTGTACACTTGTTCTTCATCTAAACGTTCACTTGAATATACGTCCCCATCAAGTATCTTCGTTGGTACTCCCTGAGTGGCGGTAGTTGAGACTGCACTGTTCAAGAGTTTTTTCCACATTAATGCGGCCAGAAAAGTTGCTGCAGTGCATTTAATGCGGTGGTAGTAGTTTTTCCCTTTAGATATTTCTCTGTTCTTATCATCTTCATATGCGCCTGAAGTTTAACTTTATCATTGGAATTGCTAGGAAGGTCACTCAAGCCCCTTAGATATTTGCTTGATTGATATTCATCATGTCCGAGGAGGACATACCTTTCAGACAATTGACACATACTTTGGACTATATTCTCAGATCATTTCCGGGCATATTTCTCTCGTCTGGAATCCTTCCTAATCATTTTCTCCTCTTCAGACACACCTTAGTATTCAAATAGGGCCCTAGGCCCAATACATAATTTTGGTCTCAGTTTGTAACCCAAGCCCAAAAGATATGGGATATGAGCACAACAAGCTTAACATAATGAATTTGTAGAGAGTGGGTGAAAGAGCTAAACTGAGTGATCTGAGCAACGTCTCGTGCAGATTGCAAAGGATAAACAAGTATAAAAACACACGTAAAATTCAAATAGATTGATGTCCGAAGAGATAAATTAGTATTTGAAAGGCTAATACAATTATTAGAGCTACAGTCACTTTTCTTTTCTCCCCTTTTCATTCTGCTTCCTCCTCCTTTTGTAAGAGGTTTCTTTTGCTTATACAATTCTCTATTGGACTATCTTAGTTGTACACTTGTTCTTTATCTAAACGTTCACTTGAATATACATCCCATCATGTATCTTCGTCGGTACTTCCTGAGTGGCGGTAGTTGAGATTGCACTGTTCAAGGGTTTTCTCCATATTAATGCGGCCAGAAAAGTTGTCGCAGTGCATTTAATGCGGTGGTAGCAGCTTTTCCCTTTAGATATTTCTCTGTTCTTATCATCTTCATATGCACCTAAAGTTTAACTTTATCATTGGAATTGCTAGTAAGGTCACTCAAGCCCCCCAACTATTTGCTTGATTGATATTCATCATGTCCGAGGAGGACATACCTTTCGGACAATTGACATATTTTTCAGACTATATTCTCAAATCATTTCCAGGCATATTTCTCCCGTCTGGAATCATTTCCAATCATTTTCTCTTTTTCGGACACACCTTAGTATTCAAATAGGGCTCTAGACCTAATACATAATTTTGGGCTTTTATCCCCACAAAATGTATTAGCAAGCTTGCAAATATCATCAATATAAAACATCTCATATCCATTAATAGGATTCAAATCTAAACTAAGAGTAAGTAACTCCACTACACCCTCGAATCTATTGTTCAATTCTTGTAACACAAAATCAATTGTGGCAATAAACACATCAACTCGATAATAATGCTCTACATCAATATCATCTTATTGACGTCGAGATCGACCATGCCTTCCTACATATCGAGCATTCAAATTAGGAATATCTATTTTGTGCTTCTCACAAAATAATTTTACTTTCTTAAGAAGATCTTCCCATCCGACTTCTCTCATTTTTGCAATCAATTTTTTAGTACTTGAAACAAGATCCATGGCATTTAGAATATCTTGAGATTTTTAATGCAAAACTTGAGAAAGCACTTCAGTGATTTCCATGATGTCCTTCATGAGATGTAATATAAAGATAAATTCAAAGGACATTATTGAGTTTAGAGCAAAATCTGCATCTCCACGCTGATGATAGTTTCCTTCTGTAGAAAGATTCTCTAAAACTTTATAAGTTGCATCAGATATTTTTATCAAGTTAGATATTGAATACAAGTGAGAGCCCCATTGAGTATCTCCAGCTTGCTTCAAAGTTCCAATTTGATTTAACCCTCTTCCGGATTCTATTTCATTATTTGCTAATTTTCTTGCAACATCAATAGCTTGAGTATTTTTCAACTCATCATTCCGTTTGCTAGAAGATGTAGTGGTATTAATGATTGAAGTCAAATTATTGAAAAACTGATGAACAATACTTACTTCAGAAGATGTTGTAATTAATGCAAGTTATAGGTGATGCACAAAACAGTGAATATAATAAGCGTAGGGCAGTGTCGGCTCTAGGATTATTTTCTAGGGGGTGTAATGAGAAATATAAATTATATAAAATCAAAAGCAAAAATGAAGTTGAATATATTGGAATTAAAAAAGAAAAAAGAAAAAACCTAAATGTAAGAAGTTTTACGATTACATTTTTTGAGGTTTCATATTTTGAAATTGTTATATAATATTTTCATTATCAATTCTATTAGTTATAGTTTTTTTTCAATGTACGTAGCCAAACAATTATTCATCCACTAATCTCCCATTTGATTGATTGATTTCAAAATTTTTAAGATCTAAATAAGCTTTTTATAAGGTTTAAGAATTAAGATTAACAAATTTATACATTTGTTGTTGGGCTTTTTAAAAAAAAAAAAAAAAGATCAAATTAGTTTGTTATTGGACTTTTTTGAGTGTTTAAAAAGGCAAGATATTGTTAAGAGCATTAGATTCAAACTTATTTCAATTGTGTTTAACAAAATTGTAGAGTTAGGGTGTTCAAATTTTTATTTAAGGGGTCAAAATTTTTTTTACATTATAATATATATTTTTTGGGCTAGTTCAGGGGGTTCATTTGAACCCCCTAAGCTTAATGTGGAGCCGCCCATGGCATAGGGACATTCTTTACAAATTAAAGCTTGCAACCCATTCCATTCTCCTCTCATGTTGCTCGCACTATCATATCCTTGACCTCGAATATTTTGAATAACTAACTCATGCTGAGAGAGAGCTTTAAATATCCCATCTCTTAAAGTTAAAGATGTAGTGTCTTTGACACGGACAAGATCAAAAAACCTTTCACAAATAAAACCATCTTTATCCACAAATCTCAAAATAAGGGCCATTTTCTCTTTTTTGGACTCATCACGAGCTTCATCAACAAGAATGAAAAATATTGCAACTCCTATCTCCTCACCTATCGCTTTCTTAACCTTACTAGAAATGACAGAAAGAATCTTCTTTTGGATCTGTGATGAAGTATATGAGGCATTCGATAGAGCATTTTGTAGTACAACTCTTGCAATCTTGTCATTGTAAGATGCTAATAACTGTATCAGTTCAATACAATTTCCACGATTAAGTGAATCCACACTTTCGTCATGACCTTTAAATGCACAAGCTTGAAATGCAAGCCAACGAACTACATCAATTGAAACTTGAATTCTTAGTCTATTAGCTGCAATTTGTTCAGAAGTATGCTTCTTTACTAACCTCTCAATGTGCTGAGAGCTATTCATTAGATCATTGCACGCTTTTAAAGCAATTTTGTGCGACGAGTTAGGATCTTTTCCCTCATGTTTATGCAAAGAACAATCTTCTCCTGCGACTTTCTTCCAATTTCTAAAACCTCCAACAACAAATGGATTATCACGTGCTGTTGGTTTACTAGTGAGATAACATACTAAACAATAGACGACATCATTTTTTGGTGAATATTCTAACCATGAAGGAAACATATCAAACCAACTAGAACAAAAGCTACGAGAATGCTTTTCATTTGTAGATGGATATTTGTCACTCATATATCGATATGGCCCATCTTTGAGATACTTTCTTACAACTTCATTGCGTTCATTAACGGGATATTTCCATATCGATTTTCGATCAGTAGGATCACATTCTATGGGAATAATATTTGTTTCTTCAAGTTCACATTTTTGAACTTTTCTAGGTGCTTCAGCATTTGAAGTTTCAGTATTTGAGATAGAGGATTGAGCAGTAACCTTTGAGTCTAGAACACTTTTCTTTTTAAAATAAGCATCAATTGTAGATCGCTTTCTCATAATTTATTTGCAATATGAAATCCTGAATATTGAATTTTATAATCTTAATATATCAAATTGATAAAATAAACATGTATATAACAATAATTTAATTTAATTGTCTAAGTCATTACTCTTACCATCAATTAAACAAATAATTAAAAAATTATTATTTTCAAATTATCATAAAATTTTCCTGGAAAGGCAAACTCTGACAAGTGACAATTGATCAACATAAAGCCTATTAGTAATTAGTATACACTTAAACCTAGACCCTAAAGTGTGTACAAATACCTAGACCTTATTCTATTAAGCTTTTAACATTTGTTTTTTTCTTTTTTTGATTCAACTACTTGCTAGACACTACAAACATAAAGCATATTCTAATAGCTACTAGAATATACTTTACTCTTTTACTCTTCTTCACTTAAACAGCTGAACAACAAAGTGAACAAACACTTGACATAGAGTGATAGAGAGACTGATAAAGGCATAGAGAGAGTGAGAAACTTACCAAACGTCCACAATGAAGATAGATTGAGGTGGTACCGCGATAGAGACGAAGGTAGCAGTGGCAGAGGCAAAGGTAGCTTGACTGCTTGTGTCTAGGGAAGTTTAGATCTTTAGGTTATCGGGTTGGGAAGTTTGGGTTGTGTTTGTGAATTTTTTTGTTTTGTTTTTTTTTTTTGTTTTTAACTATGTTTGTGAAGTTTAATGTTGTGATTTGTATCTATTTATTTCGATTTTATAGTCATGATTTAATTAGAATTTGGATTCCTAATTTAATTAGGAATAGAAATCTGACTAACAAGTGATTTGGTTTTTTTTTTTTTTTTAGCAAAATTATTTATGAGCCAAAAAATGGGCTGGGTTTTAAGACTAAATTGCTATGTATTTTTTGTCAAAAATCTGGGGGGAATGGTTCTTGCTTCTTTCTTCTTCTTTTTATTTATTTATTTTTTTTAAAGTACTATAATTCTAGAAAATTTTGAAAACTCAAGGGGGCCATGGCCCTCGGCCTAGACATGGTAAAACGGGTGGGTCGGGTCAATCAGGTCGCGGGTCGAGTCGGGTTGCGGGACGGGTTGAGTTGACCTGTATTTTTCAAACAAGTTTTTTTTTTTTTTTTTGGGAAATAGATGCAATTTGTCAATTGTTTCTAAGTTCCTTAATTGTGATTAGATTCTCACTGATAATACTGTTACCACTTACCAATTACTACTAAACACTTGATACCCAAATTTGGTGCAACCCTTGTTCCAGCTTTCTTGGTATAATTTTCGATCTGTTTAAAGTAGGAAGAGAAAATGAAGGTGGCAAGTAAAGAATGACAAACTATAATAGAGTATATAACATATTAAGTGAAGAAAAAAAAGTAAATATTTTATAAGAATTATACCTCAATCTCAATTTACTCAATGTTGGTAGACGTGGCAAAATGGGCGGGTCGGGTCGGGTCAATCGGATCGCGGGTCAAAACGGGTCATTTTTAAGTGGGTCAAATGGGTTACGGGTCAAACAGATTGCAGGTCAAACGGGTCGGGTCAGAAAATTCTGACCTGTTTTGCCCCGCCCCCCGCCATTGGTTAAATGCCAAATATATATGCGATGTTGATTAAAATTCGTCTCTGTCTACCATATAAAGTCATTTATGTTAATCGTGATTGTTAAGTATTAGGTAAGTGCTACCCATTTAGAAGTTATGGACAACCAAGCCAACAGTTATGGCTTCTCAAAGTTTTCAAGCTTCATATGGATCATTTAGAGAAAAAAAAAAAAAAAAAAATTTATGGTGGTCAACAATTGTTCAACGACGGTGAACAGTATATCCTGGAGAGAGAATTTTATATCACTGTATTGCGAAGATTGTACATTTGTACTGATCAGGTGGGGTCTACATAAATTATAAATATATTAATGAGTCAAACTATATTTTTTTTGCATCAAAGTGACATTATTATTATGATGACATCCCACTGACACTGTAATATTTATGATCAATCATGATCAAAAAAAAAAAAAAAAATGATCAGTCCCTCTCTTGTTCTCGCATATACTGATACGGTTGCACATCAAGCTCGCAAACACGTACAAAACATTAGCAATGGTAGAATAAATTCTACATACTCAAATCTCATCCATCGTTCTATTTGGTCCGCCAGACGTATTCAAAATAAGTTGCAATTAATTACAGGCCTTCCTGTTCAAGCAAAGTGAAAATGCATGCGCAATATATAAAACTTGAAAAGTTACAGTAATCATGCTGAGAAAGATGTATAAGGAGACTGTTTGTTTTAACAAATCCCTAATGAGCTGGGATGCACGGATGCGGCAAAACGCCCGCCACACCAGCATTCGACGCGGCGACGCGCGAGGAATGCTGCTGCCTGCGCGTCGGTACTGGGTCCAATTTTTTATTTATTTATTTTTTACAACTCGTGCCGATGCGGCGCAGACTCGGCCCGACTCGCACCGAATCAGGCCGAATCAGTCCATAACGGCCGAAACACACTGTATCAGTGCCGGACAAGAAAATGAAAACAAACAAAAAATGGATAAAAATTTGTGACTCACTTTCTTTTGAGCCAGCAATGATGGAGAGGAAAGAGGATAGAATTATTAGGAGAAGGAAAGAAAGTCTCTCTGTGTGTCACTCAGTTTGCCACTACTGGGCCCTGCTTTTCTTGCTACTTCGACAATTGTGCTAACTGAAGGCAAAAAGTTTATCAAAACAAAAATAACTGAGGGCAAAAAGGAAAAAAAAAACGATTTTCAAACCCACGTGAAGGTGGCTTTATTAAGTGGGGGTATTAAGGATTTAATTTAATTTAATTTAATTTTGTCTTGAAAAGGGATATTAAGTGGGTTGTATTTAATTTATGAATATCATGTTTTAGTTATTATTACTTTTAAATTTGTTATATGTTTATATAATGTGAAAAAAATGTTTCGCAATATATTAAAAGTATAAATAAAAATATTTTTAATAATTTTTTAATTGTAATACCTTGTCGTACTTGCATCTTACTTTTTTAAAAATTACTGAGTTCCATACCCGCACCCGCACCCGCACCCAAATTCAAAAATGTACCCGTGCTTCATAGCTAATGAGCTTAGTGGAAGAAGCATTTTCTCTTTAAAAACTTACTTAGATTATGTATGTTGTTGCAGACTTATTCAGTCTTGCGGAACATACTAAATTAGCATAACCATAATCAATGTCAAAAGAAAAGCTTTCTTTATGTTGTCTAATCATTATCCTAGCTCTCTTTCCTATAAAATTCTATAATGCATTCCAATGAATGGCTGTGAGAAAGTTGTTTGACATGGAATGAGTCAAGAAATGTTATCCTTCCTAATTATAGACAATATTCCCATGTTATTTCTTTCATCAAAAGTATCTTCCAAAGATCTCCATGTGCAACAAACCCTTATTTTATGTTCATGTTGAAAGCTAAAGAATACTTTAAATAGCAGTCACAACTAGTAACAAGTGTCATTTGCCATTGACTTAAGAAGCTCGGATCTTTCTCTTGCTAGCTATTTACCATTTCTTCTAGTTAGTTTAAGGAAACCTCTTTCTTTTCATACCCTTCATGGCAATCAGAACTTTCATGTTAACCTTTTTAATGGTTATCCTTCTCCTTCAGCGAAACTTTGGCTCCATAGCAGCATCGAGGCCCGCTGGTACTATTCATCCACCAGCAATTCCTAGAAGCTACTTGAGCTCACCAAAGGCTCCTCCTACTGTTTCATTTACTATAAATCGCTATAAGATGGTCGAGACTGAAGCCTTTCGCCCAACAACTCCTGGTCATAGCCCCGGTGTAGGTCATGACACACCACCAGCTGCGGCATAATAGTGATATAAGTTTTAGTCCATTGACAGATTGATATGTTATAAAGATTTCTTTACGAGGGTTTCTTTGATCAGTGTTTTTAAGGATGTGTTAGGATTTTTAAGAAGCACTTCTGCGTTCAATGTGAAGTACTCCCAAAGGTGAAGGTAGCTAGTAAACATGCGTGATATGGTGTTTTGAATTAGTTTGTCATGGTTTCTTTGTTTTTAAGATAATTTTGACCTTGTTTCTCTGTGTTTAATTAAGATATATATTGAGATAAATCCCTAAGATTGTGTCTTTTCAGAAAAGCTAGTACCAATGATCATTAATGTAGCTTAATTGGTTGATGAACTTCATAGCTCAAATTTGGTCCACTCTTTCTGTGTTCTCTCTTGCTCCCCTCGCCGCGCCCCCCTTTCTCCATAAATTATTGGATTTAAATCACATCATAGTATGACAGTTTGTCCTTTACTTCTAAGAGATCCTACTTAATTTTTCACAAAAGCTGCGTAATGCGCGCGACAGCACCGTGTCCACTATCACCTGGGCACTACTACAAAGCTTCTTAAGCTGTCATTGAAAAGGAAGAGAAGTAGTGTAGTGATTCATTAGAAACTTGATCTAGGGAGAATGTAAGGGTCACCCTTTTCTTGTTTATGATTGGTGTGCTGTTGTAGGCAACCAAAAATAAAACCTATACTCTTAAAAATATATATAATAGTGCGAGTAAAGATCATTCTCACAGAGAATATCTAGCTTAGTTTTATGCTACGTGAACAAGGAGGGAGGGTTTGTGTATAATGAAAACAATTTTAAGAAAAACAACTAAAGAATAATTCAAATTAAAGTATCAAAATCAATCAAGAGAACAAACCTTGGTCCAAGTCAACATCCACCATCAGAATTTTGTAACTGATCATTGATGCAAGTATATATTAATTCATACTTTGAATATTCACCGTTGGAATTATTTTTCTATCTCTCCTTAATTGCAGTTAATTAGAAAATAGGAGATCTAATTAACCCTAACTACTAAAAAACCCAAGACAAGCGCTAAAGGTTTAATTTAATAGCAATCTTAAGAATTAAAGAGATCAATGAAGCTAAACAACACATATACAAGCGGTTGCATTTAATTTAGTCGAGCGTTTTTCCTAAGATCTAATAATTTCTGGCGCAGCAAATCATTAAATCTTGGTTGCTTCACAAGTTAGAGAGATCAAACAATTACGGATTTGATATCTAACCTAGCAGTAAATTGAAACGAATAATAAACTATTAGGCCTCCTAGTAATTAAACGAGTCAATTATTAAAATAAGTACAGAAGAACATCCGATATTCAAATCATAAATTTAACAATAAAAACAAATTAGATCTCACAGTTTTATTGATTCCGAGGCTTTAATTTCCTTCAACAAAGTATAAAAATTTTAGCCATGTAGAACCATGACAAAAAACTCAAAGGAGAAAATTAGAGAAGAGGGGAGAGAGAGGTGTGTGTGTGTCTATGTAATTTTAATTTCTCCTCCCCTTTTACACGTTAATTCCCCCTTTCCTAAGATTACAAAATCTCCTAAAAATATTCTAAATAATAACATACAAATCTAACTAATTAAGAAAAAATATTAAAAATAAAACAAAGTCCTAATATAACTAGGAAAGTGGTATTTTTCAATTGGAAATTTCGTGCATCATATCTGGAACCTTCCAAAAATAAACCACATCAGATCTGCATATTAGAATTTTAAGCAAAAAAACATTCCAGAACGTCAACAGTGCAAGTGTAGCAACTTCAAGCCCGATTTTGACCTTGATACGGCCCGTATCTCTCAAAACTCAAAACAAGAAAGTTGTAGAGCTTTGTCTTAGTGTTCCATAGCATCTTGAATCATCTCAATCAGAGATCTAATGAGAGATTTATGCCCAGATTACGAAGCAATGTCAAAACTGTCCAGAATCACCTAATTAACTATGTTTTGCATTTTATGTCTCCATTTGCATCCTAAATCAAAATATAAGAATAATGAGTATATTTAGGCACCAAATAAATATAAAAGACTAAATATTAAGGGATAAAAATATGACATTTTGCATTCTATTTAATGATTTATGCCACAACTATAGTTTCAAAAACATATCCAAGCAGCAAAAGAAAATATATTAGTGAGAAGAGCCCTAAAAATATATCTATATATATGTATAATATATAGCTAGTGCACCACTATCTCTATCTTCTTTGTCCTGAATCTGATATTGTTCTTTTCCTAGGTCAGATATGCATAATATAATATAGAACAGTGGCCTCAAAAATGTCATGCACTGGTACTAGCTGCCCCACCATTTGTTAGTCTATACTATGCAAATAGAGGCATTATAAGTACTAAAAGTCTTGGTACATAAACTTTACAAATTCATACAATAACTTTTTAAAAACAAAACAATACCAAAAAAAATAAATTTATTTTCTACTTTATTATTATTGTGGCATTAACTACATTCATTGTGTTGTTAATTTGTAATACTTTTGTAATAAAATAGTAATACTATTAATATTTTCAATTTACATATGTCAAGATTTTAAAGGATTTTGATTAAGGAGAGAACAGTGTCAAGAAATCTGCCATCAATCAACTGCAAAGTTGACATAGAGAAGCTCACTTACATCCATATTATAGAGAACTCTCATTACTTTAACTTTCTATTTGACGAGAATTTTTACAAATCTACAATACACTGCTACTTTATACTCTACATATATACAAAACATCAAGATGATCATAAATAAATAACTATTAAATAGCTATTTCATATATAAAGTGTTGATATTTTAAGTTTTTATGTTTAAAAAAAAAAAGAGTTTATTTATCAAATATAAAACAAAATATCCATATTAAGAAAAATGAAAATGTGTAGTAGTATAATCATATTGGTTTTTTTTTTTTTTAGAAACCCAACCGTTGGCTTTTGGAACATATCAATCAAATTAAAAATTATTGAACGGTGTAATCATAACAAAACGTTATACTAGATTTTACTTGATCTTGTCTTTATACATATAACAATGGTGATATATTATTAATTTTACATCGAATTTTCTGATCCACCTCTCATTTTGAAGGGGATTGATATATCTTCACTTTGGTCTAGAAATCATTACGATCCAACGATCTGATTTTTTTTTTTTTAATTAAAGTTGGTCAAACCACATATTTTGGTATAGAAATCTCGGGTTTGTCATACTTTAACTAGTTTGGGAATTTTGGAGGGCTTTCAAGGTCTCAATTAATTTTTTGGTTGAAGCTTTTGTGTTGTAGCTGTGTATAGCTTCTGAAGGGCAAATGGGAATGCAACGGCTGCCCCTTCTTATCTAATGTTTAAACGAAGTAAGAAGGATGTGAAAGATTAAGAACAGAATGAGGATACCAATGAAAAATGAAAATTATTTCACAATTATTTTTGTTATTATTCATAGGTTATACTATATTTTTTGGTATTATATATGAGTTTCATTCTATTTCAACTAACTTTTACCTTTATCTACAATAATAAATTTTTAATTTCAACAAAATATACGATATTCAAATACAACCTTAGTGCTTTTCTCTTTTTAAGAAACTTATCATGGTCATTTGTTAAAGTCCAAAACAGAGGCGCCTTGCATCAGGACTACTAGGGAGACAATGTAAAAGTTCTACATCAAGCCACCTTGATCGAAACCCTCAAGGAAAAACCAAAACTTTGGGCCCAAAGCCCACACATGCAAACACTAAAAAGAAGGCCTCCATAAGGTTTAAAACTCATTATGGGTCTTGACCAAACAAGAGAAAAAGATCTCCCCCATGGGCGATCCCTACTAAGGGAAAAGCTATGCTCTCCATAGTTACAAGTTACAACAAACGGCAATTGGGCTTTCTCAAAATTTATTTCAAGTTTGCCAATTTAAAAAAAAAAAAAAAGAATTTATTAAAAAAAAAGAGGAAGAAGAAGAAAAGAAATTGCACAAAATGCCTTGGTAGAAGATTATCTAAAATAGGGTAAGAGATGAATATAGGTAATCAAAACCAAAAATCACTCACATGAAGGTTTTTTAAAGAAACTTACAATGGTGTGTGTTAAAAATACTTAGTATTCTTAAAAAAAAAAAAAAAAAAAAAAAAACAACCAAAAATCACCCAAAAACCTACCACATATAATTAGAAATTTCTACCCCAATATGGGGATTTGCTACAATTGCTCCCTATTTTTAGGGAGCACTATTCCTTTCCCAGATCAACATTTTATTATATTTAGGGTTTGGTTTACCTCTAGTACATTTTTAACTAGACATGTCTTTTTGTTTTAAATATACAATTGCAAGTGGTCGTGAATTTTAATCTCTACATTCTATTTAGTTAGTGAGTGATGTGCAGCCTCTCGTTAAAACAAAATGGGATTCATTTTAAAAATTACTGGAGACAAGTCAAACCCTTATTTTTATATCTTTGTAATTGTAATAAAAAAAAGTGGATGCTTTGAAAAGTGAGAGAAATTATAAAAAATAATATTTACATGATTTTTTATGACACAAGGGAAGGATTCTTAAAGATTGATAAGAAGCTAGGGGACTGAGAGAGGCTTAGGGTTTGTTTGGTACTGCTGTTTAAACACTAAAAATTGTTGTTTAAACAACAATAACACTTCTGACATTTATTTCTATAACACTATTTCCACACTACTGAAAACTGAATAACAATACTTAAATATTGTTGCCAAATGGGTCCTTAGTTTTTGGTTTTTGAAGAACTTTCAGGACTTGCCTTATACAAACGGATACATATACCTTTATGGACAAAACTTAGGTACAATACCTTAGGTTCTATTCCTTAGGTTTATCTCTTAAAATTCAGCCATGTGGCTGTTTAAGTAAAAAATACACTTTCATCGTATGAGAAAAAATCCACATGATTGAATTTTAAAAAGAAAATCTAAAGAACAACATATAAGTACTATACCTAAGCCTTGCTTTATATTTATATAAGCTTACAAAAAGTGGAAAAAAAATGAAAAGTAAATAGTAATGCACAATAGTCAACATTGACAGATGAATAATGCCGCATAGTAATTGTCAAAAATAATTATGATTCTTTGTGTAAGCAGTAATTGCACAGTAATGCACATACATCCAAAATATTGCACATTTAGGCTATGTTTGGTTCCCGTAAAATATTTTCTGAAAAATAAATATTTTTCAAAAATGCTATTTTTGAAAAAGGAAAATATTTTCACGTGTTTGGTTGTATTATGAAAATTATTGTAGAAAATATTTTCATGTGTTTAACATTATCAATAATACTTCTCCCCATAAAAAAAAAAAAAAAAGGGACTGAAACTTTTGGAAAATATCCATTCATGGCTATAGTATTATTTATGATAGTTAAACATTATCAATAATACTATAGCCTACAAATCTTTGACCAGTACAAAGGTAGTTTTAACTTTTAAGACATTCTAGGCTATGACAAAGTGAGTGGCTGAAGAGGGAAATATTGACGAATATTGTGAAAGAGATCTGCAATAGGATGATATTAAACTTGAACAAAAATCTATTATGAAAGCTTTAAAACTTACTTGATTCTAGAAAACTTTGAACACTGATTCTCATTTAAATTCTTGAAAATGTTATAAGGACAATTTTTTCTGATACAAGGGAAGGATTTTTAGAGATTGATAAGGAGGATAGTAGACTGAGAAATGCCCCATTTGGTACACCTACTCAAATATATGTTTTCCGTTTTTAAACAATATTAAATGTAATTTTTACACACTTTTTCACCCACACGTATTTCTGTATATGTTTTTAGTTTTTAAGTGCATGTACCAAACAATCCTAAATGTCAAAAATAATTTTTTATTTCTCTGCATGAATAGTGACTGTACAGTAACTGTTAGAAATAATTTTCTAATACGTCCGAAAATATTGTAGACTATAAATTCTTCAATAATACTTCTCCCTATAAAAAAGAAAAAAGAAAGGAAAAAAGAAAAAGAAAAAAAAGGGATTAATACTTCGGGAAAGCTGAGATTAAATAGTGAAAAGTTTGAATAATTTTGATTATTAGCTAGAGAACTAATATCAAATAGTGGAAATCTTTAATAATTTTGATATGAAGATATAAGGTTGATTCTTGTGCTTCATGAGATTGATAATTTTGCTAAGGGTCATGTTAATAGATGCCCTTAGGATAATTGTTAATAAACTATAATAGGAAAGTTTTGACACTATTTTTATGAGGAAAAAAAAAAAAATGTCAACAATATTTATTGTTCTATCATTTTCCCAATAAAATGTTTTTAAAAATAGTTCATAAACTTAATGCAGAATTATTGTGGAACTTATCCAAAGTCATTCTGATTCTGTAAATAAACTGGTAACCTTACGCTATACGGAAATGACTAAATTGATATGATATCTATGCATTGTTTGAAAATAATTCAAAGGAACTGCTAGTCCCGATAGTCTTCATACATAGCTCGAGAATCTTGAAAATAAGTACAAATTCTTCTTCACCATCTAATACTTGTGATGACACTTCTAATAAATATTTGTAATATTCTTTTTTGGACTAAACTACTAAAAATTCAGACTGATCTTGACTCTTTTGGAGGAGAAACTGGTTTTTGGAAACTAATTCTTCTTTTATTTTAGCTTTAACATTGTCACCTTTATATCTTGGCCACCATCTAATTGTTTTTTCTAACAACATATTTCGTTTGTGACTGTTGTGAGAAATCATAATCCCATCCCGTCATCAATGGAATTCGCAGTGGACATAATAGACTAATAGTTTTGGAAAAGGCATAAGTGCACTTTTAGTCCCCATATTTTGGTTTTTTTTTTTTTTTTGGTCCCTACATTTTAATTTTACAATTATTAGTCTCTAAACTAATTAACACGTGTTATTTTCATTCTTTCCGTCAGTCAACTGATAGAAATATCTGAGGTGGCTGACAGAGGAATTAAAATTTTATAAAAAATACCATGTCATCATCTATTTTTTTTTTAATAATTTATCAATTTTAACTAAATAAAAAAAAAAAAAAAAAACAGAACTAAAAACAATAAAATACATAAATTTAGATTTAATTCATTTTGAAAAAAAACACATAAGAACATGATTACAGATTTAAACATTATCATAAGAACATAAGAGCACAAACCCAAAACCAAACACAAACTCAAATTTAAAAACACAAAGAACACAATAACAAACAAAAAAGAAGGAATTCAAAATCATACAAACCCATAAATCATCAAGAACACACAAGAGCACAAACCCAAAAAAATCATACAAACCCCGAAATCAAACACAGAAAAATCATAAAAGAATATTGTAAAAAAAAAAAAAAAATCAATCCATATATATACACAAACCAAATTATCCAAAAGAAAAAATAGATTTAAATCTGAAAATTAAATCAATACAATCATTAACAAAATACCCACAAAATTGAACAAACCCAGCTCAATCTCTCAACCATACCAACACAAACCTAGCTTAACCATACCAACACAAAGCAAAACATCTTAGCCTCTCTTTAAACCCACAATGGACGTACTAGACCTGGAAAACCCAGATCTACCCACCACTGTGTGACCCAAAAAAATTGAACTAACACCACTGATCTGATCTAGCCACCACGATCTCCACCCCCACTAATCTGGCATAGCCATCAAACCTAACCAACTCGATCTAGGTGTGTGTTTTATTACACATGTTACATGCTCATAAAGCCTCATAACACTGAGCACATAAACACATATACCTAACGTTTACCCTTTGTTTTTCCCTTTAACCTCCATATCTCATTTTTGTGGATCAAGTGCTGTTCAAGATGCTTCTAGATCAAAGACTTTAGAAACCCCATCTCTTCCTTAATGAGACAAGAATTGATCATGAACAAGAAAACAAGCGATAGTTGCGGCGGTGACTGGTCGATTTGGTTGTCTTGGGAGTATTTGATGGTGGTGTAATGAGGGAAGAGCTCGGCGGGGAGGTTGTCGTCGGAGATGGAGGCGTAGTTGAGAGGGAAGTGGTTGCGTTGAAAGCAAAATGGGTAGATCCAGATCTTGGCGATGAAGTCAACAATGGTGAAGGGGTTGAGAACAGAGCGACATGTGCAGCAACGGAGAGGGAAGTAAGGGAGGAGGGTGATGTTCAGAAGAGGTATGATCGGAGAGTAGATGGCAAAGACTGGGACGACGTAGTTTGAGGATTCTTGCTTCATGCCTGGGATCATGTTCCATGGCATTCAGACTTCGTCTTGCGATTTTAATTCCAGGAATTCTGTCATTTTGGGATTTTGAATTCCTTCTTTTTTGTTTGTTATTGTGTTCTTTGTGTTTTTAAATTTGAGTTTGTGTTTGGTTCTAGGTTTGTGCTCTTATGTTCTTGTGATGATGTTTAAATTTGTGATCATGTTCTTGTGAGTTCTTGTTCAAAATGAATTAGATCTAAATTTATGTATTTTATTGTTTTTAATTCTATTTTTTCCTTTTTTATTTAGTTAAAATTGATAAATTATTAAAAAAAAAAAGATGCTAATGTGGCATTTTTTATAATATTTTAATTCTTTTGTCAGCCACCTCAGATATTTCCGTCGGTTGACTGATGGAAATGATGAAAATAACATGCGTTAATTGATTTAGGTACTAAAAGTGGTAAAATTAAAATGTAGGGACCAAAATAAAAAAAAAAAAGCCAAAATATAGGGACTAAAAATGCTTTTACGTCTTTTGGAAAATTGAAAAAGTGTGGAGGAATTGGATAATTTTTTTCAAATATTTAAATTATTGTGCATAGAAAGAGGGTAACATTTCCAATTCAGCTCCAAAATACGACCACCACTTATTAAACCATTGAGGAAGAAAGTTAATTTCTTTGTAACAGTCAAAAAAGAAAAGCTAGGAATGTTAATCACTTTCATTATTTACTTGTTTCTTTGTGCTTTAATGCTCTAGTAACAAGCACCACAATATAAGAAACATGTATGTGGGTCATGTCGGCATGGAGTACAATGTGGATAAGCCGTAAACAAGATCCTGGAGGTATTTACTCAATTTGTTTCTCAAAAGAAATGGACAAACAGTCAAACTATGATGCGATTTATGCCAAGAATTTGCAGAGGAATAGGCGTGGCAGGGGAAGAAAGAGCAAGTAGGACCAAATTTGATTCTTACACACTCCTTCTCATACATTATCCATACACATCAAAAACATCATATATTAAACGTAGCATCAATAAAATATATTGACGTTTGTAGACACCACATTTTATACTCCTTACAACTCGGGCCCCGTTCCCCAATGATGGTAAAATTCTATAGCCCAAGGTTGGTTTAGGGCTCGATTAGATTGAAATTGACTTGAGGAAGATTTTTATGGAAAATATAACTCTTTTATGAGCTAAATAAAACTATTTTTGGAAAACAAAGGATACGAAAACCCTAGGGTACGTAGACATGCGTATGCGTACGCATGCTCTAGACCTACGTACACATGCTTCATGTATGTGTACACATACACAGGCATGCGTACGCATGCTAAGGTTTTAGAAATTATGAAAGGAAAGTTTTTTTGCATTAAAGCTAAGGTTTGGAATGAAGCCCACATCGTTTGGGAGTCGTTCCAAACCCCCATTTTTCAAATATAAAAAGCCATATATGGTACCTTTTCAAAACAAATAAAAAATCCTAAGGGAAACACAAAATTCACTAGAAATAGTAAACCAAAGAAAGAGTTTTTCACAAAACATACTTAAGTCAATATTTTCTGATTAGGACGAAAGAGTTTTTCACAAAACATACTTAAGTCAATATTTTCTGATTAGGACCTTTTCTGGCCTTGATCTTCAAGCTTAAGATTACTAATCATTTTTGTATTTGATTGTGAATAGATTGACTTAGGGGAACAATCAAAATCAAGCTTAGGAGCTTTAATTTTTGAGGTATAGCCTTCTTGCCTTTTCTTGCTTTAATCTTCCTTTTTTCCTTGTTTTTCTAGTTTGGTCTATGTTTTAATATGTTTGTTTAACTTAGGGTTTAATAGCTTTCTGTTATAAAGCATGTTAGGTTGTTAGTTTTAGTTCTGCACTTTTTTGTGTGTTACTGTTTCTGGGCTAGGGTTTTGAGGTGTAGATGTGTACACATACTTAAAATATGCGTATGTATACAGCAGGGTTACGTATACAAGCCCTATGTATGCACATGCATATTCAAGCCCAGAAACCCTAATTCAACCTTTTTGCTTTGTTTCTTTATTTAGTTTGTACAATATGCTTTTGTTTTATCTTATTTTATGTTTCTTAGGTCTTCGTTTCTTTGTTTGTTTTCCACATGCTAAACTAGGGTTTCTCTTTAATATTTCCTTTGTTTGCCATGGACATGCATATGATATGAACATACATTGATGTATAGGTACTGTGATGCAACAAGGTAAGACATGCACTCACATGGACATGCATTTGTTTAAGATATGATCTTGATCTTATTTTGATAAACATGAATGTATATTTGCAAATGGTTTGCTTTGGATATGATAACATGATTGTTTGATCATAACATGCTTATGTTTTTACCCTTGTGATATCTTGTTTGTTTGCTGCCTTGGATATGATTTGATATGTATGCATGATTAGATGTATGTTAGGGTTTCAATGCTATATGTGATGTGATGTTAGGGTGTGGGATAGGACAAGATGCAGGTTAGGGTTTTGAGATGATCGATGCCATGTTGTTTGCTTAGATATATGCTAGTGTATGTGTGAGTTTAGTATGCAATATTGAACATGCCTTTAATGAGATTAAGATGTAAGGCACAATGAGTAGAAGCTGACCCACAAGTCAGGTGGTCTTAGGTGCCTAACACCTTCCCAAGCCGTACCTAAACTCTAAACTCATACTCTGGTAGTAAGATCAATCATTTCATGTAAGAGCGCTATATTTATGGTTCCTAGACCTAATCTAGGTAGCGACTCCATCCTTTTTCTGCCCCTGTCTACTTGGCTGAGGTGTACTCCCTTTTATTTTTAGGATAAAACCTACTGCGCCTATAATGGCGACTCCATTAGGGATAGAGAGTTTGATTCCAATGTGTCCTATTTCTTAATCTTAATAAAGGCTTGTTAAATACTTGTTTGCACACACTTCACTTGGTTCTTTTGTCCCTTTTACTCCAGTTGGTGATGAGTGGGAATATGAGTACGCTCTATTTGGGCCAAAGTCTTTCAGAGTTCATCCCACCAATTCACAATTTGTGCCATTGTCTATGATGGGCTTTAAGTACGTTAATGGTTTACCACCAATCCACAAAAGTCCATTTAGGCCCTCGGTTGAAATCATGGCCCACCTAGTTGTGAGTAACCTACTGATTTGTCCTTTTAGCTTTAGGGAGTCTACCCACACTTAGAGAGATCATAGATCCTATCAATAAGAGGGTACCATTTTATATCTTCATATATCTTGTGTTCACCTAATTCTTAAAGACAAATAAAAGATGTAAAAACTTGAGGATGACCTAAAAGTTATGGCATACCCTAAGATATTGGGATAAAGGAAAAGTGATTCTCACATGTAAGAGGCTTGTCCTAAGGTCCAAAGGTATATCTTAACTTAAAAGGTTCATAATACCATAACCTAGTTGTTATCATAAGCCTAAATCTAAAGGCCTTTTGAAAAGGAAAACCTTGGGCCTCAGGTAACAAACATACTATGGACTTAGCATCCAACATCCTACAAAGTTAATATGAAATTCCCTAATCTTGGGCTTCCTTATTGTATACCAAGGCCCAAAATGAGGAGAAATTCATGGGCTTTGAAAGGAAGGCTACAATATATCCTAGCTAGAGGGCTACTTCAAGAACAAAAAAATGATGATAATGAATAAAAAAAAGAGCCCAATGGTGATGGATATGTTAGAAGCCCATATTTGACAAAGGGTTGAAAATCTTTAAGCGCATTCTAGTGAAAACCCACGAGAGTAAGATGAGAGCTTATTGTAAATGGAAAAAATCCCAAATGAAACAAGGGACAAAGTTCATGAGAGGAAAGGGAGTGATTTTTGTAAATGGCCCTTTATTAAAATGGACTTAAAGACTTTTGTTGGGAAATTTAGACCCTGGTTGATAGAATTAACAAGTTTTAAACTCAAGTTGTTAATTAGATTTATTATGAATAAAACTTGTTAAAACAAACAAACATCAATATCATGTCAAAATCATGCAGCGAAAAAATTAAAGAAGACAAGATATGATGACCTAGGAAACCCAATGAAACCAATCAGTTTCACAGTAAAAAAACCTGGGGGGAAACCTTCCCGAAAAGCAATCCACTATAGTAAAGAGAAGTTTCAGATCTAGTACAAAATCTTTGTCCCTAGATTCTACAATTCCGTAGATGAACTCACAGCAGAAACCTTTTACTGCTTCAGAACCTCTGAACTCTTCAATATATGAACGCCACCCTTTGATGTTGCACGGATCCCAATACGTGACTAACTCCTTTGCACGAATCCCAGTACATGACTCACTCACCAACTTAAGGAAGAATAATGTTGGCTGCAAAGTTCTTCACTTCATCAACAATGAAGATCAAGAAGCACTTGGTTACAAAACTCTGAGGTGCAAAGACGCAGTAGCTTCTTTCGGAGAGAATAAGGTATCGGTCACCTTTTTGCCTAAGTTCTCCTTGTATTCTCTTATGTGACGGCCTCTAAAATGAGCCTTATATAGGTCTAGGGTTTCGAGAAAAGAAACCTTACTCAAATACATAAGCCTGACCCAAAAATAAAAATCTGAATTCTCGTAACCTCAACAGATAGCAGCTATCGAGGAGATGTTGAGAAGGTGTCGAGGGGACAGAAGCTTTCTCGATTGATCGATAAGTTATCGAGAAGTTATCGAGATTGCGATAAGCATCAGCTGAAGATCTCGACAGATAGCCAGGTGTCGAGGAGCTATAAAGCAGCTATCGAGCTTTAAAATTCAGCACTTTCTCACTTGATTCTTGGACAGACTTACATGGCTTTAACACTTGAACTTGAAATAAGGTTTTTGGAAGTATTAAACACATCCTAGATCTACCCAAATACAAGTAAAATGCGTTTTGTCAAAGGATTAGCCAACTACATAAAATAGTGACATATGTTCTTAACAAGTAAACCACATATGTCTTAGCAATCTCCCCCTTTAGCAATTCGTGACAAAACCACAACAAACAAATGAACATATGAGAGAAGTCATAAATCACTCAACTCATACTTATTAGTTGAATATAATAAAATCTATCCTATCACAAACCCTTGAAAAACTTTGCAAGAAAAGAGTTTATGGCAAGTAGACTTTGACAACCTGTATTTCTGAAACACTTTAAACAAAACTCATCAAGACATCTTTGTGTAAAACAGAAATAATAGATTGCATACAAGTATAAGAAACATGTGTATGAAGAAAGAAAAGAATCAACATATGTAAAGGTAGGTGAAAGAAACATACATCAGTATATAAAGAAGATAAGCACAATGTATGTAAACAAATGGTCAGAAGACCCAAGGTATAAGAACAAGGAAGTAAGCATTCCCCCTAACATGATGAAACACATCTCCCCCTTACAAAGGAATGTATTTCTCCCCTTAACATGTAGAATCTTTAAAAGGAAACCACATATCTCCACAAATTCTCCCTCTTTTTGTCATGATTGACAAAGGTTACAAGAAGCTAGAAAGCTTCACCCGAGAAACAAAAAGATGATCAAGGATGATCAAGGGGGCATAAAGAATCCATATAAATACATGAATGTAATGAAACAAAATGCTATGGATGACAAGATAAAAGAAAGATGCAAAACATGTAAAAAAAAAACACATCTTTCAATAAGAAAAATGTTAGGCACATAGATCACAAAACACACACACTAAACAAGTCTAACCAATTTTATATTTTAAAAACAAGTCAAGACAATTTAGTGAGTATATATTAGCACATGTAAGACTTGTGATAGCCAAATCACATTGTACCTACACATGTATCAAGAGTAGTAAAGAATATTGCGTGTTGTGTATGAAAAACATCGCAAGATTGCATATGTGTATACATGTTATAATGATCTGAGATATGAGAAAATAACTTTAACTTACACACAACCATAACTGTTTAATGGGGACTATCACCTTCGAGGTACATCTTATAACTCCCACATCTCCTAGAATACACGCTTGCAACCATATTTAAAGCATTTTTGATCTTTTTGCTTTCTATTTTCTTTGCATATTTTCTTTTATTTTTAGCACATCATACATGGGCATAAAAAGAGAGAAAAGAAATACTCAAGATGTTAAGCATTTGACATCGCACTTTTGCTATGCCGAAGCATACGAATGTCTTTGACATTGCACTTTTGTTATGTCAAAGTAGACAGGTGTTATATTATGATTGGCGGGCAACAGTGGTGAGATGATTATTTATGCCTTTCTCTTAGGATTTTCTAATCCTACCCGTCAAAAAAAGTGATACAAGTGTTAAGTTTAAAAGATAACTTAATCTTACTAATCACAAACAAGAGCCACAAAACTCACTTGCTTAATTGTGCATAGAGATGCTCATCTAAGCTACAACAGATACAAAGTTTAGAAAACTCTGTTTCAATGGTCATCCAAGGCACACAAGTACCAAAGTACACAAAATATACACTGTTTTTGTATTTTTCTAATTTGTCCTTTTTATTTTTATTTTGGAAAAAAAAAAACAAAATAGAAAAACTAAACAACCAAACAAAAACAGACAATATGAGAGCATGAAAGAAGGATGCATATGCATGAAGACATGATAGAAAAATGTAGATGCATGAAAGCATAATTCCAAAAGCAAATAAGAAATCAAGCAAAGAGAATCCTACTTTAGATAGAAAGAATTAAAGCAGAGGACAAACAGAAAAGACAATTAAGTCTTAGGCTTCTTTCTCACCCACACAACATGAGTCTTTGGCCGTGAAGATGAAAATGCACGTGTCCTAGTATGTCTACTAAAGGACATAGAAGAACTAAGATTCTTCTGAAATTGAGTTAAAAAGCTTAAGATTTTTAATAACTCTCCAAACAAAGGTGTAGATCCTTGAGAAGAAACCTGTGACCGTTTGGACAATTGCTTATGCGGATACAACTTAAAGCAATTAGGACGAATGTATCCAGCAACACCACAATGATGACAAATATTAGGCTCAACAAAGGATTTAGAATTAGCCAAATTAGTTTTGGATTTCATACCTTTATTACCTTTCTCAGATTGTGGCACAAAGACAGTCCTTGATCCAGAAGCCGTGGAAGAGGAGGGGTTGGAGGAAACAACATATCCTAAGCCAGTCTTATCAGAACTAGGCTTTTGAGCACTTAATACCTCATCAAGCTTTGCATTAGACATCCTCTCTATTTGAGTTCTAGCTTGACTAAGCTTAATCTCAAGATTCTTGACATTCTCTTTTAATGAGGTGTTCTCCATAATAAGAGTTTCAACTAACCTTGTAGTTTTATTTAACTTGACTAACAAATCAGCTTTTTTAGTTTTTACCTCATTAAGCTCTTTTCTACTAAGATGAGAAGTCTTCTCAAATTTTATAAATTCAGTGCATAGCTTATCATAGGCTTCCTGAAAGGTCATCTTCTTAGGTACTTCATTATCAGAAGAATCCTCACTGTCACTAGCACTCTCCACAATCACCTTATCGATTGTGGCAGTAAAGGCCATAACTTGATGACATTCATCCACAAACTCATCAGAAGAGTCATCCTCAGTGTCACTCCAAGTAGCAACCAACCCTTTATCTTTTGACTTCTTGGTCTTTTCCTTTATGAGGTAGTTTGGACACTCTATCCTCATAAGACCAAAACCTTTGTACTCATGGCATTTAATGAGGGGTTTCTCATTCTTGCCCTTCCTAGATGATTTAGGTTTCCTAGGAGGTTTACCTTCATCCTTTTTCTTAAACTGAAGAAGCTTGATAATCTCATCAGTTATGAAGGTTAGATCCTTATCCTCATCTTCACTTTGATCTTCATCTTCAGAGTCCTCAATCTCTTCCTCTATACCCTTAAGAGCCAAGTTTTTACTCTTTCCACCTTTTCCCATTGAGCCTAATCTCATCTCATAGGTTTGAAGGTTCCCTACCAGCTCAGTCAAAGGTATTTGATCAATGTCCTTTGCTTCTTTAATGGTAGTGATCTTGGCATGGAATCTTTTAGGTAAGGACCTAAGGATTTTTCTAACAATCTTGGATTCTGTAATACATTCTCCAAGGTTGAAAGTAGAATTCACAATATCCTTGAGTTTAGCATAAAACTCATCAAATGTCTCATCCTTCTCCATCCTTATTTCTTTAAAACTACTAGTGAGTTGTTGAAGCTTCACAATCTTTACTGCTTGGGTACCTTCATAGGTGGTCTCAAGAATGGTCTATGCTTCCTTGGCAACTTTCGTGGATGATATTTTCTTAAATTCCTCATTGGTCACCCCACAAAACAGAGCATTCAAAGCCCCACTGTTGAAATTTGCTGCCATGATTGTTGCATCATCCCAATCCACAGGCACTTCCTTTGGCTTAATCCAGCCAACTTCAACAGCTTGCCATACCTGTTCACCTAGAGCATGTAAAAAAAAACTTTCATACGAACTTTCCAGTACGCATAATTAGTTCCATTAAATAAAGGAGGTATAAATAAAGATTGTCCTCTATCCATGACAATAGGGGTCAATGGATCACACTCCAGAAATTAATCCAATCAGAGTGAACCTGCTCTGATACCACTTGTTGGAAAATTTAGACTCTGGTTGATAGAATTAACAAGTTTTAAACCCAAGTTGTTAATTAAATTTATTATGAATAAAACTTGTTAAAATAAACAAACATCAATATCATGTCAAAATCATGCAGCAGAAAAATTAAAGAAGACAAGATATGATGACCCCAAAAAGCTAATGAAACCAACTAGTTTCACAGTAAAAAACCTAGGGGAAACCTTCCTGAAAAGCAATCCACTATAGTAAAGAGAAGTTTCAGATCTAGTACAAAACCTTTGTCCCTAGACTCTACAATCCCGTAGATAAACTCACAGCAGAAATCTTCTACTGCTTCAGAACCTCTGAACTCTTCAATATATGAACGCCACCCTTTGATGTTGTATGGATCCCAATACATGACTAACTTCTTTGCATGAATCCTAGTACGTGACTCACTCACCAACTTAAGGAAGAAGAACGTTGGCTACAAAGTTCTTTACTTCATCAACAATGAAGATCAAGAAGCACTTGGTTACAAAACCCTAAGGCGCAAAGACGCAGTAGCTTCTTTCAGAGAGAATAAGGTATTGGTCACCTTTTTTCATATGTTCTCCTTGTATTCTTTTATGTGACGGCCTCTAAAATGAGCCTTATATAGGTCTAGGGTTGTGAGAAAAGAAAGCTTACTCAAATACATAAGCCTGGCCCAAAAACAGAAATTTGAATTCTCGTAACCTCGACAGATAGCAGCTATTGAGGAGATGTCGAGAAGGTGTCGAGGTTTAATGAATCTCAACAGATACAGCTATCGAGAAGGTGTCGAGGGGACAGAAGCTTTCTCGATCAATCGATAAGCTATCGAGAGGCTATTGAGATTGCGATAAGCATCAGTTGAAGATCTCGACAGATAGCCGAGTGTCGAGGAGCTATTGAGCTTTAAAATTCAGTACTTTCTCACTTGATTCTTGGACAGACTTGCATGGTTTTAACACTTGGACTTGAAACAAGGTTTTTTGAAGTATTAAACACATCCTAGATCTACCCAAATACAAGTAAAGTGCGTTTTGTCAAAAGATTGGCTAACTACATAAAATAATAACATATGTTCTTAACAAGTGAACCACATATGTCTTAACAACTTTCTAAGAACATCTAAGTTAATAAAAAGAACCTTTTAATTTGGACATGAGCTTAATAAAATGAGATTTCTTTTTAGGCACCATTGCACCACCAAGATCAAGTAATCACGTTCCTACTCCAATTTGGGTCTAGGAAAAGTACAGAAGATGTTTTGTCAAAATTGAGGACACATACCAAGAAGAAGTATTCTAAGAAGAAGAAGTATCTCAAGAAGCAATGGCTACTCCAATTGATGATATGACTACACAAAAAATATTCAAGGCAATAGAAGAGCAAAATGATACTCTCAAGAAGATGGGAGGGCGTCTCACTAAGTTAGAGGAAGGCAAACTCAAAAAGCCTATACATGTGGAGATACATGATGAAGAGGAAGGAGAGGATTGGGATGAAAGGGATATGGCCGAATATGAAAGGAACAAGCAATTTGAGAAACTCACCATAGACACTGTAGCCATGAAAGAGAAGATGGAAAAGATGCAATTGACCTTTTGCAAAGTCCAAGGGATGGATGTTTGTCTTTACAATATGGGTGGCATAAGCTCCAAGACTCCCATTACATTGCCTCCAAAGTTCAAGATTTCTGATGTAGAAAAGTTTGATGGAATTGGAGACCTAAAGTAACAAGTTAGGAGGTATCTAAACATTGCTGAAATGAAAGGATTAGATGAGAAGCAAAATTTTCATGCATTTCGCCTCTCACTTACGGGAGGTACATCAAGGTGGTACTATAGTTTGGATCCAAACAAAACTAAGGTGTGGAATAAGCTAGTAGAATTATTTATGGATCAATTAATCTTCAATACTATGATTGATGTAACTCTAAGGGACTTAGAGACTACCAAGCAAGGGGTAGGAGAAACATTTTTGAATACATGACAAGGTGGAAGGGAAAGGCATAAAGGATGATTAATAGGCCAAATGAGAAGGACCAAATCGACATGATCATTAAGAATTTGCTTCCGGTATATAATAGTAGTCTCTTGTCATTGCCTATTAGTTCTTTTGGGGAATTGTGTGATAATGGAACTAGGATCGAGGATGCCATCAATGATGGGCAGTTGGAGAAAGGGGAGAGCAAGCCTTCGATCAATAATACATATAGGGGAGGTGCCGCCACTTTTGAAGCACCCAATCCTGTGAATGTAAGTGCCATCATACCTTAACAACCCTTAGCCTACCCAAGTTTCACAAAGAAAGCTCGTCGAGAATTCTCCAACCTAGGGATGACCCTTGTCTAAGCATATGAGAACTTGACCTCCAAAGGATTCATCAAACCCTTAGATCCCACACCTATGCATAATCCTATACCTCCTACTTGGAACCTCAATGAATACTACCACTTCCATCAGAAACCTGGCTATAAAACTGACAATTGTTTTTGCCTCAAGCATGAAATACAAGACCTTATAGATAATGGAACTCTCCCAAATCCAAACATTATCACCAATCCTAACATTAGGAAGAACCCTTTGCTTGATCATCGAGCTCCTCCTTTATATCATAATTGGGTGCAAGTGGATGAGGTTGAGTGGGATTGTTCAAAGTTGATAGAAACTACAAAGGTTAACACAGTAGAAGTCCAAGAGATATGGGATGAAGAAGATGAGATGTTGAAAAGTGTAGCGGCTGTGCGGGGGATACTCCCCAAAGGAATGATTGAATTGAAGAAGAGGGACCTAGAAGACAATGTGACAAATATCACTAGGATTGGGAAGCATTACAAGCCATCCTTCTTAGAGAAAGGCCACCCTGGTAGAAACATGGGAGAAGGGTCCAAGCCTACAGAACTCAAGGGGAAAGAAGCAAAAGAGGAAGAAGATAGAGTCTTGACCCAATTGAAGAAGACTCAAGCTTATGTGTCCGTATGGGGCTTGTTGATGGCTTCTCACAAGTATCGTAGTGCTCTCTTGGATGCTTTGAATGGAAAAGAAGTGTCCATCAAAACTATTCCACAAAAAGTGCTATCTCTTATAGGAGTTAAGGCCCCATCTCATCCTTCCCTCACCTTTTTCGATGAAGAACTCCCTCCCGAAGGTACCACTCACACTAGACCTTTGCAAATCACCATTGAATGCATGAGTGCCAAGGTTCCAATGGTGCTTATTGATAATGAATCTGCATTAAATGTGTGCCCTTTTAGGACCACTCTCACCATTGGTCTAGATGTGGTACAATCATCCCCTTTCCTTTAACTGTTAGGGCATATGACAATGCTTCCAGGAAGGTTATGGGAACTTTCAAGGCTCCTTGCAAGATAGGTCTATTGGAAACAATTATGGAATTTCACGTGATGGACATCACTCCTAACTACAACCTTTTCTTAGGGAGAGCATGGCTTCATCCCATTGGAGCTATCCTTTCCACTCTACACCAAAAGATGAAGATCCCATGGAAAGAAAGAATTGTTGTAATGTTTGGTGATGGTGAGATCCTAGCTCCCATCTATGGACTTAAAGAGGGAGGAAGTGAGCTTCAAATGAGTGGCTTCAAATTTGTGAACATGACTGATTATAGATTGAAGGATGAAAGGTACGCTATGAATTTGCTCCTATATTGTGGCTATGAGGTGATTGCAATGATGAAGAATATGGGGTACATGCCTAGTATGGGTCTTGGAAAGGAAGGAAGAGGAATGGCTAAATTCCCCGATTTCAAGACTTAATTGACCAATGAAGGTTTAAGATTCTTTGAAGGTTGCGACGGAATAAAAAAGAACCTTGGTACCCTAAATGAGAACTTTGTGAATGAAGGAGGGGACTTCCCTTTCTGTGGCTTTCCCGAGCTTTAGGTAGACAATGGTGGAAAAGTGAATCCCGGATGAGAAATATTCTTCAATGAGAAGCTCACTTTTAAGGAGAAACCTACTGTGGTGATCAAGGAAGTTCAAGAGGAGGTTGACTGGGTGGACTACATAGATGCTAAAATAATGGAGACTATGCCAAACATAGAAAGGGACATGCTCGCCATCACCATCGAGGAACCAAGTGATCTTTTTGGTTTCATTGTGCTTGCTATGGGGCAACTTAATAATTGGACTTGGGTTGGGTTTCCTAAGAATATGGGTGATGTTTTGTAATGCAAGTTCAAATGCACTTTTCAACTTTTGCAATAAGATGAATTTTGACTTGGCTTATTTTGATGTGTCCCATAATATTGAAATTCTGCACTTAAATGATTCTAATGAATTTGAAAATGAAATTAATAAATGATTGGAAAAGAAAATTCAACCTATGGAACTAACTTTTGAAACTCTTAATTTAAGCAACGATGAGAATCCATGCTTGTAGATACTGCATTTTGTACGATTCGAGTCCCTATTCCCCAATAATGCTAAAATTCTAAAGCCCAAAGTTGGTTTAGGGCCCAATCAAATTACAAATTGACTTGAGATGTGTTAAAATGGAAAATATAACTTTTAATGAGCAAATAAATCTATTTTTGAAAAATAAAAGGCCAAGGAAATCCTCGGCCTGCATATGCAGGCACAAACCTACGCACTCAACTAGGGTTTCAGAAGCCTATGAAAGGCAAGTTTTCTGCATTAATTTTGAGATTTGGAATGAATCCCATATCATCTAGGAGTTGTTCCAAACCCCTATTTTCTCACTATATAAAGCCATACTTGGCACCTTTTTAGAAAACACAAAAAATCTTAAGGGAAAACCTAAGATTCACTAGCAATAGTGAATTAAAGAGGGAGTTTTTTCACAAAACATCCCCAATTCAATTTTATTTGATTAGGACCTTTTCTGGTCTTGATCTTTTGAGTTTAAGATTACTAATCATATATATATATATATATATGATTGTGAATAGATTGACTGAAGGGAACAGTCAAAATTAAGCTTGAAAAGCTTCTTGTTTGAGGATTGAGTTTTAAACCTTTTCTTTTCATTTCTTCTTTTTTAATAATGTTTTAATTTATTTTCTTTCTTTGTTTATGCATTATAGTGTTTGTTTAGTTTATGTTTTTATGTAGTTTTTGTGTTTTAAAGAATGCTAGGTAGCTAGATTTAAATTTTTGAAGCTTTGCTTTGTTTTTTGCGTTTCTATGTTTTTGGGTTAGGGTTTAGGGTGTGTTTGTGTGTGCATGCTTTGGCATGCGTGCGTAAGCTCGTAGTGTGTGTACGCATACAATTGGCCTGTGTACGCAAGCCTATGTATGCACATGCATACTTGTGCTCAGAAACTCTAAATCAAGTTTTTCTACTTCTGTTTCTTTGTTCCTTTCACATAATATGCTTCTATTTGATCCCTTTTTATGCTTTCTAAGTCTCTGTTCATTTGTCTTTTTACTTTAATATGCTAGATTAGGGTTTCCTTTTCAAAGCTCAAATTTGTGCAAAAACCCAAAAGCTTGTTCAGACCCCCAATTAAAAATTATGGCTAGATAGCTTTTACTCTAACTTATACTAAGTGCGAAACAAGAGTAAATAAGTGCAAAGAATCGTTAACATTAGTCTAAGCCGTATTTATCTGTTATCAACAATAAAATGAAAGTTTAAAGAGTAGGGTAGAGAGATGCAAATACAAGATAACACCAAGACGTATTATCAAAGAGAAAATCGAAAAACTCAGTGAAAGACCTCTCTCTGACCCTCTAAGTCGAAATTGATCCACTAGAAAATAAAGTTGGAGTACACGAATAACAAAAGACCCTCTAATCCTAGTTTACCCCATGTACTTGAGCCCTCCAAGCTCTTGTTACCAACTGACTTCTTAGAGCCTTGGCTTTTCTAGCTTTTCAGATCCCGCAATTTAGCTCGATTGCATCTGCCAATGAATGGTTCCTTCCAATACTTCCTAGCAGCACCAAAATCTCACTTTAAACTTAGAAAGGGTGTGATAAATGTTTGGGCTAGCAACCTCTCAAGGATATAGAGATGGAAAGGTAAGAGTTGAGGAAAATCACAAGGAAATGTGTAGATGATTATGGGTATAACAATCTCTAACTCTTAAGTGTATTTTCTAGAGTTTTCTCTTTGAAAAGTACTCAAAATTTGTGGGTAATGAGAGTATATATAGTGTGAATAAAGATTTGGTAAAACAAAACACAACTTTTTACCAAACAGAAAGTTTTGCGGGTCCTTTGCGGGTTGGCCTTACCCGCGAGATAGTCGCGAAAAATCCAGCCAAGCATGACTCTTCATCTTCCAATCATGTGCTCTACAAGTGGCTCTTTTTGCGGGTTGCTTCTCATGAGACAATCATGAAATCCTCTTGTTCAACTTTTAAAGCTTGATTCTTCACCGATCTTTCACACTCATCCCTTACAATTAATCCCACATACATATAAGGAAAATGATTGAAGAAATTACAATTAAATTTGACACAGAATTAAAGCTAATACAATATAGTTGGAAATCACAACTTCACACCTTCCTTTTCTTATTTTAGTACCATGCGTTCATATGATCATGCATTGATGCCATAGGTGCTGAGATGCAGTAAGGTAAATGAGGTAAGACATGCATTCACATAAACATGCATTGATTTGAATACGGTTTTTGTTTGGATGATGAACATAGATGAGGTTTACAATAACATGTTTGTTTGATTTTTCATGTGTTTCTTATGTATGCTTGTTTGCTGCCATGCCTAAGTTCTACCTTGACCATGATAATGCCATATGAGATGCGATGCTTTGATAAAGACATGTTAGGGTTTGTGTTGGTTGATTGCCATGATAGATATATGCTAGGGTTAGTTGATTGATATGATAGATGTATGCTAGGGTTGGTTGATTGCCATGATAGATTTATCTTAGGTTTCGGATGAAATGCCATGTTGTATGTTTAGATGTATGCTAATGTGTGTGTGTGTGTGTTAAGATGTAATGTTGAATATGATTTTAATAGGATTAAGATGTAGGACATAATGAGTGGAAGCCGACCCATGGGTGAGGCGGTTTTGGGTGCCTAAAACCTTCCCAAAATCGTACCTAAACTCCAAACCCATACTTTGGTAGCAAGATTAGTCCTTCCAAATAAGGGTGCTATATTCATGGTTCCTAGACCATAAAACTAGGTGGTGACTCCTTGTTTTCTCCGTCCCAGTCCACTCGGCCAAGGTGTACTCCCCATAAAAAGGCCTAATCGCATGTTGCGCCCATAGTGGCGACTTTGCTGGGGATAAATAGTTTGATTCCAATGTGTCCTATTTCTTAATCTTAATAAAGGCTTATTCAATACTTGTTTGCACACACTTCACTTGGTTCTTTTGTCCCTTTACCTTAGTTGGTGATGAGTGGGAAGATGAGTACATTCCATTTGGGCCAAAGTCTTTCAAAGTTCATTCCACCACTCACAATGTCTGCTATTGAGTATGATGGGCTTTGAGTACGTTAAGGGTTTGCCACCAATCCACAAATTTCCACTTAGGCCTTTTAGAATCATGGCCCACCTAGTTGTGAGTGATCTACTTATCTATCCTTTTAGCTCTAGGGAGCCTACTCACACATAGAGAAATCCTAGATCCCATCAAAAGAGGATACCTTTTATATCTCTTGTTTGTTCAATCATACATATCTTGTGTTCACCTAATTCTAAAAGACAAATAAAAGATGTAACGTTGAAGGATGATCCAAAAGTTATGGCATATCCTAAGATGTTTTAGGATAAAGGAAAAGAAGTTCTCACATATAAAAGACTTATCCCAAAGTCCAAAGGTATATCTTAACTTGAAAGGTTCATAAGACCATAGCCTAATTGCTATCATATGCCCAAACCAAAAGGCCTTTTGGAAAAGAGGGCATTGGACTTAAGGTAACAAGTATGCTATGGACTTAGCATCCAACATCCTACAAAGTTGAAATGAAATTCCCTAATCTTAGGCCTCCTTATTGTGTTCCTAGGTCCAAAATGATGAGAAATTCATGGACTTTGAAAGGAAGACTACAATGTATCCTAGCTAGAAGACTACTTCAAAAAATGATGATGATAATGAAATAAAGAAAGAAGAGCCTAAAGATGATGGATACATTGTTAGCTTGTATTTGAGACAAAGGGTTGAAAATCTCTAAGTTCATTCTAATGAAAGCCCATGAGAGTAAGATGAGAGCATTATTGTAAATGGACTAAAGCCCAAATGAAACAAGGGGTAAGGTTCATAAGAGGATAGGGAGTGATTTTGTAATAAAGTCTTCATTAAAATGGACTTTGTTTGGGTCATATGTTATATGTAATTGGCAAATCCTTTGTCAAAATGCACTTGTAAAATGGGTAGATCTAAGTTGGTTTTGATACACATATCAAGTGATTGTATTAAAGACATGAAAATTAATCCAAAAAACAAATGAAGAAAAGCTATTTTACTGAAGCTCAATAGATTGCTTGATAAAAGGCATCTATTGAGATTTACTGGGCAAGCTCGACACTAGCTCAATCTATTGAGCTTTATGAATTCAGGATTTCCAGATTTGAATTTCGGCACATGCTGATGTATTTGTTTACGATTTCTTTTCTCACAACCTTAGCTCGACATATATAAGGCTTATTTTAAAAGCCGTCACACATGAAGACAGAGTCCGAGAGCTTAATTTTCTCTATGAGAAGCTACTGCCTTTGTATGCCACAGGGTTTTGTAACCAAGTACTTCCTGCTCTTCATTGTTGATGGAATGAAGAACTTTGTAGCCGATAACAACCATTCAAGTTGCTATAGTTAGTCACATACTAGGATCTGTGCAAAAATGAGTTAGTCACAGATTGGAGATTAGTGCATTAAAGGAAAGAAGGCTACTACAAGATCAAGTCCAATTGAGTATTGGAGAAAGAGTTCAACTGTAGATTGATATTTCGAGATGAACAAAGTCTCTCTCCGAACTAGTTTGGAGAGAAACTCTAAAAACTCATCATATATCTTTATATTGAGTGTGAATTTTGAAAATCTAACCATTAGATTACATGTTCTTATTACATTCTTAATGCTTACAAAATTTCAAGAAGATCAAAGGTCAATTATTATGTCATCAAATAGATGTTATAATTTCAAGTTTTTGTGATCTAATGTTGTATATAAAAAATAAGTTAATTGATTAAATAGTAAATAATATCCAATTTGAACAAAATTTGATACGTATGTTAAGAATATAAGGAATATGAAATTCAACAGTTAGATTTTCAAAATTCGTACCCAAAAAAGAAATATATAAGAAGTTTGAAAAGTTTCTCTCCAAAAACTTTGTTCTTTCGGGATAGGCCAAGGTAGTGGTAAGATTCGTTTTACTTGTAACTGCTTGATTGTTGATTGGTAGATTCTTGGGAGTGGTGATCTTAAAATCACTTAGTGGAGTTTTTGCTTTGTAAGAGGTTTTCTCCATTTATCAACAAATCATAGTGTCATTTTAATTTTTGCTGCATTTAGTTTAATTTGTGATTTGTTAGTGTCTCCACGATTTGCATGAAATTTTACCTAATTAATCAACTTGGGTAATTGAATTAATTAACTGGGGTCAAGCTATCGTAACCCAATAGACTTAAAGACTTTCTAAGAACATCCAAAGGATCTTTCAATTGGGACATGTACTTAATAAAGATGGGACTTCTCCTCAGGCACCATTGCACCACCAAGATCAAGTAAACACGTCCCCACTCCAATTTGGGTTCGAGAGGAGCATGGAAGACACTTGGTCAAGATTAAGGACACACATCAAGAAAAAATATTTCAAGAAGGGGAATCATCTTAAGTAACAATGGCTACTCCAATTAATGATGAAACCACACAAAGGATATTCAAGGCAATGGAGGAGCAAAGCAATGTTCTCAAGAAGATGGGGAGTCGCCTTACCAAGCTAGAAGAAGCCAAGTTGAAGAAGATTGCACATGTAGATATTCCCTATAATGAAGAAATGGAAAGTTTGGATGAAAGAGACAAAGCCGATTATGAAAGAAACAAGCAATTTGGGAAGCTCACCGCAGAGACTGTGGCTATGAAAGAAAAGATGGAAAAGATGCAACTAGCCTTTCGTAAAGCCCAAGGGATAGATGATTGCCTCTATAGCATAAGAGGCATAAGTTCAAAGACTCCCATTGCGTTGCCTCAGAAATTCAAGATTTCTGATACAGAAAAGTTTGATGGAACTGGGGATCCAAAACAACACGCTAGGAGGTACCTAAGCATTGCTGAAATGAAAAGGTTGGATGAGAAGCAAACTTTGCATGCTCCTCTCTCACTCATGGGGGGTGCATCAAGATGGTAGTATAACTTGGATCCAAGCAAGACTAAGGTGTGGAATGAAATAATGGAGTTGTTTGTGGATCAATTCTTCTTCAATACTATGATTGATGTGACTTTAAGAGACTTGGAGACTACTAAACAAAGGGTAGGGGAGACATTTTCCGAATATATGACTAGATGGAAGGGAAAGGCATCGAGGATGGTCAATATGCCAAATGAGAAAGACAAAATCAATATGATTATCAAGAATTTGCTTCCAGCATATAATAGTAGTCTCTTGTCATCGCCTATTAGTTCTTTTGGAGAATTGTGTGATTGTGGAACTAGAATCGAAGATGCCATCAATAATGAGAAATTGGAGAAAGGTGAGAGCAAACCTCCAATCAAGAAGATATATGAGGGAGGGGGAGCTACTTCTAAAGTATCTAATCCCGTGAAAGTAAGTGCCATTATATCTAAACAAACCTTAGCCTACCTAAGCTTCACAAAGAAAGCCTGTCGAGAATTTTCCGACCTAGGAATGACCCTCAGCCAAGCATATGAAAATTTTTCCTCCAAGGGATTCATTAAACATCTAGATCCCACACCTATGCCCAATCCCATACCTTCCACCTAGAACCTCAATGAATATTGCCACTTCCACCAAAAATCCGACCATAAAACTGACAATTGCTTCCACCTCAAGCACAAAATACAAGACCTCATAGACAATGGAACCCTCCCAAATCCCAACATCATCACCAAGCCTAGCATTAGGAAGAACCCCTTGCTCGATTACCATTGAGCTCCTCTTCTATATCAAAATTGGGTGCAAATAGATGAGATTGAATAAGATTGTTCTAAGTTGATAGAGACCGTAGAAGTTAATGTGATAGAAGTTCAAGGGATATGGGATGCTGATATGGAAGAGGAGCGGGCAAGAGATTCTTCCTAATGTTAGGTTTGGTAATGATGTTGGGATTTGGGAGGGTTCCATGGTCTATGAGATCTTGTATTTCATGTTTAAGGTGGAAGCAATTGTCGGTTTTATGGCCAGGTTTTTGGTGGAAGTGACAATACTCATTGAGGTTCCAAGTAGTAGGTACAAGATTAGGCATAGGTGTGAAATCTAGAGGTTTGATGAATCCTTTGGAAGTCAAATTTTCATATGCTTGTGCAAGGGTCATTCCTAGGTCAAAAATTTCTCGGCGGGCTTTCTTTATGAAGCTTGGGTAGGCTAGGGTTTGTTGAGGTATGATGGCACTTACATTCATAGGATTGGGTGCTTTAGAGGTAGTTAATCCTCCTCCATATGTCTTCTTGATTAGAGGTTTGCTCTCACCTTTCTCCAATTGTCCATTATTGATGGCATCTTCTATCCTAGTTCCACAATCACACAATTCCTTAAAAGAACTAATAAGCTATGATAGGAGCCTACTATTATATGCTAAAAGCAAATTCTTGATAATCATGTTCATTTGGTCTTTTTCATTTGGGCTATTAACCATCCTAGTTGCCTTTCCCTTCCATCTTGTCATATATTCAAAGAATGTTTCCCCCATTCCTTGCTTAGTGGTCTCTAAATCCCTTAGAGTCACATCAATCATGATGGTGAAGATGAATTGATCCATAAACAACTCCATTAGCTCATTTCACGCCTTAGTCTTGTTTGGATCCAAGTTATAGTACCGCTTTGATGCACCTCTTGTGAGTGAAAGAGGAAATGCATGTAAAGTTTGTTTCTGATCCAATCCTTTCATTTCGGCAATGCTTAGATACCTCCTAACATATTGCTTTGGATCTCCAGTTCTATCAAACTTTTTCGCATCATAAATCTTGAACCTTGGGGGTAGTGTAATGGGAGTTTTAGAGCTTATACCTCTCCATGTTATAAAGACAATCATCCATCCCTTAGGCCTTACGAAAGGCTAGTTGCATCTTTTCCATCTTTTCTTTCATGGCCACAATATCTGTAGTAAGCTTCTCAAATTGTTTGTTCCTTTCATAATCGACCTTATCTCTTTCATCCCAATCTTCTACCTCTTCATCATCAGGGATCTCCACATGTGCAACCTTTTTGAGCCTAGCCTCCTCTAGCCTAGTAAGATGACCTCCCATTTTCTTAAGGGTATCACCATGTTCATCCAAAGCCATCAGGATCTTTTGTGCTGTTGTGTCATCAATTGGCAGCCATTGTTTCTTGAGATACTTCCTCCTCTACTTCCTTTTGATATGTTCCTCAATCTTGACCAAATGCCTTCCGAGCTTTTCTTGAACTTAGATTAAAGTGGGGACGTGTTTTTTTTTTTTTTTTTTTTTTTACCTTGGTGGTGCAATAATGCCTAAAAAGAAGTCCAATTTTCATTAAGTCCATGTCCCATTTAAAAGTTTTCTTTTAGATTTTTAGATGTTCTTAGAAAGTCTTTAAGTCCATTTTAAAGAAGGCCCAATTACAAAATCACTCCATTTCCTCTCATAAACCTTGCCCTTTGTTTCATTGGGCTTTGGTCCATTTACAGTGAAGCTCTCATCTTACTCTCATGGGCTTTCATTAGAATGTACTCAAAGATTTTTAACCATTAGTATCGAACATGGGCTTACAATGTATTCATCACCTTTGGGTTCTTCCTTTTCATTTTATTATTATCATTCATTTCTTTTTTGAAGTAGCCCTTTATCTTGAATATATTGTAGCCTTCATCTTAAGGTCCGTGAAGCTCTCATCATTTTGAGCCTAGGCATACAACAAAGAGGCCCAAGATTATGAAAATTCACATTGACTTTGTAGGACGTTGGATGCTAAGTCCATAGCATACTTGTTATCTTAGGCCTAAAGTCCTTTTTTTCAAAAGGGCTTTTTAACTTGGGCTTATGATAGTAATTAGGCTATGGTCTTATAAACCTTTCAAATTAAGATACACATTTGGACTAGGGGATAAGCCTCTTACATGTGAGAACTACTTTTCTTTTATCCCAATTGTTTTAGGGTCTGCCATAACTTTAGGATCATCCTTCCATTTTTACATCCTTTATTTGACATTTAGAATTAGGTGATCACAAGATATATGGTTGAACAAATAATGGATATAAAAGGGTACCTTCTTTTGATAGGATGTAGGATCTTTCTAAGTGTGGATAGGCTCCTTAAAGCTAAAAGGATACATAAGTAGGTCACTCACAACTAGGTGGGCCATGATTCCAACCGAGGGTTTAAGTGGACCTTTGTGGATTGGTGGCAAACCTTTGGTGTACTCAAAACCCATCATAGGCAATGCCATAGATTGTGAGTTGGTGGGATGAACTTCAAAAGACTTGGGTCCAAATGAAGCCTTCCATTTTCCCACTCATCACCAACTGAAGTAAAGGGACAAATGAACTAAGTGATGTGTATGCAAACAAGTATTGAATAAGCCTTTATTAAAATTAAGACATAGGACACATAGGAGTTAAACTCATCGTCCCCAGTGGAGTTTCCATTGTGGACACAACAGAGGGTGTCACCACCTAGTTTTACAATGGCCTAGGAACCATGAATATAGTGTTCTTTCGGGGAAGGACCTTTTGATCTTATTACCAGAGTATGGGTTTAGAGTTTAGGTATGATTTTGGGAAGGTGTTAGGCATCCAAAACTACCTAAACCTAGGGTTGACTTCCACTCATTGTGTCTCATATCTTAATCCTATTATAGGCATATTCAATATTGTATCTATACTCACATACACACTATCATACATCTAAGCATACAATCATGGCATCAATCAGCCTAAAACCTAATCATTCATCTATCATGGCATATCACAACCCAAGCCTAGCATACATGGCATCTCATATCAACCTAGCATTCATCTAGTATCATATCACATCCAAGGTAGAATCATAGGCAGTAAACAATCATGGCAGAAACACAAGCATAGAAAGATCCAAGTAACATGTGATTGCATCTATACATTAAGAATAACATATCCAAACAAACATGTTCGTATCTATCATTAAACATACATCATATGTATTCATGTGAATGCATGACTTACCTCACTCACCTTGCTACATCTCAGCACCTATGGCATTGATGCATGAACATGTGAATGTGTGTTCATGGCATCAAAACAAAGAAATGAAAGATTAACCCTAATTTAAACATGTGAAAGGCAAATAAACAATAAATAGAAAACAGGGGCTTATATCTATAAAAAAGAATCAAAGTAGAGGCATAACATGTGAAACAAATGAAGAATATGAAGTAGAAAACCTAAATTAGGGTTTTTGGGCAATAGTATGCGTGTGCAGGTCAAATGCATACATGTGCATACGTGCGCAAGCTGGCTCAAAAACCTTAGCCTAGAATCTAGAAAACACAAAAGAATAAAGCAACACTTAAAACAATAAATCTAACAACCTAGCATGCTTAGAAATATAAAAGCTAACTAAAACTAGCCATATAAGCATAAAACAAACAAAGAAGCAAGATTAAAAGCAAATTAAACCAGAAAAGGGAAAAAAAAGCTTAGAACTCAATACCTCAAAATAATAGCTCCTAGGCTTGATTTTTGACCGTTTCCCTCAGTCAAATCTATTCAAAATCAATAAAAAGTGATTAGCAATATTAAACTCGAAGATCAAGGCCAGAAAATGCCTTAATTAAAAGAAAATTGACTTGAGGATGTTTTGTGAAAAGGTCCCTCTTTGATTCACTATTTCTAGTGAATCTTAGTGTTTTCTCTTAGGATTCCTGTGTGTTTTGAAAATGTACCGTGTATGGCTATTTATATTGTGAAAATGAGGGTTTGGAACGGCTCTCAAGTGATATGAGATTCATTCCAAACGTTAGTCTTTAATGTAGAAAACTTGTCTTTCATAATTTCTAGAACCCTACATGCACGCGTAAGTATGTGCTTGTGTGCACATGCATCATGGTTGCGCTCGCAGGTTGATTCCTACGCGTGTAGGTCGAGGGTTTTCTTTGCTTTATCTTTCCAAAAATAGATTTATTTGCTTATTAAAAGTTATATTTTCCATTTTAACATTTCTCAAGTCAATTTTACATCTGGTTAGGCCCTAAACCAACATTGGGTCTTAGAATTTCAACATTATTGGGGAACGAAGGGGCTTGAATCTAAGGGTTACAAAATGTGGTGTTTACAATAGGGAAAGATACAAGAGAGACCAAGAGGGATGAGAGCATCCTTGAAACTAGGGCCAAGCTTCTTAATCCATGCCAAAACCACTAAAGGTGTGAATTCTACCATTGGGAAGCCTTGAGAGGTGTTTTCTAAGCTTAGAACATGTTTTGTGAGGGTTTGGAGGCCCCTAGTGGTTATTTTTCTATTAAAAGAGGTAGCTAAGGTTTTTTGGCCTGTGGCATGCATATGCATGGTCAAGGCTGCGTACGCATGGTCAACACCTGCGTATGCAAGCCCATGTATGCACATACAAGGAGGAAGGCAGAATTGAATTCCTTTTCCTATTTGGAGTGTGATCCTTCATCAAGGCTCCTCCTATGATTCCTACAACCTAACAGACTTCTCAAGGCACACTCAAGCTTAGATTTTCAAGTATCAATGAAAAGAGAAAAGCAAGACAATGTATAAAATTCCCATGAGTTGTAAAATAAGTACTTGTCCCAAATAAAGGCAAAAATGTAAAAGATATTCTTAAATACAACCCAATGTCTCAAATAAAATCCAAGATGCAGAAATACATTTTAAATAATAAAAAAAAAAAGGAAGAAAAGGAAATAAAAATGGGAAACATGTTGTATGTCTGTATCTGTGTTTGTTTATCTGTCTGCAGGATCATCACTAGTAAAGTCTCTTCCTCGGCTGAAAGCTAGGAATGGTCTTAGAGCTTCCATCACCACCACCACCATCATCGTCATCATCATCACCTAGGTGGGCAAACCCTCCAGGACCATAGATTTGTTTGGAATAGCCGGTCACCTCTAGCTTGAGGTTCCTAGCAAGCCAAACGAACTCCTCATGCTCCTGTACAGTGAGCTGAATTTTGAAAAGAAAACAGGTGTTAGAACAAGTATCCGTACACAAGTTGGATCATTTACGTGTGTAGGGATGCCACATGTGTACATAATTTGGATCATGTGTCCGTGTAAACTGAAGAACACGAACGCGTACGCATGAAGAGAGCTTGTGTACACATGAATGCAAGCTATGTACGCAAGCCAATACCTGCGTCTGCTTGAACACAGACAGAAAGTTTTCCACAATAGTTTCAGTAACATTTCGATCAAAACTCATCCTAAACATGCTCCTACCTCTCCTAAAGTGTTAGGTTTTCATCTAAACCCATCCTACAGCGAAACCCAAGCATTTACATGTCCAAAAACAAATTAAAATGGAAGATTAAAGCAAAACTCAAAAATGAGAAAAGTTTGAAACACTTACCAATTCGGACCTTGCACTCTCCTAGAGATGATCATGTGGCCTATGGGTCAATGGAGGGGACTCATTCAACCTTACAGCCCCATTCCAGCGAGTGAGGTCGAACACATTGTTGAAAATCACATAGGAGCTTTTCTTAGACTTGAGTGCCATGGAGATGAGAGAATTTTAGAAAGGAAGAGAGTTTTAGGTGAAAGAGTTTGAGAGGAAAAGATCAGACTATAAGGAAATGAGAGAGGCAAAGAGTATTTGTATGGAGAAAATGGAAGTTGAAGAGTTAGATAAAATGTAAAAAGATGAGGAAGATGAAGAGAAATAAGAAGAAAAAAAAAAAAAAGAAAGAAAAGAAATGGTTGGTAACTGTTGGAAAGAAAAATGTGAAGAGGTGGGAAGACTTGGTAGCTAAACTAGGCGTAGTTTAGGCCTCCCCACTAAACTACATGTAGTTTAGTGAAAAAAAATTCAAATATCCCCAACGAGTTACCAGAAGGTAGGAAGTACAAAGGAAAATTCAAAAATGACAGAAATACCCTCAGTGGGGTAAAAGACACAAAGACACTCAAAGTATCCCCAGTAGCTTGAAAGTATCAAGAACATCTCTCAGCAGATAAAAAATCACTAAAAAATCTCCCTCATGAGTTAAGACCATCAACCAAATTCCTAATAAGTTAGAAAATGCACAATTTTTCCCAAGTATCATGAAAGACTCCCTTGAGGGTCCAAGGCACAAGGGTAACTCCCTTGAAGGTTGTGAAGAAGAAAATTTTCCCCATGAAGTTGATAAAACCCCCTCGTGAGTGAAATCAACACAAGTTCCCCAATAAATCATGAAGGAGAAGAAGAAAATTTCCGCCAGTGAACTATATACACCATCAAAGACTTTCTCATAGGTTAAAATCACCATAAAAACTCCTCAGCGAGTTATGTTTTTTCTAGTAGACTACACCCCATCAAAGACTTCCTCATAGTTCGAAATTACCAAGAACACTACCCCGCGGGTCACCAATCCACTCCTCAACAAGTCATTCTCTATGGGCACAACGTGCAGTTTGCCTATGGGGAGTACACCTCAGTCGAGTGTACCAGGGCAAAGAAATAAGGAGTCGCCACCTTGTTTTATGGTCTAGGAACCATGAGTATAGCGCCCTTATATGGAAAGACTAGTTTTACTACCAGAGTATGGGTTCGGAGTTTAGGTACAATTTTGGAAAGTTGTTAGGCACCCAAAACCGCCTATAAGAGACTGAGAACTTGGCTCTCAAAAAGATTTAGGCATCGATACTTTCTCTTTTTGGGATTATAAGTAGTCGCCACTTATTTTATAAGTAAAATAAGAAAACTATACAAAAGACTACAAGATGTCTTGAATAATACACATTCTCATTAATTAAAAAAAAAAAAAATACAACTTGATAGAAGGAACTATACATAGCTTTGTTTCCTAGTTCCAATCTAGCAAAAAAGTTACAAGGCCTTGTTTCCTAGTTACAATCTATCAAAAAAATAAAAAATAAAACACCATTCTACGAACCTGAGATCTAAAGTTCGGGGGTTAGGTTACAGAATGAAAAGGTGTTAGGCACCAATTCTGCCCAGATAGAGTCTGGTCTTCTAGACTTTAAATGACCTTTTAAGTACCCTTTAAAAAAAAATGATATGCAACTTGTTGTATTAATATTCCTAGATCTATGGTTGGTTAACATGCAAAAATCTTAGATCTGTTGTATTTATGCAAGAAGAAATTAAATTTGAATTTTAATTACAGGAAAATGATTTTTAAAGAGAAGTTTGAAATCTAATTTTTAAATCAACAGACAAAATGAATTTTTGATTAAAAAAAAATCGGATCTAATTTTTAAAATTAAAAAGAGTGGATTTTAAAAAAAGTTTTCAAAATTGATTTTTTTTTTAAATAAAAAGGAATGATCTTTTAAAAATAATTTTCAAACATGGTCTTTTAATTTAGAAAACAAAAGAGATTTTTCATAAAATTTCCAAATCTGATTTTTTTAATTAAAAAACAGAATGAACTTCAAAGAGAAAATCCAAATATGATTTTTTTAATTAAAAAAATGGGTTTTGAAAGGAATTTTTAGATCTGATTTTTAAAATAGAAAAAATGCATTTTAAAATAAAATTTCAGATCTAATTCTTTGTTTAGAAAAGATAAGAGGTTTTTAAAAGAATCTCTAAATCTAATTTTTTAATTAAAGAATAGAATGAACTTCAAAGAGAAAATTCAAATTTGATTTTTTAATTGAAAAACAGAATGGGTTTTGAAAATAAATTTCATATCTAATTTTTAAGATTACAAAACAATCGGGATTTTGAAAATAATTTTCAAATCTAATTTTTGGTTTAGAAAACAGTAGAGACTTTGAAAATAGTTTTCAGATCTGACTTTTGGTTTATAAAACAGTAGAGACTTTGAAAATTATTTTCAGGTCTGATTTTTGGTTTAGAAAACAGTAGAGGTTTTAAAAATAATATTCAGATCTGATTCTTGATTTAGAAAACAGAAGAGGTTTTAAAAATAATTTTTAGATCTGATTTTTGGTTTAGGAAACAGAAGAGGTTTAAAAAAAAATAATTTTTGGATCTGATTTTTGCTTTAGAAAATAGAATGGGTTTAAAAAATAATTTTCACATCTAATTTTTAATTTACATAGAGCAACAGATCTAAGATTTTGTCATATGTATTATACATCTACGTGATCAAACACATGCACATAAACAAACAATCATGATATGTTTACTTGAAATAAAGAAAAATCCCAAAAATAGAAGAAATTACTTTAGAGTTAAGGAGAGGGTGAGTCTCTCTAAGTCCTAAAGAAATTATACTTATAGAGGTGTTGAATTTTGAATTTAATTCTGTATTTATAGAGGTGTTGTGCTTAAAAAACAAGCTAGTGTTGCTTAGAAAATCAACAGATATGAGCTAGGTCAAGTTTTATCCCTAAAAAAATCAAATCTGATGTGTCATAATCTAAAAATTTCTGGGCTGACACTTCCACAGATTTCTTGGCCCAGATTTCTCTTTTAATTCAATTTGGACTCTTTTTTAGGCATTTTCTAAGTCAGGAATTGCACTTGGACGTTTTTTAAACTTGTATTCCAAATAAAATCCATTTTAATTTGATAATTAGGTCCTCAAAAGAATAATTATTTGAAAGGTAATTTTTTTTTAAAGCTTAATTATCAACAACTCTCTTAATATCTGATTATCAATTTTATTCCTGAGCAACCAAGTCTTTTTTTTTTTTTTTTTTTTTATCAAATCCAACAACCAATCACATAAATTACTTAATTAATTTTAATTATTGACCAATCAAAATTAATTTCAATTAATCACACATGATTGGCTTCACTTGCATAAAATGCATGCAAATTGTGAAAACTTGATCTTGTTATATCTTTCAATCTGACAGTCCGATTTAAAAATCAAGCTTATCGTCGTGATTGTTAGAATCTCAAGACCATTTTTATGATAAGTGATGAATAATTTAATGCATGGAATGAAATTATGATTTTTGGGTATTCAGAATGATCATTTCAGTCATCTTTCAAGATTAAATTACGAGTGCAAAATTGAGTGTCTACACCACCCGACCTATGGGTAAGCCTCCACTCATTGTGTCCTACGTCTTAATCCTATTAAATGCATATTCAACATTTCATCTTAACACACACACACACACACACTAGCAGGTCAATTGTATGTGTACCCATAGTTCAAGCTTGCGTACGCATGCCAAAGCATGCGCACAAAGACACGTCCTAAACCCTAACCCAATAACTAAAAGCACAGAAAATGAACAAATTTAAATCTAACAACCTAACATGCATTAAAACATAAAAGAAACACAAACTTAAACTAAACAAACATTATAAAGCATAAACAAAGCAGGAAAACAAATTAAAAAATTATTAAAAAGAAGAAATGAAAAGAAAAATTTTAGAACTTAATACCTTAAACAGGAAGCTTTTCAAGCTTGATTTTGATCATTCCCCTCAGTCAATCTATTCATAATCAAGTATAAATGTGATTATTAATCTTAAACTCGAAAGATCAAGACCAAAAAGGTCCCAATCAAAATAAAATTTACTTGAGGATATTTTGTGAAAAACTCCATCTTTGATTCAATATTTCTAGTGAATCTTAGGTTTTCCCTTAGGATTTCTGTATGTTTTGAAAAGGTGCTTTATATGGATTTATATAGTGAGAAAATAGGGGTTTAGAATGGCTCCCTTCATTCCAAACCTCAACAATACTGTAGAAAAATTACATTTCATAGGTTTTTGAAACCCTAGCTATATGCATAGGTCTGTGCCTACGTATGTATGCATCAGACCTGTGTACACCGGTTGATTGTTTCCTTGGCCTTTTATTTTCCAAAAATAGATTTATTTGCTCATAAAAGGTTATATTTTTCATTTTAACACCTCTCAAGTCAATTTGTAATTTGATTCAGTCCTAAACCAACCTTATGCCTTAGAATTTTAGCATCATTGGAGAACAAGGGCCCGAGTCATAAGGCGTACAAAATGCAGTACCTACATTCTTCCTAGTGGATCTTTCATCAAGGACTTCCTCATAAGTCAGAACACCAAGACCATTTGTGCACATATCCTCCAAGAATTGAATATGTAGGCACAGATCCCATAAAAGTCAAAAGAGAAAGTACAAAACTTGTGCACATATCCTCCGAAATTGAATATATAGGCATAAACCCCATACAATCAAAAGAGAAGAATACAAAATTTGTGCACATATCCTCTGGGAATTGAATATGCAGGTACAAACCTTATACAAGCCAAAACTTGTACATATATCCTCTAAGAATTGAAGACGTAAGAACAATAGAAGAGGTAGAGATAGAGATGGAAGACGGGTATTTACCTAGAGGCATAGGCCACACTGAGAAGTTTGAGGAAAGAGCCCTAGATGGACACCATAGATATGTACATTTCAAGCTTGTAAGAGCACCTTGTTTGTTTGATTGATGGTTGCAACCGTTGGCCATGTTTGTTTTTTCTTTTTCTTTTTAAGTGACTCTAGGATAGTAAGTCACTCGCCTTTTGCTTATGATTGGCAAAATAGGTTCTAGGATAGTGAAAATGTCACTGCTCACCTCACCCCATGTATGTGTGTTGTGTGCTATGTACGTGGGTTGGGCCTGAGCCATACGTTGAAACAACATGTTTTGTCTCTTATTCTTTTGATTCCATTAGTAGAGCTCACGAATGAAAACTGGGGCATCTACAGACACCGCATTTTGTACTCCTTATGACTCAGGCTCTCGTTCCTCAATGATAGTAAAATTCTAAAGCCCAAGGTTAGTTTAAGACCCGATCAGATTGAATTGACTTGAGGAAGGTTTTCATGGAAAATATAACTCGTTTATGAGCTGAATAAAACTATATTTGGAAAATAAAAGCCATGGAAACCCTAGGGTATGTGTATGCAGACATGTGTATGCGTACGCATGCTCGCATATGCATGCTTCATACATGCGTATGCATACACGGGTATGTGTACGCATGCTAGGGTTCTAGAAACTATGAAAGACAAGTTTTTTGCATTAAAACTAAGGTTTGAAATGATTTCCACATCATCTGGGAGTTGTTCCAAACTCTTATTTTTCAAATAAAAAAGCCATACATGATACATTTTCAAAATACATAGAAAATCCTAAAGGAAAACACAAAATTCACTAGAAATAGTGAATCAAAGAGAGAGTTTTTCACAAAACATTCTCAAGTCAATATTTTCTAATTGAGGCCTTCATCTTTAAGTTTTAAGATTACTAATCACTTTTGAATTTGATTGTGAATAGATTGACTGAAGGGAATGGTCAAAATCAAGCTTAGGAGCTTTGATTTTTGAGATATTACCTTCTTGCCTTTTCTTTCTTTCCTTGCTTTAAACTTCTTGTTTTCCTTGTTTTTCTAGTTTGGTCTATGTTTTAATGTGTTTGTTTAACTTAGGGTTTAATAGCTTTCTGTTATAAAACATGTTAGGTTGTTAGATTTATTTATGCATTGTTTTCTATGTTTCTATTTATGGGCTAAGGTTTTGAGGCATGTATGCATACACATGCTCTTTGTGTTGTGAGAGATCGCGCCCTCGGCCCGTTTTAATGAATGTTGGGCCAAACCCACGTGAATGGGTGGAGTCGTGTTATTGCCTCTCAAAATGGAGGTTCGACTAGTTATATTTTTCCCTTTAGATTAAGGGTTTTACAATGGAGTCGCCACTTATTTAATTGTTGGAAAAATAAGAAAACCATAGTTGAAAAATTCCTCATTTTATTAATTTGAAATTTGAATTTACATTGATCATAGGAAAATTACATGGCTTTGGTCCTAGTTACAATCTAAGATAAAGTACATGGCTTTGTTTCCTAGTTACAATCTAGAAATTGAAAATTATAAGGATAAGCATTTGATCTACTGACCCTTGATCTAAGTTCGGAGGCTATGTTACAAGGTGGGAAGGTGTTAGGCACCCACCTTGCCCGGTGAAACCGGTCTTCTAGACTATGGTGGCCAACAATCATATCATATCATCCAATATGTCAATCAATTTACATGTTGAATTTAATGTGTGTGCATGTGATAAACCCTAATTCAATTTATTAAACATTGCATTTGGATTGAAAAATAAAATTCTAGTGAATGTGTGTGGATGGTGATAACCTAAATTCAAAAATTTGAAAGAATTATGAAACAAACATGTTTTTCATATTTTTGATGTAAATTTAAGATCAAAACTAGTGATATGCATGAACATGTGATGAACAACCAAAAATATGTGAAGAACACATAAAAATATTCAAACATATTCAAGAGGATTCAAATAATTACTATCATACTTTAATCTTAAATTCTCATCATGGTAACACAAAAAACAAGTTAGGGAAATTGATTATACCTTCATGCAAGATTCATACAGTGGAGGAGGAGACTCTTGGTGGAGGTCCTAAGGGTGGAGAAAAAAAAAACTAGGAGAGGAAGAGTAAGTCTCACTCAATATCTTGAGTCTCAAGAAGACCAAGATATGACAAGACTACTCTACTTCACTAGAACTCAAGAGAGGAGAAGAGAGGGGATTTTTTGGTGTCTTGGAATGAAGGATGAGGAGGGTTTATATAGTGGTAGTGGAGAGAATATGAATGGAAGGCCATTTAATGAGGGTTAACAAGGATTATGAACCTAGACCTCATTTTAGCCTTGGGAAAAATCTGGTGCATTAAATGGAGAGATTGGTGGGAGTGGGGAGCAAGCCAAAATTTGTTTTCCCGTAACTGCTGTAACAGCTTGTAGAGCTAATTTCGAAAAATCATATCTGACCCAATTCTGATCGGAATTGTCTCGTTCTTGTGCTCAAATTGAAGCCCCAGATGTTTAGTTTCTGTGAAAATTAACCTCATTCACAGATTCAAAATATTCTGAGAGATATTGATGAAATAGTGAGCAGAGGTCATTTGTTAGAAAATAGTTTCAGCACAATTAACATTAATAGGTCCCAAATTAGCTCCCAATTAACATTAAATGGCTCTAATCACTCCCATTTCAGAATTAATTGGTTCCCAATTTATTCTAATTAAAACATAATTACACAAATTACTCATTGAATAATTAATGTTTAACTATCTAATTAATTAGGTGTATGCAACCTCACCATAAAATGTAGTCCTAACCAATTAAATTATGACACATCATTGTTCTCAAATTGATTACACCTATAACCAATTGAAATCAATTGTTCATAATCACATATGGTCAAACTCAATTTGTGATAGTACATCTTAGCCAGTAAAACTTGATTTGATGATAACTTTTAATCTAATGGTCCGATTAGGGCTTATGACCAGTTGATTTGATCGTTACAACATCAAGATCATTTTGGTGAAATGAGTCCAATAATCTAATGGCTAGAATCAAAATGCATATTTTAAAAGTGAAAGTACCATTTTACCCTCCATGTGAGGTTAAATGCGGCTTGCAAAATGGGGTGTCAACAGAATGCCCCTCATTGGCAGAGCTTGAAAAGTGAATGTCAATGTATGAAAGAGACACCTAACTTTGCAATCAGTATTTAACCATGGTGAATGTATGATGCATGTAAATGGTCATGTTATGGATCAAAATGTGGACCGAATCTCAAGGGAGATTGCCTACGTACCTCTTGGTGAGAGGATCAGGTCCAAACGTAGTTCATGCATGCAAATTTTTTTTTTTTTTTGAATAAGTACAAGACATGCTCACCTGAGGTCAAAAAAATGGAAGACCAAGGATCCTGACTCATGTTTTCAGAGGACCTAGGATCGTGATTTTAGAGGACGAAGGGTTTTTTTTTTTTTTTTTTTTTTTTTTTTTTTTTTTTTGGGTTTGGCTCATGTTTTCAGAGGACCAAAGGTTCTGGATCCTGGCTCATATTTTCAGAGACCTAGGATTTTTGGATCTTGGCTCATGTTTTCAGAGGACCTAAGATTCTTTGGCCTTTGGCTCATGTTTTCAGAGGACCAAAGGTTCTGGATCCTGGCTCATGTTTTCAAAGACCTAGGATTTTTGGATCTTGGCTCATGTTTTCAGAGGACCAAGGGTTTTTGGGGGCTTTGGCTCATGTTTTCAAAGGACCAAAGGTTCTGGATCCTGGCTCATGTTTTCAGAGACCTAGGATTTTTGGATCTTGGCTCATGTTTTCAGAGGACCTAAGATTCTTTGGAGGCTTTGGCTTATGTTTTCAGAGGACCAAAGGTTCTGGATCCTGGCTCATGTTTTCAGAGACCTAGGATTTTTGGATCTTGGCTCATGTTTTCAGAGGACCTAAGATTCTTTGGAGGCTTTGGCTCATGTTTTCAGAGGACCAAAGGTTCTGGATCCTGACTCATGTTTTCAGAGACCTAGGATTTTTGGATCTTGGCTCATGTTTTCATAAGACCTAAGATTCTTTGGAGGCTTTGGCTCATGTTTTCAGAGGACCAAAGGTTCTGGATCCTGGCTCATGTTTTCAGAGACCTAGGATTTTTGGATCTTGGCTTATGTTTTCAGAGGACCTAAGATTCTTTGGAGGCTTTGGCTCATGTTTTCAGTGGACCAAAGGTTCTGGATCCTGGTTCATGTTTTTAGAGACCTAGGATTTTTGGATCTTGACTCATGTTTTCAGAGGACCTAAGATTCTTTGGAGGCTTTGGCTCATGTTTTCAGAGGACCAAAGGTTCTGGATCCTGGCTCATGTTTTCAGAGACCTAGGATTTTTGGATCTTGGCTCATGTTTTTAAAGGACCTAAGATTCTTTAGAGGCTTTGGCTCATGTTTTCAGAGGACCAAAGGTTCTGGATCCTGGCTCATGTTTTCAGAGACCTAGGATTTTTGGATCTTGGCTCATGTTTTCAGAGGACCTAAGATTTTTTGGAGGCTGTGGCTCATGTTTTCAGAGGACCAAAGGTTCTGGATCCTGGCTCATGTTTTCAGAGACCTAGGATTTTTGGATCTTGGCTCATGTTTTCAGAGGACCTAAGATTCTTTGGAGGCTTTGGCTCATGTTTTTAGATGACCAAAGGTTCTGGATCCTGGCTCATGTTTTCAGAGACCTAGGATTTTTGGATCTTGGCTCATGTTTTCAGAGGACCAAGGGTTTTTGGAGGCTTTGGCTCATGTTTTCAGAGGACCAAAGGTTCTGGATCCTGGCTCATGTTTTCAGAGACCAAGGATTTTTGGATCTTGGCTCATGTTTTCAGAGGACCAAAGGTTTTTGGAGGCTTTGGCTCATGTTTTCAGAGGACCAAAGGTTCTGGATCCTGGCTCATGTTTTCAGAGACCTAGGATTTTTGGATCTTGGCTCATGTTTTCAGAGGACCTAAGATTCTGAATCCTGGCTCATGTTTTCAGAGACCTAGGATTTTTGGATCTTGACTCATGTTTTCAGAGGACCTAAGATTCTTTGGGCTTTAGCTCATGTTTTTAGAGGACCAAAGGTTCTGGATCCTGGCTCATGTTTTCAGAGACCTAGGATTTTTGGATCTTGGCTCATGTTTTCAGAGGACCTAAGATTCTTTGGGCTTTGGCTCATGTTTTTAGAGGACCAAAGGTTCTGGATCCTGGCTCATGTTTTCAGAGACCTAGGATTTTTGGATCTTGGCTCATGCAGATGTGTGTGGGCCTTTTACCCTAGTACCTGCAAAATAAATATTTTCAATTAGTAACAGAGTTATTCATTGAAAAGAATTCAGTATACCTGGCGAATGCCCGTAGTTTAGGACATATTCCATGCTTCGATAAATGCTGAGGGTAGACAGTCAACTTGATGTTGCACCATTGGAGAATGTGGAAGAGGTTCATAGCTTTTTGTTCCTGAAGAAGAATTTAATGATTTTTTTTTTTTTTTGAAAAATTTTGAAATCTTGCTTTTTTTGAATTTTTTTTTTTTTTGAAAAATTTGGAAATCTTGAATTTCTTTTTTTCTTTTTTTCTTTTTTTGAAGGAATTGAAAATTTTGATTGGTAAATTTTTTTTATGGTAACCTAAGAAGTACAAGCCCAATGCCCCTAGTCCTAAGGCTTTTCTTCTTTTTTTTTTTTTTTTTTTTTTGGAAAAACCTATCCTTTGAATGAATTAACTTTGGCTGGAAGTTGATGCAGATTGCTGGATAAGTCCTTTCTTAATTCCTACAAAAAAATAATTTCAATTAGTAATGGATTTATTTATTGAAATGAATTGGAAGTACTTACCCAATGCCCCTAGTTTGGGGCATATTCCATGCTTAGATTGAAGCTGAATTTATTTGATGTTGTGACCATTGGGGTACATGAAAGAAGATCATGGTCCGCCATCCTTGGTTCCTGCAAAAAGACTTTCTTTCTCTAGCTTGTTAGAAACCAATTATTGTGAAAACTTGCACACAATATAAATAGGACAATACTCCAAGTTTAAACATGTTTAATGCAAACAAATAGGCATAACCTAACATACACCCAAACAATTTTGTCACATTGTTTTGATTTTGCTTCACAAGGTTGTTTGGATGATTGGGACCGGGCCTTTGCAAGGCTGCCTACGTACCTCTCTCATAGAGGATCAGGTCAAAACGTAGTTCAAGAGAACTGGATTTTGAAAAAGAACATTTTTTTTTTTTTTGAAAATTTTTTTTTTTTTGGAACAAGATGTGATCCTTTGAACAACCATTTTTGAAAATCATAGTGTTTAAGAACCAAACAAATCTCTTTGATTAGGAAGGATCAAGATCATTAAACTCATATAATCAAATTTGCTTTATCCTTTTGAACATCATCAGATTGAGTCTCCAAAGACAATCAAGAAATGAAATGTGATAATATTTATGAATCACATTGTTGGGTGCAAACAAGGAGAGTGCTCCAGGTTTGGAAGTTCTTTTGAGTCATTTTGAGGATTTGAGAATTTGAGAAATTTTGTCCTCGGACATATGATCCTGTGGGGTTCGAAAATCTTAAGCATTTTTCCTTTTTAATTCAAGAGAAAATAATATTAGAGTTTAAGATGTGCCTACAACTAGCAACACTTCAAGAAGGTCTTTACTCGTGGGTTGTAATGTAAGCCGGGTTTGGGTTATAAAATGAAAGATATAAAAGGCTCAAAATTCCCTGTGATGTTTCTCCCAAGTATGCATTACTCAAAAATCAAGTATTGGAGGAGTTTTCTCATTTCTTCATTGTCATCTTCTCACTAGTCTTCATTGGTCACTTGTATCAACAATCGTTTTAATGCTCATTCCTCTTGAATCATACCTCTAGACTTTCATCTTGTAAAATTATTCTCTTTTGCATCTTCAAGTTTCCAACTTGGTAGAAGCTTCCAATTTTTTCTATTCTTCTTCTTTATTTCTTTTGGCCCTAACTTTTGCCTAGACCACCCTTTTGGGTTTTTAGCCTAGCAGGCTTTCTTTCTCTCTTTTTTTTTTTTTTTTTTTTTGCCATAACTTTTGCCTAGACCGCCCTTTTGGGTTTTCGGCCTAGCGGGCTCTTTTTTTTTTTTTTTTTTTTGTTTTTGTTTTTGCTGTCTTTCATCTCTTAATTGAATGAACTATTGCCTTCCTTGTATTTCTCAGCTTAGTGATTTTTGATCATTTTGATGCACTCTCTAAACTTCTTTCTTACCTCAATGCACCTGCACCTTTCTGTGCTTGATGAATCTTTTCCTTTTTTGATGAACTTTCTTTTGGATGAACCTTCTACTCTTCTTGGCATGATGAATTTTAGGTTCTTTAAACTCGATGCACATTTTGTTTTCTCTCACATTTGTGGAATTTCATTTCTCTTTCCTTGATTGAGTGAAAACTCCTTTTACTTTGATGATCTCTTATCTTTAGCTTAATGAATTCTCTACTTGTCTTTCATGTCATCTAGGAGAGCTTTGTCAATTAGTTTCAAAGTTCAAGGTCGACTCCTCCTTAACATGAGATTTAAGCATGCATACTTTGAATTTTCCCACCCTAGGTTTAGATTTTAGGGGGTTCATGAAAAAAAAAAAGAAGAGGTTAAGTGTTTAAAGGCTCAAATAGGCTTGCAATGGATAATGATCATTCTAGGTATTAAGGTATAATCTTGTTTTACCAAAGACGGCCTCCTATCCCTAGTAATGCTTGCTTGTAGGCACAGTGACTTGAGCTCTTTTAATAAATTCCTCTTAAAAGAAAAAGTATGAATGCTCTATTGGAGACACAAAAGTTTTTAGAAATTTGGAATGAATGCATGAGCCTTTTGAATTTTCTGATGGATAGATTTTCTTTGATTGCCTTGTAAGACCATTTCTTCTTTTATTCAAAGTAATTTAGCAAAAGTGTTTACACGAATCAAATGAAATCAATCCTTTCTGGTACAAGTTGATTGTTCAAGTCTTTAAACATCATAATTTAGAAAAACTTTTGTCCAAGGGATCCTCATGTACCATTTTGAAAAGAAGACTTTAAAAAATCTTGAAATCTTTGAAAGAAAGAAAAAAAAAATGGGCCTTTTTGAAAAAGTCACTAGGAAGTCCAATGCCCCTAGTTCAAAGAATTATTTTTTTTTTTTAAATGACTTAAGGGCTCAATGCCCCTAGTCCAAAGACTTTTTTCATTTGAATTTTTTTATTTTTTTTATTTTTTGGGGAAAGATTTGGAAATCTTGAATTTTTTTGAAATTTTTTAAAATATATACATGAACAAAGTACATCAAATGCTACATGGATTTTTAGAATTCAAAGAAACATAGAAACATGGAATAAACAAACAAATTTTAAGCTTAACCATGATGTCGCAAACCAAATGTGGAGTGAGGCAAAGTTGGGTCACTTGCTTCTTCTTGGTCCATTTAAGATGCTTGAGGCTTGGTGTGCTTGAACCTTGATTATGATGAAATGGCTTGGGCATGCACTTGGAAGGCTTGAACCTTGATTATGATCTTTTGATATTTGCTTGAAATCGCTTGGGCTTGCACTTGAAATGCATGCATCTTGTGAGCTTTTGGCTTTTGATGTTGATCATGCGTATGCACCTCCAATGGGCTCAAGTATTGGGCTTAGAATGATTCAAGAAACAATTTTCGGTTTTAATACCAAGTAGAGTTCAATCACAAGCCTTTGGGCTTGGGCTCATTCATAGCATACAAGGTTCAAACAATTATGATGGGATCAAGCGTTGGACTTGAGTCATCATGGTTCAAACAACGGCCAAACAAATGCATAATGAAATGCAACTTACATGGACCGACCTAAAGGTAGGTTCTATGGGTCATTACAACATGGGTAGAAGGTAGGTTAAAGGTCCCCACAAGCTAGGACGTCGTACCTCCCAACTTGTGACGCCAGGAGCGCCGCGTTGGTCCGAATGGTACAGTTTGTCCCTATGAACCACCATGGCATAACCATGATGATCCTTGTTGCGGTGGGTGGTAGGTTCACCGCTGGGTATGTAAGTCTCAAGAAGACCACAATCCACGGCTAATACTACCGGGCTTCCAGGCTAGCACACAAATAAAATAAATTCCATTCAAGCAAATGATGCATGACATGCAAAATAATGACATATTAAACATATTAAATACAAAAAAAGCAATAAACAAACAATGACATGGTTGGCCACCATAATCTAATTAAAGCTTAGCCCTCAATGTCCCCAGTGGAGTCGCCACTGTGAGAGATCGCGCCCCCGGCCTGTTTTAATGAATGTTGGGCCAAACCCACGTGAATGGGTGGAGTCGTGTTATTGCCTCTCAAAATGGAGGTTCGACTAATTATATTTTTCCCTTTAGATTAAGGGTTTTACAATGGAGTCGCCACTTATTTAATTGTTGGAAAAATAAGAAAACCATAGTTGAAAAATTCCTCATTTTATTAATTTGAAATTTGAATTTACATTGATCATAGGAAAATTACATGGCTTTGGTCCTAGTTACAATCTAAGATAAAGTACATGGCTTTGTTTCCTAGTTACAATCTAGAAATTGAAAATTACAAGGATAAGCATTTGATTTACTAACCCTTGATCTAAGTTCGGAGGCTATGTTACAAGGTGGGAAGGTGTTAGGCACCCACCTTGCCTGGTGAAACCGATCTTCTAGACTATGGTGGCCAACAATCATATCATATCATATCATCCAATATGTCAATCAATTTACATGTTGAATTTAATGTGTGTGCATGTGATAAACCCTAATTCAATTTATTAAACATTGCATTTGGATTGAAAAATAAAATTCTAGTGAATGTGTGTGGATGGTGATAACCTAAATTCAAGAATTTGAAAGAATTATGAAACAAACATGTTTTTCATATTTTTGATGTAAATTTAAGATCAAAACTAGTGATATGCATGAACACGTGATGAACAACCAAGAATATGTGAAGAACACATAAAAATATTCAAACATATTCAAGAGGATTCAAATAATTACTATCATACTTTAATCTTAAATTCTCATCATGGTAACACAAAAAACAAGTTAGGGAAATGGATTATACCTTCATGCAAGATTCATACAGTGGAGGAGGAGACTCTTGGTAGAGGTCCTAAGGGTGGAGAAAAAAAAACTAGGAGAGGAAGAGTGAGTCTCACTCAATATCTTGAGTCTCAGGAAGACCAAGATATGACAAGACTACTCTACTTCACTAGAACTCAAGAGAGGAGAAGAGAGGGGATTTTTTGGTGTCTTGGAATGAAGGATGGGAAGGGTTTATATAGTGGTAGTGGAGAGAATATGAATGGAAGGCCATTTAATGAGGGTTGACAAGGATTATGAACCTAGACCTCATTTTAGCCTTGGGAAAAATCTGGTGCATTAAATGGAGAGATTGGTGGGAGTGGGGAGCAAGCCAAAATTCGGTTTTCCCGTAGCTGCTGTAACAGCTTGTAGAGCTAACTTCGAAAAATCATATCTGACCCAATTCTGATCGGAATTGTCTCGTTCTTGTGCTCAAATTGAAGCCCTGGATGTTTAGTTTCTGTGAAAATTAACTTCATTAACAGATTCAAAATATTTTGAGAGATATTGATGAAATAGTGAGCAGAGGTCATTTGTTAGAAAATAGTTTCAGCACAATTAACATTAATAGGTCCCAAATTAGCTCCCAATTAACATTAAATGGCTCCAATCACTCCCATTTCAGAATTAATTGGTTCCCAATTTATTCTAATTAAAAGATAATTACACAAATTACTCATTGAATAATTAATGTTTAATTATCTCATTAATTAGGTGTATGCAACCTCACCATAAAATGTAGTCCTAACCAATTAAATTATGACACATCATTGTTCTCAAATTGATTACACCTATAATCAATTGAAATCAATTGTTCATAATCACATATAGTCGGACTCAATTTGTGATAGTACATCTTAGCCATTAAAACTTGATTTGATGATAACTTTTAATCTAATGGTCCGATTAGGGCTTATGACCAGTTGATTTGATCGTTACAACATCAAGATCATTTTGGTAAAATGAGTCCAATAATCTAATGGCTAGAATCAAGATGCATATTTTAAAAGTGAAAGTACCATTTTACCCTCCATGTGAGGTTAAATGCGGGTTGCAAAATGGGGTGTCAACATGTGTACGTATACTCGAAGTAAGCGTACGCATATAGCTAGGCTGCATACGCAGGCCCTATGTATGCACGTGCATACTTAAGCCCAGAAACCCTAATTCAACCTTTTTTCTTCTATTTCTTTATTCTGTTTCTATAATATGCTTCTGTTTTATCTTATTTTATGTTTTTTAGGTCTCTGTTTGTTTGTTTGTTTGCCCTCCACATGCTAAATTAGAGTTTCTCTTTAATATTTTCATTGTTTGCCATGGACATGCATATGATATGAACATGCTTTGATGCATAGGTGCTGTGATGCAACAAGGTAAGACATGCACTCACATGGACATTCATTTGTTTAAGATATGAAGATCTTATTTTGATATACATGAATGTATATTTTCAAATGCTTTGCTTTGGATATGATAACATGATTGCTTGATCTTAACGTGTTTATGTTTCTGCCCTTGTGATATCTTGTTTGTTTGTTGCCTTCGATATGATTTGATATGTATGCCTAGTTAGATGTATGTTAGGGTTTCAATGCTATATGTGATGTGATATTAGGGTGTGGGATAGGATAAGATGCATGTTATGGTTTCGAGATGATCGGTGCCATGTTGTATGCTTAGATGTATGCTAGTGTATGTGTGTGAGTTTAATATGCAATATTGAACATGCCTTTAATGAGATTAAGACATAAGACACAATGAGTAGAAGCCAACCCATGGGTCGGACGGTTTTAGGTACCTAACACCTTCCTAAACTGTACCTAAACTCTGAACCCATACTTTAGTAATAAGATTAGTCCTTTCACGTAAGGGCGCTATATTTATGGTTCCGAGACCTAATCTAGGTGGTGACTCCCTCCTTTCTCTGCCTTGGTCCTCTCAGCCAAGGTGTACTACCTTTTCTTTTTAGGAGAAAACCTGCTATGTTAAGACATATGTGATTCATGTTAGGAATATATGTCACTATTTTGTGTAATTGATTAATCTTTTAACAAAACGCATTTTACTTATAATTGAGTAGATCTAGGATGTTTTTAATACTTCAAAGAACAAGAGTTCAAGTCTAGTATTGAAGCCAAGCAAATCTGTCTAAAAAAGAAGTGAAGAAATGTTGATTCATTAAAACTCGACAGCTGCTCGACAGATAGCTATCTATCAAGAATTATGAAAATCAATTTTTTAGATTTGATTTTCGGCCCAAGCTTATGTATTTGTATAGGGTTTTTTTTTCTCACAGCCCTAGACATATATAAGGCTTATTTTAGAGGCCATCACATAAGAGAGTACAAGGAGAACACATGCAAAAAGTAACCGATGCCTTATTCTCTTTGAAAAAAGCTACTGTGTCTTCACGCCTTAGGGTTTTGTAACCAATTGCTTCTTGATCTTCATTGTTGATGAAGTGAAGAACTTTGTAACCAACATCTTCTTCAAGTTGGTGAGTTAGTTACGTACTGGGAGTCGTGCATCTTTGGTTAGTCACGTACTAGGATCCGTGCAAAAAGATGGCATTCATATATTGAAGAGTTCAGAGGTTCTAAAGTGGTAGAAGGTTTTTGCTATAAGTTCATCTACGGGGATTGTAAAGTCTAGGGACAAATGTTTGGTACTAGATTTGAAATTTCTCTTTACTATAGTGGATTGCTTTTCGAGAAGGTTTCCCCCCAGGTTTTTTACTGTAAAACTAGTTTGTTTCTTTGGTTTTCTTGGGTCATTATATCTTGTCTTATTTATTTTTTTACTGCATGATTTTGACATGATATTGATGTTTTTTTTTTTTTTTTTTTTGTTTTATCAAGTTTTATTCATAATAAATATAATTAACAACTTGAATTTAAAACTTATTAATTCTATCAATTGGGGTTATAAGATGTACCTCAAAGGTGATAGTCCCCATCAAACAGTTATGATTGTGTATGAGTTAAAGTGATTTTCTCATATCTTAAATCATCATAAATTGTAGACACTTATGCAATCTTGTGATGTTTTTTACACCTAACACGCAATATTCTTTGCTACTTTTGATACATGTGCAGGTATAATGTGATTTGGCCATCACAAGGAATACATGTATTAATGTATACTCACTAAACTGTCTTAACTTGTTTTTGAAATATAAAATTGGTTAGACTTGTTTAGTGTGTGTGTGTGTGTGTTTTGGGATCTATGTGGTTAACAATTTTTGTTGAAAGATGTTTTTGAGAGATCAAAATGTTGTTTGGATCCTTGGTTGAGTTGCATGTTTGATTGCATTCATATCTGTATTTTTCTATTCTTGAAAAGCTATTCTTAAGCAATCTCGACAGCTCCTCGATACCTCTCAATACCTAGCCAATATCTTGAGCCATTTGATCTTCTTTTTATCACATTCTCGTTAACTTCTTGACAGATTCTTGATCCATCTAGAAACTTTCTATCTGCTCGATAGCTAGTCGATCCATTGAGTTGGCTTCTGCTCAATAGCATCTTGACACCTCTCGATCCATTGAGATCCTCTTGCATGCATTGTTTTTTACATGTTTTGCATCTTTCTTTTATCTTGTCATCTATAGCATCTTGTTTTATCACATTCATGCATTTATATGGATTCTTTGTACCCCCTTGATCATCCTTGATCATCTTTATGTTTCTCGGGTGAAGTTTTCTAGTTTCTTGTACCCTTTGTCAATCATGACAAAAAGGAGGATAAATTATGGAGAAATATGTGGTTTCTTTTTAAGATTCTACATGTTAGGGAGAGAAATACACGTCTCTATAAGGGGGAGATGTTTTTCCTATTGTTAGGGGGAGTATGCTTACCTCCTTCTTCTTGTACACTGGTCTTATAACCATGTTTACATACATTGTGATTATCTTTGATAAATATATATATATATATATATATATATAATGATGTATGTCTTCTTCACCAACCTCTATATGTGTTGTTTCTTTTCTACCTTTATACACATGTTTCTTATTCTTATATGTAATCTATTATTTCTGTTTCTCATTAAGATGCCTTTGTCACGACCCAAATCCATGGAACATGAATTTAGATGCATGACTAACTTACTAATCTTGCACAACTAAAAGTAAAATTAATCCAAAATAATTTAAAACTCCAAAAAAACAATGCTCTTAATAAATAACCTCTTACAAAAATCTAAACTCCACAAATTGGAAATAATCTCCAAAATATAAATCATGAATTACAAAATAAGGATAACTAAAATTCTATAAGTCTTCAAGTAATCTAGAAAATCACCTACAACTTCTACGCTCAACCTTGCACCTTACAAAGCGATCAGAAGGTCCTATATTCCCAACTACTATATTCCCAACTACACTTCAATCTGAAAAATAGTAATTGATGGGGTGAGCCACATCTAGTAAGTAATTATACAAAATACACAACAGAACAGAGTCAAGCAACGCACAAGTATTTTGATTTTTCACAAACTCATTTAATGATATCAAAAATAATTATTCCAAAACATATAATGAATCACTTAATACATATGTAATCGCATCTTAAAAGCATTAGAAATCACATACATAAAATTGATCAGAGCATAGTGTCACATATACACATCACATATTCTCACATACAATCCTGTGAGCGGATTTACACATATACCTGAAATATCTGATCAATTCTAAAAACATTCATTCTAAGTCACATATCACAAAACGAAATATATACAAAATAGAATAATTTTCTTAATTTTAACAGTTATTCCAAATATACAGGCATGGCGAATATCACAATATCGAATTGAACATAAATTAAAGGATGCTTTACTCTCATGGGGAACAAATAGAAACTGAGAAGTTTATATAAATATATTACAATTCTTGAGTAAATTGAAAATTTGATTTGCTAAAAGAAACTTTTTAAGTACCATTTGGAGAATAGGAACATGACTTTGAAATCACTTGGTTTTAACAAATTTAAAGAACAAGAACCTTTTTAGAAAACTTACTTTGAAACTCAATTATTTTTGAAAAATAGTTTAGTATAAAAATCATCTTTTAAATGAGATTTGGACATTCAAAACATTATTTAAAATTCGAAGTTTCTCTTTAAAACATTGTCTAAAAGTCGAAGTTTCTCTTTCAATAATGTAAAAATAATGCTTTCGATAAACTTTAGAAAATGTAAGCTTAAAAATATGGCTTTTGAAAACCTTTGACATCTAAGAACCTAAATGACAAAACCTGTACATATTATGCATAATTACTTACTGCACTTGAATCACTTTGAAAGTCCTACCAAAACAACCCCCAATAGCCTCAAAACACTCTTAAATAGGACCTATAATCAACCACAGAAATTACTTAATATCCTTCACAAAATATAAATCTTATTGACTTATACAAATTGACTCACTAAAATTATACTTGCTGAACTAAATGATAACACTAATGCAAAACCTCTCTACCCAAGAATATGTTTCCTTGAATTTATCAAAACTTAGAGCCAGCAGCCAATACCTTAGAATTTAATATATGTCCTAAACAAAAGTAAAACCTTAAACATGAATTAGACTCTATAACTGAAACTTTGTTCTAAAATGCACATTATGGGCAAACCTAAGATTTAATATATAACCCCAATGAGAAACGTGGGCCAAAACTAATCTGACTTGTTCATGGACTTAATATTCATTGACCCTATGGATTTAATATAAGGATTTTAGTATGACAATATCACATTTGTCCTTATCCTTTCTAAAGAAATTGAAGCTGTGTCACTTGAACCCTTAAATGGTTCATTGTGTAAGAGATAGGCAACACCTAGGCATTGAATATTGAAGCTATCAATACACCATCAAGGAACCTGGACTTTGACAAAAAATAAGAGAGAACTAGTGACACATGGCTAGGGTCGGCTGCAATTGTCCAAAAATTTAGAATTAATGTTACGGCATATGAATCAGCAGCTAAAAGTTCCTATAGACCTACCAAAGCGACGCTAGCCTTATACATGAATTGACAATTTCGGCTTTGCTCTAGGGTCCGAACAGTGGCAACCAAAAATTCCAGAATTATTGAAACACTGTAAAATCGTAGTCTAAGAAATTACCAATTCAACAATCTATACATCACTAAAGTTTTCTATGATAAAATTCTAATCCTTAATTCTTTGTTTCTAATAGTGTGAAAATCATACCTTGAATAATCTGATTGCCTCTTCACTTGTATGTGCTCTAAACTCCAAGGAAAACCACCTCTTAGCCTCCTTTATGATGAAGCCCTAATTTATCTTTTCCTCCACCTTATATTATAACACATGAAAGATGTGGGCTTGGTGAGGTAGTGGGCTAGAGTTTAAATCCCACTTAAGCTTATCTCTTTATTCTCTAATAAGCCCATAAAACATCTTCCTTTTTTTTTTATTTTTTTATTTTTTTATTTTTTATAATTTTAATTGTCGTACCAAAATGTATGCACTAAAACTTTAATTTTCTCACTTATTTGTAGCACCACAAAATTGTCTACCCTCATCTTACTGTGCACACACATAAAGTACCTCAACTTTATATAAAAAAAAATGACAAGGTACGGTAATAATCATAAAAGAAAAAATTGGGGTATTACAGCCTTGATGAGTTTTGTTTAAAGTGTTTCAGAAATATAGGTTATTAAAGTCTTCTTGCCATGAACTCTCTTCTTGCAAAAATTTTCAAGAGTTTGTGTTATGATAGATTTTATTGTATTCAACAAGTGAATATAAGTTGAGTGATTTATGACTTTTCTCATATCTTATTTGTTTGTTGTGGTTTTGTCACGAATAGCTAAAGGGGGAGATTGTTAAGACATATGTGATTCATGTTAGGAACAAATGTCACTATTTTGTGTAATTGGCTAATCATTTGACAAAATGCACTTTACTTGTAATTGGATAAATCTAGGATGTGTTTAATACTTCAAAGAACAAGAGTTCAAATCTAGTATTGAAGCCATGCAAATATGTCCAAGAAACAAGTGAAGAAGTGCTGATTCATTAAAACTCGACAGTTGCTCGACAGATAGCTATCTATCAAGGTTTAATGAGGCTCGATAGATACTATTTATTGAGGTATTTATCGAGAATTACGAAAATCAATTTTTTAGATCTAATTTTCTGCCCAAGCTTATGTATTTGTGTAAGGGTTTTTTTTTTTTTTCACAATCCTAGACATATATAAGGCTTATTTTAGAAACCGTCACAAAAGAGAAAATAAGGAGAACATATACAAAAGGTGATTGATACCTTATTCTCTTTGAAAGAAGCTACGACATCTTTGCACCTTAGGGTTTTGTAACAAGTGCAACTTAATCTTTATTGTTGATGAAGTGAAGAACTTTGCAGCCAAAAATCTTTCTCAAGTTGGTGTCTTAGTCAAGTACTGAGAGCTGTGCATCTTTTGGTTAGTCATGTACTAGTATTCATGCAAAAAGGGTGGCGTTCATATATCAAAGAGTTCAGAGGTTCTGAAGTGGTAGAAGGTTTCTACTGTAAGTTCATCTGCGAAGATGTAGAGTCTAGGGACAAAGGTTTTGTATTAGACCTGAAACTTCTACTTACTATAGTGGATTGCTTTTCGGGGAAGGTTTCTCTCCAGGTTTTTTACTGTGAAACTAGTTTGTTTCATTGGTTTTTCTAGATCATTATATCTTATCTTATTTATTTTTAAGCTACATGATTTTGATATGATATAGATGTTTGTTTGTTTTAACAAGTTTTATTCATAATAAATCTGATTAACAACTTGGGTTTAAAACTAGTTAATTCTATCAACTGGGGTCTAAATTTTCCAACACGCTGCACCCACAATGTCACGCCTAAAATTATGGACATTGTGCATAGTAATGGCATATTAACGAATGTCCAAGAACAATTATCATTTCTGAAGGCATCGTTAAGGATTTATCGCACTCTCACTTAATTAAAGTACAAAGAAACGAGATAAAAAATACTTTAAAAGCCAAAAAACAATGACAAACTATTTTAAAACACCTTACCATTCATGTTTACAACCTTAGACTTTGAGACTACTTCACATTCCATGCATAAGTGCTTTGTAAAAATCGTTAACTCTACTTTAAAATAAATCCTCATAACATATCATAGCAATATGACAATTTGTCAATGAACTAAAATTTAAATCTTTATTTCATAATAACAGCACATTATCATTTTCTAATATGTTTACATTTGTATTGCAACTGGTGGATGGTCATGTCCTGCACCAGGGCTATGACCAGGAGTTGTTGGGCAAAAGTCTTCAATCTCGGCCATTTTAAAACGATTTATAGTGAACCATGTAGACGGAGGTTTTGGCTTGGTTAAGGAGCTTGTTGGATCAATATCGGTTGGCCTTGATGCTGTTATGGGGCTAAGGTTTGTTGAAGAAGAAGGATAACCATGAAAATGGTTATCATAAAAGTTTTGTTTGCCATGAAGCTGGGTGGAAAGAAGAGGTTTTCTTAAACTAATTAAGTGGAAGATGATGCTTGTTACTAGCTTAGAGTGCTATTTAAAGATGTTTGTAATGCCCTACACGCATTTATGTCAAATTCATAATTTATTATCGCACATTAATTAGCGCATGCATTTATGCATGTGTACTTATTATCTAATCAATGCATTAATGTCACTGTATTAATTAATTTTTGTATGTAAAATGAGTAGATGACGCATTTCGAAGGAGTGTAATTTTCTCAAATTAATACATAGAAGAAATGAATCTATTATTTAATACACAATAACGAGGTAATACTTCGACATAAATGCAAAGTTTAGATAATAAATGAATAGGAACAAATGAATGCATTTGGGGCATTGACAAACATCTTTAAAAAGCACTGTCTATTGGAAAAATACATGTTTGTATTGCATACAAAACATACGCAGCAAAAAAATTAACGGATTTACTTCATTCACAGTTGATAACATATACTATGTAAATTTCAGAATATATGAACTAGAGAGTGTAACTTAGTGCGGTGAAATTCAAAATTAAAGATTAAAAGTGCTAGGAAACAATTTTAATCTGCACTCCATTTCCACTTGTGCCCAAGAAGTGTGATCTCTCATTCAGTTTAAATGTATCTGTTCAAAAGAGAATTAGAGAATGTCCTACACTCACATACAAACCATTCCATGCATCATACAAAATCCTGTATGTTTCTTGCCTTATAACTGCTTATCTAATTGGACTAACCTTTTGGGTTATTCCAATTGGGCTTTAGTATGTGACTTGGATTGGGATCAAATGGAAACAAATAAGACTCTAGCTTCAACGAGCCTTGGGCTATTTTGTCAACTCTTAACAAGTCTAAAGTTACCATTAATAATAATTAATACCACTATATAAATATAATTACATTCTAAATCTTATAAATAAATTATATCCCTAAACTTTATTATACCTACAACCCCTTTATAAAGTATTTGTAGTAATACAAAGTCATGTAGGTTGACTGCCACTTTGAAGATTACTACATCTTAATCCTTGAGTACTCGGATTAATTCTTTAAGTTATTCATTATATATTTATGAAATCCAATTTCATAAATATATACTTTAGTAACTTCTTACTAAAGTAGTTAGGCCTAATATTCTAAGTAACGAAACTCATTAAACTTATTTTAATGGAATATTTTATATCTCCGTTAAGAGATTATAAATTTCATCTTGAAAATATATGTTCCATCAACACAAAATGTGGCTACCCAACATGCTGAGATTTTGTTCGTGACTTTAGATCTCACTCCTGATATATCAAAGGAACCTATACTTCATGATCAAGTCCATTATTCTATCAGGATTAAGAGTTCTTGGAAATAGAAGTCATGAGCTTTATTATTTTATTTGACAGTCGTTTGGAGAATAATAAATCTTACAGCGGTCCAGTTCAATATGTATTAACTCTTAAAACATATCAACGTATCAACTAGAAGTCTCTACTTCTATGATCAAAACAAATCATCTTAGTTAATATGTTATAGTTTTCGCAAATGAAATGTTTAACTTCATCACCAACTATGAACTAAAATTTTAAGTTTACAAAGGACTTGTGACTTATATCTTCTGTTACTAAATGACATACTATGCATCTCATGGACTATATGATAATGTCCAAATATTTAAGTTACCATTATTTTAGATAATAATAAAACAACTTTATTAATTATAACATTAAGTCATACATAATGCCACACGTAATATTATATATAGCATCATACAATAGGATTTAAGAGCACTAATCCTGACACTGTCAACTAGTAACAAGAATCACCTTCTACTAAATGAGTTTAAGAAAACCTCTTATTTCCACTTAGATTGATGGCAAACAAGAATTGTGCGTTAACCATTTTTATGATTATCATTCTTCTTTAACAAAACTGTTAGGACATATGTGATTCACTTATTAGGAACACATGTCAATATTTTATGTAATTAGCATATCCTTTGACAAAACACATTTTACTTGTATTTGGGTAGATCTGGGATATGTTTAATACTTCAAGAAATCTTGTATCAAGATCCAGTGTTAAAGCCATGCAACTCTGTCCAAGATTCAAGTTGAAAAGTGCAAGTTCATACAACACTGTTAGGACATACGTGATTCACTTATTAGGAACATATGTCAATATTTTATGTAATTGACTAATCCTTTGACAAAACACATTTTACTTGTATTTAGGTAGATCTGGCATGTGTTTAATACTTCAAGAAATCTTGTTTCAAGATCAAGTGTTAAAGTCAAGCAACTCTGTCCAAGATTCAAGCTAAAAAGTGCAAGTTCATTAAAGCTTGACAGCTAGCTCGACAGCTAGTGTCTATCGAGCTTGAATGGTTGTTCCAGCCCAATGGCTTGACCGATAGGATTTCTGTCGAGGTTTATGAAAAACAAAATTTCAGTTCTATTTTGATTCCAATCCGTGATTATATGTTTTGACTTTTTTTCTCACAACCCTAGACAAATATAAGGCTTATTTTAGAGGTCGTCACGAAAGAGAATATAAGGAAAACATATGCAAAAGGTGATCGATGTCACATTTTCTCTGAAAGAAGCTACGACGTCTTTATGCGTTATAGTTTTGTAACCAAGTGCTTCTTGATCTATATTATTGATGAAGTGAAGAATTTTGTTGCCAACAAACTTTCTTAAGTTAGTGTGTTACTCACCTACTAGGAGTTGTGCATCTTTTGGTTTGTCATGTACTAAGATTCTTGCAAAAATGGTGGCGCTCATATATTGAAGAGTTCAGAGGTTCTAAAGTGGTAAAATGTTTCTACTGTAGGTTCATTTATAGGGATTGTAAAGTCAAGGGACAAAAGTTTTGTACTAAATCTAAAACATCTCTTCACTATAGTGAATTGCTTTTCGGGAAGGTTTTCCCACAGGCTTTTTACTATGAAACTAGTTTGTTTCATTGGGTTTCCTGGGTCATCATATCTTATCTTATTTATTTTTTCGCTGCATAATTTTGACATGATATTGATATTTGTTTTTTTTCACAAGTTTTATTTATAATAAATCTAATTAACAACTCCAGTTTAAAACTTGTTAATTCTATCAACTGGGGTCTAAATTTTCCAACACACTGCACCCACAACGTCATGCCTAAAATTATGGACAATATGCATAGTAATGGCATATTAACGAATGTGCGAGAACAATTATCATTTCTGAAGGAAATGTTAAGGATTTATCTCACTATCTCTTAATTAAAGCACAGAGAAATGAGATCAAAATACTTTAAAAACCAAAAAACAATGACGAACTATATTAAAACACCTTACCATTCATGTTTACTACCTTAGACTTTGAGACTACTTCACATTCCATGCATAAGTGCTTTGCAAAAATCCTTTAACTCCACTTTAAAATAAACCCTCATAACATATCATAGCAATATGCAATTTGTCAATGAACTGAAATTTAAATCATTATTTCATAATAACAGCACATTATCATTTTCTGATAGGTTTACATTTGTATTGCAACTAGTGGATGGTCATGTCCTGCACCAGGGCTATGACCAGGAGTTGTTGGGCGAAAGTCTTCAATCTTGGCCATTTTATAACGATTTATAGTGAACCATGTAGATGGAGGTTTTGGCCTGGTTAAGGAGCGTATTGGATCAATATCAGTTGGCTTTGACGCAGTTATGGGGCAAAGGTTTTGCTGAAGAAGAAGAATAATCATGAAAATGGTTATCATAAAAGTATTGTTTGACACGAAGTTGGGTGGAAAGAAGAGGTTTTCTTAAACTAATTAAGTAGAAGACGATGCTTGTTACTAGTTTAGAGTGCTATTTAAAGATGTTTGTAATGCCCTACACGCATTTATGTCAAATTCATAATTTATTATCTCACATTAATTAGCGCATGCATTTATGCATGTGTATTTATTATCTAATCATTGCATTAATGTCACTGTATTAATTCATTTTTGTATGTAAAATGAGTAGATGACGCATTTGAAAGGAGTGTAATTTTCTCAAATTAATATATAGGAGAAATGAATCTATTATTTAATACACAATAATGAGGTAATACTTCGACATAAATGCAAAGTTTAGATAATAAATGAATAGGAATAAATAAATGCATTTGGGGCCTTGACAAACATCTTTAAAAAGCACTGTCTATTGGAAAAATACATGTTTGTATCACAAACAAAACATACGCAGCAAAAAAATTTACGGATTTACTTCATTCACAGTTGATAACATGTACTACGTAAATTTTAGAATATATGAACTAGAGAGTGTACCTTAGTGCGGTGAAATTCAAAACCAAAGATTGGAAGTGCTTGGGAACACTTTTAATCTGCACTCCAATTCCACTTGTGCCCAAGAAGTGTGGTCTCTCATTCAGTTTATATGTATATGTTCAAAAGAGAATTAGAGAGTGTCCTACACTCACATACAAACCATTTCATACATCATACAAAATTCTGTATGTTTCTCTCCTTATAACCACTTATCTAATTGGGCTAATCTTTTGGGTCATTCCAATTAGGTTTTAGTATGCGACTTGGAGTGGGATTAAATGAAAACAAATAAGACTCTAGCTCCAATGACCCTTGCGCTTTTCTGTTAACTCTTGACAAGTCCAAAGTTGCCATTAATTAGAATTAATACCACTATATAAATATAATTGCATTCTAAATCTTATAAATAAATTATATCCCAAAACTTTATTATACCTACAACCCCTTCATAAAGTATTTGTAGTAATACAAAATCATGTAGGTTGACTGCCACTTTGAAGATTGCCACTTTGAAGATTACTACATCTTAATCCTTGAGTACTCGGATTAATTTTTTAAGTTATTCATTATATATTTATGAAATCCAATTTCATAAATATATACTTTAGTAACTTCTTACTAAAGTACTTAGGCCTAATATTCTGAGTAACGAAACCCATTAAACTTATTTTAATAGAATATTTTATATCTCCGTTAAGTGATTATAAATTTCATCTTGAAAATATATATTTCATCAAAACTAAATGTGGCTGCCCAGCATGTTGAGGTTTTGATCTTGACTTTAGATCTCACTCCTGATATATCAAAGAAACCTACACTTCATGATCAGGTCCATTAGTCTATTAGGATTAGGAGTTCTTGGAAATAGAAGTCATGAGATTTATTATTTTATTTGACAGTCGTTTGGAGAATAATAAATCTCACAGCGGTCCAGTTCAGTATGGATTAACTCTTAAAACATATCAACGTATCAACTAGAAGTCTCTAGTTCGATGATCAAGACAAATCATCTTAGTTAATATGTTACAGTCTTCGCAAATGAAATGCTCAATTTCATCACCAACTACGAACTAAAATTTTGAGTTTACAAAGAACTTGTGACTTATATCTTTTGTTACTAAATCACATACTATGCATCTCATGGACTATACGATAATGTCCAAATATTCATATTACCATTATATTAGATAATAATAAAACAACTTTATTAATTATAACATTAAGTCATACATAATGTCACACATAATATCATATATAGCATCATACAATAGGATTTAAGAGGACTAATCCTAACACTGTCAACTAGTAACAAGAATCACCTTCTACTAAATGAGTTTAAGAAAACCTCTTATTTCCACTTAGATTCATGGCAAACAAAAATTGTGTGTTAACCATTTTTATGATTATCATTCTTCTTCAACAAAACTTTTAAAACATATGTGATTCACTTGTTAGGAACATATCTCAATACTTTATGTAATTGGCTAATACTTTGACAAAACACATTTTACTTGTATATGGGTAGATCTGGGATATGTTTAATACTTCAAGAAATCTTGTTTCAAGATCCAGTGTTAAAGTCATGCAACTCTGTCCAAGATTCAAGTTGAAAAGTGCAAGTTCATACAATACTGTTAAGACATATGTGATTCACTTGTTGGGAACATATGTTAATATTTTATATAATTGGTCAATCCTTTGATAAAACACATTTTACTTGTATTTGGGTAGATCTGGGATGTGTTTAATACTTCGAAAAATCTTGTTTCAAGATCAAGTGTTAAAGTCATGCAACTCTGTCCAAGATTCAAGCTGAAAAGTGGAAGTTCATTAAAGCTTGACAGCTAGCTCGACAGCTAGTGTCTATCGAGCTTCAATGGTTGTTCCAGCACCATGGCTTAATCGATAGGATTTCTGTCGAGATTTATGAAAAACAAAATTTCAATTCTATTTTGATTCCAATCCAAGATTATATGTTTTGACTTTCTTTTCTCACAACCCTAGACATATATAAGGCTTATTTTAGAGGTCGTCACAAAAAAGAATATAAGGAAAACATATACAAAAGGTGATCGATGTCTTATTTTCTCTGAAAGAAGCTACGCATCTTTGTGCGTTATAATTTTGTAACCAAGTACTTCTTGATCTTTATAATTGATGAAGTGAAAAACTTTGTTGCCAACAATCTTTCTTAAGTTAGTGTGTTAGTCACCTACTAGGAGTTGTGCATCTTTTGGTTCGTCATGTACTAGGATTCTTGCAAAAAGGGTGGCGTTCATATGTTGAAGAGTTCAGAGGTTCTAAAGTGGTAAAATGTTTCTACTGTAAGTTTATTTATGGGGATTGTAAAGTCTAGGGACAAAAGTTTTGTACTAGATCTGAAACTTCTCTTCACTATAGCGGACTGCTTTTCGGGAAGGTTTTCCCCCAGGTTTTTTTACGATGAAACTAGTTTGTTTCATTGGGTTTCCTGGGTCATAATATCTTGTCTTATTTATTTTTCCGCTGCATAATTTTGACATGATATTGATGTTTGCTTTTTTCCACAAGTTTTATTTATAATAAATCTTATTAACAACTCTAGTTTAAAACTTGTTAATTCTATCAACTAGGGTCTAAATTTTCCAACACACTACACCCACAACGTCATGCCTAAAATTATGGACAATATGCATAGTAATGGTATATTGACGAATGTGCGAGAACAATTACCATTATTAAAGGAAATGTTAAGGATTTATGTCACTATCTCTTAATTAAAACACAAAGAAGTGAGATCAAAATACTTTAAAAACCAAAAAACAATGACGAACTATTTTAAAACACCTTACCATTCATGTTTACTACCTTAGACTTTGAGACTACTTCACATTCCATGCATAAGTGCTTTGTAAAAATCATTTAACTCCACTTTAAAATAAACCCTCATAACATTTCAAAGCAATATGAAATTTGTCAATGAACTGAAATTCAAATCTTTATTTCATAATAACAGCACATTATCATTTTCTGATAGGTTTACATTTGAATTGCAACTGGTGGATTGTCATGTCCTACACCAGGGCTATGACCAGGAGTTGTTGGGCGAAAGGCTTCAATCTCGGCCATTTTATAACGATTTACAGCGAACCTTGTAGATGGAGGTTTTGGCCTGGTTAGGGAGCGTATTGGATCAATATCGGTTGGCCTTGATGCTGTTATGGGGCTAAGGTTTTGCTGAAGAAGAAGAATAACCATGAAAATGGTTATCATAAAAGTTTTGTCTGCCATGAAGTTGTGTGGAAAGAAGAGGTTTTCTTAAACTAATTAAGTAGAAGATGATGCTTGTTACTAGTTTAGAGTGCTATTTAAAGATGTTTGCAATGCCCTACACACATTTATGTCAAATTCATAATTTATAATCACACATTAATTAGTGCATGCAATTATGCATGTGTATTTATTATCTAATCAATGCATTAATGTCACTGTATTAATTCATTTTTGTATGTAAAATGAGTAGATGATGCATTTGGAAGGAGTGTAATTTTCTCAAATTAATATATAGAAGAAATGAATCTATCATTTAATACACAATAATGAGGTAATACTTCGACATAAATGCAAAGTCTAGATAATAAATGGATAGGAATAAATGAATGCATTTAGGGCCTTGACAAACATTTTTAAACAGCACTGTCTATTGGAAAAATACATGTTTGTATCGCATACAAAACATACGCAACAAAAAAATTAACGGATTTACTTCATTCATAGTTGATAACATGTACTATGTAAATTTCAGAATATATGAACTAGAGAGTGTACCTTAGTGCGGTGAAATTAAAAACCAAAGATTGGAAGTGCTTATGAACACTTTGAATCTGCACTACAATTCTACTTGTGCCCAAGAAGTGTGGTCTCTCATTCAGTTTATATGTATATGTTCAAAAGAGAATTAGAGAGTGTCCTACACTCATATACAAACCATTTCATACATCATACAAAATTCTGTATATTTCTCTCCTTATAATCGCTTATCTAATTGGGCTAACCTTTTGGGTCATTCCAATTTGGCTTTAGTATGTGACTTGGAGTGGGATCAAATGGAAACAAATAAGATTCTAGCTCCAACGACCCTTGGGCTTTTCTGTTAACTCTTGACAAGTCCAAAGTTACCATTAATTAGAATTAATACCACTATATAAATATAATTGTATTCTAAATCTTATAAATAAATTATATCCCAAACCATTAATCTACCTACAACCCCTTTATAAAGTATTTGTAGTAATACAAAGCCGTGTAGGTTGACTGCCACTTTGAAGATTGCCACTTTGAAGATTACTACATCTTAATCTTTGAGTACTCGGATTAATTCTTTAAGTTATTCATTATATATTTATGAAATCCAATTTCATAAATATATACTTTAGTAATTTCTTACAAAAGTAGTTAGGCCTAATATTCTGAGTAACGAAACCCATTAAACTTATTTTAAGAGAATATTTTATATCTCCATTAAGAGATTATAAATTTCATCTTGAAAATATATGTTCCATCAACACTAAATGTGGTTGCCAAACATACTGAAGTTTTGATTGAGACTTTAGATCTCACTCCTGATATATCAAAGGAACCTACACTTCATAATCATATCCATTATTCTATCAAGATTAAGAGTTCTTGTAAATAGAAGTCGTGAGATTTATTATTTTATTTAACAGTCATTTGGAGAATAATAACTCTCACAGCGGTCCAGTTCAATATGTATTAACTCTAAAAACATATCAACGTATCAACTAGAAGTCTCTACTTCCATGATCAAGACAAATCATCTTAGTTAATATGTTATAATCTTCGCAAATGAAATGCTCAATTTCATCACCAATTACGAACTAAAATTTTGAGTTTACAAAGAACTTGTGACTTATATCTTCTGTTACTAAATCACATACTGTGCATCTCATGGACTATATGATAATGTCCAAATATTCACGTTACCATTATTTTAGATAATAATAAAACAACTTTATTAATTATGACATTAAGTCATACATAATGTCACACAGAATATCATATATTGCATCATACAATAGGATTTAAGAGCACTAATCCTGACACTCTCAACTAGTAACAAGAATCACCTTCTACTAAATGAGTTTAAGAAAACCTCTTATTTCCACTTAGATTCATGGCAAACTAAAATTGTGTGTTAACCACTTTTATGATTATCATTCCTCTTCAACAAAACTGTTAGGACATATGTGATTCACTTGTTAGGAACATATGTCAATGTTTTATATAATTAGCTAATCCTTTGACAAAACACATTTTACTTGTATTTGGGTAGATCTGGGATATGTTTAATACTTCAAGAAATCTTGTTTCAAGATCAAGTGTTAAAGCCATGCAACTCTGTCCAAGATTCAAGTTGAAAAGTGCAAGTTCATACAACACTGTTAGGACATACGTGATTCACTTATTAGGAGCATATGTCAATATTTTATGTAATTGGCTAATCTTTTGACAAAACACATTTTACTTGTATTTGGGTAGATCTGGCATGTGTTTAATACTTCAAGAAATATTGTTTCAAGATCAAGTGTTAAAGTCATGCAACTTTGTCCAAGATTCAAGCGGAAAAGTGCAAGTTCATTAAAACTTGACAGCTAGCTCGATAGCTAGTGTCTATCGAGCTTGAATGGTTGTTCCAGCCCAATGGCTTGACCGATAAGATTTCTGTCGAGGTTTATGAAAATCAAAATTTCAGTTCTATTTTGATTCCAATCCGTGATTATATGTTTTGACTTTTTTTCTCACAACCCTAGACAAATACAAGGCTTATTTTAGAGGTCGTCACAAAAGAGAATATAAGGAAAACATATGCAAAAGGTGATCGATGTCTCATTTTCTCTGAAACAAGCTACGGCGTCTTTGTGCGTTATAGTTTTGTAACCAAAATGCTTCTTGATCTTTATTACTGATGAAGTGAAGAACTTTGTAGCCAACAATATTTTTAAGTTAGTGTGTTAGTCACCTACTAGGAGTTGTGCATCTTTTGGTTTGTCATGTACAAGGATTCTTGCAAAACGGGTGGCGTTCATATATTGAATAGTTCAGAGGTTCTAAAGTGGTAAAATGTTTCTACTATAAGTTCATTTATGGGGATTGTAAAGTCAAGGGACAAAAGTTTTGTACTAGATCTAAAACTTCTCTTTACTATAATGAATTGCTTTTGGGGAAGGTTTTCCCACAGATTTTTTACTATGAAACTAGTTTGTTTCATTGGGTTTCCTAGGTCATTATATCTTGTCTTATTTATTTTTTTGCTGCATAATTTTGACATGATATTGATGTTCGTTTTTTTTTCTCAAGTTTTACGTATAATAAATCTGATTAACAACTCCAGTTTAAAACTTGTTAATTCTATCAACTGGGGTTTAAATTTTCCAACACACTACACCCACAACATCATGCCTAAAATTATGGACAATATGCATAGTAATGGTATATTGACGAATGTGCGAGAACAATTACCATTATTAAAGGAAATGTTAAGGATTTATGTCACTATCTCTTAATTAAAACACGAAGAAGTGAGATCAAAAGACTTTAAAAACCAAAAAACAATGACGAACTATTTTAAAACACCTTACCATTCATGTTTACTACCTTAGACTTTGAGACTACTTCACATTCCATGCATAAGTGCTTTGTAAAAATCATTTAACTCCACTTTAAAATAAACCCTCATAACATTTCAAAGCAATATGAAATTTGTCAATGAACTGAAATTCAAATCTTTATTTCATAATAACAGCACATTATCATTTTCTGATAGGTTTACATTTGAATTGCAACTGGTGGATTGTCATGTCCTGCACCAGGGCTATGACCAGGAGTTGTTGGGCGAAAGGCTTCAATCTCGGCCATTTTATAACGATTTACAGCGAACCTTGTAGATGGAGTCTTCAATCTCGGCCATTTTATATCGGTTGGCCTTGATGCAGTTATGGGGCAAAGGTTTTGCTGAAGAAGAAGAATAATCATGAAAATGGTTATCATAAAAGTTTTGTTTGCCATGAAGTAGGGTGGAAAGAAGAGGTTTTCTTAAACTAATTAAGTAGAAGATGATGCTTGTTACTAGTTTAGAGTGCTATTTAAAGATGTTTGGAATGCCCTACATGAATTTATGTCAAATTCATAATTTGTTATCACACATTAATTAGCGCATGCTTTTATGCTTGTGTATTTATTATCTAATCAATGCATTAATGTCATTGTATTAATTCATTTTTGTATGTAAAATGAGTAGATGATGCATTTGGAAGGAGTGTAATTTTCTCAAATTAATATATAGAAGAAATGAATCTATCATTTAATACACAATAATGAGGTAATACTTCGACATAAATGCAAAGTCTAGATAATAAATAGATAGGAATAAATGAATGCATTTAGGGCCTTGACAAACATCTTTAAACAGCATTGTCTATTGGAAAAATACATGTTTGTATCGCATACAAAACATACGCAACAAAAAAATTAACAGATTTACTTTATTCACAGTTGATAACATGTACTATGTAAAGTTCAGAATATATGAACTAGAGAGTGTACCTTAGTGCGGTGAAATTAAAAACCAAAGATTGGAAGTGCTTGTGAACACTTTGAATCTGCACTACAATTCTACTTGTGCCCAAGAAGTGTGGTCTCTCATTCATTTTATATGTATATGTTCAAAAGAGAATTAGAGAGTGTCCTACACTCATATACAAACCATTTCATACATCATACAAAATTCTGTATATTTCTCTCCTTATAACCGCTTATCTAATTGGGCTAACCTTTTGGGTCATTCCAATTTGGCTTTAGTATGTGACGTGGAGTGGGATCAAATGGAAACAAATAAGATTCTAGCTCCAACGACCCTTGGGCTTTTCTGTTAACTCTTGACAAGTCCAAAGTTACCATTAATTAGAATTAATACCACTATATAAATATAATTGTATTCTAAATCTTATAAATAAATTATATCCCAAACCATTAATATACCTACAACCCCTTTATAAAGTATTTGTAGTAATACAAAGCCATGCAGGTTGACTGCCACTTTGAAGATTGCCACATTGAAGATTACTATATCTCAATTTTTGAGTACTCGGATTAATTCTTTAAGTTATTCATTATATATTTATGAAATCCAATTTCATAAATATATACTTTAGTAATTTCTTACTAAAGTAGTTAGGCCTAATATTCTAAGTAACGAAACCCATTAAACTTATTTTAAGAGAATATTTTATATCTCCATTAAGAGATTATAAATTTCATCTTGAAAATATATGTTCCATCAACACTAAATGTGGCTGCCCAACATACTGAGGTTTTGATTGAGACTTTAAATCTCACTCCTGATATATCAAAGGAACCTACACTTCATGATCAGATTCATTATTCTATCAGGATTAAGAGTTCTTGTAAATAGAAGTCGTGAAATTTATTATTTTATTTAACAATTATTTGGAGAATAATAACTCTCACAGCGGTCCAGTTCAATATGTATTAACTCTGAAAACATATCAACATATCAACTAGAAGTCTCTACTTCCATGATCAAGACAAATCATCTTAGTTAATATGTTATAATCTTCGCAAATGAAATGCCCAATTTCATCACCAATTACGAACTAAAATTTTGAGTTTACAAAGAACTTGTGACTTATATCTTCTGTTACTAAATCACATACTGTGCATCTCATGGACTATATGATAATGTCCAAATATTCACGTTACCATTATTTTAGATAATAATAAAACAACTTTATTAATTATGACATTAAGTCATATATAATGTCACACAGAATATCATATACTGCGTCATACAATAGGATTTAAGAGCACTAATCCTGACACTATCAACTAGTAACAAGAATCACCTTCTACTAAATGAGTTTAAGAAAACCTCTTATTTCCACTTAGATTCATGGAAAACAAAAATTGTGTGTTAACCACTTTTATGATTATCATTCCTTTTCAACAAAACTGTTAGGACATATGTGATTCACTTTTTAGGAACATATGTCAATATTTTATATAATTAACCAATCCTCTGACAAAACACATTTTACTTGTATTTGGGTAGATCTAGGATATGTTTAATACTTCAAGAAATCTTGTTTCAAGATCAAGTGTTAAAGCCATGCAACTCTGTCCAAGATTCAAGTTGAAAAGTGCAAGTTCATACAACACTGTTAGGACATACGTGATTCACTTATTAGGAACATATGTCAATATTTTATGTAATTAGCTAATCTTTTGACAAAACACATTTTACTTGTATTTGGGTAGATTTGGCATGTGTTTAATATTTCAAGAAATCTTGTTTCAAGATCAAGTGTTAAAGTCATGCAACTTTGTCCAAAATTCAAGCGGAAAAGTGCAAGTTCGTTAAAACTTGACAGCTAGCTCGATAGCTAGTGTCTATCGAGCTTGAATGGTTGTTCCAGCCCAATGGCTTGACCGATAGGATTTCTGTCGAGGTTTATGAAAAGCAAAATTTCAATTCTATTTTGATTCCAATCCGTGATTATATGTTTTGACTTTTTTTCTCATAACCCTGGACAATTAGAAGGCTTATTTTAGAGGTCGTCACAAAAGAGAATATAAGGAAAACATATGCAAAAGGTGATCGATGTCTCATTTTCTCTGAAACAAGCTACGGCGTCTTTGTGCGTTATAGTTTTGTAACCAAAATGCTTCTTGATCTTTATTACTGATGAAGTGAAGAACTTTGTAGCCAACAATATTTTTAAGTTAGTGTGTTAGTCACCTACTAGGAGTTGTGCATCTTTTGGTTTGTCATGTACAAGGATTCTTGCAAAACGGGTGGCGTTCATATATTGAATAGTTCAGAGGTTCTAAAGTGGTAAAATGTTTCTACTATAAGTTCATTTATGGGGATTGTAAAGTCAAGGGACAAAAGTTTTGTACTAGATCTAAAACTTCTCTTTACTATAATGAATTGCTTTTGGGGAAGGTTTTCCCACAGATTTTTTACTATGAAACTAGTTTGTTTCATTGGGTTTCCTAGGTCATTATATCTTGTCTTATTTATTTTTTTGCTGCATAATTTTGACATGATATTGATGTTCGTTTTTTTTTCTCAAGTTTTACGTATAATAAATCTGATTAACAACTCCAGTTTAAAACTTGTTAATTCTATCAACTGGGGTTTAAATTTTCCAACACACTACACCCACAACATCATGCCTAAAATTATGGACAATATGCATAGTAATGGTATATTGACGAATGTGCGAGAACAATTACCATTATTAAAGGAAATGTTAAGGATTTATGTCACTATCTCTTAATTAAAACACGAAGAAGTGAGATCAAAAGACTTTAAAAACCAAAAAACAATGACGAACTATTTTAAAACACCTTACCATTCATGTTTACTACCTTAGACTTTGAGACTACTTCACATTCCATGCATAAGTGCTTTGTAAAAATCATTTAACTCCACTTTAAAATAAACCCTCATAACATTTCAAAGCAATATGAAATTTGTCAATGAACTGAAATTCAAATCTTTATTTCATAATAACAGCACATTATCATTTTCTGATAGGTTTACATTTGAATTGCAACTGGTGGATTGTCATGTCCTGCACCAGGGCTATGACCAGGAGTTGTTGGGCGAAAGGCTTCAATCTCGGCCATTTTATAACGATTTACAGCGAACCTTGTAGATGGAGTCTTCAATCTCGGCCATTTTATATCGGTTGGCCTTGATGCAGTTATGGGGCAAAGGTTTTGCTGAAGAAGAAGAATAATCATGAAAATGGTTATCATAAAAGTTTTGTTTGCCATGAAGTAGGGTGGAAAGAAGAGGTTTTCTTAAACTAATTAAGTAGAAGATGATGCTTGTTACTAGTTTAGAGTGCTATTTAAAGATGTTTGGAATGCCCTACATGAATTTATGTCAAATTCATAATTTGTTATCACACATTAATTAGCGCATGCTTTTATGCTTGTGTATTTATTATCTAATCAATGCATTAATGTCATTGTATTAATTCATTTTTGTATGTAAAATGAGTAGATGATGCATTTGGAAGGAGTGTAATTTTCTCAAATTAATATATAGAAGAAATGAATCTATCATTTAATACACAATAATGAGGTAATACTTCGACATAAATGCAAAGTCTAGATAATAAATAGATAGGAATAAATGAATGCATTTAGGGCCTTGACAAACATCTTTAAACAGCATTGTCTATTGGAAAAATACATGTTTGTATCGCATACAAAACATACGCAACAAAAAAATTAACAGATTTACTTTATTCACAGTTGATAACATGTACTATGTAAAGTTCAGAATATATGAACTAGAGAGTGTACCTTAGTGCGGTGAAATTAAAAACCAAAGATTGGAAGTGCTTGTGAACACTTTGAATCTGCACTACAATTCTACTTGTGCCCAAGAAGTGTGGTCTCTCATTCATTTTATATGTATATGTTCAAAAGAGAATTAGAGAGTGTCCTACACTCATATACAAACCATTTCATACATCATACAAAATTCTGTATATTTCTCTCCTTATAACCGCTTATCTAATTGGGCTAACCTTTTGGGTCATTCCAATTTGGCTTTAGTATGTGACGTGGAGTGGGATCAAATGGAAACAAATAAGATTCTAGCTCCAACGACCCTTGGGCTTTTCTGTTAACTCTTGACAAGTCCAAAGTTACCATTAATTAGAATTAATACCACTATATAAATATAATTGTATTCTAAATCTTATAAATAAATTATATCCCAAACCATTAATATACCTACAACCCCTTTATAAAGTATTTGTAGTAATACAAAGCCATGCAGGTTGACTGCCACTTTGAAGATTGCCACATTGAAGATTACTATATCTCAATTTTTGAGTACTCGGATTAATTCTTTAAGTTATTCATTATATATTTATGAAATCCAATTTCATAAATATATACTTTAGTAATTTCTTACTAAAGTAGTTAGGCCTAATATTCTAAGTAATGAAACCCATTAAACTTATTTTAAGAGAATATTTTATATCTCCATTAAGAGATTATAAATTTCATCTTGAAAATATATGTTCCATCAACACTAAATGTGGCTGCCCAACATACTGAGGTTTTGATTGAGACTTTAAATCTCACTCCTGATATATCAAAGGAACCTACACTTCATGATCAGATTCATTATTCTATCAGGATTAAGAGTTCTTGTAAATAGAAGTCGTGAAATTTATTATTTTATTTAACAATTATTTGGAGAATAATAACTCTCACAGCGGTCCAGTTCAATATGTATTAACTCTGAAAACATATCAACATATCAACTAGAAGTCTCTACTTCCATGATCAAGACAAATCATCTTAGTTAATATGTTATAATCTTCGCAAATGAAATGCCCAATTTCATCACCAATTACGAACTAAAATTTTGAGTTTACAAAGAACTTGTGACTTATATCTTCTGTTACTAAATCACATACTGTGCATCTCATGGACTATATGATAATGTCCAAATATTCACGTTACCATTATTTTAGATAATAATAAAACAACTTTATTAATTATGACATTAAGTCATATATAATGTCACACAGAATATCATATACTGCGTCATACAATAGGATTTAAGAGCACTAATCCTGACACTATCAACTAGTAACAAGAATCACCTTCTACTAAATGAGTTTAAGAAAACCTCTTATTTCCACTTAGATTCATGGAAAACAAAAATTGTGTGTTAACCACTTTTATGATTATCATTCCTTTTCAACAAAACTGTTAGGACATATGTGATTCACTTTTTAGGAACATATGTCAATATTTTATATAATTAACTAATCATCTGACAAAACACATTTTACTTGTATTTGGGTAGATCTAGGATATGTTTAATACTTCAAGAAATCTTGTTTCAAGATCAAGTGTTAAAGCCATGCAACTCTGTCCAAGATTCAAGTTGAAAAGTGCAAGTTCATACAACACTGTTAGGACATACGTGATTCACTTATTAGGAACATATGTCAATATTTTATGTAATTAGCTAATCTTTTGACAAAACACATTTTACTTGTATTTGGGTAGATTTGGCATGTGTTTAATATTTCAAGAAATCTTGTTTCAAGATCAAGTGTTAAAGTCATGCAACTTTGTCCAAAATTCAAGCGGAAAAGTGCAAGTTCGTTAAAACTTGACAGCTAGCTCGATAGCTAGTGTCTATCGAGCTTGAATGGTTGTTCCAGCCCAATGGCTTGACCGATAGGATTTCTGTCGAGGTTTATGAAAAGCAAAATTTCAATTCTATTTTGATTCCAATCCGTGATTATATGTTTTGACTTTTTTTCTCATAACCCTGGACAATTAGAAGGCTTATTTTAGAGGTCGTCACAAAAGAGAATATAAGGAAAACATATGCAAAAGGTGATCGATGTCTCATTTTCTCTGAAACAAGCTACAACGTCTTTGTGCGTTATAGTTTTGTAACCAAGTACTTCTTGATCTTTATTATTGATGAAGTGAAGAACTTTGTAGCCAACAATCTTTTTAAGTTAGTGTGTTAGTCACCTACTAGGAGTTGGGCATCTTTTGGTTTGTCATGTACTAGGATTCTTGCAAAACGGGTGGCTTTCATATATTGAATAGTTCAGAGGTTCTAAAGTGGTAAAATGTTTCTACTGTAAGTTCATTTATGGGGATTGTAAAGTCAAGGGACAAAAGTTTTGTACTAGATCTAAAACTTCTCTTTACTGTAGTGAATTGCTTTTCAGGAAGGTTTTCCCACAGATTTTTTACTGTGAAACTAGTTTGTTTCATTGGGTTTCCTAGGTCATTATCTCTTATCTTATTTATTTTTCTGCTGCATAATTTTGACATGATATTGATGTTCGTTTTTTTTTCTCAAGTTTTATGTATAATAAATCTGATTAACAACTCCAGTTTAAAACTTGTTAATTCTATCAACTGAGGTCTAAATTTCCCAACACACTACACCCACAACGTCTTGCCTAAAATTATGGACAATATGCATAGTAATGGCATATTAACGAATGTGCGAGAACAATTATCATTTCTGAAGGAAATGTTAAGGATTTATATCACTATCTCTTAATTTAAGCACAAAGAAATGAAATCAAAACACTATAAAAACCAAAAAACAATGACGAACTATTTTAAAACACATTACCATTCATTTTTTCTACCACAGACTTTGAGACTACTTCACATTCCATGCATAAGTGCTTTGTAAAAATCCTTTAACTCCACTTTAAAATAAACCCTCGTAACATATCATAGCAATATGCGATTTGGCAATGAACTGAAATTTAAATCTTTATTTCATAATAACAGCACATTATCATTTTTTGATAGGTTTACATTTGTATTGCAACTGGTGGATGGTCATGTCCTGCACCAGGGCTATGACCAGGAGTTGTTGGGCGAAAGTCTTCAATCTCGGCCATTTTATAACGATTTATAGTGAACCATGTAGATGGAGTCTTCAATCTCGGCCATTTTATATCGGTTGGCCTTGATGCTGTTATGGGGCAAAGGTTTTGCTGAAGAAGAAGAATAATCATGAAAATGGTTATCACAAAAGTTTTGTTTGCCATGAAGTAGGGTGGAAAGAAGAGGTTTTCTTAAACTAATTAAGTAGAAGATGATGCTTGTTACTAGTTTAGAGTGCTATTTAAAGATGTTTGGAATGCCCTACATGAATTTATGTCAAATTCATAATTTGTTATCACACATTAATTAGTGCATGCTTTTATGCTTGTGTATTTATTATCTAATCAATGCATTAATGTCACTGTATTAATTCATTTTTGTATGTAAAATGTGTACATGAGGCATTTGGAGGGAGTGTAATTTTCTCAAATTAATATATAGGAGAAATGAATCTATTATTTAATACACAATAATGAGGTAAGACTTCAACATAAATGCAAAGTTTAGATAATAAATGAATAGGAATAAATGAATGCATTTGGGGCCGTGACAAACATCTTTAAAAAGCACTGTCTATTGGAAAAATATATGTTTGTATCGCATACAAGACATACGCAGCAAAAAAATTAACGGATTTACTTCATTCACAGTTGATGACATTTACTATGTAAATTTCAAAATATATGAACTAGAGAGTGTACCTTAGTGCGGTGAAATTCAAAACCAAAGATTGGAAGTGCTTGGGAACACTTTTAATCTGCACCCCTATTCCACTTGTGCCCAAGAAGTGCAGTCTCTCATTCAGTTTATATTTATATGTTCAAAAGAGAATTAGAGTGTCCTACACTCACATACAAATCATTTCATGCAACATACAAAATTCTATATGTTTCTCTCCTTATAACCGCTTATCTAATTGGGCTAACCTTTTAGGTCATTCCAATTAGGCTTTAGTATGTGACTTGGAGTGGGATCAAATGGAAACAAATAAGACTCTAGCTCAAATGACCCCTGGGCTTTTCTGTTAACTATTGACAAGTCCAAAGTTACCATTAATTATAATTAATACCACTATATAAATATAATTGCATTCTAAATCTTATAAATAAATTCTATCCCAAAACTTTATTATACCTACAACCCCTTCATAAAGTATTTGCAGTAATACAAAGTCGTGTAGGTTGACTGCCACTTTGAAGATTGCTACATCTTAATCCTTGAGTACTCAAATTAATTCTTTAAGTTATTCATTATATATTTAAGAAATCCAATTAAATAAATATATACTTTAATAACTTCTTACTAAAGTAGTTAGGCCTAATATTCTCAGTAAAGAAACCCATTAAACTTATTTTAATGGAATATTTTATATCTCCTTTATGAGATTATAAATTTCATGTTGAAAATATATGTTCCATCAACACTAAATGTGGCTACCTAACATGTTGAGGTTTTGATCGTGACTTTAGATCTCACTCCTGATATATCAAAGGAACCTACAATTCATGATCAAGTCCGTTATTCTATCAATATTAAGAGTTCTTGTAAATAAAAGTCGTGAGATTTATTATTTTATTTGACAGTCGTTTGGAGAATAATAAATCTCACAGCGGTCCAGTTCAATATGCATTAACTCTTAAAACATATCAACGTATCAACTAGAAGTCTTTAATTCGATGATCAAGACAAATCATCTTAGTTAATATGTTATAGTCTTCGCAAATGAAATGCTCAATTTTATAGTCTTCGCAAATGAAGTGTTATAGTTAATATGTTATACTATGCATCTCATGGACTATATGATAATGTCCAAATATTCATGTTACCATTATATTTGATAATAATAAAACAACTTTATTAATTATAACATTAAGTCATACATAATGTCACACATAATATCATATATATCATCATACAATAGGATTTAAGAGCACTAATCCTGACACTATCAACTAGTAACAAGAATCACATTTTACTAAATGAGTTTAAGAAAACCTCTTATTTCCACTTTGATTCATGGCAAACAAAAATTGTGTGTTAACCATTTTTATGATTATCATTCTTCTTCAACAAAACTGTTAGGACATATGTGACTCACTTGTTTGGAACATATGTCAATATTTTATGTAATTGGCTAATCCTTTGACAAAACACATTTTACTTGTATTTGGGTAGATCTGGGATATGTTTAATACTCCAAGAAATCTTGTTTCAAGATCAAGTGTTAAAGCCACGCAACTCTGTCCAAGATTCAAGTTGAAAAGTGCAAGTTCATAGACAACTGTTAGAACATATGTGATTCACTTGTTAGGAACATATGTCAATATTTTATGTAATTGGCTAATATTTTGACAAAACACATTTTACTTGTATTTGGGTAGATCTGGGATGTGTTTAACACTCCAAGAAATCTTGTTTCAAGATCAAGTGTTAAAGCCATCCAACTCTGTCCAAGATTCCAGCTGAAAAGTGCAAGTTCATTAAAGCTTGACAGCTAGCTCGACAGCTAGTGTCTATCGAGCTTGAATGGTTGTTCCAGCCCCATGGCTTGACTGATAGGCATTCTGTCGAGGTTTATGAAAAACAAAATTTCAGTTCTATTTTGATTCCAATATGTGATTATGTGTTTTAACTTTCTTTTCTCACAACCCTAGACATATATAAGGCTTATTTTAGTAGTCATCACAAAAAAGAATATAAGGAAAACATATGCAAATGGTGATCGATGTCTTATTTTCTTTGAATGAAGCTACGGCGTCTTTGTGCCTTATAGTTTTGTAACCAAGTGCTTCTTGATCTTTATTGTTGATGAAGTGAAGAACTTTGTAACCAACAATCTTTCTTAAGTTAGTGTGTTAGTCACCTACTAGGAGTTGTGCATCTTTTGGTTCGTCATGTAATAGGATTCTTGCAAAAAGGGTGGCGTTCATATATTGAAGAGTTCAGAGGTTCTAAAGCGGTAAAATGTTTCTACTGTAAGTTCATTTATGGGGATTGTAAAGTCTAGGGACAAAAGTTTTGTACTAGATCTGAAACTTCTCCTTACTATAGTGGATTGCTTTTCGGGAAAGTTTTCCCCAGGTTTTTTACTGTGAAACTAGTTTATTTCATTGGTTTTCCTGAGTCATCATATCTTGTCTTATTTATTTTTCTGCTTCACGATTTTGACATGATATTGATGTTTGTCTGTTTTAACAAGTTTTATTTATAGTAAATCTGATTAACAACTCCAGTTCAAAACTTGTTAATTCTATCAACAGGGTTCCAAATTTTCCAACACAGTGCACCCACAATGTCATGCCTAAAATTGTGGACATTATGCATAGTAATAGCATATTAACCAATGTGCAAGAACAATTATCATTTCTGAAGGCATCGTTAAGGATTTATCTCACTATCTCTTAATTAAAGCACAAAGATATGAGATCAAAATACTTCAAAAACCAAAAAACAATGACGAACTATTTTAAAACACCTTACCATTCATGTTTACTGCCTTAGACTTTGAGACTACTTCACATTCCATGTATAAGTGCTTTGTAAAAATCCTTTAACTCCACTTTAAAATAAACCCTCATAACATATCATAGCAATACGACAATTTGTCAATGAACTGAAATTTAAATCTTTATTTCATAATAACAGCACATTATCATTTTCTGATAAGTTTACATTTGTATTGCAACTGGTGGATGGTCATGTCCTGCACCAGGGCTATGACCAGGAGTTGTTGGGCGAAAGTCTTCAATCTCAGCCATTTTAAAACGATTTATAGTGAACCATGTAGACGGAGGTTTTGGCTTGGTTAAAGAGCTTGTTGGATCAATATCGGTTGGCCTTGATGCTGTTATGGGGCTAAGGTTTTGTTGAAGAAGAAGGATAACCATGAAAATGGTTATCATAAAAGTTTTGTTCGCCATGAGGCTATGTGGAAAGAAGAGGTGTTCCTAAAGTTATTAAGTAGAAGATGATGCCTGTTACTAGTTTAGAGTGCTATTTAAAGATGTTTGTTATGCCTTACACGCATTTATGTCAAATTCATAATTTATTATCACACATTAATTAGCGCATGCATTTATGCATGTGTATTTATTATCTAATCAATGAATTAATGTCACTGTATTAATTCCTTTTTGTATGTAAAATGAGTAGATGATGCATTCGGAAGGAGTCTAATTTTCTCAAATTAATATATAGAAGAAATGAATCTATTATTTAATACACAATAATGAGGTAATACTACGACATAAATGCAAAGGTTAGACAATAAATGAATAGGAATAAATGAATGCATTTGGGGCCTTGACAAACATCTTTAAAAAGCATTGTCTATTGGAAAAATACATGTTTGTATCGCATACAAAACATGCACAGCAAAAAAATTAACGAATTTACTTCATTCACGGTTGATAACATGTACTATGTAAGGCTGCGTTTGAATCGAGTGAAAAGCATTTCCGGAAATGCTTTTCACCATTTCCGGGTGTTTGGCTGTACACGGAAAATGCATTTTCCGGAAAATATTTTCCGTTGACCAGTGGTCAAGGGTGAAAACGATTTCACCTTTCATTTTCACTTCAAATAAGGATTTTCCGGAAAAGGGAAACAGAGCACGAAGAGAGAGAGAGAGAGAGAGAAGAAGAACCGGTGAGCCCAGGCGCACTCCACCTGAAGCACGTCCTCGCCGGTTAGATCGCGTCGCCTCCTTCGTCCTTGATCTCGTCGCCTACTTCATCTCCGATCTTGTCGCCTCCTTCGTCACCGATCGCGCAGCCCTCTTGATCGCACCGCCCTCTCGATCGCACCAAGATCGCGATCACGGCGCCAAGTTCGTGCCGGCGACCTTCGAACCACGAACCCACCAGTCGCACCGCGTCGACGAGACCCACGAGTCGCGCCATCGCACCTCGTCGTCACGCCTCCTCGATCGCGCCATCGCACATCGTCGACCAGTCAATCGCGCCATCGCCTCCTCGATCGCATCACGCCATCGCCTCCTCGATCACATCACGCCATCGCCTCCACGCTCTCTCTTCCTCGATCTCTCTGTTTTTTTTTTTTTTTATTGCTGTTGTTGTTTTTTTTTTTTAATGAACTTGTTGTTGTTGTTGTTGTTGTTGTTGTTGTCACCGGAGCCGAAATTTGTTGATGTTGTTGCCGGAATTTTTTGTTATTGTTGTCGTTGGTGTTGTTGTTGTTGCCGGAGCCGGAATTTGTTGTTGTTGTTGCCGGAATTTTTTTTTGTTGTTGTTGTTGGTGTTATTGTTGTTGCCGGAAAATGTGAAAAATTTTCCGGAAAATAGCATTTTCCTAACACATCCAAACACATGAAAATATTTTTCACAACAATTTTCATAATTCACCCAAACACTTAAAAATATTTTCCTTTTCCGGAAAATAGCATTTCCGGAAAATATGTATTTTCCAGAAAACATTTTACACGAAACAAACACAGCCTAAATTTCAGAATATATGAACTAGAGAGTGTACCTCAGTGCGTTGAAATTCAAAACCAAAGAATAGAAGTGATTGAGAACACTTTTAATCTGCACTCCAATTCCATTTGTGCCCAAGAAGTGTGGTCTCTCATTCAGTTTATATGTGTATGTTCAAAAGAGAATTAGAGAGTGTCCTACACTCACATACAAACCATTTCGTACATCATACAAAATTCTGTATGTTTCTCTCCTTATAACCGCTTATATAATTTGGCTAACCTTTTGGGTCATTCCAATTGGGCTTTAGTATGTGACTTGGAGTGGGATCAAATGGAAACAAATAAGGCTCTAGCTCCAACGAGCCTTGGGCTTTTCTGTCAACTCTTGATAACTCCAAAGTTACCATTAATTGTACTTAATACCACTATATAAATATAATTGCATTCTAAGTCTTATAAATAAATTATATCCCAAGACTTTATTTTACCTACAACCCCTTCATAAAGTATTTGTAGTAATACAAAGTTATGTAGGTTGACTGCCACTTTGAAGATTACCACTTTGAAGATTACTACATCCTAATCCTTGAGTACTCGGATTAATTCTTTAAGTTATTCATTATTTATTTATGAAATCTAATTTCATAAATATATACTTTAGTAACTTCTTAATAAAATAGTTAGGCCTAATATTCTGAGTAACCAAACCCATTAAATTTATTTTAATGAAATATTTTATATCTCCGTTAAGAGATTATAAATTTCATCTTGAAAATATATGTTTTGTCAACACTAAATGTGGCTACCCAACATGCTGAGGTTTTGATCGTGACTTTAGATCTCACTCCTGATATATCAAAGGAACCTACACTTCATGATCAGGTCCATTATTCTATCAGGATTAGGAGTTCTTGTAAATAGAAGTCGTGAGATTTATTACTTTATTTGACAGTCGTTTCGAGAATAATAAATCTCACAGCGGTCCAGTTCAATATGTATTAACTCTTAAAACATATCAACGTATCAACTAGAAGTCTCTACTTCCATGATCAAGACAAATCATCTTTGTTAATATGTTATAGTTTTCGCAAATGAAATGGTCAATTTCATCACCAACTACGAACTGAAATTTTGAGTTTATAACGAACTTGTGACTTATATCTTCTATTATTAAATCACATACTATGCATCTCATGGGCTATATGATAATGTCCAAATATTCATGTTACCATTGTTTTAAATAATAATAAAACAACTTTATTAATTGTAACATTAAGTCATACAGAATGTCATACATAATATCATATATAGCATCATACAATAGGATTTAAGAGCACTAATCCTGACACTGTCAACTAGTAACAAGAATCACCTTTTACTAAATGAGTTTAAGAAAACCTCTTATTTCCACTTAGATTCATGGCAAACCTCTTATTTCCACTTAGATTCATGGCAAACAAAAATTGTGTGTTAACCATTTTTATGATTATCATTCTTCTTCAACAAAATTGTTAGGATATATGTGATTCTCTTGTTAGGAACATATATCAATATTTTATGTAATTGGTTAATCCTTTGACAAAACACATTTTACTTGTATTTGGGTAGATTTGGGATGTGTTTAATACTTCAAGAAATCTTGTTTCAAGATCAAGTGTTAAAGCCATGCAACTCTGTCCAAGATTCAAGTTGAAAAGTGCAAGTTCATACAAAACTGTTAGGACATATGTGATTCACTTGTTAGGAACATATGTCAATATGTTATGTAATTGGTTAATCCTTTAACAAAACACATTTTACTTGTATTTGGGTAGATCTAGGATGTGTTTAATACTCCAAGAAATCTTGTTTCAAGATCAAGTGTTAAAGTCATGTAACTCTGTCCAAGATTCAGGCTGAAAAGTGCAAGTTCATTAAAGCTAGACAGCTAGCTCGATAGCTAGTGTCTATCGAGCTCGAATGGTTGTTCCAGCCCCATGGCTTGATTGATAGGATTTCTGTCGAGGTTTATGAATAACAAAATTTCCGTTCTATTTTGATTCCAATCCGTGATTATGTGTTTTGCCTTTCTTTTTTCACAACCCTAGAGATATTTAAGGCTTATTTTAGAGATCGTCACAAAAGAGAATATAAGGAAAACATGCAGAAGGTGATCGATATCTTAAATCCAATCATGCTTGAAGTCCTCGGACTAAATGATGTAGGTTAGTTAACACTCGTTTACAGTTCTCTAAAGTGTTTAAACTTAAATCCAATCATGCCTGAAATCCTCGGACCAAATGATGTGGGTTAGTTAACACTCCCTCACCGTCCTCCTAAGTGTTTGAACTTAAATCCAATTACGCCTGAAGTCTTTGGACTAGATGATATGGATTAGTTAGCACTCCACTACTGATTTTCGTAAGTATTTAAACTTAAATCCAATCATTCCTAAAGTCTTCAGACCAAATGATGTGGGTTTGTTAACACTCCCTCGCAATCCTCCTAATTGTTTGAACTTAAATTCAATCATACCTGAAGTTCTCGGACCAAATGATATGGGTTAGTTAATACTCGTTTACAGTTCTCCTAAGTGTTTAAACTTAAATCCAATCATGGCTGAAGTCCTCGGACCAAATGATGTGGGTTAGTTAACACTCCCTCGCTGTCCTCCTAAGTGTTTGAACTTAAATCCAATCATGCCTGAAGTCCTCGGACCAGATGATATGGGTTAGTTAACACTCGTTTACAGTTCTCCTAAGTTTTTAAACTTAAATTCAATCATGCCTGAAGTCCTTGGACCAAATGATGTGGGTTAGTTAACACTCCCTCGCCGTCCTTCTAAGTGTTTGAACTTTAATCCAATTACACTTAAAGTCTTCGGACTAGGTGATATGGATTAGTTAGCACTCTACTACTGATTTTCGTAGGTATTTAAACTTAAATCCAATCATGCCTAAAGTCTTCGGTCCAGATGATATGGATTAGTTAGCACTCCAATACGGTTTAGGCGACACTCCATTACGATTTTCATAAGTGTTTCGACATTCTCTTACAATTTTCTTGTTAATATTCAAACTTAAATTCAATTAGATGTAAAGCCCTTGGTAGTATGTAAATAAACTAACTTACGATAGGCCTCTTCAGCCGTATATTTAGTTCAGGATTAGTGCTCAGTAATACTCTCTGTAAATGATATGCTGAATCCAATTTAAGCAAGGCATTGTTTCTTATGTTCATTAACAATTCTTATGTGATTCATTTTTCCATTATTCGTATGAGCTGTTTGTATCACTAGTAGGACATTATTGTTATATTTGCGCAAGTTATAGTAGTTATCAGTCGAGCATTATTCTCAACAACAATAAGTCTCACAATACTTGCAATGAAGATATAGGAGATAAAAGAAAAACGATCTCATTGATTAAAAGAAACTTAGCAACTCCTTACATAAAAATAAATAAATAAAAATAAAAAACTAACTAACTAAAACTAAAATATATATATATATATATATATATACACACAATACAGTTATGGAATAAAAATCCTAAATATTTAAGTCTTCGTCTGGGTGGCCGAGGGGTCAACAGTCTAGCTAGGCTGGGTAGCAGCAGTGGCTGGGGCTTGATCTTTAAGTTGAGGAGGAGTTTTCTGCTTCTTCAGGTCTTTACTCTTTTCCTAAGCATCCTCAAATTGCTTACCCGTACCACCAGCCTAACCAGACTCTTTAGTAGCTTCAATAGGAGCAGGAGGGATTTGGCCAACTAGGGGCTGCTCTGAGGCTTTTGGGAGTTCGCAAATCTCAGGGTGGTAGTAAATACTCCCAGGTTGCCTCAAGTCAGACTTTGGAGGGACCCCAGCAGCATCGAGGGTTTTACCCCAAGTTATGTCACAATAGTCTCTGCAGACTACAAAGAACTCCTCAATGAGTCAGACTTGGGTCTCCTCAACCCCAAGTTTGTATGTAGCCTGCTTTTCAGCCTCTACTACGTCCTTGGCCAACTGAGCATTCTTCTTGGCCAATTAATTAGCTTCCTTGGCTTTTGGAAGCTTAGCACGAAGATTCTTGACCAATTCTCTCTCTGTTTCTAGATTGATTTCGGTCATGCGCAATTGTTTGCGCTAGTCTTTGGCCTACTTCTCCGCATTTTTAGGGCCTGCATTAAGGCTGTTCCTTTGATTGGTCATATCTTTCAACTGCTCGGACAGCTTATCATAGTACTTCTAAAGGCCACCCATCTTCTTCTCAACCTCGGATCGGGAATAGGCCTCCGCCTTGGCTTCATTGCGAGCCTATTTATTCCACTCCTCAGCCACATAAACTTGCTGCGTAATCTACATAACATAATGAAAAAATGGAGTATAAAAAAATGACTAACATTTTGAGTGAAGAAGTGAATGAGTCCATTTACCATGGCCAAATCCCTTTTAAAGGATAGGAAGTGTTCTTGTTGGCTGAAACACCTGTAATCCTCCATATCTTTAGGTAGGAGAAGCGGTTGTTCCAGGGCTTCAGCGATGAGACCTACCCTTCCCCCTTGATAATTTCTTATAGAGGTGTCCCAAAGGAAAGGAGAACCATCCAATTCCAACTTGGGACACCAAGTGCATTTCCCCCATTGCACCTCAGCAACGAGATGGTCTTCTCAGCTTTTAGTAGACGAGGCTCTTTTGCTACCATGGTCCTTGACCACCTTCTATTGCTTAGGCCCTTTTGGAGGCATCACCTCCTCTTCTTTAGTATTTGTCATGGGTCTTTTTTTCTTCAAATCTGGTAATGGCTGTAGGTCGAGATCTGAAGGGACCTGAGGAGGTGGTGGAGGATGATTAACGGCTGGTTAAGACGAGCTAATTCCTTTAATCCCAGGCCCTTTGTTCCTAACCTCATTAGGTCCGTTAAGCTTGCCATTTCCTCTTCTTCTTCCAAGGAATCGTCTGGAAGAGCAGTTATTATAACAAGAGGGCGAACACTGGATTGCCTGTCAATCTCTTCCTCGGCGTCCGAAACTAGAATCACTTGAACCTCTCCAACTGCTTCTTCTTCAAACTTGAATTTATCAATTTGTTCCTCAAGTGAAGAGGTCGAAGAATCAACTCTTTCTCTTTCTGCAATCGCTTCCAAAGGAACCTGTTGAACTAGCTGTATGAGCTGTGGCACACCCTACGGATTTGGATGTGGTACAGGAGCAAGATCAAACGGCGCTAGAAAATTGGGCCGAGAGACGTCTATTCAATTTATCCGATAATCTCCTTGCCTTATAGCGTTGCTGACCGGCCGAAAACCCCAGCTACCAGCTACATGAGCACATCATGGGTTTGTAAAATTTTGGACATTATGCATAGTAATGGCATATAAACGAATGTGCGAGAACAATTATCATTTCTGAAGGCATCGTTAAGGATTTATCTCACTATCTCTTAATTAAAGCACAAAGAAATGAGACCAAATACTTTAAAAACCAAAAAACAATGATGAACTATTTTAAGACACCTTACCATTCATGTTTACTACCTTAGACTTTGAGACTACTTCACATTCCATGTGTATTTATGCATGTGTATTTATGCATGTGTATTTATTATCTAATCAATGCATTAATGTCACTGTGTTAATTCATTTTTGTATGTAAAATGAGTAGATGATGCATTTGGAAGGAGTGTAATTTTCTCAAATTAATATATAGAAGAAATGAATCAATTATTTAATACACAATAATGAGGGAATACTTTGACATAAATGCAAAGTTTAGATAACAAATGAATAGGAATAAATGAATGAATTTGGGGGCCTTGACAAACATCTTTAAAAAGCACGGCCTATTGGAAAAATACATGTTTGTTTCGCATACAAAACATACACAGCAAAAAAATTAACGGATTTACTTCATTCACAGTTGATAACATGTACTATGTAAATTTCAGAATATATGAACTAGAGAGTGTATTTTAGTGCGGTGAAATTCAAAACTAAAGATTAGAAGTGCTTGGGAATACTTTTAATATGCACTCCAATTCCACTTGTGCCTAAGAAGTGTGGTCTCTGATTCAGTTTATATGTATATGTTCAAAAGAGAATTAGAGAGTGTCCTACACTCACATACAAACCATTTCATACATCATACAAAATTTTGTTTGTTTCTCTCCTTATAACCGCTTATCTAATTGGGCTAACCTTTTGGGTCATTCTAACTGGGCTTTAGTATGTGACTTGGAGTGGGATCAATTGGAAACAAATAAGACTCTAGCTCCAACAAGCCTTGGGCTTTTCTGTCAACTATTGACAAGTCCAAAGTTACCATTAATTATAATTAATACCACTATATAAATATAATTGCATTTTAAATCTTATAAATAAATTATATCCCAAAACATTATTATACCTACAACCCCTTCATAAAGTATTTGTAGTAATACAAAGTCATGTAGGTTGACTGCCACTTTGAAGATTGCCACTTTGAAGATTACTACATCTTAATCCTTGAGTACTCGGATTAATTCTTTAAGTTATTCATTATATATTTATGAAATCCAATTTCATAAATATATAATTTAGTAACTTCTTACTAAAGTAGTTAGGCCTAATATTCTGAGTAACGAAACGCATTAAACTTATTTTAATGGAATATTTTATATCTCCGTTAAGAGATTATAAATTTCATCTTGAAAATATATGTTCCATCAATACTAAATGTGGCCGCCCAACATGCTGAGGTTTTGATCATAACTTTAGATCTCACTCTTGATATATCAAAGGAACCTACATTTCATGATCAGGTCTATTATTCTATCAGGATTAAAAGTTCTTGTAAATAGAAGTCGTGAGATTTATTATTTTATTTGACAGTCGTTTGAAGAATAATAAATCTCACAGCGGTCCAGTTCAATATGTAGTAACTCTTAAAACATATCAACGTATCAACAAGAAGTCTCTAATTCCATGATCAAGACAAATCATCTTAGTTAATATGTTATAGTCTTCGCAAATGAAATACTCAATTTCATCACCAACTACGAACTAAAATTTTGAGCGTACAAAGAACTTGTGACTTATATCTTCTATTACTAAATCACATACTATGCATCTCATGGACTATATGATAATGTCCAAATATTCATGTTACCATTATTTTAGATAATAATAAAACAACTTTATTAATTATAACATTAAGTCATACATAATGTCACACATAATATCATATATATCATCATACAATAGGATTTAAGAGCACTAATCCTGACACAATCAACTAGTAACAAAAATCACCTTCTACTAAATGAGTTTAAGAAAACCTCTTATTTCCACTTAGATTCATGGCAAACAAAAATTGTGTGTTAACCATTTTTATGATTATCATTCTTCTTCAACAAAACTGTTAGGACATATGTGACTCACTTATTTGGAACATATGTCAATATTTTACGTAATTGGCTAATCTTTTGACAAAACATATTTTACTTGTATTTGGGTAGATCTGGAATGTGTTTAATACTTCAAGAAATCTTGTTTCAAGATCAAGTGTTAAAGCCACGCAACTCTGTCCAAGATTCAAGTTGAAAAGTGCAAGTTCATACAAAACTGTTAGAACATATGTGATTCACTTATTAGGAACTTAAGTCAATATTTTATGTAATTGGCTAATCCTTTGGCAAAACACATTTTACTTGTATTTGGGTAGATCTAGGATGTATTTAATACTCCAAGAAATCTTGTTTCAAAATCAAGTGTTAAAGTCATGCAACTCTATCCAAGATTCAAGCTGAAAAGTGCAAGTTCATTAAAGCTTGACAGCTAGCTCGACAGCTAGTGTCTATCGAGCTTGAATGGTTGTTCCAGCCCCATGGCTTGACCGATAGGATTTCTGTCAAGGTTTGTGAAAAACAAAATTTTAGTTCTATTTTAATTCCAATCCGTGATTATGTGTTTTGACTTTCTTTTCTCACAACCTTAGACATATATAAGGCTTATTTTAGAGGTCGTAACAAAAGAAAATATAAAGAAAACATATGCAAAAGGTGATCGATGTCTTATTTTCTCTGAAAGAAGTTACGGCGTCTTTGTGTCTTATAGTTTTGTAACCAAATGCTTCTTGATCTTTATTGTTGATGAAGTGAAGAACTGTGTAGCCAACAATCTTTCTTAAGTTAGTGTGTTAGTCACCTACTAAGAGTTGTGCATCTTTTGGTTCGTCATGTACTAGGATTCTTGCAAAATGGGTGGCGTTTATATATTGAAGAGTTCAGAGGTTCTAAAGGGGTAAAATGTTTCTACTGTAAATTCATTTATGGGGATTGTTTTAGTCTAGGGACAAAAGTTTTGTACTAGATCTGAAACTTCTCTTTACTATAGTGGATTGCTTTTCAGGAAGGTTTTCCCTCAGGTTTTTTACTGTCATCATATCTTGTCTTATTTATTTTTCCGCTTCATGATTTTGACATGATATTGATGTTTGTTTGTTTTAAAAAGTTTTATTTATAATAAATCTGATTAACAACTCCAGTTTAAAACTTGTTAATTCTATCAACTGAGGTCTAAATTTTCCAACACACTGCACCCACAAAGTCATGCCTAAAATTATGGACATTATGCATAGTAATGGCATATTAATGAATGTGCGAGAACAATTATCATTTCTGAAGGAAATGTTAAGGATTTATATCACTATCTCTTAATTAAATCACAAAGAAATGAGATCAAAATACTTTAAAAACCAAAAAGCAATGACGAACTATTTTAAAACACCTTACCATTCATGTTTACTACCTTAGACTTTGAGACTACTTCACATTCCATGCATAAGTGCTTTGTAAAAATCCTTTAACTCCACTTTAAAATAAACCCTCATAACATATCATAGCAATATGACAATTTGTCAATGAACTGAAATTTAATTCTTTATTTCATAACAACAGCACATTATCATTTTCTGATAGGTTTACATTTGTATTGCGACTGGTGGATGGTCATGTCCTGCACCAGGGCTATGACCAGGAGTTGTTGGGCGAAAGTCTTCAATCTCGGCCATTTTATAACGATTTATAGTGAACCATGTAGATGGAGGTTTTGGCCTGGTTAAGGAGCGTATTGGATCAATATCGGTTGGCCTTGATGCTGTTATGGGGCTAAGGTTTTGGTGAAGAAGAAGAATAACCATGAAAATGGTTATCATAAAAGTTTTGTTTGCCATGAAGTTGGGTGGAAAGAAGAGGTTTTCTTAAACTAATATGTAGAAGATGATGCTTGTTACTAGTTTAGAGTGCTATTTAAAGATGTTTGTAACGCCCCACACTATGTCAAATTTATAATTTTTATCACACGTTAATTAGCACAGGCATTTATGCATGTGTATTTATTGTCTAATCAATGCATTAATGTCAGTGTATTAATTCATTTTTGTATGTAAAATGAGTAGATGATGCATTTGGAAAGAGTGTAATTTTCTCAAATTAATATATAGAAGAAATGAATCTATTATTTAATATACAATAATGTGGTAGTACTTTGACATAAATGCAAAGTTTAGATAATAAATGAATTGGAATAAATGAATGCATTTGGGGCCATGACAAACATCTTTAAACCACATTGTTTGTTAGAAAAAATACATGTTTGTATCGCATACAAAACGTACGCAACGGAAAATTAACAGATCTACTTCATTCATAATTAATAACTTGTACTATGTAAATTTCGGAATATATGAACAAGAGAGTGTACCTTGGTGTGGTGAAATTCAAAACCAAAGATTAGAAGTACTTGGGAACACTTTTAATCTTCACTCTACTTCCACTTTTGCCCAAGAAGTGTGGTCTCTTAATCCGTTTATATGTATGTATTCAAGGGAGAATTAGAGAGTGTCCTACACTCACATACAAACCATTTCATACATCATACAAAATTCTGCACGTTTCTCTCCTTATAACTGCTTATCTAATTGTGCTAGCCTTTTAGGTCATTCTAATTGGGCTTTAGTATGAGACTTGGAGTGGGACCAAATGGAAACAAATAAGATTCTAGCTCCAATGAGCCTTGGACTTTTCTATCAACTCTTGACAAGTTCAAAGTTACCATTAATTGTAATTAATACCACTATATAAATAAAATTGCATTCTAGGCCTTATTAATTAATTATATCTCAAAATTTTATTATACCTACAACCCCTTCATAAAATATTCGTAGTAATACAAAGACATATAGGTTGACTGCCACTTTGAAGATTAATACATCTTAATCCTTGAATACCTGATTTAATTTTTTAAGTTATTCATTATATATTTATGAAATCAAATTTCATAAATATATACTTTAGTAACTCCTTACTAAAGTAGTTAGGCCTAATATTTTGAGTAACCAAACCCATTAAATTTTTTTTAATGGAATATTTTATATCTTCGTTAAGAGATTATGAATTCCATCTTGAAATTATATGTTCCATCAACACTAAATGTGGCTGCCCAACATACTGAGATTTTGATCTTGACTTTAAATCTCACTCCTGATATATCAAAACAACTTACACTTCATGATCAGGTCCATTATTCTATTAGGATTAAGAGTTCATATAAATAAAAGTCGTGAGATTTATTATTTTATTTGATAGTGATTAAGAGAATAATAAATATCATAGTAGTCTAGTTCAATATGTACTAACTCTTAAAACATATTAACTTAAAACATAGTAACGTATCAACTAAAAGTCTCCACTTCCATAATCAAAACAAATCATCTTAGTTGAAATGTTATAGTCTTTGCAGATGAAATGTCCAATTTCATCACTGACTACGAACTAAAATTCTGAGTTTACAAAGAATTTGTGACTTATATCTTCTATAACTGAATCTCATACTATGCGTCTCATGACCCATATGATAATGTCCAAATATTCATGTTACCATTATATTAGATAATAATAAAACAACTTTATTAATAACAACATTAAGTCATACATAATGTCACATATAATATCATACATAGCGTTATACAATAGGATTGAAGAGCACTAATCCTAACACTATCAACTGGTAACAAGAATCACCTTCTACTAAATTAGTTTAAGAAAACCTCTTCTTTCCACTTAGATTCATGGCAAACAAAAATTGTGTGTTAACAATTTTTATGGTTATCATTCTTCTTCAACAAAACTGTTGGGACATATGTGATATCCTTGTTAGGAATATATGTCATTATTTTATGTAATTAGCTAATCCTTTGAAAAAATGCACTTTATTTGTATTTGAGTAGATCTATGATGTGTTTAATACTTTAGAAAATCTTATTTCAAGATCAAGTGTTAAAGTCATGCAAGTCTATCCAAGATTCAAGCTGAAAAGTGCAAGTTCATTAAAGCTCAACAGATAGTGTCTATCAAGCTTGAATGGTTGTTCCCGCCCCATGGTTCGATAGATAGGGTATCTGTCGAAGTTTTTGAAAACAGAATTTTTGTTCTATTTTGATTCCAATCTGTGATTATGTGTTTCGACTTTCTTTTCTCACAACTCTAGACATATATAAGGCTTATTTTAGAGGCCGTCACAAAAGTGAATACAAGGAGAACATATGCAAAAGGTGATCGATACCTTATTCTCTCTGAAAGAAGCTACTGCATTCTTTACTTCTTAGGGTTTTGTAATCAAGTGCTTCTTGATCTTCATTATTTATGAAGTGAAAAACTTTGCAGACAACAATCTTTCTCAAGTTGGTGTGTTAGTCACATACTGGGAGCCGTGCATCTTTTGGTTAGTCATGTACTAGGATTCGTACAAAAAGAGTGATGTTCATATATTGAAGAGTTCAGAGGTTTTGAAGCGTTTGAAGGTTTCAGCTGTAAGTTCATCTATGAAAATTGTAAAGTCTAAGGACAAAAATTTTGTACTAGATCTAAAACTTCTCTTTACTATAGTGAATTACTTTTCAGGAAGGTTTCCCCCCACTATTTTTACTGAAAAACTAGTTTGTTTCATTTGTTTTCCTGAGTCATCATATCTTGTCTTATTTATTTTTCCACTGCATAATTTTGACATGATATTGATTTTTATTTGTTTTAACAAATTTTATTCATAATAAATCTAATTAATAACTTGGGTTTAAAACTTTGTAATTCTACCAACCAGGATTAAAATTTTCCAACTAGTGGTATCAGAGTGGGTCCACTTTGATTGAATTAAATTCCCAAGTGTGATCCTTGATCCTTGTTGTCATGGATCGTGGACTATCTCTTTTGATTCCTCCTTTATTTGATGGCACTAATTGTGCGTACTAGAAAGTTAATCTGAAAGTTTTTTTAGAGGCTCTTGGTGAACAAGTATGGCAAGCTGTTGAAGTTGACTGGATTAAGCCAAAGGAAGTGCCAGTGGATTAGGATGATACAACGATTGTAGCGGCAAATTTCAACTATAGGGCCTTGAATGCTTTGTTTTGTGAGGTGACCAATAAGGAATTCAAGAAAATATCATCCACAGAAGTTGCGAACGAAGCATGGACCATTCTTGAGACCACCTATGAAGGTATCGAGGCAGTAAAGACTGTGAAGCTTTAAGGATGGAGGAGGATGAGACCTTTGATGAGTTCTATGATAAACTCAAGGATATTGTGAATTCTGCCTTCAACCTTGGAGAATCTATAGTAGAATCCAAAATTGTTAGGAAAATCCTTAGGTCCTTACTTGAAAGATTCCATGCTAAGATTATTGTCATTAAAGAAGTAAAGGACATTGATCAAATTCTTTTGACTGAGCTTGTAGGGAACCTTCGAACCTATGATATGGGATTTGGCTCAATGGGAAAAGGTGCAAAGAGTAAAAACTTGAATCTTAAGGGTATAGAGGAAGAGATTGAGGACTCTATAGATGAAGATGAAAGTGAAGATAAAGATGATGATGAGAATAAGGACCTTCATAACTGATAAGATTATCAAGCTTCTTCAATTTAGGAAAAATAATAAAGGCAAACCTCCCAAGAAATCTAAATCCTCAAGGAATAGTAAGAATGAGAAACCCCTCATCCAATGCCTTGAGTGTAAAGGTTTTGGTCATATGAGGATAGAGTATCCAAACTACCTTATGAAGGAAAAAACCAAGGAGTCAAAAGGTAAAGGGCTGGTTGCTACTTGGAGTGATAATGAGAATGACTCTTCTAACGAGTATGTGGATAAATGTAGTCACATTATGGCCTTTGCTACGCCAAACAATAAGGTGATTGTAGAAAATGCTAGTGACAGTGAGGATTCTTCTTATGATGAAGTACCTAAGAAGATGACCCTTCAAGAAGCCTATGATAAGCTATGCACTGAATTTATAAAATCTGAAAAGACTTCTCATATTTGTAGAAAAGACTTTAATGAGGTAAAAACTGAAAAAATTGATTTGTTAGTCAAACTAGATGAGACTACAAGGTTAGTTGAGACTCTTATTATGGAGAATACCTCATTAAAAGAGAAGGTCAAGAATTTTGAGGTTGAGCTTAGTCAAGCTATAAATTAAATAGAAAGGATGTCTAGTGCAAAGCTTGATGAGGTATTGAGTGCTTAAAAGCCTAGTTCTGATAAGACTGGCTTAAGATATGTTGTTTCCTCCGGCCCCTCCTCTTCCACAGCTTTTGGATCAAAAATTGTTTTTGTGCTCCAATCTAAGAAAGGTGATAAAAGTATGAATTCCAAAACTGATTTAGCTAATTCTAAATCCTTTGTCAAACCTAATGTTTGTCATCATTGTGGTGTTTATGGACACATTCATCCTAATTGTTTTAAATTATATCCTCAAAAGCAAGTGTCCAAACGGTCACAGATTTCCTCTCAAGGACCTATACCTTTGCTTGGAGAGTTATTAAAAGTTTTAAACTTTTTAACTCAATTTCAAGAGAATTTTAATTCACCTATGTCCTTTAGTAGACATACTAGGACACATGTCTTTTCATCTTTATGGCCAAAGACTCGTGTTGTATGGGTGAGAAATGAGTCTAAGACTTAATTGTCTTTTTTTTGTCTGTCCTCTACTTTTATTCTTTCTATCTAAAGTATGACTCTCTTTACTTGATTTCTTATATGCTTTTGGAATCATGCTTTCATGCATCTACACATTTCTATCATGCCTTCATGCATATACATCTTTCTTTCATGCTTTCATGTTGGTTGTCTGTTTTTGTTTGGCTGTTTAGTTTTTATTTTGTTTTGTTTTCAAAATAAAAATAAAAAAGAAAAATCAGAAAAATACAAAAATTGTGTGTTTGTGTACATTGGTACTTGTGTACCTTGGATGGCCATTGAAATAAAGTTTTCTAAATTTTGTATCTTTTGTAGCTTAGATAAGCATCTCTATGCACAACTAAGCAAGTGAGCTTTGTGGCTCGTGTTTGTGATAAGCAAGATTAAGTAATCTCTTGTACTTGACACTTGTATCACTCTTTTTGTCAGGAAGGACAAAAAAAATTCTAAGAGAAAGGCATTAATAACCATCTAACCACTGTTGCTCGCCAATCATGATATGACATCTGTATGCTTCGGCATAGCAAAAGTGTAATGTCAATGACATTTGTGTGCTTCGGCATAGCAAAATTGCAATGTCAAATGCTTAACATCATTGGGTATTTCTTTTCTATGTCTTATATGCACATGCATGATTTGCTTGAAAAGAAAAATAAAAAGCAAAAAGAATAAAATTGCTTTATATATGATTACAAGCGTGTATTCTAGGAGATGTGGGAATTATAGGATGTACCTCGAAGGTGATAGTCTCTATCAAACAATTATGATTGTGTGTGAGTTAAAGTGATTTTCTCATATCTCAAATCATCATAACATGTATACACTTATGCAATCTTGCGATGTTTTTCACATACAACACGCAATATTCTTTGCTACTTTTGATACATGTGCAGGTACAATATGATTTGGCCATCACAAGATTTACATGTGTTAATGTATGCTCACTAAACTGTTTTAACTTGTTTTTGAAATATAAAATTTGTTAGACTTGTTCAATGTGTGTGTATGTGTTTTTGGGATCTATGTGCTTAATATTTTTTATTGTTGAGAAATGTTTTTGAGAGGTTAAAATTTTGTTTGGATCCTTTGTTGGGTTGCATATTTGATTGCATTCACGTTTGTGTTTTTCTCTTCTTAAAAAAGTATTTTTAAGCAATCTCAACAACTCCTCGACATCTCTTGACATCTAGGCTATCTATCGAGATTTTTCAACTTCTCTTTATCGTAATCTCGATAGCTTCTTGATCCATCGAGAAAGTTCTTATCCCCTCAATAGCTTCTCGATAGCTGTTTGATTCATCGAGGTCTACTCAATAGATTCTCGATACCTCTCAATCGATAGAAATCCTCTTGCATGCAGTGTTTTTCACATGTTTTGCATCTTTCTTTTATCTTGTCATCCATAGCATCTTGTTTCATTACATTCATGCATTTATATGGATTCTTTGTACCCCTTGATCATCTTTATATTTCTCGGGTGACATTTTCTAGCTTCTTGTACCCTTTGTCAATCATGACAAAAAAGGGGAGAAAATATGGAGAAAATGTGGTTTCCTTTTAAGATTCTACATGTTAGGAGGAGAAATACATGCCTCTGTAAAGGAGAAATGTGTTTCATCTTATTAAGGGGAGTGCTTACCTCCTTCTTCTTGTACATCGGTCTTCTGACCATGTTTACATACATTGTGCTTATCTTTGATATATATGATGATGTATGTTTTTTTCACCTATCTCTACATGTGTTGTTTCTTTTCTTTTTTTATACACATGTTTCTTATTATTGTATGCAATCTATTATTTCTATTTCACATAAAGATGCCTTGATGAGTTTTGTTTAAAGTGTTTCAGAAATATAGGTTGTCAAAGTTTACCTTGCCATAGACTCTCTTCTTACAAAATTTTTCAAGAGTTTGTGTTAGGATAAATTTTATTGTATTCAACAAATAAATATGAGTTGAATGATTTATAACTTCTCTCATATGTTCATTTGTTTGTTGTGGTTTTGTCACGAAATGCCAAAGGGAGAGACTGTTAGGACATATGTGATTCACTTGTTAAGAACATATGTCATTATTTTATGTAATTGACTAATTCTTTAACAAAACACACTTTACTCATATTTTGGTAGATCTATGATATGTTTAATACTTCAAGAAATCTTATTTCAAAAACAAGTGTTAAAGTCATGCAATTCTGTCCAAGATTCAAGCTGAAAAGTGCAAGTTCATTAAAGCTCGATAGCTAGTGTCTATCAAGCTTGAAGAGCTGTTCCAGCGCCGTGGCTCGATAGCAACTTAACAAATAGAGTATTTGTTGAGGTTTATGAAAAACAAAATTTCAATTCTGTTTTGATTTCAATCCGTTATTATGTGTTTGGGTTTTCTTTACTCACAACCTTAGACATATATATGACTTATTTTAGAGGCCATCACATAAGAGAATACAAGGAGAATATATGTAAAAGGTGACTGATGCCTTATTCTCTCTTAAAGAAGCTACTACGTCTTTAAGCCTTAGGGTTTTGTAACCAAGTGCTTCTTGATCTTCATTATTGATGAAGTGAAAAACTTTATAGCCAACAATCTTTCTCAAGTTGGTGTGTTAGTCTCATACTAGGAGCCATGTATCTTTTGGTTAGTCACGTATTGGATTCATGCAAAAAGGGTAGCGTTCATATATTGAAGAGTTCAAAGGTTCTAAAACAGTAAAAAGTTTCTATTGTAAGTTCATTTACGGGGTTTGTAGATTTTAGGGACAAAGGTTTTGTATTAGATCTGAAACTTCTCTTTACTATAATGGATTGCTTTTTGGGAAGGTTTCCTCCCAAGGTTTTTTACCGTGAAACTAGTTTGTTTCATTGGTTTTTCTAGGTCATCATATCTTGTCTTATTTATTTTTCTGCTACATGATTTTGACATGATATTGATTTTTATTTGTTTTGACAAGTTTTATTCATAATAAATCTAATTAACAACTTGGATTGAAAACTTGTTAATTCTATCAACCGAGGTTTAAATTTCCCAACAAAAACCTTAGTGCCATAGTAGCATTAAGGGTAGCAGGAATTCATCCACCAACATTTCCTAGAGGCTCCCTAAGCAAGCCAAAACCACCTTCTACTGGTTGGTTTACTATAAATTGTTATAAAATGGTTGAGATTAACGCCTTTTGCCCAACAACTCCTGGCCATAGCCCTGGTGTAGGACATGACCATCCACCAGTTGCAATATAATAGTAAAGCTATCATGATATGATGATGTGCTGTTATTATGAAATAATGATTTAAATTTTAGTTCATTGAAAACTTGTCATACTACTATGATATGTTAAGAGGGTTCCTCACTCCACAATCTTTTAAATTTGAGTTAAGGATTTTTAAGAAGCACTTATGGCAGGGATGGCCATGGGTAGGGTATACCCATATTCGACATAATTAATTTATCACTGAATATCTAATTACCTTACCTAATTAGTACCTATACCCAATTGTTACCTAGTTTGTTTATCCATGGATATCCATATCCTACCCAAACCTAATTTCTATAAAATCACCAAATATGCTTGAAAAGACAAAAACCACTCAAATGACCAAAATATCCTCAAAATCTCTAACATGAGAAAAATACCCATAAAACCACTAAAATGACAAAAATACCCCCGAAATCACCAAATATGCTCAAAAACCACTAAAAAGTACCAAAATAGCCCCCTAAATCTTAAAAAATTACCGAAATACTCCCGAAACCTTAAAAAAAATGACCAAAGTATCCACGAAACCTAAAAAATGTCCAAAATAATCCCAAAACCTAAAATTTGACTGAAATACCCCCAAAACATAAAAATTACCAAAATATCCCCTAAACCTAATGATCGAAATACTTCTGAAACCTAAAAACTAACCAAATTACCCTTGAAACTTGAAGATTACCAAAATACCCCCTAAACCTAAAAAATGGTTGAAATGCCCTCAAAACTTAAAAAATGACTGAAATACCCCCGAAACCTATAAAATGACCAAAATACCCAAAACCTATAAAATGACAAAAATGTCCCTATATCCTATATGATGATATAAATACACCTTAAACCTAAAAAATGACCAAAGCAACCTTAAACCTATAAAATGACCAAAATACCTTTAAACCTTTAAAATGACTAAAATACACCCAAAACCTCTAAAACTACCAAAAATACCCCAAAACCTACACAAAGACCAAAATACCCCTAAAAATATTTAAAATGACCAAAATTCCCTTGAAAATTTTAAAGTGACAAAAATACCCCTAAACATGTAAGTTGACCAAAATACACCTGAAACCTCTTAAATTACCAAAATAGAGGTTTGGGGTATTTTGGATGTTTCAAAGGAATTTTCATCAAATCAAAGGTTCTAAGAACATTTCAGTCATTTTGTAGATTATGAGGGAATTTCAGTAATTTTTTAGGTTTTAAAGTTATTTTGGTCATTCTTTAGATTCTAAGGATATCCAGTCATTTTTAGGTTATAGGGGCATTTTTGTCATTTTTTAGATTTTATGAGTATTTTGGTAATTTTTAGACTATGGACCTGTTTCAGTAATTTTCTAGATTTTTGAAGTATTTTGGTAATTTCAAGGTTTCGGGGGTATTTAAATAATTTTTAAGGTTTCAGGGTATTTTGGTCATTTTTTTAGGTTTTGGGGGTATTTCGGTTATTTTTTAAGCTTTGAGAGTATTTTGGTCATTTTTAAGGTTTTGAGGACTTTTGGTCATTCTTTAGGTTTCGAGGTTATTTCGTTCATTTTTTTAGGTTTATGATGCATTTCTATGATCATCTTATAGGTTTTAGGGGCATTTTTGTCATTTTATAGGTTCCAAGGGGTATTTCAGTCCTTTTATAGATTTTGGGGTTTTGGTTATTTTATAAATTTCAGTGGTATTTTGATCATTTTATAAGTGTAGGGAGTATTTTGGTAATTATGTTTCGGGGATGTATGTTAGTGATTTTTTAGATTTATGGGGTATTTTGGTAATTCTTTTTAGGTTTTAGGGTATTTTAGTATTTTTTAAGTTTTTGGAGTATTTTGGTAATTTTTAGGTTTCAGGGGGTATTTCGGTCATTTTTTAGGTTTGGGGGTATTTCTGTTATTTTTTAGATTTCAAGGATATATCGGATATTTTTTTAGATTTAGGGGGTATTTTGGTCATTTTTATTTTCCAGGGATATTTTGGTTATTTTTTAAGTTTCAAGGTATTTTGGTAATTTTTAGGTTTCGAAAGTATTTCGATCATTTTTTAAGTTTAGGGGGTGAAAGCTCGGATTTGTGCTAAAACACAAGAGCTTGTTTAGACCACAAATTTTAAATTATGACTAGATTGCTTTTACTCTAACTTATTTAAGTGCAGAACAAAAGTAAATGATAAACCAATAATAACTCTAGTGCATAAACATGAACAACAAACAATAAAAGTAAAGCACAAGAGTAAGGGAAGAGAGATGCAGTCATAAGATAACACCAAGACGTGTTTTCGAAAAGGAAACCGAAGAACTTGGTGAAAAACCTCTCCGCAACCTTCCAAGTCAAAATCAATCCACTAGAGAATAAAGTTGGAGTATACAAATAACAAAAGACACCCCAAGCCTAGTCTATCCCATGTACTTGAGCCCTCCAAACTCCTACTACCAACGGACTTCTCGGAGTCATGTCTTCTCCAGCTTTCCAGATCTCACAATACATTCAATTGCATCCACCAAACTTCACCGACTTTTTTTGACAAATCTCCAAAGTTTCCTAAGCTCCAAAACACTCTGAAAATGTATGGGTTGTGTTTAGTGAAAATCTCCCCTCAAGGTATGAAAATGGGAGAGGAAAGGAGGAGAGGGAAAGAGAAAAGGCTAGAATGATTTCTCACTAAAGATGAGTAGCTCTCTCTCTAAAAATGGGTAAGTTGTATTGTAGAAAACCTATCTAGGGGTTTTCTCTTTGAATGTCCTCTCATACATTTGTGGATAATAAGGGTATATATAGTATGAGTGAAAGGTAAGAAAGTCATACTTAAAATCCTCTAACTAGTGAAATTTACGGGTCACCTGAGTCGCGAAAACAGCTGGTACAGCTAGCACATGACTCTTCAACTTCCACAGCTGGCACTTGACTCTTCAGCTTCTGGAATGTGCTACTCAGGTGACTTTTAGTTGTAATGAACTTGGAACATAAATACCTGTAACCTGAAACACTTGAACAAAACACATTAGACCCTTAAGGTAAAGCAAGTAATAAAAGGACAAGTATAATGTAAAAAGTAAATTGCAATCAAGTAAACATAATGTGAAACATATGAGCAACTTGATCATACACCAAAACAGTCACATAGAAATGACTACAATAATCACATAGCAAAACAAATGATCATTCGAACATGCATTCAATGAAGTACAATAGCATAAGGATGTATGCATGTCCAACACACAACTAATGCAAGAACACTAAAGCAAGAAGCATTAGGTTTAAATTGCATCAAAGATACAAAATCCAACAAAAGCACAAGAGTACTAAAGTAAATGCAAAACATTAACTAAAAGTACTAAGTTACATACGCAAAGGTACATAAAGAAAGACAAACAAAACAAAATTTTCTTATTACCACAATTTCTTCTCCCCCTTGGTATATGCATTTCACCTATGGAATATCTCTCCCCCTACAAATGTGCACAAGAAATAGAATTTCTCCTCCTAAAAATGTACACAAAAGTCATATAGAAATGACAAAACTCTCTAGTATACTACTTTAGAGTATACTTTCCCTTTTTTTGTCACGAATAGACAAAGGGTCAAGGGGATGAGGGCAAGAGATGATGGTATGAACAAGGATAATGATGCATGAAGGGTGTGATATGAATAAGAAATGAAGATCAAACAAAAGACAAAAGAAAGTGCTACAAAGTATAAGGTAAACATTACATGTTAGAATAAAGAAACAAGGTATAAACCAATGTATGACAAAGGTAGCAAAGGTGTGCACAGGAGGTAGCTATATGCAATGCATGACCAAAGCATGGAAAATGCACATATGGGGCAAGGTTTGTTAAATACACAACCAATGAACCAAACATGGTCCTAATGAGGAAATATGAGAAACCCCAAAGTTTGGTACTCATCGGAGTCCAAACAAGTGAGAAAATGCTTAAGAGGCATTTTATCAAACACCTAGCGTGCACACTATGAACAATAATGTAAAATAATGCATGAACATCATGAAATCCACCCTTAATACATGTTCTTTTTACCACAAGGAGCCAACATTCAAAGAAAATCATCAAAATAAACAAGTCCCATACAAAAGCACAAAAACGTTCCAAAACATAATCTAAGAATCAAAAACAATGAAAAAAGTTTAAAATTACCTTAGAGGTGTTAATGGAATGAAAAATCATTCAAATTGAATGGGTTTTGATGTAAAAAATATTGAAAGAGGGGTTTTAGAGAGAATGGGAGAGGTTTAAAACAAGTTTCTCACGAAAAACCCTTTAAAAAGTTGTTTCTTGCCGTTTTGCAACTGGGCGAGCCATGAGATGAGTTGCAAAAACAATTTTCATGTAATTTTCTAAGTCTTTTTCGTGACTTGAGTGCACACTCATGAGTGAGTTGCGAACCTCTCTGCCAGAGAACCAAAAAATGCAAAGAAAATGCATTTTTCCAATTTCGCAACTCGCAAATGAGTCATGAAAAACTTTAACACCTATTTTTCAATACAAAACATGTTTAAAATAATAAAAAAACAAAGTAAGCACTAAACATGAACACAAAAAGTAATAAAAATCACTTCCAAATACGTATAAAATGATCAAAAATCTTTTTAGTTTGATCAAACATGTAGTTAAGCACACATACAACACATTTAATCAAGTACAATCAAACAAATGAATAAGACATTCATTGAACATTAGGCATGTGTGTTGTGTGTGTGTATCAAATATGAAATAGTCCTTAGTCTAGAGTGAAGCTTCAATGATTAATTCAATCAAGTCATACACAACTAGTACTAAGTCAAATGGTCTATCTCAATTATATTAATGAAAATATATGACCTCCCACAAGAAAGTGATTATATATTTTTGAAACTTTTCATTTGGTTTCTTACAATTCATTACATCTCATTTTGAGATTGATGCTTGAAATTTTTGATATTTTAATTTGATGAACAAGCCTTTGGCTTTTTCAGCATCATACATTTTAATACAAGTTGCTTTCCCTTTTTCCTAGTCAAATACTAGTATGTGCGATGGCTTTTTCATCTCATTATCTCTTTTCAAGATTTGATATTAGTTAAGCTATTAAGTTAAAAAAAAAAAAAAAAAAAAAAAAAATGAGTGAGAGGAGATATAGGCACAAGTCTATGCATTTATCAAAACTAACATGACTATTGACTGATCATCATGACAAGCTTGAAGATCGATTTACAACAAGCACACATAGATGTTAAGATTTTTCCCACAAAGATAGATGTGCATACATAACAAGCTAAGCTCATAAATGCACTAAGCCATTTGTATGAAGGTACTAGGCCAAACACACATGTGATATGTGCTCAAACATATACAATCAAACTTTTTAAATTTTTCACTTTTTATGTGGTTTTGGATTTTTTTTTTTTTTTAGTCACACAAAAATAAAACATAGAAGTGAGATAAAAAAAAAAATAAAAACGATGCGTATAAAGAAAATGTAAGATGCACAAAAAAGATATGGCATCTAATGCATGAAGGGTCCTACAAAAATCAAAAGAATTAGATCAAAGACCAAAAGAGCAAAAACTCAACCATAGAAACCCTTCCTTATCCAAACGGAACAATTATTTGAAATGAGTGTCTCATAAGAAGAGAGACGATAGTTGGAAGAATGAGAACCGAAGATGCACATAGACAATGAGTTAAGAGCATTAAACACTTTCTTTAACAACATGTTATTTTCACTCAAATCTGGTTTACCCTTTTTAGAACAACTTCCAAGAAGCTCAAGTTTCTCTTTTCTTTTGATTATTTTAAGAGCTTAAAACTTAGAGCAATGTGGTCTAAGATGACCAAAGACACCACAATGGTGACATACAATGCATTTAGGTCCACTAGGCATTTTAGGAAGGGGTCTAACACCATGGTTTTGTTCTCTCTTCAACTTATGACATTGAGGTCTTATATGACCAATTACACCACAATGGTGACAAGTTGGAAGAAACTTAGATCCATCCAAAACCTTAGGTTGAGACCTAAACAGAGGCTTTGACTTAAGAGCCTTTCTCTCCACTTTTTGATTTCTTTTATGTGGAGAAATGTACACCGATTTGTCCTTTGAGGTATAACACACAATAGACACAAATCCAAGTACCACAACATGATTACAACAAATATTTTCATCATTTTTAGCAATATGTTTAGCAATCAAACACTTGGCATGCATCTTAAGAGATTCATTTTCACATTTTAACTCATCAACAAGTTTGTTAGACAAAACTAGTTTAGCATTCAAGTCCTTATACAAATATTCAAACTCCTTTAGTTTTTCAAGAGAACTTTCAGCAAGTTTCTTATACTTTTCAACCAATTTTTTGGATTCATTGAACTTAGCAATCAAATCATCATTTTCACAAAATAACTTGCTCAAATTCTTATGAAGCTTCTTAGTCTTTTTCTTCAAGAGTTTGATGTTAGGAATATCAACAACACCCAAAGATTCATGTAACATAGAATCACAATTATGATGATTATCACTCATAGAGGCATTTTCACAAACATGTGGCACGTTACAATCATCAACATCCAAAACATGCATAGAAGCATACAAAGCACTATCCATTGCAAATAACACAAGGGGTCAGGATCACACTTAGGTATTTAAATCAAAACAAGAACAAGTGTACCTACTTTGATACCAATTGAAGCTCGTATTTGTGCTAAAACACAAGTGCTTGTTTAGACCCCAAATTTTAAATTACAGCTAAATTACTTTTACTCTAACTTTCCTAAGTGTGGAATAAGAGTAAATGATGCGCAATAAACTGATAACTACTCTAGTGCATAAACATGAATAACAAATAATAAAAGCAAAGCACAAGAGTAAGGGGAAAAGATATGCAACCATAAGATAACACCAAGACGTGTTATTGAAGAAGAAACCAAAGAACTCAGCGAAAAACCTCTCCGCGACCCTCCAAGTCAAAATCGATCCACTAGAAAATAAAGTTGGAGTACACGAATAATAAAACACCCTCCAAGCCTACTCACCCTTATGTACTTGAGGCCTCCAAGCTCCTACTACAAATGGACTTCTTGGAGTCATGTCTTCTCTAGCTTTCCAAATCTTGCAATACTCCTGATTGCATCCGTCAAGCCTCATCAACTTCTTTTGACAAATCTTCAAAATTTCCCAAGTTCCAAAACACTCTTTACACTCAGAAAATGTGTGGTTGTGTTTGGGTACAAATCTCCTCTCAAGATATGACAATGGGAAAGGAGAGGAGAAGAGGCAAGAATGATTCCCACTAAGAATGAGTAGCTCTCTCTCTAAAAGATAGGTGTGTTATATTGTAGAAAACCTATCTAGGGGTTTTCTCTCTAAATGGCCTCTCATACATTTGTGGGTAATAAGAGTATATATATGGGTAAAATGTAAGAAAGTCACACTTAAAATCCTCTAACCAGTGAAATTCGTGGGTCACTCGAGGGTCACCTGAGTCGTGAAAACAATTGGCATAGCTAGCACATGACTCTTCAACTTCCATAGCAGGCACTTGACTCTTTAGATTCCAACATGTACTTCTCATGTGACTTTTAGCTGTCTTGATCAAATCTCCACCACTTAATTCTAAACTCAATACAAATAAATCTCACAAAAATACAAGGAAATAAATTTATGCAATTACAACACTTTTTATTATGGAATAAGCCAACACAAATGTTATGAGAAAAATCATAACTTAACAAGGGGTATTTATGTAATTTTTAGGTTTCGGGTATATTTCAATCATTTTTTAGGTTTAGGGTGCATATTGGCAATTTTAGAGGATTGTAGGAGTACTTTGGTCATTTTCATGTTTTAGAGGCAATTTGGTAATTTTGATTATTGGGTTATTGTGTGGGTTGGGGTTTACCCATAATAATTTGGTTGAGTTAGGTTTGAGTTAAATTTAATTATTTAAATGGGTAAATGGATAATATCCAAACCCTACCCAATTATCTTCTGCTCATTAAAAACTGCGTATTACCCAAAATATTTGGAGCAGGTATAATTGGATATCCATTACCCAATGGGTATGGCCATCCCTACTTATGCATGGATTGTGAAGTAGTCTCAAAGGTTAAGGTAGAAAACAAGAACGATATGGTCTTTTAAAATAGTTTGTCATTGTTTCTTGGTTTTTGAGATATTTTCGATCTTGTTTCTTTGTGCTTTAATTAAGAGATATTGAGATAAATCCTTAACAATGCATCCGAAAATGTTAATTGTTCTCTCACATTCCTTAAATATATCATTTCGTACACACAATGTCCATAATGTCAAGCATGATTTTAAAATATTTTATTGGTGCCACATTTAAAACATGAAGTTTTTGATGTGTACTGACAATGAACGACAAGGAGTGTGTGAGAGCCAATGTCTATTAAATAAAAAACATTAATTAATAATTGTAGCCTGGTTGATGAACTATACAACTTAAATTCTGTCCCCCTCACTCTTTCTCCCCCTACCACTCCTAATTCTTCCCAAATTGCTGGGCTTAATTCGCCTTATAGTTTAACTGTTTGTCCATTTCTTTTGAGAAACAAAATGAGTACATACCTCTAGGATCTTTTTAGGACTTATCCAAATTGCACTCCATGCCTTCATGACCCACATACATGTTTCTTATTATGGTGCTTGTGAGTAGAGCATTAAAGCACGTAAAAAACAAGGTAAAAAAAAAAAAAAAAAAAGATAGCAATCAACATTCCTAGCTTTTCTTTTTTGACCATTACAAAAAAAATTACATTTCCTCCTCAATGGTATAATAAGTGGTGGTCTTATTTTGGAGCTGAATTGGAAATGCTACCCTCTTTCTATCTGTTGATGCCCATTTACGACAAAAGGCCCAATGGCAAAAGAAGCCCAACAATATGAAGAAAATAGGAAAAGCAAATAAGTAAAGCAAAGCCCAGCAGGCCAAAATGGTAGGAATAATGGTCAAAAGGCCCGCAAAAATAAAATAAGTTAAAGAAGAAGTAAATGGGTTGAGAAAGCCCGAGGAATGAAGTAGTATACCCATGGGAATAATAACAAGTAAATGGGCCAGGTAGGTTTTAGGGTTGGCTTAAAGGCCAATAAGCCCGAAAGGTAATAAGATGTAAGGATTTGGTAGTTGGGCCAAAGAAGCCTAAAAGATTTAGCAAAAACACATGGGAGTAAAAGAGGTAAAGAAGAAGTAAATAGGCCAAGGAAGCCCGAGGAATGAAATGGGTAGGCACGGTAGGATTGTGATCAAATAAAGCCCAAAATAAGAAAAGATGTGGAAAGTGGACTGGCAGAAGCATCGGCCCGTAAGCCCATAGGTAACAAGGAAATAAAACAGAGCTAATGATATAGTAGGAGCAGTGCAGTAACATGGCAGGATTACTAGCCAGGAAGCCCACAAACATAGGAAAGAAGTGGACTTGGGCCAGGCAGGAAGGAGAGGGCCTGCACTAAAGCAATGCCCAATCCAAAGAAAAGGTGGAAAGTAGAGAACGTAAGCCCAAAGGCCTATGTATCTTTCACGCCGCAAGAGTTAAACAACTACCAGAATGTACAGTAGAATCAGACAAACTCAGAGGCAATGGCAAATGTGTGAAGGCCAAAAAAGTATTGGATTCAGACAGAAGTAGAGCATACACATAGGGCCCAAGCACCACCTACTTGTATGCAACCAATACAGGGGAGATGGGCCATGGGTTAAGCATATAAGAGGGTGTGGTCTACTGGTGAGAAGAAGGGGGGCCTATTTTGGGGTTCCCACTCAAACTTCTTTGGGGAGAAATGTCTTGCTAGGATGACATCTCACCCAAAAGAAGTAAATATGAGCTAAAACCACTAGATGCATGCCATAGAGGTAGATGAGGGAGAGGTTTAGCTCTTATCCAAATGAGAATAGTGAAAACAAAGAGAGGTAAGAAACAAGACAAACCACTTTTGTCTAGGAATGAGGTGTTGTGCATCCAACACAGTGTACTGGTAGTGGCTGGGCAACCGATAGGCTAGGGAGCAATCTTGGAAGGATGCCCACAATGAGCCAAAAGTAGTTGAGGAGTAAAATAGTAAATCCTGTCATGGCAAGCAAAATAAAAGGCCATAGTTGCAAACAGTGAAAGGAGGAGGAACGACGGCAAGAAATAGAGGTAGAGTGAAGGGAAAAAAAAAAGTAAAAAGAAAGGAAAGACATAAAAATTCAAGAAAAACAAGAGTGATAGGGGTAGAGGCATGCATCAATAGGTTAACCATTTCTCTCCCCCTCAACAGACCCATCCTCTAATAAGCTAAAAACTCAAGTCTAAGCCATCTGGGTCATTTTTCCAAAGTGTGTAATATCTATAACAAGAGCCTTCTCCGACATTACCCACATTGGAGATCAGCTCCCTTTTCGAACTTGTATTTGCTGAAAAGCTAAGCCCTTTTCTTTGGCAAACGAATCTTGTTTTTGGTTGACAAATGACTAACTTGTTACCTTATTACTGATTTGTTTACTGCAATTTTGTTATTTGTGATTGTATTATTCTGCCACGGCCTCGTTATTCTCCCTCATTGTGTTATTTATGCATTATTACTATTTGTAAAGATGTTTTAATTATCTCACCGTATTGCGTTTCCTGCTATAATATCTGTAACAGTCGATCTTGCCTTAAACATGTTGTACATTTAAGGCTCCTGCCAAGGTGCATCTACATGAGGATGACCCAACTTATGCACAAGATGGCCTAAGGTGTGTTTCAGTTAGACCAATCCCAACTCTCCTACCTCAAAATCACGGGCCATGGTACAACAAGAGAAATCAAGCCCAAAAAGCACAAAAGGCCCACCACTCTATTCATAATGATTTTAAATATTTGAAAAACATTATCCAATTCCTTCATAATTTTTTCAATTTTACAAAATTATTAGTCTATTGTATCCACTACAAACTCCCTTGATAATGAGATGGGATTATGATTTCTCCCAACAATCACTAACAAAATATGTCGTTAGAAAACAATAGTTAGATGGTGTCCAAGATATAAAGGTGTCAATGTTAAAGCTAAAATAAAAGAAAAATTAGTTTCCCAAAACTAATTTCTCCTTCAAAAGAGCCAAGACCAATCTAAATTTGTAGTAGTATAGTCCAAAAAGAATATAACAAACATTTATTAGAAGCAACATATGATGAAGAAGAATCGACAAACTCTCTTGTTTCTTAGCCTTATTTTCAAGATTCTCAAGACTAGCAATTCCTTTGAATTATTTTCAAACAGTGCATTGGTATCATTTCAACTTAATCATTTCCATTCTATGCATGATTATTAGTTTATTTCAAGTGTTAGTTCGTTTAGACCCTTGTAACTTAGATTGTTTAACCTAATTAGTTAACCAAGTTGATACTCAGGTTTACTATTCAAATCTAGGTTAAACACAAACAATCATGTCATTTGATGCGGAAAAGTAAAGAAGATAAGCAATATGATGATCTAGAAAGACTAATTGTAGACACTCAATTTTGCACCCATAATTTAATTTTGAAAGATGACTGAAATGATCATTTTAAGTGCCCCAAAAATCATAATTGCATTTCATGCATTAAATCATTCATCACATATCATAAAAATGATCTTGAGATTCTAATGATCACAATAGTATGTCCAATTCTCAAATCGGACCATTGGATTAAAAGATATCACAAGATCAAGTTTTCATAGTCTGCATACATTTCATTTGGGTGAGACCAATCACTGGTGATTAATTGAAATTAATTTTGATTGGTCAATAATTAAAATTAATTAAATAATTTATGTAATTGGTTGTTGAATTTGATTAAAATAAGTTTTGTTGCATAGGAATAAAAGGGATAATCTGATGAGGAAGGAATTGTTGATAATTAGGCTTTTAGAAGTAATTATCTTTCAGATAATTATTCTTTTAAGGACTTAATTATCAAGTTAAAATGGATTTTATTTAGAATAGAAGTTTGAAAAACACCCAAGTACAAATCCCGGCCCAGAAAATGCCCAAAAAAGAGTCCAAAATGAACTAGAAAATGAAACTGACCCGAGAACTGGGGAGTGCCAATCGGTAATTGTAAAGTGCTGATTGGCACAGATTTTAAGCCTAGCCCAAAAACATTTAACTCAAGTATAAACTTATCAGATTTGATTTTTTAGGGCTAAAACCTGACCTAACTCATTGAAAGCTCAAAAACGTGTTGAAAACACAAGAGCTGTTTAGACCCCCTAATTAAAATTACGGCTCGATAGATTTTACACAACTTTAATATAAAGTGTGGAATAGTGTAAAAGTGAGCGGATGAACAAGTAAGCTACTCTAATCCATAAACTAAGCAACACAGCAGTATAATGGAATAAACCAAGAGTAGGGAAGAAGGATGCAAACACAGAAAACACTGAGACGTGTTCTCGAAGAGGAAACCGAAGAACTCGGCGAAAAACCTCTCCGCCGCCCTCCAAGCGGAAATCGATCCACTAGACAATCAGTTGGGATACATGAGTAAGCAAGAGACCCTCCAAGCCTAATCTACCCGATGTACCTAAGCCCTCCAAGCTCCTACTCCAACAAGGCTTCTCAGAACCGTGTCTTGTTTTAATTCTCCAGATCCCGCAACAAGCTCCATGTTGCATCTGCCATTCCAGGCTTCTTCCAATGCTTCCCAACAGCACCAAAACGTCACTCAACACTCTCAAAAGGTGTGGTAAATGTTTGGGCTATCAACCTCTCAATGGTGTGGAAAATGGAGAGGGAAAGGTTGAGGAGATACCACAAGCAAGTGTATAGAGAAAGGTGGGGATGACAATCTCTAATTGCAAATGTGTTTGGCTAGGGTTTTCTCTCTGAAGCATTCCTCAACATTTGTGGGTAATGGGAGTTTGTATAGGATAGGTGCAAAATGTGTGAGTCATTCAGTACAGGCTGGCAGAACAGCATGTCTCGCGGGTGTCTCGCGGGAAGGCCTTACCCGCGAGATACTCGCGAGAGACAGCTGTCTCCACCTGGACTGACTCTTCGCATTCCAGCATGTGTAGGGCACATGCCTCACTTCGCGAGAAGCTTAGTCGCGACATACCCGCGAGATTCCTTCAGCTTCTAATTTTGCTTGAGTCTTCACACACTCTCTATCACACACCCCTTACATCAATTCCCACAACAAATATAGGGTATAAATAATTGATATTAATTACAATCAAATTTGACACGGAATAAAAGCCAACAAAACACATAGTTGTAAATCACAACTTTACAATCTCCCCCTTTGGCTATTCCGTGACAAAACCCTAAAACAGACTCTAGACTTAAACGTGAGTTTGGGAACATAGGCAAAACTCACTCACACCTAATTCTAGATTCTGATAAGCTCTTGAAACATATGAACAAGTAACTCCTGAAACACAACAACAAAGTATTATCATTGTATGCAGAAAACTTGAAAAACATATGGAGCAATAATAGCATGATCAAGCAAGATGAAATAGAAAACACTAGATCATGGCAAGATCAAACAAGTAATCACTATACGCAAGCAATTACTATGCTCATTCACACACAGAATGACCACCCGGATATGCAAGATGATAAGCTCAATTAAAGAGTACCATTTGCACATCCAACACTCAACCAATGCAAAATACTCAAAGTATTTGCATCTAGGAACAATGCTACTAGGGCACAAGAGTGCTCATCACTCAACCAATGCATAGAATGAATATGCATCTAGGAACAATCCTACATGGGCACAAGAGTGTTCATCACTCAACCAATGCATAGAATGAATATGCATCTAGGAAAAATCCTACACGGGCACAAGAGTGATGTGATGAAGTAAAATGTATGACATTAAACTTCAATTGCACAAGCATAAAGGCTGCATAAGCAAAGACTTGCAAATACATGGCATAAACCATAAAAGCCTACAAAATATGCAATGAAACAAAACAACCCTTAAAGCTTACAAAAGCAACATGGGTACATGCAAAGTATACTACAAAGCATAGAGAATGTCATAAAAAGAACATCTGAAATAATACTTAAATAAAGCGTAGTAACAAAGCTTTAAACGCAAAACAGGTAAACATAAGGCAACAAAACACTTCTTCTTCCCTTATCTCCATACTCCCCCAATCAATGACATCATCTCCCCCTTTTTGTCATGGAATAGCTAGTCATCTCCTTCTAGCTTCCGTTGAATTTCGTCCATCTGAGTTTGGAGAGATGTGAACTGTGAATCAAGACGGCAATGGTGAGTGTACATGATAGTTGCCAGTCCGGACATCTTTGTACTCATCTCCTGAAGAGCAATGAAGATATTGTTGAGCTGTTCATCATTGGTACGAGTTGCAGAACTCGAGGAACCCGATGGTGCATGAGATTCTTGCTTGGTGTTCTTCTTGGCGTGGCTCATACTAGCATGAAGAGACCGGATGTTAATTGGACTTGACCGTGGATATGGACGTTCATCATCCAATGGATGGACACCTTTGAGCTTCAAAATCTTTGAAATAAGGCGAGAGAAAGGAAGACAATTCCTTGAAGCAGTCCGGTCAACAGTTTTTGCCAAAATGTGAAAGATATGAGAGCACACATCAATCTCTACATCCGTGATCAGATCATTCAAAAAGAGAGCTCGACCAAGGTTTATATATCCGGTGCTGGACAAGGGATAGAGATTGCTACACATGATCATTGAGAGAAGTCGTAGCTCGAAAGAGAGAGATGCCACATTGATTGACTTTTTAGTGGAAGAGAATTCCAACTCAACTCCTAATGACTGTCTGAGATATTCTTCATCTGGGTTCAGCTCATCATATACCGACGGTATGGGTATTATTGGCTGGTTAATGTGTAGAATTTTCGCCAAGTACGTTGGTGTGACAGAAAAGCTCTTTCCTCGAACCCAACATTTAATCTCATCGCCAACGACATTGGCATTTGCATAGAATTCCTTAACCATGTTCTCGTATGTATCCTCGAAAGTTGACAGCAGATAGTTCCAATCTTTCGTGGCAAACCAAATAGGTATTTGTGTGTCTTTGAGTGATGGCTAGTCAACCCCCCTTTCAACTATCAAAGGAGCACCCTGAAAATGGTTCTTGAAGGATTCAAAAGCGGCATACGACTTGAACAAGTGAGGATCAAAAGTTCCTGTTGAGCCACGAGTTCGCTTTGGTCTAGGAGAATCAACATCAACATCAATGATCGGCTCTTTCCCTTTGTCGCGACCCCCTTTCACAGCTGAAGTCTTAAATGGAGACATCTGTGCAACATAGCACACAAAACAAACAAGAGACAAGAGCACAACCCACAGACCACAGAACACAGAACTTGATTAGATTCAGGTTAGGTCAGAACATAAGTAACACTGCTGAATACATATTCACAATGCATGGAACTAAGCAAATGTGCATGTGTATGTGTGTATGATCAAGTGCAAGGTGCATGAGACACACTATCAATGACCAAATAGAGTGAAATAAGGTCAAACATGTGAAAATCCATGGATTGAAATCACTTGATTCCGAATAAGCACAAAAATGTCACTCGGACATTTTGACAAACACCTAGCATGCACAACACCAAATATGACATGAGCAATGCAGGAACATGGGAAAATCTACCCTCAATACAAGATAGAATGCCACAAGGGGCCAACACAGATGCAGAAACAACCAATGGGACACAGCCCAATCAAAATAAATAAGAAAAATTCGCCCAATTTTGAAAACCAACCCAAAGTTTCGAAAATCCCCAATTTTGAAAACCCTAACAAAAATTCTGCAAAATCTAAGCAAAAACTTAGAAATAAATGGTTAACAAACATACCTTAAAGAAGAAAATGCAGAAAAAAAAAATTTTAGATTGGAGGGAAATGAATGGAATAGAGTTTATGGGTTGAGAAAGTTTGAGAGAGGTTGAGCGAGGGAAGTTTGATAGTTTTGAAAAAAAAACTGTCACAACAGCTATATAAAAACAGAAAACACGCGTTTTTCACGGGTTAGAGAGGGGCAAGACAGTCGCGAGAGGTGCCACTAAAGCACAAGATTTTCATGAGAAGCATTAGATCGTGAAACAGTCGCGAGACAGTCGCGGTAGCTTCTGTCTAAAATTGGAAAAATCCAATTTTAGCCAAACAGCATTTCGTGAGAAGCTATTGGTCGCAAGACAGTCGCGAAAGTTTCTGTGTGACATGATAAAAGAAAAATTTCCCTCAACCCATTTTTGCGGGAAGCTCTAAGTCGCGAGCTTCTTGCGAAACTACCCCTGAACCAGTTTTTGAAGAAACACAAAAAACATGCATTTTAATTAAAAACAAGAGGCAAGAAAGTATAAAATCACTATCAAAAACAAATAAAACACTCAAAAATATTTTTGGGTTTGATCAACAAAAATTGAGCATGTGAAAACATATTTAATCAAGTACAATCACACAAATGAATAAGACATTCATTGAACGTAGACTTGTGTGTTGTGTGTGGATATCAAAAATGAGATAGTCCTTAGTCCAATGTGAAGCTTCAATGATCAATTCAATCAAGGCATACACAACTAGCACTAGACTATGTGACCTATCTCAATAATAGAAACATGCATATATGACCTCCCACATGTACTTGATAACAATTCAATGAAGCTTTTCATTTGGCTCCATATTTAACATATCATTTGCAACTTTTGAGCAAAGAGAATCTCATTTAGAGAAAGATTCCTGAAATTTTTGATATTTCAATTAATGAGTTAGCCTTTGGCTTTTTGGGCATCATACATTTTATTTTGGTCGTTTTTCCTTTTTCCTAGTCGAATACTAGTTTGTGCGACAGGCTTTTACAGCTCTATATCTCTTTTCATTTGGAGATTTACAATTAGAGAGCTCTTTTAAGCAAAGAAAATAAAAGTGGGAAGATATATAGGCATGAGTCTATGCATGTCTCAAGATCAACAAAACCATTCACTAATCATCCATGACAAGGTTGAAGATCTATTTACAACAGTCACATAGATTTCAGAATTTCTTCCATAATGATATGAGTGCATGAGGGACAAGCTAAGCTCGTTGAATGCACAAAGCCATAAGTACAAAGGTACAAGGCAAAACATGTTTTGAGACACAACACAACAAAGCGATCAAACTTTTTGGATTTTCTATATTTTTATGAGTTTTTGACCATTTTGAACACACCCAAAACAGAATAGAAAAGAAAATTAATAAAGACAACCGGTATAAATCAACCAGACAAAAACAACAATAGTAAAACTAGAGCAATTCATGAAAAGATGCAACAGCAAATGTCCCTATATATTGAAAGAATTTATGCGTGGACATGTTATAATGCTCATGCATGAGTACCCCTTTTCACCCACACGTCACGTGCGTTTGGGGTGATATCCTTGACGGATTGGGTACGAGAATTTAGGCTATCAAACCTTCTTGTGAAACTTTCCAAACAGGTGGTAAAGGCACCAATCATTTTCATCACGTCCATCATGCCAAGATCACGATTTTGACTTCTCGGTTGTTCACTACCCCAAGACCTCATGTCATTTCTTCTTCCTCGTGATCGAGGTGCGCTTGAATTGTTGTCTAATCTCAGTTTTTGACAATTGGGTCTGGTATGTCCTTGCATTCTGCAGTAATGACACACATAGTCCGTTCTAAGACCCTGTTGTGATCTTGGGAGAGATCTTCCTCTGGTTTCATGTCTGCCCATGGATTGATTTCGGGTCTTATTCACTATTCGTTGCTCACTCACATTCTTCTTCTCAGCCTTAGCATTCTCAAGACTTGACCCTTCCACAATAGGCTCTATGGCCTTCACAAATTTCACTTCTTTGATAGCTTTGGCTGATGAGCTGCTTCCTCCAGTATATCCTAACCCGGACTTGTCTGAAGAAGGTTTTTGAGATGAGATAACATCATCTAACTTCTGGGAGGAGACTCTCTCTATCTTGGCATGAGCTTGCACTACTTCTTGCTCAAGAAACCTCACCTTCGTATAGGCTTCAGACAACTCGCCATTTAGTGTCTTAATCTCACACGTAGCCTCTTTATATCTGATCAAGAGACTTCTGTAATCTTCCTCAGCTTTCTTCATTTTCCTTACAGCCGCCTTGGCTACTTTGGTATACTCTCCCGACTTTTCAAGTAATAAGGAGTAATTTTCTTGAAGATTAGCTGTACTCTCTTCTTCTTCTTCAGCATCTGATTCTTCCACAATCCCAACAGACTCTGAATCAGAATGCTCACCAAGCTCCTTCACAAGTGCACCCAAATCATCTGATGACTGCACATGAGCAATGGTCATGAATGCGGAGTAATTTCCCTCTCCGTCACAACTCTCTTCCAAGTCAGAATCAGAAGAGTCTGAGTCACTAAGTGTCGTGGCATAAGCCTTGCCTTTTCCCCTCAGAAAATTTGGACACTCCTTCTTTAGATGTCCATGGCCATTGCACTCATAGCATATAATTTCTGAAGAAGGTTGAGACTCCCTCCCTTCTTTTCTTGTAAACTCTTTCCTATCACCTCTTGAAGATGAAAATTTTCCTGTGTTGAATGGTTTCCCACTGTTCTTCATCTTCAGAAATTATCGAAAATTTTTCGCAAGAAATGCTACTTCCTTCTCCACCCCATCTTCTTCGAAGGAATCACCCATCCTTTCGGTGATGGTTTTAAGAGCAAGTGATTTACTCATCTTATGGGAAGGCAGTCCCATCTGATATGTTTGGAGAGACCCAACTAATTCTTGAATTTTAATCTCATCCAAATCCTTGCTTTCCTCTACGGCTGTAACTTTTGCTCTAAAGCTTTCAGGCAAGGACCTCAATACTTTTCTCACCACCTTAGTATCTTCAATCTTCTCCCCAAGATTAAGTTTAGCAATTACAATTTCATTGAGCTTCCCATAGAATGAATCAAACGGTTCATCATCACCCATCTTGAGTTCTTCAAATTTGATGGTAAGCATCTGAAGCTTTGTGTCCTTAACTTTCTTTGTACCCTCATAAGTGGTCTCCAAAATCTCCCAAGCTTCTTTGGCTATTGTCATGTGAGAGATCCTGTGGAATTCATCAGGAGACACAGCACAAAATATAGCGTTTAAAGCTTTACTATTAGCATTGGCTGCTGCAAGAGCCGCCTTATCCCAATCAGCCTTAAGAGCTTCCGGCTTAGTCCAACCGAGCTCTACTGCATCCCAAACGGTATCTTCTATAGAACACAAAAATGCTCTCATTCTGACTTTCCAGAATGCGTAATTGTTCCCATCAAAAAATGGTGGAACATTGAGCGATTGAGATCGGTCCATCTCAAATAGGGTCAAGGATCACACTAAAGTATTTAAACTAAGCAAGTGTACCCACTCTGATACCAATTGAAAGCTCAAAAACGTGTTGAAAACACAAGAGCTGTTTAGACCCCCTAATTAAAATTACGGCTCGATAGATTTTACACAACTTTAATATAAAGTGTGGAATAGTGTAAAAGTGAGCGGATGAACAAGTAAGCTACTCTAATCCATAAACTAAGCAACACAGCAGTATAATGGAATAAACCAAGAGTAGGGAAGAAGGATGCAAACACAGAAAACACCGAGACGTGTTCTCGAAGAGGAAACCGAAGAACTCGGCGAAAAACCTCTCCGCCGCCCTCCAAGCGGAAATCGATCCACTAGACAATCAGTTGGGATACATGAGTAAGCAAGAGACCCTCCAAGCCTAATCTACCCGATGTACCTAAGCCCTCCAAGCTCCTACTCCAACAAGGCTTCTCGGAACCGTGTCTTGTCTTAGTTCTCCGGATCCCGCAACAAGCTTCATGTTGCATCTGCCATTCTAGGCTTCTTTCAATGCTTCCCAGCAGCACCAAAACGTCACTCAACACTCTCAAAAGGTGTGGTAAGTGTTTGGGCTATCAACCTCTCAATGGTGTGAAAAATGGAGAAGGAAGGGTTGAGGAGATACCACAAGCAAGTGTATAGAGAAAGGTGGGGATGACAATCTCTAATTGCAAATGTGTTTGGCTAGGGTTTTCTCTCTGAAGCATTCCTCAACATTTGTGGGTAATGGGGGTTTATATAGGATAGGTGCAAAATGTGTGAGTCATTCAGTACAGGCTGGCAGAACAGCATGTCTCGCGGGTGTCTCGCGGGAATGCCTTACCCGCGAGATACTCGCGAGAGACAGCTGTCTCCACCTGGACTGACTCTTCACATTCCAGCATGTGCAGAGCACATGCCTCACTTTGCGGGAAGCTTAGTCGCGACATACCCGCGAGATTCCTTCAGCTTCCAATTTTGCTTGAGTCTTCACACACTCTCTATCACACACTTCTTACATCAATTCCTACAACAAATACAGGGTATAAACAATTGATATTAATTACAATCAAATTTGGCACGGAATAAAAGCCAACAAAACACATAGTTGTAAATCACAACTTTACACTCGTATCTGCTAATCTTCTAAGCAACCCTACCTTATTTTTTAAGCAGACATACCTCTATAAATAGAGGAGAAAATCTATAATTCAGCACTCCTCTCTCTCCTTATGTTAAAGAAATTCTAGAAGCTCTACTTTAGGAATTTCTTTTCTGTAAGTGATACTATTTTAGATCTCAAAGAGGTTCATCTTCTTCGACCTCTAAAATACTCCCCTCTTGTAGAATACATTCATGTAGGTATTTTCTTACTTTGTTTCTTTCTTTCACATTCTTATTCTTGTTTTCTTCTCATAAACATGTTCTTGATCCTTTTGATTTTGATTTTCTTTTTTTCATAAATGTGTGTTTTGTTTCTTTCATTACTCACCTAGTCATGTTCTTAAATTGTTTTTGCGTACTCTCCCTCTAATATTTCTTTCAAATTCACATGCTTAGTTTAGGTTCTAATACATTAATTGATTAACATGCATAGATCTAGGGTTAAATTTATTTTTAAGGTTTTTAGATCTGCAAGAAATTTATTAGAAAACTTCATTTTTTTTTTTCTAATAAAAACCAAATCTGTATTTTTCATTAAAATACAGATCTAAAATTTTTTTTCTTGAACAAAACTAAATCTATATTTTTCATTAAAATACAGATCTGAATTTTTTCTTTAACTAAACTAGATCTGTATTTTTTATTAAAATACAAATCTGAATTTTTTCTCTTTAAAAAAAACAAATCCGTATTTTTGGTTAAAATACAGATCTAAATTTTTTTCTCTTTAACAAAGTCAGATCTATATTTTTCATTAAAATCATATTTGAATTTTTTTAAATGAAACCAAATCTGTGTTTTTCATAAAAATTTATACTTTCATAAAAAAATTTGTTTTCTTTCCATTTATAAATATAAAAACTAGACCTGAATTTTTTATTAAAAAAAAAAATCATTCTTTTCATCATAGAAACTCAAATCTAGATTTTTCACCAAGCAATCTCTTCAAACTTTTTTCTTTCATATAAAATAGAATTGCAGATCTAGGACTCTTAAATAATGGATTAACCTTAGATTTAGAATTTAACATGGAATTTGTTACATTTAAATAATATCATACAAGGGAACTAAAATGATCATTTTAGCGTCTAGAAGATTGGACTTTGTCTGGGCAGAATGAGTGCCTAACACCTTCCCATTCTGCATCCTAGCCCCCGAACTTTAGGTTTTTGGTTTGTAGAAATAGTGCTTTATTGTATATTTTGGTAGATTGTATCTAGGACCAAAGTTTTGTATTTTATACATAGATTGTATGTAAGACCAAAACCTTGTAAAGATCTTCTATCAAAATTGTGTTCATTTATTCTATCAATGAAACTTGGAATTATTCAGTTATGTGCTTTACATAGTCTTTTTTTTTTTTTTTTTTTGGTAATAAAAAATAAGTGGCGACTCCATATAATCCTAAAAAGAGAGGTGTTGATGCCTATCTCTTTTTTTTTAGAGCCAGTCCCCGTCTCTCACACCAATGAAACCAACGATTTCAAGGTAAAAAAACCTGGAGAAGATTTAACCTAAACTATCCTTAAGACAACAAATTATCTATGATAGAATGGAAGTTTTACAATAGATTTTTCCCTAAACCTAAAGCTACCACTTGTAGTACTTACTCTCGCGACCACACGTAGCTCCAAATCCATGGACTCTTTTATTTGAATTTGCTACACACAAACACCGTTGTTTGTGACTCTGAGATCCCACTCAAAAGTATAAATCATCAGCTATGTATGATCTTGTACGCAGCAACTTATTCCACCAGTTGTTGGATATAGATCTTTTTTCCTATAGATGCTTGTTGAGTTAGAATGCTACAAAAACCTCACAAATCTCATAGGAGTAACTCACAAGAATTCCAAGAACTACTGAAACATATTTAGGTTTTTTCTTTTATACTAAGTAGTGTTGGACACAAACCCTAAACGTTTTCGTGGGCTTTAGGCCTGATTAAAATTCTGCAAAACACAATATTCGATCAGGCAAGCCTTTCTTTTGATCATCTTCAACACTGTTTACTGTTAACACGATGTGTTCCATAAAATATCAAAATTAGGATGTCTCTAGTTGAATCCCATATATGCAATAGCTAGTTGAATTGGCTAAAAATAACTTGGCAGACATGGTCCATTGTCAAATTCTATTTGATATGCAGCAAGCCTTCTTTTCCCACAAAATTAATATGATTTATTTTCATTGCAAACATCTTTACATTTTCTTAATTCTAACAAATTTTCATGACATTCAATCTTTTTACTTGGAGTTTCCAAAATGATTTATAGCGGATGCTAGATTATGTTCATCTCTAATATTTTGGACAGTAACAAAACAAAGACAGAGAAGAGAGAGAGAGAGAGAGATAGTGCCAAACATTCTATCGCCGATGAGAAAGCCCAGTTGTTGGTCCTCACCGCTGAACCTTGCTGTCATTGTTTGTAACTTCTATTTTAGCCAAGAGAGTTAAGTATTAGGTATAGAGATGAAAGTAAGAATGAGAGATACTTTTTTCCCAAAGCCCAATCTCATGTGAGAACAACAATTTTTTTTTTTTTTTAATTTTAATATGATGTGGTTGTACAGTTGGAAGTTGATGTGGCAAGTAAATTAATTTTTTATTATTCCATTTGACACGTGAAACTTTTCCATCCAAGGGATAATGGCAAGGACCAAAATGACATGGTATTAAAAGGTTAGGAACCAAATTAACACTATTAAAAGGTTGGGGACCAAATTGATATATGATGTAAAGATAGGGACCATTTATGTAGTTTACCCTAATATCTTTTTCACACATGATACTTATAAGTAAACTTTATTTCTAAAAAAACAAGTGCCAAGTGTCTTAGTTATATTCCAAAATAGTGATCCACTAGGAATAAATTAAAACAAGTTACTATCTTAAAGATAGAGTGGGTGTTGTGGGGTGCCTAACACCTTCTCCACACATAACCGAACTTCAAGTTCAATTCTTTCGTTCGAGAATTTTTCTTCCTTTTAGCTTAGAAGCCATTAGGAAAGGCCCTAGTTAATTTAGAAAATAAAATAAATTAGATATAAGTAACTAATCACACCTTAGAAGCCAATAGTTTATGACGATTCCTAAAAAATAGAAAAATAAAAATAAAGAGACTCACTCTCACGCACATCACCTTAATGTCACACATTAAACACACGTTATACACGCATCACCAAGACACTCCCGAGAGATCGAGTGGTGGGCCCGAGAAAAACCTTGTGTCCACTATTGATATTTTATTTTGTTTGGACTCGATTTACGTGCCAAAATACCAGTTTAAGCCTTAAAAGGCCAAACATCATATTTTTAAACATAGAAAAATAAGGGATTGCATGAAAAAGTTCTATTTATCCCAATCAAATGTTGTATATATCATTTTGATGATCCAAGAGTTCAAAATCCCAAAATTGCCATTTTCCGCTAAGTTTGACCAATGTTAACTAATCCTAAACATGACTAGTAAAAAATTTGACCAAGAATCCAACCGTCCGACCGAGATAAATTTTTAACCATCTTGAATATCATGAAATTCCCTTTAAAAAGACAATTCACAAGCCCAAAATGAAGTTGAAAAGTATAAGATATCATAAAAACATCAAAATCCTGATTAAAATACTTAGTCATTATTTTTCAGGTTAAAAGGTTGTTGCTGGGGCGTCTTTGCGCAACAAACTATACAAATCCAGCCATAATGGATGTGAAAGGCCTAAACCACATTAAAATATGATGGATTAGCTATGCTAAAGAAAAAGGGCTTGACAATATCCCCTTCAGATTAAGAGGAATTAATTTTCCAATACAAGTACTATACAATTTTCTTCACTACATCTCCTCCCTACCAATCACAATATATTAGTGACCGTACGTAGCTCCAAATTTAATGAGGCTAGAACCTATGGGAACTAGACATCTAGACCTTTCCAAGATGTCCAATTTGAATAAATCCAAGCCCCTAAAGACCTCCAAATAGCAACACGAAAACATGATCAAAAATGGGTAAAATCGGGAAAAGAAGAATGAAGGGCCTTCTAGAGTAAACAATGAGGTAGCAGCAAGATCCCACTAGGGCGGGCATCTACTACAGAGGGATCATACTCCCTCTTTTATCCATAAATACCCCCTTCCTTCATAGTTTTTCATGCACAAATTTCCCATACATTGCCAAACTTCTCTAGGATTCTCTCTAGACCACTCTTCTCTCTCTTCCATTCTCTAGACTAGGCTAAAAACCCACCATACCCAGAAAATTAATCCAGCAGACTTTTTCTTCATTTCCATCCCCCAAAACCCCATATGTAAGCCTCTAATTTCTTTGCTAAAGCTAGGACAGTGTAGTTACTACCATAGCTACCATTTCCTTTTAATTTGTCCTTGAATATACTCTTATAATCTATTAAGTTCTTTCTTTTTTTATTCAAGTCATTTTAAATTCTTGCACTTTATATTCTTGCTCTTTAGATTCCTTGTATTTTATATTTAAACTCTTTACATTCCTTGCTATTTGTAAAGTTGCTTTACAACTATATTTTATGTTAGCTTTATTCCATGAAAAAAAGTGTTGTAATTGCTTTAATTTTGTTCCTTATATTTTGTGGGATTTTACTATATTGGGTTTAGTATTAAGTTGGTGAAGAATCGAGCATATATTGGATGAACAAGTGGATTTTGCGAGTGTCTTGCGAGAAGCCTACCTGCGAAAAAGCCACGTGAGAAGCACATGTTGGAAGCTGAAGAGTGCCAGGCTATCAATTTCATAAGTGTCTCGCGAGAAGGGCCAACCTGTAAGATACCCACAAAACTCTCTGCCTGGAGGATTTTAAGTGTGATTTTCTTACTCTTCACCCATACTATATATATCCTCATTACCCACAAAAGTATGAGACGTCATTCAAAGAGAAAAACCCTAAATAGATTTTCTACAACACACAAACCTATCTTTTAGAAAGAGAACTACTCATCCTTAGTGATAAATCATTGTAACCTCTTCTCCTTCTCTCTCCCATTGTCATACCTTGAGAGGAGATTTGTACCCAAACACAACCCACACATTTTCAAAGTGTAGAGAGTGTTTTGGAGCTTGGGAAGCTTTGGGGATTTACCAAAAGAAGCCGGTGAGCCTTGGCAAATGCAATTGGCATATTGCAAGATCCGGAAAGCTAGAGAAAACATGACTCCGAGAAGTTCGTTGGTAGCAAGAGCTTGGAGGGCTCAAGTACATTGGGCAGACTAAGCTTGGAGGGTCTTCTATTATTCATGTACTTCAACTTTATTCTCTAGTGGATCGATTTCGACTTGAGGGGTCATAGAGAGGTTTTTCACCTAGTTCTTCAGTTTCCTCTTCGATAACACGTCTTGGGGTTATCTTGTGTTCGCATCTCTCTTCCCCTACTCTTATACTTTACTTTTATTGTTTGAAGTTCATGTTTATGCACTAAAGTAGTATCGGTTTATTGTGCACATTTACTCTTGTTCCGCACTTTGATTAAGTAAGAGTAAAAGTAATCTAGCTGTAATTTTTAAAGTTGGGGTCTAAACAAGCTCTTATGTCTTTACACAAATCTGAGCTTTCACTATTTACATTCAATTTATTTATTTTAATTGTCATTTAAATACAAGTCTTTTTTTTAGAGAGAGTTTCAACCTATGGTGTCTACTTCTAATAATAATTTTTTATTATCAAACCAAGACACTAGTTAGTTTTTGATGTAAGTGCGCCTTCTTTTACACAGGTATACTAAATCCCATGGATTTTAAAGAAACCAACATTCCATCAGACCAAGACACTAATCAGTTTTTGGTGTAGGCAGGGATTGAACTTCAGATCTCTTATACAACCATCAAAAACTTTACTAATTGAGCTAACTGGAACCCACGATTCAAAGTGATTTTGAGTGCTTTTAAATTGTGATTACTTTCGAACTATCAAAATTACTTCATGTTAGGACATATATGTTTTAACTTGATTAAGAACATATGTCACTTATTTATGTAAATTGGCTAATCCTTTGACAAAACGCACTCTACTTGTAATTGGGTAGTTCTAGGTGTTTTTAATACTTCAAGAAACAATGTTTCAAGATCAAGTGTTGAAGTCATCAAGTCTGTCCAAGAAAAAGCAAGCTGAAGTGCAAAATTTTTAAAGATCGACACCTGCTCGATAGCTACCTCGACACCTGCTATTTGTCGAGATTTAAAAATTCAGATTTCCAATCTGATTTTCTTAGAATCCGTGAATATGTTTTTGGACCTTCTTTTCTTCTAACCCTAAACATATAAAATGATTGTTTTAAGAGCCGTCAAGTGTGACACAAGTGGCATTAGCATTGAGCAATCTCTATTCAAGCAAATTGTGATCAACAGACGAAGTTCTTGACCTAGTTCATCTTCTATCAAAAAGTTGCTGTGTATTTGCACCATAAGGTTTTGTAACCAAGCATCTTCCTGCTATTCATCATAAAGGATGAACTGAAGAACTTTGCAGCCAACCATTCTTCTTTAGTTAGTGTTCTGAAGTCGCGTACTTGGATCCGCGCATTGGTTAATCACGTACTTGGGAGCCGTGCATCGAAGGTGGAAACTGTCGCTACAGATCAAGTCCAATTGGGTATTGGGGTAAGGGTTCAACTGTAGGTTGGTAAGGAATTTGGAATTCCTTTACTTGTAACCGCTTGATTTGATAATAATGGAGTTTCGGGAGTGATGACCTGAAAATCACCCGGTGGGGTTTTTGTCGTTAGGGTTTTCCCCATTCGTAAACAAATCACCGTGTTATTTATTTTCTGCTGCATATTTAGTTTTTGGTGATTTGTTTGTGCTTCCATAAAATTGCATGATTAATTGATTAATTAATTACTTGGCTAAATTAATTAATTAGGGTTAATCACAAGGAATCATTCAGATTGTGACCTATCAAGTGGTATCAAAGCAGGCACACTCTGATTAGGGTTTAATCTTTGCTGTGTTGATCCATTGACCCCTATTTGTCATGGATAGAGAACAGTCTTTAAATATACCTCCTTTATTTGATGGCACTAACTATGCATACTGGAAAGTACGCATAAGAGCTTTCTTGCAGTCTTTAGATGAAAAGGTGTGGCAAGCTATAGAGATTGGCTAGACTAAGCCAATAGAAGAACAGGCCGATTGGAATGGTACTAAGATCAAGGCGGCTAACTTCAACAGCAGAGCATTAAATGCCCTATTTAGCGCAGTCACAAATGAGGAGTTCAAAAAGATATCCTCAACTGAAACTGCTAAGGAGGTTTGGACCATCCTCTAGACAACCTATGAAGGAACAAAGGCTGTCAAAGATTCAAAGTTTCAGAGGCTCACTACAAGTTTTGAATAAATTAAGATGGAGGAGGATGAGTCGTTTGATGAGTTCTATGCCAAGCTCAAGGACATAGTGAACTCAGCCTTCAATCTTGGGGAAACCATCCCTGAATCCAAGATTATAAGGAAGGTACTCAGATCTCTACCTGAGAGATTCCATACCAAGATTACGGCGATAGAGGAATCAAAGGATATTGACAAGATTCCTTTGACTGAGCTGGTAGGAAACTTGCAAACCTATGAGATAGGATTATCTAGGATTGGCAAGTCAAGTAAAGGTAAAAGCATGGCCTTGAAGGCAAAGAGCAGTGATATAGATGAGTCTTCCGATGATGAAGATTCTAAGATGAAGTCTTACATCACTCGGCAGTTCAAGAAATTTATGAAGAATTCCAATGGAAGGAGTTTCGACAAGGACCGTAGGCAGTTCAGTTCTTCTCAGTTTAAAAGCCAAGACAAAGGGAAGAAGGATGCTAAGGATGGTAGTCAGTACACTATTCCTGCAAAACCAAAGTGCTTTGGATGTCATGGGTTCGGACACATGAAACATGAGTGTCCTACATATCTCAAAAGCATTAGGAAAAGTAAGGCACTTGCTGCAACTCTAAGTGACACTGAGCTTGAAGATGATTCCGACAATGAGGATGACAGAATCTTAAATGCCTTCACTGCCACAGTCAATCCTACTGAAGGGATTGTTGAAGAAGTGGATGAAGAAAAAGAACTAGTGGAGTCAAAATTTGAGAAAATGGATGATCAAGATGATATCCATTCAGCCTATGAGAAACTTTACAAGCTCTTTGAAAAGAATGAGAAATTATACAGGCTGGCGCTCAGTGATATGGAACTTGATCGTGAAGAATTGTCCACAAAGTTTGATAAGGCAAATCAAACTATTGGAGCACTGAGATTTGAAAACAACTTTTTGGCTGAGAAGACCAAAAAGCTTGAAGCAGAGCTATTTCAAGTTAGAGCTTAACTAGAGAGGACTTCAAGTGCAAAGCTTGATGAGATGTTCCGCAATCAGAAATCTGCTTTGGATCGAACTGGTTTGGGGTATGGTATTTCTTTCTCTAATATTGCTTCTACTAGCAATACTGTTTTTGTTTCTCCTGCTAATAATACTGAAATTGAGAATATTGATGTTAAAACTGAATTAGCTAGTGAGAACTTAGACAAGGGTAAATCTATTTTAGAAGCACCCCCTAAGCAAGATAAGAAAGATGCTAAAAACCCTAGGGCTAAGAAGGCTAATTCTCAAAAGCCTAAACAAAAGAAGCAGCATCTTTGTCATCATTGTGGAGCTGCCGATCATACTAGACCAAATTGCTATAAGTGGTTAGCCACTCAAAAAAGCAATGGCATGATAGCATCTGGAAACCAAAATCAGCTTCAATCCTCTTTTGCTCCTCTTGGAGATCTTTTGAAAGCCCTCATGTTCCTTTCGAACTTGAACGGGTTAAATTCTTCCCCCTCACCGCCGGTTCAAGAATTCAATCAAAGGAAAGGATCTTCCAAGGTGTGGAAGAAAAATGATTTTAAGTGATTTCATCACCTTCTTTTCCCGTATTGTTTTTCTGTGTATTGCATTGTTTGTGTGTTTTGTTTTTCTGCTGAGTCAGTCTAGTTTTTATTTCATATTGTTTAACATGTTTTGAGTGTTTACTTTCAAGTTTTGTTTATTTTGTTTTTGATATAAAAATAAAATAAAAAATTGAAAAATCAGAAAAATACAAAAACAGTGTGTGTTTTGTGTACTTTGGTACTTGTGTACCTTGGATGGCCAATGAAATAAAGTTTTCTAAACTTTGTATCTCTTGTAGCTTAGATGAGCATCTCTATGCACAACTAAGCAAGTGAGCTTTGTGGCTCTTGTTTGTGATGAGTAAGATTAGGTTATCTCTTAAAACTTAACACTCATATCACTCTTTTTGACAGGTAGGACTAGAAAATCCTAAAAGAAAAGCATAAATAATCATCTCACCACTGATGCCCGCCAATCATAATATGACACCTGTATGCTTCGGCATAGCAAAAGTGCAGTGTCAAAGACATTCGTATGCTTCGGCATAGCAAAAGTGCAATGTCAAATGCTTAACATCTTGGGTATTTCTTTTCTCTCTTTTATATACCTATGTATGATATGCTAAAATAAAAGAAAACATGCAAAGAAAATAAAAAACAAAAAGATTAAAAATGCTTTAAATATGGTTACAAGCGTGTATTCTAGGAGATGTGGGAGTTATAGGATGTACCTCGAAGGTGATAGTCCCCATCAAACAGTTATGATTGTGTGTGAGTTAAAAGTTATTTTCTCATATCCCAGATCGTCATAACATGTATACACATATGCTATCTTGCGATGTTTTTCACACACATCACGCAATATTCTTTGCTACTTTTGATACATGTGCAGGTACAATGTGATTTGGCCATCACAAAAGTTTTAGATGTGCTAATGTATGCTCACTAAACTGCCATAACTTGTTTTTGAAAAATAAAATTGGTTAGACTTGTTTAGTGTGTATGTGTGTTTTGGATGATCCTTGTGCTTATATTTTTGTTAAGAGATGTTTTTGAGAGATTTATATGTTGAGTGGATTTTTGGTTGAGATGTGTGTTGGATTGCATTCATGTCTGTGTTTTTCCCTTCTTGAAAAACTACCTTTTCTTACTGGCTCGACACCTCCCTTGACACCTCCTCGATACCTGGTCATCTGTCGAGCTTATCAAGTTGTTTCTTATCGCAATCTCGACACCTCTTCGACATCTGATGGATCGATCGAGAAAGTTTATGTTCCCTCAATAGATTCTCGACACCTGATGGATCGATCGAGATTCACTTATTGTGTTTAAGTCTTCTTTCTCAACACCTGTCTCGACACCTTGTGGATCGATCGAGATATCTTCTGTCTCCTCAATACCTTCTCGACACCTTTGCGATCGATCGAGCATCATGTATCTGAAATTCTTCTTGCATCTCGATACCTCTCGATACCTTCAGCTGTCGACGGCAATTTTCTCGATACCTTCCTTGACAACTTCCTCGATACCTCTCGACAACTCAGCTGTCGAGATTTACTGAGGTGCCTATTTAAGGATCTGTCACGATTTTCTTCATTTTTCACTCGATCTCTCTCGATCTCTCCGTGTCTGTTCATCTCCCTTTCACTCTCCTTTCACTCAAATCCTCCAACCCTCTTGGATCTTGATCATTTCTTGCTCAAATCACTTGGTAAGATCTCTTTTCTCTTCCTTTTTCATGCATTGCATGTTTTAAAACCTAGTTTTTGGGATTTTTCATAAAAATTTGGGGTTTTTCAAAATTGTTGAGTTTTTCTTGAAATTTTGGGTTGGGTTTGCACTTAAATGTTGTTAAAATGTCATACATTGCATTTCATGTGCATTATAATGATATTTACATGCATTTAGATGTGTGCTATATGCTGTGTGCTGGTAGGATTGGATTGGGCTGAGCCCATGATGAAATTTTTGTTTTGCAAATCACATGATCATGCATTCCCATGCATACGTATTTGTTATTCAAGTTATTTGTCATTTATGAACTGTTTTGGGAAATTTTCTGAGTGTCTCTCTCTCTCTCTTTCTTTCTTTTACGTTAGTAGTGTCTATGGCACCCAAACGTAAATCCACTCCTACTCAGAACCCTCTGCGTTTTGGAGCTTCTACTTCTTCTGATACTGCTCCCTTTAACCTTCGGTTCCATGATGGAGATGCCCATAAGGCATTTTCGGAGAACTTTTCTAAACGAGGTGTTCATTCGGAACGCCAAGTTATTCTGGCGAACTTCGCCGATACTGACCTTCCCTCTATCATTCACAGTAGGTGATGGGGGTCACTATGTGACATTCCAGTCACTTGCCCTCTCGTGCTGATACAAGGGTTCTACTCCAACATGCACGGGATTGATCTTTCAGTACCTCTCTTCTTCACTCGCGTTTGAGGTACGCGCATCCCTGTCACACCGCAGCTTGTTGCGAATGTGCTTAGGGTACCTAGGATAGAGTTTCCTGATTACCCCTCTTGTGAGCGTCTGAGGACTGTGTCCAAAGATGAGCTCATTTCCGCTTTTTATAAGCGCCCTGCTAATTGGGGTGAGCATCAGTTCACATCATATAAGCCTTTTGCTAAAGGTCCTAGATTTATTAACATGGTGATGACTTTTGTTCTCCATCTTCTTTCTCACTATAACTCTATCACAGAGCCTCGTGCTCGATTTTTGCTATCTATGCTAGAGCATCTTACCATAGACTTTCCTTCTCACTTCATCCAGTCTATCATAGATGTGTATCTTGATTTGGCGTCCCGTGATAAGCTCATCTTTCCTTCTGCTATCACGCGGATTCTACGCCAATTTTCCATTCCCTTTCCTGTGTCCGACCACTTCACACACATATCTGCCATAGATGCCACTACCGTAAAATGTAGTGAGGCGCAGTTCAGGTCGAGACAGCCAGGTGCCACTCCTTCCTCCCATTTGGCTCCATCCAGATCAGCTCCATCTACATCTGCTCCTTCTTCCTCTTCGAGCAATGTATCCCTTGGAGATATTATGGCGCAGCTGCAGCGCATGGACACTCGTCTTGATACACTCTCTGCTGAGTTGTATCAGGTGAATGTTTGTGTTGGTCGTATTGCACGACGGCAGGCGACCATAGGTGGATTTACTCTAGAGGCTACTCCTTCACCACCTACTCTAGCAGCTTCAGATTCTGAGGATGATGAGGATGACGATGATGATGATGATGGGGATGCTAGCTCTGCCGATGAGATGTCTACATGACACTCTACCCTTTATCACCCGTGACAACAAGGGGGAGTAGTTTTGGAGTATGAGAGTAGTCATCTTAGGGGGAGAGTTAGAATAGGACATTTTTGATAGGGGGAGTGTTGTCATTTTTTAGGGATGTAGTGAGGCTATATATGTATTTTTTTCTTTTCTTATCTCTTAGATACATTGATCTTATATATGAGGTCCTTTGACCATTTTACATACATTGTACTTATATTCTTTATATATGGATGTATTCTTCTTTCATCTCTCTCTTCATGTGTTGTTTCTTTTCTATCTTTATACACATGTTCTTTATACTTGTATGCAATCTATTTATTTCTGTTTCACACAAGATGCATTGATGAGTTTTGTTTAAAGCGTTTCAAAAATACAAGTTGTCAAAGTCTACTTGCCATAAGCTCTCTTCTTGCAAAATTTTTTAAGAGTTTGTGTTAGGATAGATTTTATTGTATTCAACAAATGAATATGAGTTGAGTGATTTATGACTTCTCTCATATGCTCATTTGTTTGTTGTGGTTTTGTCACGGATTGTCAAAGGAGGAGATTGTTAGGACATATATGTTTTAACTTGATTAAGAACATATGTCACTTATTTATGTAAATTGGCTAATCCTTTGACAAAACGCATTTTACTTGTAATTGGGTAGTTCTAGGTGTTTTTAATACTTCAAGAAACAATGTTTCAAGGTCAAGTGGTGAAGTCATCAAGTTTGTCCAAAAAAAATCAAGCTGAAGTGCAAAGTTTTTAAAGCTCGACACCTGCTCGATAGCTACCTTAACACCTGCTATCTATCGAGATTTAAAAATTCAGATTTCCAATCTGATTTTCTTGGAATCCATGAATATTTTTTTGGGCCTTCTTTTCTTCTAACCCTAAACATATAAAAGGATTGTTTTAAGAGCCGTCAAGTGTGACACAAATGGCATTAACATTGAGCAATCTCTGTTCAAGCAAATTGTGATCAACAGACGAAGTTCTTGACCTAGTTCATCTTCCATCAAGAAGTTGCTGTGTATTTGCACCATAGGGTTTTGTAACCAAGCATCTTCCTGCTATTCATCATAAAGGATGAACTGAAGAACTTTGCAGCCAACCATTCTTCCTTAGTTGGTGTTCTGAAGTCGCGTACTTGGATCTGTGCATTGGTTAGTCACATACTTGGGAGTCGTGCATCGAAGGTGGAAACTGTCGCTACAAATCAAGTCCAATTGAGTATTGGGGTAAGGGTTCAACTGTAGGTTGGTAAGGTACTTGGGATTCCTTTACTTGTAACCGCTTGATTTGATAATAGTGGAGTTTCGGGAGTGGTGACCTGAAAATCACCCGGTGGGGTTTTTGCCGTTAAGGTTTTCCCCATTCGTAAACAAATCACCGTGTTATTTATTTTCCGTTGCATATTTAGTTTTTGGTGATTTGTTTGTGCTTCCATAAAATTGCATGATTAATTGATTAATTAATTACTTGGCTAAATTAATTAATTAGGGTTAATCACAAGGAGTCATTCAAATTGTGACCTATCACTTCAATTAATTACCTTTGGTTGACATATATTAAGCTCATCATTGGAGTCGGGAACTAAATGTTATTAACCAGTACAATATGAAGTGTCTACACATATAAATTGATAAAATTTTAAAGTTTAGGTTTATAAAATTTATTTGGTCTCATCAAAATGGAAAGTTGTCTAAAGAGAAATAAAAACAATTATATGACATCCTAGACTATATATGTGATCAGTGGCCCTATCCCAATTTTTTTTTTTTTTAATTCCCTTTATTGACAAAATAAAAATAAGGGTATTGCAAAACACACCTCTGAAGTTTAGGAGTGTTTGGATTTTACACTCGAACGTTTCAGAAATTAGATTTTACACCCTTTAGTTACATTCCGTTTGCATTAACAGCCCTTCCTATTAGTTTTTACTAACATGTTTGTTAAGTGCCACGTAAGCTTATGAAGTGTACTAATGATCCAATTGAAACACAATAGGTGGATTTTTTTTTTTTTTAAGAAAAACAACACGTGGATTTAATTATTACATCTCAAATAAATAACCTAAAAAACTTTAAATTATTTCTACCAAACTATTAAATAATTTAATTCTATCTTTTACCTCAAAAAAAAAATTTAATTAATAATTTTTTTTACCTGATAGGATGAACAAACCCAAACAATAAAAAACAATGAACACTAGCGAACAACCCAAAAAAATAAAAAACGAAGAACTTGATGAACAAACCAGAAAAATCAAACACAAAAATTCAAACCAACAAAAAAACAAATTACCACAGGAGATTCAAACCCAGAAAAACACAACCATAAGATTGGAATGAAGAAATAATCGAACCTAGGAAAATTGAATTAAAATTGAAATAGATGTAATGAACAAGAATGTTGGGAAAAAAAAAACCAAACAAGCATTTTCCTTTCGATCTCAATTGATGACGTACAGCACCAGGCCCCCAGGACCATCTGGACCTTGGGCCCAAACTCCGCAAAATGGCCCGTGGTTACTAACTTCCCTATCAGAAGCTAGGCTTAAGGCCCACTAGGGACACGAATGCGTGCCCTATGACCTCATGTTTAGCCCAGATCCTATTGGCCGGTTGTTGAAATATTCACCTATTACTCAACGACGAGGGAACGCCTAGCAAGTCTCATTTCCAACAAAGTACAACTGCTTGGTAAAACTGTATCTTGGATGCCCAGTAACGCCATGAGTGATACCGCCACCGAGCATCCTCCTCTAACAGGAACTAGTTTCAAAGCCATTCCCACCAAACATTTACCTAAGAATAAAAGCATTGGACCCTTTAAACCACTAACTACAAAAGTAATCATAGCACCCCATTAATCATAAGGCCATAAATAAGAGAAGCTGGAGAAGAAGAAGGGGTTATTGATGGGGTTCTAAAGAAAGTTGAGAGTAGAAAGTGAGTCATAAGAGGGAGAGGGAAAAAATACTGAGGTTGGGGAGGTTTAGTTGGGTCTCTTGACAAGAATCGCCCAAGGTATGAAACTCAAAGCCCACTTTACAAATATGTTGTGAGCCTACTAGTAAGTTAGTCCTATAAGCTCGTTCTGGGTGCCCACAAATGAGATCTAAGAGCACTTCACCAAATAACCCAATCCATAGCCATCAGGGCACAACAACCCATTTACCCACTAACTGTCGTGATTCATCAAAACAAAGCCAAAATGCCCATCACCCACTCTTCTCTAGTGTTTGCCGAGCCACCGATGAGAGACTATGATTCCAAATATGGGCTCTCCAATCTCAATGTCAATCTCCTAGCCACCAATCTTTGAAACCACCACCAAATCGAGATGAGTAGCGATAGCGAGGCCAAAGAGAGCAAGGAAGAAGTTGAAGAACTTGGGGATGAAATGAAAGGTTGATGATCTTGAGTAACCACAGTAGCCATAGTTAGTAGCCTAGCCCTTTGAGTACTGGTATTCTATCTCTCTCTCTTGGCCTCACCAATTTGTGGAGTAATTGTGATTTTTGTTTTAGTTTAGTTCTTTTATTATTTTGATAGTTTCTATGGCTTATGTGGGTATTAATTGAGATTGTACTGGGTTGGATTTAATGTTAGGAATTTTTGGGATGCCCAGAAAATGTTAAAGAAAAAATATTTGAATTATTTTATTTTTTGTTTTAAGTTTATGTGACTCTGAATTTTAAAGAATTTAATTTTAATTATTTAAAGTGTTTTTGGTTATTTATTTGAGATTGAATAATTAAAATGGGTAAGTCCACGTGTCATGTTTCAATTGGATCATTAGTAAGCATCATAAGCTTATGTGGTACTTAACAGACATGTCGGTAAAAACTAACGGAAGGGGTTGCTAATGCAAACGAAATGTAATTTCAAGGTGTAAAATCCAATTTCTGAAATGTTAGGGTGTAAAATCCAAACACTCCCAAACTTTAGGGGTGTGTTTTGCAATTTACCCTAAAAATAAATGTCATACTTGATTTTATCTTCTTTTTTTTTTTCTTTTGGTTGAATAAAAATAAATCTCATCCTTGCTTGTGCCAATGCTAAGTGTTTGGCCTTTTTTTTTAATATATATTTAACAACATTGTCTTTAGTTAAAAGAATCATGTGTTTGGTTTTTTTTTATTAAAAAAAAAAAAAATTGTCAATAACTCATGCATTGTACCAAAAATTTTAACAATTTTTTATCACTTTTTTGTTTTTTTTTTTTTTTATATATATATAAATAAATACACACACACAAAGGAGAGGAAAAAAGGTTCTAACACAAAAGCACACCACAAACTCCACTCAAAAACCATGGTAATTTTTAAGAGAGTGTGGAGCAAGTAATAGTACAAACAATACACTCTCTTAAAGCGATGTGGGACAATTACCCATTCTTTTTTTGAAAAACAAACACACGTGCACACACACATATGGTGGTTATTAATATGTAAATATTATAATTGTATTTTTGTTTGTGGAACTATCTATTCTCACATTTAAAAAAACATATGATGTGACAAATTTTAATGGAGTGTTTAAATATAAAATAGAATTTACAATCAATTAAAATAATGATGCGTAAAAGTGTCAATTGTTAGAACTCAAAATCATATGTTGCAAAATATTTTGAGGTTAAACCAAAGCAACGTCTTTATTTTATTATTCCTTGGGTAATTGATTTTTTTTTTTTTGTTGATAATTACAAAAGAGAATGGGGGGATATTAATCCTAGATGTCATGAACACACTATGAGATTTTAACCAATTGAGTTATAAGACTCTTTGCAATCAAAAATATGAATAAATTTCTTGAGTGAATTGAAAAAAATTTAATTGTTCCCCCTAATTTAAGCGTAAAATTATCATCATCAAATTTTCTTTTTCTAATTAATATAATTTAAAAAAGGGGGGGGGGGGGACATAATGCTTTAGTAAATTCATAAATATTTGATTTCTTAAAAGGAAATTAAGAAAATAAATCACTGTTATATAGGTGCAGCTATTGCTTTAAAAAAATTATAGCATGTAACATTTCTTTCTCTCACTATTATTCAAAAGAGAGGGATCAGTGGGTTTGGTTTTGTTTGTGGAAAGAACAGTAAAATGGGAATGGTGGAGGGTATTTGGGACTTTAGGACATAGTTGTTGTAATAAGTAACTTAAAAAGGCAGTATATATATACATAGAACTGTTTTTTTGTTTGGGGAGGGGGGAATTGCCTCTCTACTCCGCCATTATATATAAATATAAAATGATGCGTAAAACTATGAAATTTCAAAAGCTTATATGGCAAAAAAATTTATGCTATATTTGGAAGTTTGGAGGGAGAGAAGAAAGGGGAATGATTACCCTCCATCTTATTTGGAAATTTTTAAAATTAAGTAAAGGGAGAGGGAAATATTTAGTCTTTTCATAGTTTGTAATTTTGTTAATATGGTAAGGGTAAATTTGGTAATTCATTTAGTCAAGCATTTCTATGCTCTATTTTTCCTTTAAATCTTTTCAATTTGGGGAATTAAAAATGAGGAGTTAGAAGTAGTTAGAATTCTTCCAAATCCCTCCAAATCTCTTCAAATCTCTCTCCCTCCTCCCTTAAAAAATATCCAAATAAGGCAATTTAACTTACTCTCTCTCGCTCTACTCTACTTCCCTCTACTTTCCCCTCCATCCAAACAAACTATTAAAGTTAAACCAATATTCAAACTTTTTGGCTTTAGGCATTACTTTCCCATCAAATATATGTAAGTTCATAGAATAACTATCGTTATTTATCCCTTCGTTTTGCCAACATAGAAGTCATCCTAGACGATTTCTCATTCCTTCCATGTCGAGCCACGTATAGATTATGCAAATGAATTATGATTCTCAATTACAAGAATTAAATTGTCGGTTAAGTGAGCAGGATTGAGAACTTTTAGCGTTCTTAAGATAAATCCATCTATTAAGGACCAAAAAAATTAATAGCCTATCAACTTGTGTTGTAAAGTGATATTCTTGCACTAATTAATGCATTAATAAATAGTTATTTTGTGTCTTTTATATATACACCAAATAGATATTATATACGTTTCATATTCTAATTTAATATATTTCATGCTTTTAAATGATTAAATAATTTTAATTTATGTTTTAGTCAAAAAATAAAATTTTGATACCCAGTATTCAGATTTTTTTTTTTTTTTTTTTTTTGGGAGAGATGTGAGTGTAGTTACACACGTAACAATTACATAATTAAAATAAAAATTGTAGAGTGAAAGAATTTGACATAATTTCATTTGTGTGGTTACAAGTTTATACAACACGAATTTGTGAAATGCTAACTATGGATCCATTTGAAACAGTTTATTTAGCTGAAACTGAAAACTTTTTGTTGAAAATACTGTAGATAGAGTTATAAGTTAGCTGAAATAGTAAAATGAGACACATGAATAATATTAATAAGTGTAATGAGACCCATAAATAGTAACAAAAATAAATTAAATAACAAAAAAAACTGTCCAATATAAGCTACTTCAAATGCAACCTACATAACCCAATATGGACCTCTTCTTCTTCTTTTTTTTCTTTTTCCTTTTTCTTTTTTTTTCTTTTTTGCAGTTATAAGCCACATCTGTGTATAATGAATGGCGTGAATTGAGAGGTGTAGTAAGTCCGATACGTAAACCCTACTAAATTAAATGGAGGCAGATTAAATGAGTTAATAGGTAGCGTTATACGTTACATTTATAACATCGATTGCTTTTGGCTTCTGCATCTTCCGTTTGGCACTGCACACTTGTTAGTTGTGATCTACAATTAGGTTTGTCATTACCAACGCGTGTTCTATCTCTGTCCATGATATTTATTTTTTTCATTTGAGGGTTGTACTTTAACTTGTATCATGTATGCAAGGATAGAACCAAGATTTGCACCTAGGGGCCAAAGCTTAAAACTAGAAAAAAAAAATTATAAAAATAAAAACTAACATATATTTTATATTCAACAAAATACTACATATAAAATAAGTATTTCTTAAACATTTCATATTATAAAATACATCAACAAAGTATAACATACAAAATAAGAAACACTTATTTTGTATGCGATTTTTGTTTAGTCTATATATATATATATATATATATATTTTTTTTTTTTTTTTTGTAGTTAAAGGGGCATGAATTTCATTTATTTATTTCTTTTTCTTGTAGGTCAATATCTAAATATTTTAGAGGAAAAGAAACAAAAAAAAAATATATATATATATATATATATATATTGTGGGGGAGGGAGGTCCAACCAAAGACATTAGGCCCAAGGATCTATATACGGACCACCATTGCCCGACGAGATGAAAAAGCCTAGTCAGAGGCCCTGAGAAAAGAACGTGTCTGGTGAAGGGAACGTCCATGATCCGAGGATGTGTTCAATGCTCCGAGGAGTCCAGTACCCTCGGATCCGAAGAACCTTAGTCTGATGTTCAACCTTTTGCAGTCCGAGCGATCCTCTCGACAGATGTAGTGACAGAATGAGCCTCAGACGCGAACGAATATAACTGGATCGGAGAAATATCTAAGAGACAGACCTCAACCACCGCATTAAATGCACTGCACCTACTTCTCTGGCCGCATTAATGTGGAAGAGACCCCTGAACAGTATCAGCTTGCTATCACCACTCATATGAGGCTAGGGAACACTCTTGATGGGACAAGCACTCAAGTGGATGTCTGGATGATGAACAAGTGGACGATCAAGATAAAGTGAGGAGGTACTATATAAGTAGGAAGGCCCCCTAACAGGGGGGGATCGAAAATTCAGGAAGAGAAAAAAGTGTATTGTTTACTGTAGCACCAAGAACTGTAACCCTCCAAGGGAAATCACCTCCTCGGACGTTATACTTACATCCGTCCGAGCTTATATTAATTCGAATTCTCCCATTAGTGCGGCTGTTGTATACTGTTATTTTCGCTATTCGCCTTGCTCTTTCACCCACTCTCTACAAATTCATTGTCTTGGGTTCAGTGGACTCCAAATCCACCCCTCCTTGGGCTTGGGCCGCAAAACCGGACCTTACATATATATATATATATATATATATTTAAGGGCAAATCTTAATTTTTTGTATACCAGTTTGTTTGCATATATTAGCTTATGTATACCGTCCCTGCATCATGTATGTTTTCTCAACAACAACAATAACAAACTTGTATCATGTATGCTTATTGCTTTCTCAAAAACCAAAGTAATATGTGTAAGTACAATTGTTTATTTATTATTTATTAAGAGTAATGTTACTTCCACAATATTTTATTTTTTTATAATAGATTTAATATTTATTGAGTTATTAAATTATGGAAAAAGTTTAGTTACAAACTTAGTTGTAGTCTAAGGTTACAATTTCAATCAATATCTTTTTATTAAAAATGAATTTTGACAAATACACTATCATAATATATTTTCTTCTTATATCTTCTATACTTACAAAATTTCTAGAAAATAAGATCGATAGATATATTATCAATCAATTGTTTAAATTGCGTGTTTTTATAGTTTAAAACTATGCATAAAAAAAATAAGTTTATAGATCATATAATAAATAACATTCAATTAGTGCAAAATTCAACATATATATTAAGAGCAAAAAAAACATAAAATTCAATTGTTAGAATTTCAAAATATACAGTCATTTTAACCTAACTTTATCCTTAAGTTATTATTGATTCTCATTTATACATATCACTGAGATTACATACTATGTGTCACATTATTATCTACTATTTATAACTTAGTCACCTAATCAAAAATTTAATGAAAAAAATAATAATTGACCCTAAATTCATTAATTTTTTTATATAAACCCCTTGTAGCTCTCTCATTCTGAAAAGCTCTCATAAACAATGGAGTCACCAAAGGCTAATGAAAAAGAAGAACACACGGTGATTAAGATAGATAATTTTGGCACACAAGACCTTCTTGTAGAAGGAGAGAGATCCCACTCGCAGGCGTATGTAAACTCTCTGTCTTCTTGGGAGATGGACACACTCACTGCGCTTTGTGACACCTTCTTGCCTTCCATTGATGTTTCCAACGTTACAACCAATGACTCTGTTGTCAAATTCTACACCACTTCTGCTTCAATGGCTGGCACTCCAGAACGAGTAAGATAACTCATATCCATACCCATATTGATAATTTTTCTAACAATTAGATACATGCATGCATGCTGAAATTTCATATATTATGCCTTTTTTGTTTTGTTAGTAATTAAATCGTTACAACAAGTGATAAAGAGGATTTGAACCTTGGTTTCTCTTAAAGGAGAACAAACACTGTCACTGAGCTAGAAAGTTATGGATGTCTTAGTTTTTATGAAAGAAAAATTTTGCAAAGTTCTTATGCAAAAATATGTACAATTTTTCTGATTTTTATTTAAACCCATTTGGTAGATATTGATATTGAATATTCATGTAGGTGGGGGGGTTGGTAAGTGAGAGACTGAACCACCCAAAGAAGTGGCTGATGAGAGTGGCGTTATGGGTGTTATCAACTTGGATTGGGACCTTTATACTATGTGGGAGAGCGAGCCTTACTAGACAATTTCCATACTTTCAAAGATTTTCTCAGGTGTCTCCGCAAAAAAGAGAAGAAATAGTGTTTTCATTATCTCTTAGTTACTTTTATCTTCTAAGAATGCTCATCAAGGCCATGAAGATCCTCACACTCTATGCTTTCTTCACTCAGGTTAGAGCTGGTTTCCCTTTAGAATTAATTATTTGGATTTATCATGGTTATTTGATAATTCATTAATTTTGCATACAAGCATGCATGTATGACTTCATACTTTTATTATATAATTATAATTATTTACCATATATGTACATGTATCTATCCATTTTCTCCAAATGTTTACTTTCTTTGTTTAATTTATATCTATTGATTATCTTATCTTAGTCAATAATAGAATCATATATGATGTCACCCAAAAATTTATCTGTTATTATAAAAATAAAATGAATAAAAAATCGATATGTTAGATATTTTTAGCATAAATATTTATATATAGTTATTTCTGAGGATTTCGACATCAAACCAACTTCCAACCTAACATTGACGAGCCAACGGCCAACAGCTAATTTCTACTTCTTGCAAAATTATTTGAAAACTATATTGCCTCACTATAATATTATAAAAATTCTTTATTAATAGACCAGTGGATAAGGAAATTGCAACCAATTAAGGGAATACTGTAGATTTTTTTTTTTCCCAAATTTAACAAAAGGGATATAGGTATATATATATAATCCCATTATTGTATAAATCTCTAAAAATGATTCTATTAAATTTAATTGAATCGTAAACCTCACCCTTATATATAAGAAATTAATTCTAAACCAAAAGGTCATTAGTAAAGCAAATGTAGACCGGGAAAAGTCATTAAAATATAGTATCTTAATCTAACAATAAGAGTAATGGATCATATCATGGAGTGGACTTTATCAGTTTATATTCTACGGTATTTATAAAAATAAATAAATAAATCTAGCAAATCAGCACACTGTTTTTCTCTTGGAATGCATTATCAGCACATTGTTTTTCTTTTTTTATACCTTTTTTTTTTTAATTTTAAGAAACTTCTTTTATATATATATATATATTGATACTGATATGCATCCGTTACATAAAACCTGCCTTTTTCTCTCCCGCCCAATGAAGAATTTTTGCCCCATCCATGAAGGCATGAACAAATAAGTCGCATATTTTGTCACTAGTAGACTTGCCTATTCTCAAAGACACAATTCCTCAACCACATAAATAGTCAACTACATTCATTGAGAAATAGAGACTATTTTACAATTAAGAATTTATTTTATCTAATAATATACATAATATCATATAAATGATTTTTTTTAGAGAGATAATTTCAATTTATAATATTTGCTCTTGATGATTACTTTTTATCATTTGAAAATGGAACCCACAAAATGGTTTTATAAGATGTCTTGCCCTCATAATAGGTTAAAAGAAAATATCAATTCTGAAGATAATTCTTTCCAAATGAAAATTTTTGATAGGAGCTTTTCAACAGAAATAGAAAAGAATAATTATATTCTTCGTTACAATCAAAGTAGAGATGTGTTTTTCAACGAAGAAAGAGAATCTTTAGTTATAATCAAAGTAGAAATGTGGATTATTCAAGAATGTCGATTTCACTTTAAATTAATATGGTTATATTGATTTTTTTTTATTAGATATTGATTATTATTATTATTATTATTATTTTGAGAAGATGATTATTTATTGATTGTGTAGAAAAAGTCAAACATATTTTTTTCAGACATGTCAATGACCTCTTGGTGCGATGAGATTGAGAAAATATAGAACCACAACTTTTTGTATCACAACTTTATCATAACTCTGATGTAAAAAATTATGATTGATAAAAAAAATAATGAGTCTATATAAAAATGATAAGTAATTATTCAGTCTGTCATATCAAAATTATGGCAAAAATTATAACATAAAAACTGTGGTCTGAACGCAATGAGCTCCCCCGTTGCCACCACCAAGAGGAGAGCTCAGATTGTCCAACGCCTTAATTTGTCTTCCATCAATTTGGATCAAAAATTAAAAAAAAAATTAATAATAATAATAATAATAGAAGGATCTGAGCTTAGAAGATAGGTCACTCTCAGATTTTTTTTTTTAAATAATCTGTATATATTTATCTATTTATCCTTTTATAGAAGTCTCTATTGCCACTAAAATTGCTAAAAAAAAAAAACAAAACAAAAACAAAAAAAGACCCAAAAAAATTTTTAAATTAAAATAGCAAAAAAGTTGTCAAAGTCGAAGCCAAAGCCCAACCCAAATGTGTCCAAACAAAGTCCTGTGCAAAAAGTAGTGGGCATTAATTTAAGTGAACTGCCTTTTCAACAAGTGTCGGTGGCACGTCCTTCAACTTCAACTCTCTTTTTTTTTTCTTTTTCTTTTTTTTTTTGAGAAAAAATTTCAACTGTCTTAATCCATGTATGCATGCCAAACACTTGTACACTTCTCTTCTTAATAAAGTTTGCTGGTGCTTTGTATAACAATTTATTAATATTAGAGATTTGTGATACAAGGCTTTATGCTTGCAGCTTTTTTTCTTTTTCTTTTTCTTTTTTTTAGGATAAACGGCAGAATGCTTGCAGCCTTATGCAGTACTTAACCAGATACTTATGTAGTATATAGAAAAACAAAATATAAGAATTCCATTATTTTTATTTGAGTATTATTAGGGATTGATGCTACAAAATTTTATCATATAAGAGTTACAAATTAGAGAAAATTACATTTTATCACCCTAAATTATACCTCATGTTACACTTTGCATCTTAAATTTTTCAAATACACATTGTGCACCCTAAACTATGACTCTTGTTACACTTTACACCCTACCGTTAAATTTGCTGTTAACTTAGATGAAAATTCAAAGTTTAGGGTGCAAAGTATAATAAGGAGTATAGTTTAAGGAGGTAAAGTATAATTTATCTTTTGTTTTTAAAGCATTGAGAAGATGGACAATTAGGTTGTTTCATGTAGTATCATTTAAATACATCAGTCAAGACAATTCAAGAGCACATACAAATGTAAATACATGCACATACCCATATATGTGTATGTATTGGAAAAACAAAATACTAATCTCAATTTAGGAAAATTATTGTGCACTCTCGGAGTATCATAAATGCGTACTCCTCCCTCTCACAAGAATAGTGGGTCCTACTAATTAAATTCATGGTGGAACCTACCATTCATGTGAGAGAGGGAGTACACATTTGTAGCACTTCAAGAATACACAATAATTTTCTCTCAATTTGTAATACTAGAATAAATTATGACCCTTACATATATACACAAAATTATCCATGTGAATATACACACACTAGTGGGTAGCCTAAGCAATGCATGGGAAAGTTTAAATATATTTTTTTTTCTCTTTATTTGGTCTAAATATGTAAATTGATAATTATTAATAGACATTTTTATGATTATGTTTGTGTATATATCAAAAGGATAACGATTTATACATTTGTGAGGTTTCAAAAACGCATGCAACATAATAATATGAGGTCAACCAAAGTAAAACGTCTTCAATTTTATATATTGTAGATATATATATATATATATATATATAGAAAATAATTATTTAACTAGAATAATTTTCATCCTCATAAATTTTAACTAGCTAATAACTCATGCATATGCATGGGATACATTCATAAATAAGCATAATTAAATGCGTATTAAAATTTTACCAAGGTTATATATAATGTTGGTATATTTGAAAATATAAAATAACTACTTATAAAATAAATATAAGTTTATTTGAAACAATTGAGAAAATTTTCATTCAAATTGTTATCCATGAAATTCTCAATTATATAGTTTGTCAAACCATTATAATAATAATAATAATAATAATAAAATATTGATAATAAATGTTATTAATTTTGTTTTGTGCTAGAGTTTAGTTTACGTTGATTTAGTTTTGGTCTAAATGGGAACGAAACCTAAGCTGAAGCCTACGTCCAACATAAATATAAATTCTATTTTCGTTATTATTTTTTTTTTAATTTTTAATTTTTCCCAATATCCATTGCCAAAAATCATGTTAATACTTTGTCAAAATCTAACCAAACCTTTATTTTTCTTTTTTTTCTTTTTTTTTTGGCTACTCAGCTTTAAACACTAAAAAATCACTTGGAACAAAATTTAAAAATTATACGGGACATATGACGCAAAATTATACTCCAATTTAAAATCTAATTGGATTTTCTTTTTTTGACTCCTTAGCTTTTGTACTAATAACTCTTTTCTATTTTTGAAATGAGTAGTAAATATCTTCGCAAAAATTAAGAAATTGAATTGACATTTGTTACAAAATTAGAGTCAAATTGAAATCCAATTTAGAAATCTAATTAAATTTTCTCTCAATTTTGACATTAAATATAACTAGCTTGTAATCATATGTATATACATGGATACACTTAAAGATATACAATAAGATACATGATATAATTTCTATATATATAATTTAAATACTATTGATAATCATTTTTATATTTTGTTTACTCTTTAAAAAATTTTGTAAAGATATTATTAGGTATAAAATGTAAATTGTCCTTTTTTTTTTTAATTATTGTGAAGCACTTTTTTTTTTTTTACAGTTCATTTATTCTAAAATCTTTAGTTTTTGTACTTAATAACTCATTTGGATGAATATTTATGATGTGGTCCCACATTTTATTCTAAAAAAATTAAAAAATAAAACTCTCTAAAAATAAATAATTTAGGACACATGGCACAAAATTGGAGCTCTAATTTGAGTTTCTCTCAGCTTCACTTATTATTATTATTATTATTATTATGATTATTATTATTATTATTATTATATAGACTAGCATGTAACCATAATTACACACGAAACCATTCAACAATTGTGATAATGAGAAATTCATCTTAGTTTCCATACTAAGCATTATGAATGGAGGCCACTTGGTACCAAAATTTTGAAAAATTAAATTGGAAACATTTCACAAAATTAGACTACAATTAGGAATTAATCTTGATTCGATTTGAATTCTAAAATTGTACTTCAACTTAATATAATATATATATATATATATGATTATATTTTTTCCACTTTTAACAAATTAACAAAATCTCAATCCAAGCACACTAAAAACCTTTTTTTTTTTTTTTTAAGATTCAAAGAAACCTTAGTCTATTTTTCTTATTTTGTAGAATATTTTTTCCTTCTTTTATTTTTTTAATTTAAGATGTTACTACAAGCTACAGTTTAGAGAATGCACCATCTACTGCCAAATGCAATAGTAGCTATAAAACTTACCCATAAAATTTATTTGTGGCTTGAATTGTTGTTGTTTGTATTTACTACTTGCTCATCATAAGCACCACATCAACACCACTAATTGAAAATGATTACTAAATGTTAATATGTTTAAATTTAAAAATAACAATAAAAAACTTAAAATCCCAAAAGAAGAGGGAAAATAGGAGTGCAAAAATAATTACCTCAATTGACACCTTGAATATATGATTTATGAAGTCCATGGGCCTTTATAAAATCTAATTAACAAATATTCATAAAACATTTATGAGGAGTTGAAGCCTTGAAGGTTTTATCAAGTTAATTGACTAAAGCCTTGGAGAAGAAGGTTTTAACCCAAAGAAGGAACAAAAGCAAAAAATTCTTTAACAACATTACGAAAAGTAAATGACAGTGTAGAGATCAAAATATAGAAGAGAGAGAGAGAGAGGTTAACTTGGATAACATTCTCAAAATTTTCATACATAAACATTCAAAATTTATAAAACCCATCAAAAGAACAACCAAAAGAGAGAGAGAGAGAGAGAGAGAGAGAGAGAGAGAGAGAGAGAGAGAGAGAGAGAGAGAGAGAGAGAGAGAGAGAGAGAGAGAGGACTAACCTTGATGGCATTCTTGAATTTTCTAGTACACCTAAAGAACCAAATTCATAGGTTAAAAGGGACAACATGAGAAGTACCTATAATATATCCCCAAAAAAATGAAAATAATTAAACAAAGTTGAAGAGTTGATTTCAGATTCAACACTGGTTCACGTAAGCTTCCTTCATGAATAAAATAATTCTATTGAGACCACAAACTCCAATAGATGACCACAAACTTCTTATATCTATTCTCTTTAACTTTTTTACGTGGTATTCCGAAACAATTTTGTCTCAAAATCAAAAAGTAAATTTGTAACGATATTTCTCTCCTCGCGTAGGAGCTCTCTCTCTCGACTAAGTGCGAGACTTCTCCCTCCCTTAGTTCATTAAGGGTTTGCCTTTTCTTTTCACTCTGGGCTCGGGTCTGACGAATCATGGCTAATGATGTGATAAACAGACTAGAGAATATAAGGTTGACAACAGAAGAAGAAGAAGTGATCACCATATCTGATGAGGGTCGAAAGGAGGAAATTGAGAGGTGTTCCCTCAGTCTGATTGGTAAATTCCTTACGTGTAAACCGTTTAATAAACGGGCTGCACAAAACATGTTAAGGAGAGCATGGAGTCTGGAGAAAGGGGTGCAGATTTTGGAAGTAGGTTCGAACCTTTTCCAATTCAAGTTTGATCGTGAATTTGATTTGGACAGAGTGCTCAAAGAAGGTCCCTGGTCCTTCGATAATCAAGTGCTCATGGTGCAAAGATGGCAGCCCGGTATGACAGCGGCGAACGTCAAATTTGATTCAGTGGCCCTCTGGATTCAGATTTGGGGGGCGCCATTTGACATGTCCTCACCTAAAGTCGCTTCTGAGATTGGTAGTAGACTAGGGGAGGTGGTTGAGATTGAAAAACGGAAACCTCGGGAAGGTTTGAACCTGTTTATGCGGGTTAAGGTTGCTGTCCCAATATCAAAACCTTTGAGACGGGGTGGATTTATTGGAGGTTCGGATGGACAACGTTCATGGGTCAGCTACAAATACGAACGTCTTCCTATGTTTTGCCATTTTTGTGGATTCTTGAGCCATGATACTAAACATTGCGCTAAATACTACGCACGGAGCAAGAATGGGAGCGAAGTAATATGCCAATACGGTGAGTGGCTGAAATCTACAGGAGGCCGATCTCGCTCCCTAGTGAGAATGGGATCCACTATGTCTAACAGTGACAGGACTGAAGGCCGGGATGGAAACGTCAACTTGGAGCGGACGGCGGCGGAAGTAGAAAACGAGAAAGAGAACCCTACTGAGACTAACGGTTACGAATTTGGCAAGGGAGGGGATTCAGGAAATTCTCCGGTTTTTACGGAGAGTGTGCTCGTAACGGAAGGAGTATGTTTGGAAACTTGTGGGCCACCTTACTCGATTACTGATGCAGAGGTGCTAAAATCTAGTGGGGTGAATAACGTGAATGATTTTGCACTTAATCATGTCGACAGGTTGACTATTGAATTGGAGGCAGGGCATGGTGTTACTAAAATTTAGGATGGACTTCAAGTCCTAAAACCAAAGCCCACTTGGACTAGGCTGGTTCGCATGGAGTGTGGGCCGAGTATTGCAAAACAAGAAATTTGAAGTTGGGTAAGAGAGGAATACAGGAAGCTGATTTTAAAGCAGTCACAGAAAATAAAGAGAAGAGTGGGAAGTGTGGGAGGCTACAGGCATAGGAAAAAATCAATGAAACGGCAGGGGTGCAGGAGTACCCCAGCCGAGCACAATGAAACTCCTAAGCTGGAACTGCCAAGGGCTTGGGAACTCTTGGACAGTTCGCAGCCTTCACAAGATGGTGAGGGATCAAGTTCCCATAGTGTGTTTTTTAATGGAGACACGATTAGACAGAGAGGGTTTTGATTATCATTGTAGAGAATTACCATTTCAGAATAAATTTATTGTGAAGAAGCCTGGTGGGGGAGGAGGCTTGGCGCTTATTTGGAAAGAAGAGGTTAAACTGGAGGTTATTAATTTTACTGAACACCACATTTTAGCAAGAGTAGTTGAGGAAGATGGATATGCATGGATGCTTACCTGTTTTTATGGGTGGCTTGAAGCAAGTCAAAAACACAAATCATGGGTTCTCCTTAATCATTTACGTTCGTTTGTTGATGGCCCATGGTGTTGTATTGGGGATTTTAATGCTATTATTCACTCCTCTGAGAAACAAAGAAGATTTCCCCCTCCTTTTAAACAGATGGATGATTTTCGTAGAGTTTTGGATGACTATAGCTTGGCAGATTTGGGGTTTGTGGGGTATCCTTACACGTGGAATAACAAAAGACCGAGGTTGGAAAATACTAAGGAGAGGCTAGATAAAGTGGTGGCTAATACGGGTTGGAAGGAAAAATTCCAAGAAAGTTTGGTCACTAATCTATTCTCTCATGCTTCGGATCACAGGCCAATTCTACTAAATGCTCGGACAGCTTTGAGATCCCGTGGTAGAAGCATAAGAGCATTCCGGTTTGAAGAGGCTTGGTTGACTCGAGATGATTGTGAGACGGTCATTAGGGATGCATGGAGTTTAGCAGGTAACGTGGAACTGGGTTTGCTGGGAGTTAAGGAGAAAATTAGCAAGTGTGGTTCGGAGCTGCAAGCTTAGGGTGCTTCTAAAACTCATCCGAATGAGGTGGAAATTAAGAGACTCCAAAAAAGGGTTGAAGAGTTGAGCATGGCTAAACCAACGGTGGAGAACAGAAATGAATTCTTGAATGCAAGTAAGATTCTTGATGATCTATTACTTAAACAGGAAATATATTGGGCACAAAGGTCAAGGGTCTCATGGTTGAAGCATGGAGACAGGAATACTAAATACTTTCACTCCAAAGCCTCTCAACGGCGAAGGAGAAATTTTATCCATGGGGTTAGAGATCAGAATAATGTTTGGGTGGAGGAACCAGAGAGGGTTGCAGGGGTGGCTATTGAGTATTTTGAGAATATTTTCCAATCAGGTACATGTCAAAGAATGGAGGAATGTCTCAGTGCAGTGCAACAGAAGGTGTCTACAGATATGCAGGAAGTCTTGTCCAGAGAATACAGTGCAGAGGAAGTCAGAACAGCGTTGTTCCAGATGGGACCAACAAAGGCTCCTGGACCGGATGGTATGAATGCTCTCTTTTACCAAAAATATTGGCATATTGTGGGTGATGATGTGACTGCAGCTGTTTTAGATTTTCTGAATTCTGGTATTATGCTCCCTGATATTAATTTTACTCATATTGTCCTTATCCCTAAAGTGAAATCCCCTATTAGAATGTCTAAGTTTAGGCCTATTAGCCTTTGTAATGTTATTTACAAAATTATCTCTAAAGTTATGGCTAACAGACTAAAACAGATTCTCCCTCAGTTGATAGCTCCTTCTCAAAGTGCCTTTGTGCCAGGCAGGCTGATTACTGACAATGTTCTTGTAGCATATGAGACTTTGCATGCTATGCATTGTAGGAGAAAAGGCAAGAAAGGCTCACTTGCTATGAAGCCGGATATAAGCAAGGCCTATGATCGGGTTGAATGAGATTTTTTGAAGGGCATTATGATCAGGCTAGGCTTTCCCCAAGTATGGATTGAGAGGGTGATGAGCTGTGTAACTACACCATCTTTCTCAGTTTGTATCAACGGTAACGCCTATGGAAGAATCTTACCATCCAGGGGCCTTCGTCAAGGCGATCCTTTGTCTCCCTATTTATTTCTGTTGTGTGCAGAGGGGTTTTCAGCCTTGCTGGCTAGATCTGAAGAGGAGGGGCGACTTAATGGAGTTGCAGTTTGTAGAAATGCACCCAGGATTTCCCATCTCCTTTTTGCAAATGATTCATTACTCTTTTGCCAAGCCTCTCAAGAGGAAGTGCAGTGTGTTACAGATATCCTTCAGCTATATGCAGATTCTTCTGGCCAATGCATAAATTTTGAAAAATCATCTATTTATTTTAGTAATAATACGGATGGTGACCGAAGAGAAATCATAAAAAATATGTTGGGGGTGAAGGAGGTTAACAGATTCGAATCTTATTTGGGGCTACCTACACTGCTTGGTAGATCAAAGTATCAAGCCTTTTCTTTTTTGAAGGAAAGAGTCTGGAAGAAGATGCAAGGTTGGAAAGGGAAGATGTTTTCAAGAGCAGGCAAAGAGGTTCTGATTAAAGCGGTAGCCCAATCAATCCCCACTTACACTATGGGGGTGTTTCTTCTACCTGTTAAACTTTGCAATGAGATTAATGCTCTTTGTGCAAGGTTTTGGTGGGGTCAAAATGCGAAGGAAAGGAAAATTCACTGGAAAAATTGGGGGGTGCTTACTTGATCAAAAAAGGAAGGAGGAATGGGTTTTCGTGAGTTGAAGGATTTTAATTTGGCTATGCTTGCCAAGCAAGGGTGGAGATTGATTCAAGATAGGGACTCTTTGCTTTACAAGTGCTTTAAGGCACGGTACTTCCCTCGGTGCACATTCTTAGAGGCTTCGGATGTTCCTAATTGCTCCTATGTGTGGAAGAGCTTAATGGCTGCCCAACCAATCCTTAAAAAAGGTTGTTCTTGGAGGGTGGGAGATGGGACTGCTATCCAAGTTATGACCGACAAATGGATTCCGAATCAAGTCACAAATCGGGTGCTTCATCCACCGGTGGAGGAGGAATGGGAGTGGAGAGTGTCTGATCTCATAGATTGGAGAACAAATACTTGGGATCGGGAGGAGGTTGAGGCTAAATTTCATAGTAATGATGCAGAGGCTATTTTGCGCATTCCATTAAGTTATAGACATGTGCTTGATGTGGTATTTTGGCTGCATTCCAAAGCTGGGGACTATTCAGTCAAATCAGGATATCATATTGCAAGATTATTATCCAGGCAGGAAGCTGACATGGGTGAAAGCTCAAGGGAGGTGATGGGTAGTTTAATCTGGGCAAAGCTTTGGAAACTTAGGATTCCAAACAAAATCAAAGTCTTTGGTTGGAGAGTCTGCCTTGATATTTTGCCTACCCGGGTAAATTTAGCTCGCTGTAAAATTCTCGTTGATGACAGTTGTGGAGTGTGTTTCCAGGCCAAAGAATCTGGGCTTCACGTTTTGTGGGAGTGTGGGTTGGCCCAAGATATTTGGGCTGGGTGTCCTCGTCGCTTGCAAAAAGGAGGGACCAGGTTTGATGATATGGTGCAACTGGTGGAGTATCTGCAGCAACGGTTAACAAATGATGAGTTAGAATTTTTCTGGATTCAATGTTGGCTTATATGGAACCAACGTAATGCGGTAGTGCATGGGGGAGTTATCCAAGAACCTGGACGTCTGAATCAACAAGCCAAAGACTATCTTGAGGAGTTCCATGTTGCTCAGGTTCGTTTGGCTGTATCGGGATCCTCTTCGGTTGTGCAGAAATGTTGTCCTCCAACTGGTTCCTCATACAAATTGAATTTCGACGCAGCAGTGTTCTCTGATATAAACTCATCCGGGTTTGGTGTTGTGATTCGTAACAGTTTGGGGGAAGTTATGGCTTCTATGTCAGCCAAAGGACCAGGTGTGGCAGATAGTGAGGAGGCCGAGGTTCTTGCCTGCCGGAGAGCATTGGAGTTTGCTGTTGATGCCGGGTTCGAGGAGCTGATAGTTGAAGGTGATAACTCCACAGTTATTAAGTGCATCTCTTCCTTACGGGCTTATCAGTCTAGGCTGGGAAATATTTATGCAGATATCCACGTCTTGGCTGCTGGTTCCAGGTGCAAGTCATTTAGTTGTGTTAAACGTGAAGCTAACTTTGTAGCTCATTCCTTAGCTAGATATGCTAGGTCTATTGTTGAAGATATTTATTGGATGGAGGAAACTCCACCTCCTGTCCTTGAGGCTGTGTATTTGGATTCCATTTCCCTAAATGAATGAAAGCATAATGGTCCGGTTTCAAAAAAAAAAAAAAAAAAAACTTTTTAACGTGGTAGACCTTTCAGTTATCACCGTAGTGTAAATTCATGCATTAAAACTAAAAATTAGCTCCTCATATTTTGTGTTAAATAACTTATTTTGCACCAAAATTAAGAAAAAAAAATTAGAAACACATTACACAAAATTAGTAATTAATTAAGGATTCTATTTGGATTTTCGCTTAGCTTTGACTTTATACATATGCGTGTGGGATGAGCATACAAAGTTTGTCTAATTTGCTATAGACATAAAAACCCAAGCACTTCCCATCAAAGCAATGATTAATTTGCTATAGACATAAAAACCCAAGCACTTCCCATCAAAGCAATGATTAACCATGATCTTTCATATGATAAAATTCCATTATTAACATTATTATCTTCGTAGTGAATTTTAAACAATTTCCCACTCAATGTAAATTACTAAATTGCACGCTAACATTTTTTTTTTTTTTTTAGAGAAAAACATGCTAAAATCTATGAGAAAAAAGATTTCAAGAAGCAAGATGCAAGAGCAAATTTTACCATATAAAAGAAAATCTAGAGAAAAAAAATATATATTTTGTTCAAGTGCCAACTCAATTTTTTTTGAGGGCTCAACTATCATAAAAATTTAACATATGCATTTTAAATATTACATGATTTTAGTTTTAAAGAATAACAAACATTGTATCGTAATGATCATTTCTTATTTAATCAGTTAGTTATTCACTTATTTGAGACCTATAAGATAGGGGAAATTTATAAAGCAATGTTAAGTTCTGTTTAACTTTTTTATTCTAGATCCTTTTTTCAAGTAATATAAATTAGTCAAAACCCAAAAAATAAATAAATAAAAAGAAGAAAGTAGTTGACTTATTTTTGCTAAGTGGAGGGAGGGACTGAACCTCGGAAAAAAATCCCACAAAGCAAGTAGACAACCACATTATTGATATGCTATTGTTAGAGATATATTAGTCCATTAGATATATTGTTAGAGATATGCTATTGGGCCTATACTAATGGACTAATATATCTCTAACCGCTATTATCTATTTCGGACTTTGATAATGCCTCCAACTAGGAATTTGATTTGACTAACCATCCTAGAGAGATAGGAATTTGATAAAACACCAGGAACTTATTGTTTATAGTTATACTAGGAAGATGATTTTTATTTTTTTTAATTTTTTTTTTTGTATTTTTAGATGATGATAAACCAGCATACAATGACCAATATGCTATTTCTGTAATTCTACATTTACAGAAAACGGAAAACAAAAAGTCTAAAACCATTTTTTACGTATATTATGTTTCACTTTGATCCTAGTCTCATGCCCAGATTAACATGTCCAGGTGGATGAGAAGGACGATAACCTATCATGGAAAGCAATTGGTTACAGTGGACCTGACCCAGAATTCAAAAACCAAACTGAGCAGTTCAAGGCATTAAAAAAAATTGGATATAAAGAATCTGATGAAGAAGAAGATGGTAGTAAAGAATGGTTTTGTGGACCTCTTTACAGAGGCCTCATCAATCTAAAACAATCACGGGACATGGCTGCAAATACTCTACGTCGACTTGGATTTCCTGTCTCAGTTCTTTCTCAGAAAACCAATCCTCCCAGCCTATCTTATCCTTCTTTAATTATCCAATGTGATGCAGTAGTGATTGGTTCTGGCTCAGGTGGTGGTGTTGTTGCTGGTGTTCTAGCGAAGGCCGGTTACAAAGTGCTTGTATTGGAGAAAGGAAACTATTGTGCCAGGAAAAATCTGTCTCTTCTTGAAGGCCCAACTATGGATCAAATGTACCTATCCAGTGGTTTGTTGGCAACTGATGATATGAGTGTATTAGTACTTGCAGGCTCCACAGTTGGCGGAGGGTCTACAATCAACTGGTCAGCTTCAATTAAGACACCCCAGCATGTAATTAATGAATGGTGTGATCGCTATGAACTTGAACTATTTGGCAGGGAACTATACAAAGAAGCTTTGGACGTTGTCTGTGAAAAAATGGGAGTTCAGTCTGAATTCCAAGATGAAGGATTTAATAACGCGGTCTTGAGACAAGGTTGTCAAGAATTGGGATATCCTGTGAAAAACATACCAAGAAATTCACCGCCGGATCATTATTGTGGTTGGTGTTGTCTTGGCTGCAAGGATGGAAGAAAGAAAGGCACGTCCGAAACATGGCTTGTGGACTTGGTAAATTCAGGCAATGGTGCAATTCTTCCCGGTTGTGAGGCCATTAAAGTCTTAACTAAGACAAAGAAAGGAAGAGATAGGAAGACAGCAACTGGGGTTGCTTTCGAATTTGAGTACAATGGAGCCAAAGACATTGCCGTGATAGAGTCTAAGGTGACTATAGTTGCGTGTGGCGCCATCAGTACACCTGCGTTGTTGAAAAAAAGTGGCTTGAAGAATGGTAACATTGGTAAGAACTTGCATCTCCATCCAGTGACAATGGCATGGGGCTACTTTCCAGATACACCTTTACCCAATGTTTGGCCAGAGGAAGACAAGAAGAGCTATGAAGGAGGGATAATGACAGCAATGTCTACAGTTGTTGCAAATTTGGATGGGTCTGGATATGGTGCCGTAATACAGACGCCTTCATTGCACCCTGGTACATTCTCAATTTTAATGCCATGGATTTCTGGGACAGATATAAAAAATAGAATGTGCCGGTTTTCTAGGACTGCCCATATATTTGCATTGGCAAGGGATAAAGGATCAGGAACAGTGGTTTCACCAAACTCAATCAGTTACCCAATGGAAGTTGCTGATGAAGAGAGTCTAAAGAAAGGCTTAGAAAAGATACTGAGGATATTGGCAGCAGCAGGAGCTGAAGAAATTGGGACTCATCACTGCAAAGGAAAGACCTTAAATGTAAAGAAAGTAAGCTCACATGAGTTTGAGAGATTTGTGAAAGAGGAGAGTTCAAGGCCATTGAGAGGCCTTTCAGCACCAATATGTTCAGCACATCAGATGGGGAGTTGTAGGATGGGGGTTGATCCAAAGAAATCAGTGGTGAACCAGATGGGAGAAACATGGGAGGTAGAGGGATTGTTTGTGGCAGATACGAGTGTGTTTCCAACAGCTTTAGGTGTTAATCCAATGGTCACTGTTCAGGCTATTGCTTATTGCACTGCTCAATCAGCTCTTCAAGTTCTTAGGAAGAAAAATTAGTGTTGGATTTTAACTTGTTAAGATAGCAACTTATTCCAATGTTTTCCTGTAGTTCAATAACAGCTGACTGACTCCCTTGAGTCAGAGGCGTGGACATTATAAAGCTTCATGAATACATTATGCACCAAAGTTAATAATACCAAAAGAAGAATATGGCAATTATGATCTTTGGGGGCTATTTTCTTCATTGCTTCTCAGATTTTAAAAAAAAAAAATTGCACATTATGGTTATGTTAACCCAGAAAAGAAAATCTCATACCAAAACAGAACACAAATCTTTTCACATATTAAGGTATGGATTGAAAGTGACACCAAGGATGTTATGATTTTATTATCTTGGTCTTATAAATTGATGTGTCAAATTTTAAACGGAAGATAAAGGCTGTAAATAGTTTTTGATGTGATACCAATTATAATAATTATATCATTTTGTGAGCATTTTACAATAAAACGAGTAATAAACTTCAATTGTTAAAAAAAAAAAAAGATAATAATAAATAAATAAATAAATAAAAGAAGGAGGAGGTGGGAGTGTGGAGGGAAGTCACATCAGTCACACAAAACTTCTCCCCGATCTTATTATACAACTCCCAATAGCAGTTAGAATACACTCTAAGAGTCTCGCCTTCCTTCATAGACATGGTGATCAAGGAATCAAAAGGCTTCGAAACTCAGCTACAAGTCATAAACCTCGCACTGAAGGTTCTAATTAACTCATCATATCCGTGGATGGATTTCTTATCCAATCCATCAAACCATCTTATGGCCATGGGTCCAAGGCTTGAGAGAGAGATTTTGCACATCAGAGCCTCATTCCTAAAGTAGACAGTCATACCTTGATTGTAATGGCTAACATGCTTAACAGGATCAGACTTATCGTCTTAATTGACGGAGGTGGGCCTTACAAACTGTTGAGGTCCAAAATATTACAAGTATTGAAATCCAAAACAAATGAGACCTTAAGGATAGAAAAGGCCCAATCTGTGAGCCAATGCCCGTTTAAAATGGTTTAAAGGAATCCTAAGCTCATGAATGGGTAAGTCTTGGGCCTTAGAGAAGGAAAAAAAAAAAAAAAAACCAGAGGAAGCTTGGCGCAGCCTCTGTGAGAAAAACCCCTAAGGAGCCCAGAAAGAGACTAGACCAAGATACAGAGGAGCTACCAAAACCAAGGAGAGGATCCTCAGGAAGTGCAGGAAACAACCAGTTGGGAGTTAAACAACTCAGGGAAGCATGCTTATAGACACAAGGAACGAAAAAAGACATATCCCATCAGCCGCCTACAACTCAGAAGAAAAGAATTTGGAAACATCTGATGACTTAAGAACCAACACCTATGAAGGGAAGCCTAGTACCTCGGGAAGAGCAGCAAGGAGAACCATAAAAGAAGGTGGTCGAGGATCTTTCAGCCTAACAAGGGGGATCGACCTATTTAAAGAAAAATGATAAAGGATGAGGTAGCCAAAAGGGGGTTCTAAAAAGCCTCTTTAGAAGTCTTAGAAAAAGTGATTAAAATTTAGCCCTTAAGACCCCCCAAAAGAAAAAGGTTAACTAGGGACTTTTTGGAGGGAAACCTCAAAAGAAGAATATAGTGAGAAAATGAGAAAATGACCAGCCACCAATGTTGCTGACACAACATTGGTTTTGGTACCTAAAGCAACAAATGGAGAGAATCAATGGTACACCAAAAACCCTAGGAACGTACTATAAAAGGGGATCAAGTCATCAGCAAAATTCATTCAGCAATAAGGAATCAAAGCTAAAAGATCCTTTGAAAAACTTCTTTAAATCTCAGAAAAATAGAAAAATGGAAAAAGACTATGAGAGATCATGAGACAGGCACCAGAAAATACACTTGGATTCAAGGGGTCAAACCTCATAAGTCTTGGAAGCCTACAAAGAGCTATCTAAGTCTGTGACTTTAAAACTTATTTGAATCTTGTGACACATCCCAATGAAAAGAAGGATCCAATGTACTAAAACTTAATATAATGAAATATCATTCTATTTTTTTAGTATCCCTAACGCCCATACTTGCTTTTTCTTTATTTCCTAACTGTTCTTTAGCCATTTGTTTTTATAATGTGTATATGTTTGCATGTATGGATATGTATGTGTTGTAGGGCCCATGTTTTGTGCACAACTTGGTTCGTAATCAGCCCAATATAGCTGCGGTGAACCAAGCCCAGCCTACCAAACAACAAGTATAAGGCCCAGGATCCTTGTTTCTACTTGGGCCTGGGTACTTTCCAAAAAAAGAACCCACACAAAACTCTCTCGATCTCCTCAAAGAAAAGAGAACAAGAAATTTGCTGCAATACCTTACTCAATATGTCGTTCCCCATGATATGCGAGGTGGACGGCTCACCTTGATTCTTGGGCACTCGATTCCCTCTCTGGGAAGTCACCCTTTCTACGATTCAATGAGGAGAAAACTCTCTCTGCTTATACCTAGGCAAGGGGAATCCACCCTTTCTCTGAATCCACGAGGAATGGGGGGGGGGGGGGGGGGGGGGGGAAGGGGGAGTCCAACCTCTCCCTATACCTACAAGGTGGGGAGAATGATCTTTCCCTACATGTCTGAGGTGGGGAGACTAATCTTTCCCTATACCTACTCTGCTACTGATGGTGAAGCATGTTCTCTCCACCCCAAGAATCCCTACCACCCGAGCTATTCTCCTAACAATCCCTAAGGCATTCCCAATCTCCATCTCAGGAATTGTTGATTAGTAGGTAAAGTTTTTATAATTCTATTGATAAGTGGTATCTATAAAATACATGTGCTAAATTTTCTACAAAGTATTTTAGTCTTTGAGATTAAGATCATTGTTCTAAGCTGGTCACATTTCAAAAATAATTGGCTACTTTTAGAATCTTTGGAGGCGTGCATGCTCACTCAGTGTTAAGGATTTCGACTTAAGATCTCTATTTCAAAGGGTGAGTTTGAAATCCAACAATTCCTTAACAAAACTAAACCAACCCAGCTCATTAAACCTCATATATAACTCCAAAAAAGTTAAAAACATCAACAACATTGCCATTCCAAAGTCCCAACCTTACCAATAAATACTGATCCAGATAGACAAATCCAAACAAAACCCACACAACCCAAAAAACAAAAACAAAACAAAACAAAACAAAACAAAACAAAAAACAAAACAAAACAAAACAAAACAAAACAAAACAAAACAAAACAAAAAAAAAAAACAAAAAAAAAAAAAAACAAAAAACAAAAAACAAAAAACAAAATGGAGACAAAGCCACAATCAACTCATAGAAAATACAAAATCTCATGGACAAAACCATTGATATTTTGTGAATTCAAATTTAGTACTAAAGAAAAAGAGAGATACAAAGGTTTAAGAGGATGAGAAGTGTTGAGAGAAGAAGCAAGCCGTGGGAGAATTTTTGCCAAATTCCATCATTTCTGAAAGGATTTCAAATCAATGGATTTGCACATCTCAAATCCAACTTAGATTTGGGCTAAATCCAAATCCATCTCTTTTTAAGTAACCTAAACAAAAAATTTGGATTTGGAATTCTCAAATCCAAATCCATAGGCCCAAATCTAGCATCTAAACAGAGCATAAGCAAACCGAATTAAATCATATACATGAAGATGATTTTTTTTTTTTTTAACAAACAAAGGTATCCAGACCTCGTCAAGTATCTAACTATTCCTTCAGATATATGCAATCCCTCGTCTCAAAGGTTATTACAAGGAGTAATCCATTGAGAATGGCTTGAAAATGCTGCCAAGGGGTTTCAAATCCAGAATCTTTTGAATATGATAAGATCTTAGGAACCACTTAACCAATCCCTTGAGGTTCATGAAGATGAAGTTAATTTAAGCTCTCCTACAATTTTTTTTTTTTTCTATTACTATCTTTTCAGCGAATTAGAAGTCAATTTTAAAAAGAATTTTTACTCCCTTCTTTATTTAGAGTGCAAATTAATCTTGAATGGTTTAAAATAAATGCCTCTCATCTTCTTCTTTTTTTCTTTTTTAGAATTCAATTGCATATGAAAGTTCAGCTTAATGTACGTAATATAGTAAATTTTTTTCTTTCGAAATTTTTTATTAATTTCTTTTTTATGTGCGTGTGGGCTAGTACCAATTGATGGATTTTTCAATGAAGTTAATTGTGTCGGATATATTTTAGAAACGATTCATTTTTGTGACCATGCAAACAAGAACAACATAATATATATATATATATATATATATATATATATATATATATATATATATATATGTATATATATATATATATATATGTATATATATATATATATATATAATCAGAAACAATAACACAAATAGATTCAATTGACAAAATCCATATATAGATATGCATACAAGACGAAATCTGTAAAATAATTAAATAATTCACAGACTAGATGCATGAAGAATATGTGACTTAAAGCAGATTTTGCCCCTCACACAATATGTGGTACTTAGAGAATTCCAAACATCTGCCTCCCATAATAAAATAATCAACAACATGGAGAAGAAACATTGCAATATCCGTGCTCAACAAGCAAACTGAACTATATCTATTTCTCTCTCTTTGACTCTATGCAGATGTATGCACAAAAATATTCTCTTTGAAGTTTTTCAATCAAAAGTTGCTTTTATGAATAAGTCACTATGAATATATTCATAAGTGAACATACATATTGTTCAGGAAAAACTGTTATGTACAGTCTTATTGATTCAAAAAATAATAATAAAATATTATTATTTGGACAAAATGACCCAATCCATACATGCCTAAGCCCACTCCGATGCCCAACCCATAAACATAATAACATTTTTCTAACAAATTGATCTTCACATGGATTTCAAGCTTAATAAAAGTTACACATTGATTAAGATATACACTTTCCCACTTAAAATTGTTGACATCCAGGTATAAAAAAAAAGATATGGGATTATAGAAGGATGCTTGGGCCAAGAGTGTCTGGTGCAATGCCTTCATAGCATTCACACTATTTGACTTTAAGTGTGAAATTACCATTGGAGTATTTGCTTATTTGGTGGACTTGATAATTTATACCGCAAAACAAAACCATTGTATCACTCAATTTCCACTTGCCAGGCATCTTCCACTACTTTGGAACTTGATGGCTCTTTAATCCATATAGTTTTGAATCTGAATGGCCTAACAAAATGGGGGCAGAGGTCTGAATTGGGAGCAACTAATAAATGTCTCATTCCCACTTTTGGAAACATGAATTGCCACTCCTGGTTTAATATTCCCTCATGCTACACTTACTATTGAAATCTCCAATTGTTAGCCAAGGACTAACAAAGGAATCCACAACATTGTTGACCAGTTCCCAAAAAAGATTGCTTTCCCATTAAGGGAATGAGGGCCATAAACAGAGCATAGCATCCAAGCTTGCTCAGGATTCAGGAGGGTCAAATACACCAAAGAAGCCACCAAATTTTTATTAGAATACACTAATTCAATATCAACCCCCATCCTCTACAAGCTACTTCACCTTCAGCCTCTACACAAAAACTATATACAAAGTCAATCCTCTGCTTTATCCAATCTATTTTATTGGAATTAAGATTCTCAAAAAAAAAAAAAATTATTGAAATTAACTTTTGTTTCCACCAATAACACTAAATCCAGATATTTTTTTACCTATATATGAGGGATCTGAGGAAAACAACATATTTACCTCTATATATATATATATATATATATATAGTTTTTGACGACATTTTTTCCTATATATATTTACCTACTTCCTTTGATGCACTTTTTTTTTCCTTCTTTCTGCACGGACCGCACCTACCACTTAATCCCAAATGCATACCTAATAGTCTATGACACCATTATCATGCATTATATTTTAATTTGATAATAATATTACAGTCACAAACTATTTTATAACATTTTTACAAATTATTATTGTAACTAATTTTTACTGATTCTCATTTAAGCCCATAACTAATAAACAGTTAAACATCATATTTTTTTTTTTTATCAATAATCACTCATCCTATTGACATTTTGTATAAACTATATAGAATTTTCTTTAATTTGAGCTTAAACCTTTAAAGGAAATTTCCGAGAAGAAACTTAAAAGCGTTGGCATCCGCAATTGGGGGGAGTAACAACTGAGATTTTTTTTTTTTTTAGTTCAGCACACAATCATTGAGTTTTTTCTTAATTTCCAAGTCAATGGCCCCACTGAATGAAGCTTATTGCTTTCTCAATAAGCAAATCAATAGTAGTACGCTTCTTATCTATTTATTTTATAAACCCCGGAAGCTCTATCCTTCTTAAAAGCTCTCACTAACAAACGAGCAAGCAAAATATGGAGTCAAGTGGTGCTTGTAGAGATGTTTGCTTCTCACCTTCAAAGACTAATGGAAGAGAGAAAGGAGAGAGAGTAAATTCTTTGTCCTCTTGGGAGATGGACTCACTCATTGCGCTTTGTGACACCTTCTTGCCGTCCATTGATGTTTCCAACCTCACAACCGATGACTCTGTTGTCAAATTCTACACCACCTCTGCTTCTATGGCTGGCACTCCAGAACGAGTAAGATTATACCATCCATACCTATTTTAATTATTTTTCAGATAATTACATACATGGGGAAGTGTTTCGAATCTTGATTCTTCTAGTAAAAAAGACTAAACAATATTACTAAGTTAGAAAACTCTTACCGTATTACAAGCATATGTCTTAGGTTGTTGGAAAATAAAGATTTTGGAAAGTAATTTTACAAAAAAATATTCAATTTTTGCTGTTGTCGTTTAGACCCATGTGGTAGGTGTTGTTGATGTTGAAGTTTTTTTTTTTTTTTTTTTTTTTTTTAATATTAAATGTTATGGGGATTTTTTTCTTTTTTTTCTTTTTTTTTATGTAGAAGTACTTGAACATGCATGTAGGTTGGGGCACTGATAAGCGACAGACTGAGACACCCGAAGAAGTGGCTGATGAGAGTGGCATTATGGGTGTTATCAACTTGGATTGGGACCTTAATACTATGTGGGAGAGCAAGCCTTTCTAGTCAATTTCCATACTTTCAAAGATTTTCTCAGGTGTCTCCGCAAAAAAGAGAAGAAATAGTGCTTTCATTATCTTTTAGTTATTTCTATCTACTGAGAATGCTCAGCAAGGCCATGAAGATTCTCACACTCTATGCTTTCTTCACTCAGGTTAGAATTAATTATTTGGAATTGTGTTAATGTTAGCATTCTTCTAGCATATATGATTATATGGTAAACTTGTATTATATAATTTATTTATCCGATGCATGCTGAACACATGGACACCCCCCCCCCCCCCCACCATTTAATAAGAGAGGGCAAATAATATAGTTTGTAATATTTATGTAGTAAAAATTCTTACAAGAGTATTGTACAGAAAAAGAAATTAAAACTTCCATTATTTTTATGAGTCTTGGTAGGAGATTATAAATTTTAATATATAAATGTTACAAACTAGGGTGTCGCTACTCGCCACTTACAAAAAAGTAATTCAAATATTTATTTGTTAAAATATTGAAATTTACCAATCACATTCATTATCATAACAGTTTGTAAGCAATTTGTAGTAGAATATGTAATAACTTTAGCATTTTTCATTTTAGATCTACCACCCATCATCTAAGAATTCATCACTAATTTTGAACAACTAAAAATTTTAAGCATATTTTTCCCGAACTCAAGTTCTCGGGTCTACACTATACCTTGAATTTTTGTTTGAAGAACCTGAAATATGGTATTAAAATACATCAATCAAGATTCAGAGCACATACATACATAAACATGCACTTAAGTATATAATCATATATTTGTATATAGAAAAAGAATAACAATTTCACTTTTTAGTACTAGAGTGAATTATAACTCATAGATATATTATATAAAAAATTATATATATATATATATAAGATAATTATTTTAACTAGAATAATTATCTTCTTCCTAAATTTTAATGAGCATATAAAAGCCGTCTAATTTGCTATAGACATATAAAAATATCCACTCAAATTAAAAACCCCCTAAGCATCTCCCATCAAAGCAATGATTAATTATGATCTTTCATATAATAAAATTCCATTATTATCTTCATGGTGAATTTTAAACAATTTCGCACTCAATGTAAATTTCAAAATTGATTGTTAAAATTGAATAGAAAAAAGATTTCAAGAACCAAGATGCAAGAGCAAATTTTAGCATATAAGAGAAAAACTAGAAATAAGAAATTATTTTGTTTCTTTTGGGGGAATTGGGGCAACTCAAATTGTTAAAGTGCCACTGACCATTTACACTGGCAAGTTCACAACTTAACAACATTATTAATATTTTTTTTATTTATAGTATTGATGTGCTATGATTACTATGTCAGACTTTCTTTGTAATTTACCTTCCCAGAGAGATTGGAATATGTTAAAAAACCAGGAACTTATTGTTACTACTAGAAAGTTTTTTTTTTTTTAAATGATATACTGGCATACCAATACCAATATTCAATTTGAATCTATAATTCCAGATTTACAGAAAACAAAATGTATAGTTGCATATTCAGGAAAATTCATGTATGTTATGTTTCACTCTGATCCTACATGCCCAAATTAACATGTCCAGGTGGATGAGAAGGACAATAACCTATCATGGAAAGCAATTGGTTATAGTGGACCTGACCCAGAATTCAAAACCCAAACTGAGCAGTTTAAGGCATTAAAAAAAATTGGATATAAAGAATCTGATGAAGAAGAAGATGGTAGTAAAGAATGGTTTTGTGGACCTCTTTACAGAGGCCTCATCAATCTAAAACAATCACGGGACATGGCTGCAAATACTCTACGTCGACTTGGATTTCCTGTCTCAGTTCTTCCTCAGAAAACCAATCCTCCCAGCCTATCTTATCCTTCTTTAATTATCCAATGTGATGCAATAGTGATTGGTTCTGGCTCAGGTGGTGGTGTTGTTGCTGGTGTTCTAGCAAAGGCCGGTTACAAAGTACTTGTATTGGAGAAAGGAAACTATTGTGACAGGAAAAATTTGTCTCTTCTTGAAGACCCAACTATGGATCAAATGTACCTATCCAGTGGTTTGTTGGCAACTGATGATATGGGTGTATTAGTACTTGCAGGCTCCACAGTCGGCGGAGGCTCTACAATTAACTGGTCAGCTTCAATTAAGACACCCCAGCATGTAATTAATGAATGGTGTGATCACTATGAACTTGAACTATTTGGCAGTGAACTATACAAAGAAGCTTTGGATGTTGTCTGTGAAAAAATGGGAGTCCAGTCTGAATTCCAAGATGAAGGATTCAATAACACAGTCTTGAGACAAGGTTGTCGAGAATTGGGTTATCCTGTGAAAAACATACCAAGAAATTCACCGCCGGATCATTATTGTGGTTGGTGTTGTTTTGGCTGCAAGGATGGAAGAAAGAAAGGCGCATCTGAAACATGGCTTGTGGACTTGGTAAATTCAGGCAATGGTGCAATTCTTCCCGGTTGTGAGGCCATTAAAGTCTTAACCAAGACAAAGAAAGGAATAGATAGGAAGACAGCAACTGGGGTTGCTTTCGAATTTGAGTACAATGGAGCAAAAGACATTGCCGTGATAGAGTCTAAGGTGACTATAGTTGCGTGTGGCGCCATCAGTACACCTGCGTTGTTGAAAAAAAGTGGCTTGAAGAATGGTAACATTGGTAAGAACTTGCATCTCCATCCAGTGACAATGGCATGGGGATACTTTCCAGATACACCTTTACCCAATGTTTGGCCAGAGGAAGACAAGAAGAGCTATGAAGGAGGGATAATGACAGCAATGTCTACAGTTGTTGCAAATTTGGATGGGTCTGGATATGGTGCCGTAATACAGACGCCTTCATTGCACCCTGGTACATTCTCAACTTTAATGCCATGGATTTCTGGGACAGATATAAAAAACAGAATGTGCCGGTTTTCTAGGACTGCCCATATATTTGCATTGGCAAGGGATAAAGGATCAGGAACAGTGGTTTCACCAAACTCAATCAGTTACCCAATGGAAGTTGCTGATGAAGAGAGTCTAAAGAAAGGCTTAGAAAAGATACTGAGGATATTGGCAGCAGCAGGAGCTGAAGAAATTGGGACTCATCACTGCAAAGGAAAGACCTTAAATGTGAAGAACGTGGGCTCAACTGAGTTTGAGAGGTTTGTGAAAGAGGAGAGTTCAAGGGCATTGAGAGGCCTTTCGACGCCGATATGTTCAGCACATCAAATGGGGAGTTGTAGGATGGGGGTTGATCCAAAGAAATCAGTGGTGAACCAAATGGGAGAAACATGGGAGGTAGAGGGACTATTTGTGGCAGATACTAGTGTGTTTCCAACAGCTTTAGGTGTTAATCCAATGGTCACTGTTCAGGCTATTGCTTATTGCACTGCTCAATCAGCTCTTCAAGTTCTTAGGATGAAAATCTTGTGTTAGATTTTATACTTGTTGAGGATAGCAAACTAGTTAATTCCAATGTTTTCACTGACTTCCGCGAGGCAGAGGCTCGAGGACGTAATAATGCTTCATGAGCACACCAGAGTAAATAATACCTTCCTATCAAAAAAAAAAAAAAAAAATACTAAAAGAACAAGGCAATTATGATCTTTGAGGATTATTTTTTTTTATTGCTTCTAGATCTAAATCAACTATCTCATTATGTTTAAAATAAATAAAAATTTTAAAAAAAATTGAAAACCCATCTCATACCAAAATAAAACACAAATCTTTCACAACATATTTGTGATGTGGATTGGGGAAGGCGAAGCAAAAATATTAATAATTTAAAAAAAAAATTCCAATTGATTTTATTTCTTATGATCCAATCTCAAGTTGTAGATATACTTGAAGATAAATATGAAAATAAAAATTTGTTGATAATTTATACACGAAAAAAATGTGAAACTGATTACTGAAGATAAGAATCTAAATTACTACAAAATTTGATTTCTAGATAATTCATAAAGTGAAGAGGAAAGATAAAAATAAAAAAAATAAAAAAAAAAAGAGAGAGAAGTTGATATTAACCATTAAGGGGAAAAAATAATATGTTAAACTTAATAAATTACAGTTGAAGAAAATAGAAAAAAAAAATATTATACTTATTTTTTTATTCTAAAAAATATGAAAAAATAAGTGAAATAACGTTGCTGTTTTCTTGACTGTGTAGTAATATAATTTAAGTAAAAAATAAATTAATAATAAAAAGATAAGATGAAGAATTTGGATTGTAATCAAATTAAGATATTTATCAATGTAGAAATTATAGGAGAAAAAGATTAAAAAAAAAATTATATCTATTTTCTTAAAAATCTAAAAAAAAATTCTGTATTTTGACGAATCCACTTATCACAATCATGGCTTTTAAACTCAACTTTTATTATAAAGTATATTATATAATATGATAAATATATATATATATATATATATATATTATAAATAGTAGATTATATATAAGGATTATTATGTATTCCTTTTTCTCTTCTTTTTTTTTTTTTTGGGAAACTTTTTGAGGATTCTAATGGTAGATTATAGATGAGGATAACTTTTTTTTTTTTCTTTTTGATAAGATAACTATACAGTATTGATGAGGATAATTATCAATTCCTATAATTAAGGATTCTAATATTACACGATTACAATTAAGGGATGATGACTAACATTATAAAAAGGCTAATCAAGTCAAGCATGAACCATAAAAATCAATTTAATGGCTCCCGGATGTTCTATCAGAAAGTAAGAAACTCGTCTTTAATAAAGACACAGCCATCATTCCCACCATAGATATTCTAAACCATAATTTTACATCCTTTCCCCCATAGATCTTGAAAACCATAATTTTACAACCAAAGTTTTTTCTCAGTCTTCTTAAATGCTATTTTGTTCACTTTTGAAACCCAAATACATATTTTCTCCCAATTTCTTGAATGGTTGAATTCCTTTTGTTAATTACTAACATACATAATTTGTTTTAACCTAGTTTCTCGTTTGCTTCTCTAATGTTTCTTGACCTACTTTCTCACGGGAATATCATCTACTTCTAAGATCACCCCAAGCAAGTTTTCCTTGTTCTTAAACCATTTTTCACTACATAAATTTTTTTTTTTTTTTTAAGTCTTTCGATTCACTCTTTCTCTTTGATTTTTATCTTGCTTTTGTTGATGAAACGGTAATTAAGAGAGCTTCGAAAATGTTGGTTGTATTTATTTATTCATTGTTTGTTGGTTATTTGGAAAAAAATATATTTATTTGTTATGGTTTGCTGGAATATAATTAGGGTTTTTTTTTTTTTTTAAGATCCAATTAGGGTTTTGTTTAGATTTAAAGTGGGATGATGGGTGTGTCTTTATTAGAGAAGTTTGTTACGTACTTTTACATATAAACCATTCCGGGAAACAAAACAATTCAGGTACATATTTTATTATTTGCTAGTTATTTAAACTTCAATATTGTTTTCTTTTTATTTAATGATTTTTTTATTGTAATGTAATTTTCATACACATTTTGGATCTCTAAATGCTCTTTTAGTTGCTTTTGGTGCATCTTTGAATATTCTTATTTCTAATTGGAGATGATGATCAGATGGCTAATGACTTGATGGAATTTTCCCATGAGATGGTAAAATATTCTTTTTCAAACATGGCATTGGATTTTGAGATTCTCTTTAACTAATAAGCATTATTTTTAGCATTTTGATGGTATCAATCCAAACAAACAAATGATTACTCTAATCGGTATAAATAATAAATATGCAGTGCTCTGAGAACACAATAAATGCGTGCTCTACTTCTCACCATGAATTAAATTAGTGAGAGCCTCTTTTCTATAATAATAAATAATAATAATAATAAATTAGTAAAATTTGCTATTATGCTAGAGAAAATGGCACATTTATTGGAAAAAAACATTATATCTCTATGACTCATCGAAAGAGTGCATAAATAACTTTGCTGATGCATGCTTTGGAATAAATCTAGTTATATATTTATATATATTAGGTTTTACTAATCATTGTGGTTCTTTTAATTCTTTTTCTTCTTTTTTTGGTTGGGTGTATGTAGTTCACTAGTTCCTTATGATAGGCATAATATTTGTTGCATACACAAGAATCTGTATTATTTTTGCGTCTGAGGACCAGATGGAGCTGCGTCCTGTTAATTTTGATGTCCACACTTGTGCTGAATCAATTTTTTTTTTTACCATAGACTTGTCCTACTTGTAGGGTAGAAATGCTTTGTATATTCCCTTAATCCCTTCTATAAGTTTTATGCCTTATTTTCCCTTTCTTTCCATAATCTCAAGGTTTGGATTGTGCCTAATTTTTTAATGTGAAGATCGAAGCCTATATGCTGTGTTGGTTGGAAAGCGAGCTGACTTTTTTTGGGTATGTTAGCAGAGAGAGAGAGAGAGAGAGAGAGAGAGGGGTATGTTCAGCGAGGTTTTAAAAGTGGAACCAAACACGTGCAATGTAAGGAGCGCAACGGTTATTGCACACGACCCAATACATGCGACCGTACACATTACAAATGTGGATATTTTCTAAACTAATGTATATCAAATGGTGTATGTAAACCACGTTGCGCATGTTGGGTTCCACATTGCACGTGTTTGGTTTCTCTTTTAAATAATTTGTTTAGAAAGTTTAAAAAAGGTAAAGGATTTAGATTTTAAAATTCATAATTCCTAAAATCAATGAATTTGAAATCTCTTGATTTCAAATCTATTAATTTAGAATTCAAATCCAAATCCAAATCCAAATTCAAGTTCCCAAACTCAATCTTAGGGTTTGTGTCCAACACTACTTAATATAAAAGGAAAAACCTAAATACGTTTCAATAGTTTTTAGAAGACTTGTGAGTTACTCCTGTGAGATTTGTGAGATATCTGTAGCATTCTAACACAATAAGCATCTACAAGAAAAAATATCTATATCCAAGAACTGGTGGAATAAGTTGCTACATACAAGATCATTCATAGTTGATGATTTAAAGCTTTGAGTGGAATCTCAGAGTAACAAACGGGGCTATTTGTGTTCAACAAATTCAAATAGAAGAGTCCATAGATTCAGAGTTGTATGCATGTGGTCACGTGAGTAAGTACTACAAGCGATAGCTTTAGATTTAAGGAAAAATCTAATGTAAAACTTTCATTCTATCATAGAGAATTTGTTGTCTTAAGGATAGTTTAGGTTAAATCCTCCCTAAGTTTTTTTACCTTGAAACTGTTGGTTTTATTGGTTTTCTTGGGGCATATATCGCTTGTCATCTTTACTTTCTACATTAAGTGATATGCTTGTTTATGTTTAACCTAGATTTGAATAATAAACTTAAGTATCAACTTGTTTAATTAATTAGGTTAAACAATCTAAGTATACAAGGGTCTAAATGAACTAACACTTGAAATAAACTAATAATCATGGGTTGAATGGAAATGATTAAGTTGAAATGATCTCAATGCACTGTTTGAAAATAATTCAAAGGAACTGCTAGTCTTGATAGTCTTCATACAGATCTTGAGAATCTTGAAATAAAGCCAAGGAACAGGGGAGTTTGCGGATTCTTCTTCATCATATGCTGCTTCTAATAAATGTTTGTTATATTCTTTTTTGGACTCTACTAATACAAATTTAGATTACTCTTGACTCTTTTGAAGGAGAAACTGGTTTTGGGAAACTAATTCTTCTTTTATTTTAGCTTTAACATTGACATCTCTATATCTTGGCCACCATCTAACTGTTGTTTTCTAACGACATATTTTGTTTGTGATTGTTGGAAGAAATCATAATCCCATCTTATTATCAAGGGAGTTTGTAGCGGATACAATAGACTAATAATTTTGCAAAATTGAAAAAAGTGTGGAGGAATTGGATAATGTTTTCCAAATATTTAAAATCATTATGCATAGAAAGAGGGTAGCATTTCCAATTCAGCTCCAAAATATGACCACCACTTATTATACCATTAAGGAAGAAATGTAATTTTAAGGTTGAATTTAATCAACTATTTTGTTGGCTTTATTCTGTGCCAATTTGCTTGTAATTCAACATTTAGAAACTCTATATTTATGTGAGAATCGTGTAAGGATAGTGTGTAAGAGAGTGTGAAGAAAAGCTTAAGAGTGTGCACTCAACAGGGCCTCGCGACTAGATCTCACGACTGGCTCATGGCTGGTAAGTCGCCAACGAAGGCACACATGTGAAGCATGCAGAAGAGCTGAAGAGTCACGCCAGCTGGAGCATTACAGAACAAAACTTCCAGTCTAATCATTATGTTAGCTCGCGACTCAGTCAAGTCATCAAACCACTCTATTTAGGAAAAACTAACATTTCGCATTCCAAACACACACCAGTATAAATACCCCTTATACCCACATATTGTAGAGAGCTTCTAGAAAGAATTTTAAAAGAGAAATCCTAAAGAAAAACAAGATTGATTCATCCACAATCTTCATCCTCGATTCTCCATATTCCTCTACTCTCACCCTCTCCATTATTACATCCTTGAGAAGTACATTTAGCCAAATCTTTTTCTCACCATACCTATATCTATAAAAAGGTTATTTGGCGCTTAGGAAGCAATTAGGAAGGGACCAATTGATATTGGTTGATGCTATGAGCTATAGTGGAATCCGGTAAGCTAGAAAAGACAGGTTCGGCGTAACCTCATTGGAGTAAGAAGCTTGAAGGGCTTAGATACACTGGGTAGACTAGGCTTGGAGGGCCTTCTGCTATTCATATATCCCAATTTCATTCTCTAGTGGATTATTGACCGCTTGGAGGACAGCGGAGAGATTTTACACCGAGGACTTCAGTTTTCTCTTTGATAACACATCGCTGTGTTATTTTTGTGTTTACATCTCTCTTCCCTTAATCTTTGCCATTTAATTTCTGTTGTGGTTGTAGTTCTACTTGGTTTAGATTATTTTATCAATTCTGTTTTAACTTATTTTCATATTTCGCACATACATTGTTTGATAATAAGCTTGAATTGGTAATTTGTAATTTGGGAGTCTAAACGTTCAAGGTGTTTTACACACTAAATTGAACATTCAATTGGTATCAGAGTGGGTACACTTGTTGGTTTAAATACCTAAGTGTGATCCTTGACCCCTTGTGCTTGTTACCATGGATAGTGCTTGTATGCTTCTATACATGTGTTGGATGTTATTAAATGTAACATGCCACATGTTTGTGAAAATGCCTCTATGAGTGATAATTCTCATAATTGTAATGCTATGTTACATGAAACTTTAGGTGTTGTTGATATTCCTAACATCAAACTCTTGAAGAAAAATGCTAGGAAGTTTCATAAGAATTTAAGCAAGTTATTTTGTGAAAATGATAATTTGATTGCTAAGCTCAATGAATCCAACAAATTGGTTGAGAAATATAAGAAACTTGCTGAAAATTCTCTTGAAAAGCTGAAAGAGTTTAAATGTTTGAATATGGACTTGCATGCTAAACTTGTTTTGTCTAACAAACTTGTTGATAAACTAAAATGTGAAAATGAATCTCTTAAGATGCATGCCAAGTATTTGATTTCTGAACCTATTGCTAAAAATGATAAAAATATTTGTTGTAATCATATTGTGGTACCCGATTTTGTGCCTATTGTGTGTTCTACCACAAAAGACAAATCGGCGTACATTCCTCCACATAAAAGAAATCAAAAGGTGAAGAGAAAAGTTGTTAAGTCAAAGCCTCCGTTTAGGTCTCAACCTAGGGCTTTTGATGGATCTAAGTTTATTCCAACTTGCCACCATTGTGGTGTGATTGGTCATATTAGACCTCAATGTCATAAGTTGAAGAGAGAACAAAACCATGTTGCTAGATCTCTTCCCAAAAAAATCTAGTGGACTTAAATACATTGTTTGTCACCATCGTGGTACTTTTGGTCATCTAAAACCTCATTACTTTAAGTTTCATGCTCTCAAAAGAATCAAAAGAAAAAAGAAACTTGAGTTTCTTAGAAGTTGTGCTAAGAAGGGTAAACCGGTTTTGAGTGAATATAACATGTTATTAAAGAAAATGTTTAATGCTTTTAACTCCTTGTCTATATGCATCTCCGGTTATCATTCTTCCAATCCTCGTCTCACTTCTCATGAGACACTCATTCCAAACAATCGATCTGTTTGGATGAGGAAAGGTTCCTATTATTGAGTCTTTCCTCTTTTGGTCCTTAATCTAATTCTTTCGATCTTTGTAGGACCCTTCATATATTATATGTCATCTCTTCATGCATTTTGTGCATTTTGCATTTATTTGTATGCATTATTTTTGTTTTTTATCTTACTTTTATGTTTTAGTTTTGTGTGAATAAAAAGTCCAAAACCACATAAAAAGTGAAAATTTTAAAAAGTTTGATCGTATATATTTGTGCACATATCACATGTGAGTTTGGCCTAGTACATTCGTACAAATGACTTAATGCATTTATGAGCTTAGCTTATTTTGTATGCACATCTATCTTTGTGGGAAAAATCTTGACATCTATGTGTGATTGTTGTGAATCGATCTTCAAGCTTGCCATGAATGATTAGTCAATAGTCATGTTGGTTTTGATACATGCGTAGACTTGTGCCTATATATATCTTCTCACTCTTTTATATTTTTTTGCTTAAAGAGTTCAACCAATATAAATCTCAAAATGAAAAGAGATAATGAACTGCAAAAACCGTCACACATACTAGTATTCGACTAGGAAAAAGAGAAAGCGACTTATATGAAAATGTATGATACCCAAAAAGTCAAAGGCTTGCTCATCAAATTGAAATATCAAAAATTCCAAGCATTGATCTCAAAATGAGATGTATTGATTCAAAATGACCAAATATTATGAATTGTAAAGAAGCCAAATGAAAATTTTCAAAAATATGTAATCATTTTCTTGTAGAAGGTAATATATATTCATTTCTATAATTGAGATAGATCACTTGACTTAGTACTAGTTGTGTATGACTTGATTGAATTAATCATTAAAGTTTCACTCTAAATAAAGGACTATTCCACATTTGATACACACACACAACACACATGTCTAATGTTCAATAAATGCTTTATTCATTTGTTAGATCGCACTTGTTTAAATATGGTATGTGTGTGTGTACTCAACTATATATGGATCAATTCAAAAAGATTTTTGATCATTTTATATGTATTTGGAAGTGATTTTTATCACTCTTTGTGTTCATATTTAGTGCTTACTTTGTTTTTCATTGTTTAAACATGTTATGTATTGAAAAATAGGTGTCAGAGGTTTTCGCAACTCACAAAAATTTTCGCGACTCATCTCGCTACTTGCTAGTCACGAAACCCCAATTGCAAGTTCATCCAAAAGTTTTCGCAACTCACTTGCGACTCGCGAAAATTTTTGCAGCTCGCTTCGCGAATCGCCCAGTCACGAAACGCTCAGAAATAGCTTTTTAAAGAGCTTTTCGTGAGAAACCTATTTTAAATATCTCTCATCCTCTCTTAAACCCCTCTTTCAATATTTTTACATCAAAACTCAATCAATTTGAATGGTTTTTCATTTCATTTACATCTCTATGGTATTTTTTAACTCTTTTCATTGATTTGGATTTTTAGATGGAAAGTTTTGTGCTCTTTTTTGGGATTTTCATCATAGGGGTTGGGAAAACTTAATTTCTGTCAAATTTTTGTATAGAATTGGCTTCTTTTGATGATTTGCTTTGGATGTTGGCCCCTTGTGACAAAAAGAACAGTATTAAGGGTGGATTTCATGATATTCATGCATTGTTTTACATTGTTGTTCATAGTATGCACGTTAGGCATTTGATAAAGTGCTTCTTAGGCATTTTCTCACTTGTTTGAACTCTAATGAGTACCAAACTTAGGGGTTTCTCATATTTCCTCATTAGGAACATGTTTGGTTCATTAGTTGTGTATTTAACACACATTGCCCCATATGTGCATTTTCCATACTTTGGTCATGCATTGCACATTGCCACCTCTTGCACACATCTTTGCTACCCCTATCATGCATTGGTCTATATCTTGTTTCTTCATCCTACCATGTCATGTTTACCTTATGCTTTGTAGCATTTTGTTTTGTCTTAGGTTTGAGCATTATTTTCTCATTTATTTTGCACCCTTCATGCATCTTTCTCCTTGTTCATACCTTCATCTCTTGCCATCATTTCTCCTTATCCCTTTATCTATTTGGGTCAAAAAAGGGGGAGAGTATACTTTAGTGTAGTATACCAAAGAGTTTTGTTATTTCTATATGACTCTTGTGCACATTCTTAGGATGAGAAATTTTATTCCTTATGCACATTTGTAGAGGGAGAGATATTCCATAGGGGAGATGCATATACCAAGGGAGAGAAGACATTGTGTTAATAACAAAATTTTGTTTTTTTTATATTTTTTTATGTTTGTTTTCTTGTTTGCTTTATGATGCTTTGAGTTATGTTTAGTATCTATGCTCTGCTGTTCTCACTGCATCATGTTTATATGTTGGACATGCATACATCCTTATGCTATTGTACTTCATTGAATGCATGTTCAGATGATCATTTGCTATGCTATGTGATCATTGTAGTCATTTTTATATGACTGTTTTGGTGTATGATCAAGTTGCTCACATGTTTCACATCATGTTTACTTGATCGCAATTTACTTGTTACATTATACTTGTCCGTTTATTACTTGCTTTACCTTGAGGGTCTAATGTGTTTTATGCAAGTGTTTCAGGTTACAAGTATATATGTTCCAAGTTCATCATATCTCCTATGATTCATGATAGGGAAAGTGATATGATATGAGAAGTACTTTATATTTTGTACCCATGCTTTGTAGCTTAGTGCTTGTTGATAATGTTATGCATTTCTTTAAGTACATCACTTTTGTGCCCTTATTGGATTTTTATCCTTAATACAATTACCTTGAGTTATTGTATTTGTTGAGTGTTGGACATGCAAATGATACTTTGCATTGAGCTTATTAGCTTGCATGTCCAGATGTTCATTCCATATGTGAATGTTCATTGTGGTCACTATTTATAATGATTGTTCGTTTTTTGTCAAGTTATGCTTTATTACTTTAATCTATATTGCTTGATCACATTGTGCTTGCTTCATATGCATTACAAGTTTTCTGCATACAATGATTATATTGTGTTGTTGTTTTTTAGGAGATACTTATACTTATGGTTCAAAAACTACACAAATTCTAGAGTTAGGTGTTCATTCTATATGTGAATGCTCATTGTGGTCACTATTTATAGTGATTATTCATTTTTTGTCAAACCATGCTTTATTGCTTTAATCTATATTACTTGATCACATTGTACTTGTTTCATATGCATTACAAGTTTTCTGCATACAATGATTATATTGTATTGTTTTTTAGGAGATACTTGTACTTATGGTTCAAGAACTACACAGATTCTAGAGTTAGGTGTGAGTGAGTTTTGATCAACTATTCCCAACTCACATGTTAAGTCTAGAGTTTGTTTAGAATTTTGTCACAGAATAGTTAAAGAGAAAAATTGTAAGGTTGAATTTAATCAACCATTTTGTTGGCTTTATTTCGTGCCAATTTGCTTGTAATTCAGCATTTAGAAACCCTATATTTAGGTGGGAATCAAGTAAGGGTAATGTGTGAGAAAATGTGAAGAAAAGCTCAAGAGTGTGCACTCAGCAAGGCCCCGCGACTGGTAAGTCGCCAAAGGAGGCACACGAGTGAAGCATGCAAAGGAGCTGAAAAGTCACGCCAGCTGGAGCACTACAGGACAAAATTTCCAGTCTAGCCATTCTGTTAGCTCGCGACTCAGTCAAGTCACGAGACCAAGTCGTCAGACCACTCTATTTGGGAAAAACTGACATTTTGTATTCCAAACACACACCAGTATAAATACCCTTTATACCCACGTATTGTAGAGAGCTTCTAGAGAGAATTTTGAGAGAGAAACCCTAAAGAAAAACAAGATTGACTCATCCACAATCTTCATCCTTGATTCTCCAAATTCTTCTACTCTCATCCTCTTCATTGTTATATCCTTGAGAGGTACATTTAATCAAATCCTTTTCTCACCATACCTATATCTGTGAGAATGTTATTTGGTGCTTAAAGAGCAGTTAGGAAGGGATCAATTGATATTGGTTGATGCTATGAGCTATAGCAGAATCCGGTAAGCTAGAGAAGACAAAAGTTTGGTGTAACCTCGTTGGAGCAAAAAGCTTGGAGGGCTTAGATACACTAGGTAGATTAGGCTTGGAGGTCTTCTGCTGTTTATGTATCCTAACTTTATTCTCTAATGGATTATTGACCGCTTGAAGGGCGGCAGAGAGGTTTTACGCCGAGGACTTCAATTTCCTCTTCGATAACATATCACTCTGTTGTCTTTGTGTTTACATCTCTCTTCTCTAAATTTTTGCCATTTAATTTCTGCTGTGCTTGTGGTTTTATTTGGTTTAGATTATTTTATCAATTCTATTTTAGTTTATTTTCATATTCCGCATATACATTATTTGACAATAAGCTTGAATTGGTAATTTGTAATTTGGGGGTCTAAACATTCAAGGTGTTTTACACAATAAAATTGAACATTCAGTAATTTTTTGTAACGGTCAAAAAAAAAAAGCCAAGAATGTTGATTGCTTTTTTTTTTTTTTATACTTTTTTTTGAGATATTGTTTACCTTGTTGTTTCCTGCTTTAATGCTCTACTCACAAGCACCATAATAAGAAACATGTATGTGGGTCATGAAGGCATGGAGAACAATTTGGATAAGTCCTAAACAAGATCCTAGAGGTATGTACTCATTTTGTTTCTCAAAAGAAATGGAAAAATAGTCAAACAATAAGGCAAACTAAGCGCAACAATTTGGGAAGAAATGGGAGTGGTGGAGGGAGAAGAGTTGGGGGGGGGGGGGGGGGGAGGGGTACTAATTTTAATTTGTAGAGTTCATCAACCAGTCAAACTATATGGCAAAATACTCCAAAATCTAAAAAATGACCAAAATACTCCAAAACCTAAAAAACTATCAAAATGCCTCCGAAACTTTAAAATTACCAAAACACTTCCAAAATCTAGAAATTGCCGAAATAGCCCCAAAATCTAAAAATTACTGAAAAACTCCTAAAACTTAAAAAGTGACAAAAATGTCCCTGTAACGTAAAAAATGACTGAGATACCCTTAGAAATTAAAGAATGACCAAAATAACCCCGAAACCTAAAAAATTATCAAAATTCCCTCAAATCTTACAAAATGACTGAAATGTTCTTAGAACCTTTGATTTGATGAAAATTCCCTTGAAACATCCAAAATATGCCAAAACTCTATTTTGGTAATTTAAGAGGTTTCAACTGTATTTTGGTCGTCTTACATGTTTAGGGGTATTTTGGTCACTTTAAAATTTTCAAGGGTATTTTGGTTATTTTAGATATTTTGAGGGGGATTTTGGTCTTCTTATAAGTTTCGAGGTATTTTGGTAATTTTAGAGGTTTGGGATTATTTTTAGTCATTTTAGAGGTTTTAGGTGTATTTTAGTCATTTTAAAGGTTTAGAGGTATTTTTGTCATTTTATAGGTTTAAGGATATTTTGGTCATTTTTTAGATTTAGGGTGTATTTTTATCATCATATAGGTTTTAAGGGCATTTTTTCATTTTATAGGTTTTGGGGGTATTTTGGTCATTTTATAGGTTTCAGAGGTATTTCAGTCATTTTCTAAGTTTCGGGGTATTTCAGTCATTTTTTAGGTTTAGGAGATATTTTAGTAATTTTTAAGTTTCAAGGGTATTTCAGTCAATTTTTAGGTTTCAGGAATATTTCGGTCATTTTCAAGGTTTATGGGGTATTTTGGTAATTTATATGTTTCGAGGGTATTTTGGTAAAATTTTAGGTTTCGGGGGTATTTTGGACATTTTGTAGGTTTCATGGGTACTTTGGTCATTTTTTAGGTTTCAGGAGTATTTCAGTAATTTTTTTAGGTTTATGGGGTATTTTGATAATTTTCAGTGGTTTTTTAGCATATTTGGTGATTTCGAGGGTATTTTGCTCATTTTATAGGTTTCATGGGTATTTTGCTCATTTTAGAGATTTTGCTCATTTTGGTCATTTTAGTGGTTTTTTAGCATAATTGGCGATTTTAGAAATATCAAGGGTATTTTGGTCATTTTAGATATTTTGAAGATATTTTAGTCATTTTACAGTTTTTTCTCTTTTTGAGCATATTTGGTGATTTTATAGAAATCAGGTTTGGATAGGGTATGGATATCTATGGATAAACAAATTGGGTAATAATTGGGTATGGATACTAATTAGGTAAGGTAATCGGATATACATGGATAAATTAATTGGGTGGAATGTGGGTACACCCTACCTATACTCTACCCATGGCCATCCCTCACATAAGTGCTTCTTAAAAATCCTTAACTTGACTTTAAAAGACTATGGAGTGAGGAACCCTCTCAACATATCATAGTAGTATGACAATTTTTCAATGAACTAAAATTTAAATCATTATTTCATAATAACAACACATCATCATATTGTGATAGCTTTACTATTATATTGCAACCGGTGGATGGCCATGTCCTACACCAGGGCTATGACCAGGAGTTGTTGGGCGAAAGACCATGTCACTATTTTGGTTTTTGAAGTATTTTTTTTTTTATCTTGTTTCTTTGTTCTTTAATTAAGAGATAGTGAGGTAAATGCTTAACGTTGCTTCAGAATCGATAATTGTTCTCACACATTCGTTAATATACCATTACTACACACAATGTCCATAATTTTAGGCATGATGTCTATGGGCACAACGGGAGAGTACGCCTCAACCAAGTGGACTAAGGCAGAGAAAAAGATAAATGGAGCTGCCATCTTATTTTATGGTCTAAGAACCATGTATATAGTGCCCTTACATGGAAAGACTGATCTTTCTAACAGAGTACAAGTTCGGAGTTTAGGTATGGCTTGGGAAGGTGTTAGGCACTCAAGACCGCCCGACCCGTAGGTCAACTTCTACTCATTGTGTCTTATGTCTTAATCTCATTAAAGGCATGTTCAATATTGCATCTTAAAATCAAACACACACTAACATACAACATGGCATCAATCATCACAAAACCCTAACATACATCTTGTCCTATCTCACACCCTAACATCACATCTCATATTTCATCGAAGGCAGCAACATATATGTATCAAATCAAGACAGAAACAGAGGCATGGTAAGATTAAACAAACATGTGATTGCATCTAAGCATCATCCTAACAAGCATACTCATACTCATCATCAAATCCATAACCTAAAAGCCCTACCCTTCATCTAGCAATATGTATCCAAGGGCAGCAAAACACATCACAAAACAGCAATATCGACAAGGTATTAACATCAAGCATATCTCAAACATCTAAGCATAGTATCAAAGCATCAAACAAACATATTCATCATCCAAAATGCATGTTCATGTGAATGCATGACTTACCTCACTTACCTTACTGCACCACAACACCTATGCATCAATGCATGGACATATGAATATGTGTCGAGGAAATCCTAATCTAACATGTCAAAGGCAAACGAACAAATAAACAAAGAGACAGAAACATATACATGTGAAAATAAACTAGAACAGAGACATATTAGACAAATAAAATAAAGAAACTAAAGCAAAAAATGTTGAATTAAGGTTTCTAGGCTTAAGTATGCATATACCTACATAGGGCCTGCATACGCAGCCCAATTGTATGCGTACGCATACTTTGAGTATGCGTACACATGCAAAAAGCATGCGTATGCATACACGTCCAAAACGCTAACCCAAAAACAGCAAGAACAAAAAAGGAACAAAAATTTAAAATGATAAATCTAACAACCTAACATGCCTTAAATCGTAAACAAAGAAAGCCTAAACCTAAATAAACGTGTTATATCACAAATAAACTAGAAAAACAAAAATTAAAGCAAGAAATTAAAAAGAAAAGACTTAGGACATATACCTCAAATATAAAACTCCTTGTCTTGATTTTGACAATTCCCCTCAATTAAATCTATTCACAATCAAATACAAAAATGATTAGTAATCTTAAAACTCAAAGTTCAAGGCCAGAAAAAGCCTTAATTAAAAAATATTGACATGAGAATGTTTAGTGAAAAACTCCCTCTTTGATTCACTATTTCTAGAGAATCTTAAGTTTTCCCTTAGGATTTTCTGTGTGTTTTGAAAATGTACCATGTATTAGGGGTGTGCACGGTTCAATCAGTGCGGTTTTTTTCAAAATTTATCATTGAACCGAAAAGGATCAGTTTTCCATAACCAAAACCAATGCATACCACCAAGGATCGGTTTTCCCACCTCCAGCAATGCGGTTTTTTACGGTCGGTTTCATCAATTTTATCAGTTTGAAATATTAAAAAAATGTTAGTCATTACTCAATCACAATCAAGTTCAATAGTAACAATAATATAATAATTTTTTTGACCAAATAAATACTTTACAAAGAATGAATCTTATCAGAAATATAATTTATATTTTATATTATCAATATCTTAAGTTAAGTTAGTATCAGTGCTTTAGCGGGGAAAAAAAAATACCAGTGCAATCTAGTTGTAAAGTGTAATCCATGTAAACCACAAAAGCTTAGATATTTTCATCAACTTCAATGAAACACACTTTAGTAAACAGAGTACTCTTTGCTCAAAAAAAAAAAAAAAGAAAAAAAAAAAGAAGAAGAAGTAAACAGAGTACTCAAAATCACAAGACAGTATTATGTAGACCAAAAAAAAAATACATGGAGATAACTGCACAATCATAGAGAGAGTGAGAGATTTGTACTGTACCACTTAGAGCTTTGCAGATAGAAAGGGCTAAAAGCGGATTTGCACAAAATTGGGGCAGATTTGAGTAGACAACTAAAGGCTCAGGTAAAAAAAAAAAAAAAAAAAAAAAGATGCGGTTGTAGCGTAAGGAAGATTTCTTTCTAGTTATTTACTAAGAATGTTTTTATCCTTTTCCTTTATTTCTATCTCTATATATGAATTGGTCGGTATGGTTTGAGGGTCGGTTTCAAAAATCAACTCCAACTGTGTAACCGCACTAGTGTCGGAAGGGTCATCAGGTTCCATTCACCGACATTGTCTCTTTCAGTCGGCCCAAAGTTCAGTGCGGTTTGGTCGGTGAGGCTCGATTTTGTCAATGAGATTCAGTCACTACTCACCCTTACCATGTATAGCTTTTTATATTGAAAAAATGGGGGTTTGGAACGGCTCCCAAACGATGTGAGATTCATTCCAAACATCAACTTTAATGCAAAAAACTTATCTTTTATAGTTTCTAGAACCCTAGCATGCATACGCATGCCCGTGTATGTGTACGCATGCATAAAGCTCGCATACGCAAGTTTGGGGCATGCGTACGCATACGTGTGTCTACGTACGCATGCCCTATGGTTTCTGTGGCCTTTATTTTCTAAAAATAGTTTTATTTAGCTCATAAAAAAGTTATATTTTCCCTAAAAACCTTTCTCAAGTCAATTTAAATCTGATCAAACCATAAACCAACCTTGGGGCTTTAGAATTTTTCCATCATTGGGGAACTGAGGCCTGAGTCGTAAGGGGTACAAAATGTAAGCTTGAATGATGTAAAGAAGTCTCCAATGCATGCCTTGGATGCACATCTCTACAGCAGATATTTCAGAAAGTCTATCCTTGCAATCTAGACTCAAAGAACGCCACCGATTGATATAATCAACGACGGGCTCATCTTTCCACTATTTGGTATTAGTAAGCTCCATCATACTCACCGCACCTTGGGCTGTAGAATCGGTTGAGAAACTCTCTTTCAAGTTGTTCCCAACTATCGATTGACTCGGGTTCTAAGTCTGTATACCAATCAAAGGCATTCCCTTTCAGTGAACAGACAAATTCCTTTACAAAGAGGCCTTCTTGAGTCCCTGCATTCTCACAGGTTTCTACAAAGTGAGCCACGTGTTGCTTAGGGTTTCCTTTGCCATCAAATTGCAAGAACTTGAGGGGTTGATACCTATTTGGCATCCTCATATTATTGATGCGCTTTGTATAGGGCTTCGAATATATGAGAGAACTTGTAGAAGAACCTTCATATTGTGCTCGAATAGTGTTTGTTATCATGTCCTACAATTGTTAGGCAAATATCGAGGCTATTGAGGTGGAATTTTCATGTTGAGAAGTGCCTTCACCTCGTTTTCCCTTATCAACCCTAGCATTTTCTCCTTTCAAGGTAAAGCCAAGTGGGTGCTCAAGGCCAAGACTTGATTCAGCCGAATCTTGTACCTCCAACTTATTCATTAGGGTTGCAATTTTGACGTCATTTTCTTCAAGTGCTTTGGTGAGAAGGATGACCCTTTGCTTCATTTCAGCCATCTTTTCCTCCATGGTAGAGGTGTTAGTCATCATCACCGGCATGACCTCTAGATATGATGGAGAAAATAATGAAATAGGATGAGTCAAATGTACTTCATTCCTTAAGTTTCTCATCACGGGTGAAGAGTTGATAGAAAAGGTCTTTGTTGGGGATGATTCTTTATTGATCTCCAAATCGTTTGAGACAAATGAATCCTTAGTGGTAGCTTTCCTATTTGCAAGAAAGTCTAGAGAAATGTAGTATGAAGCTCGCCCTCTTTGGTTTGTTGGGGTGGAAGTCGATCAAGAGCTTTGGATCGACTGCGAGTGATTGGGCCGACATAATCATCAGCACTGGAAGCATCAACTACTGATTTTCGGACATTCTTGATAGAGGCCATTGAAGCTAGTAGCAAAATGATGTTGAGTTTCTTTTGAAGGAGAAAGAGATGAGAGGCAGAAATGTCCCACCGGGCGTGCCAGAATATGTAGACGACTAAATTTCTAGTTTGAAATAAATCAAACAAGTAAAATAGTTTCACAAATGTGGATTTGTATTGATGATTGTGTGGTACAATTCTCTAAAATTACAAAAGAGTTATCCTCTGATTCGATTTCCTAGAAAGACTTATTGATGGGATTTGTGGTAATATGATTTTGACTTGAACACAAAATATCCTTCAATTCGGTTGAGGAATGAATCGAAGATTGTTGAAACAAAATTACACTGAATCTCTGGCTATGAGCTTGTTAGAAATCCTTTGCTCTTCACATTCTTCTTGTTCTTCGTGTGTTCTTCGTCTTTGAAGGTTTGTGGTGGAAGTACTTCGGGGCCTTAGGGGCTTAAATCCGTAGAGCTTCATTGATTTGTGATTTATTGATGTTTTTGGAGGCTTTTAAGCTTAATTCCAGCAAACTTTAGGATCTAGGAAGATGATTTGGATGATTTCTCTTCGAATGTTCTTCGTATTCGAAATTGAAGTTCTTGAAGTTCTTGGAGGCTTTAGGGCTTGGTTCCGGCAGAGCTTCTGGACTTCTGAGTGCTTCAGATGGCTTGTTGTCCTCTTAAATGTCTTTGGAAGGCTTCTATTTATAGGAGTTTGGGGGTGGGTGAGCAACGCGTGGCAGATTCTGATTGGTGACACATGTTACAGCCTGATTGGTCCACTTATGTCATCACTTACACGTGCAAGGCTGATTATCTCATCGCTTACACGTGCGAGGTTGCTTATATCATCCCTTACATATGCTGATGCGTGATTGGTTTTTGCATGACACTTGGCAAATTTTTGTTGGTTTCTAAGTAGTGATAGCAAAACCTATCAGCAATATGTGAAACTTTATAATTGGTTATATTTTGTGAACTTGGTAGTGTGACGTGTCAGCTTGTAATAGGTTGAGAATTTTTCTTCTCTACATGGACACTAAGGTTTTTCTCAGGCCCACCACTCCATCCCTCGAGAGTGTCTTGGTGATGCGTGTATGACGTGTGTTCAATGTGTGACATTAAGGTGATGTGTGTGAGAGTCAGTCTATTTATTTTTATTTTTCTATTTTTTTAGGAATCGTCATAAACCATTGGCTTCTAAGGTGTGATTAGTTACTTATATCTAATTTATTTTATTTTCTTGATTAACTAGGGAATTCCCTAATGGCTTCTAAGCTAAAAGGAAGAAAAATTCTCAAACAAAAGAATTGAACTTAGAAGCTCAGTTTCGTGTGAAGAAGGTGTTAGACACCCCACAACATCTACATCTATCTTTAGGATAGTAACTTGTTTTAATTCATTCCTAGTGGATCACTATTTTGGAATATAACTAAGACATTTGGGACTTGTTTTTTTAGAAAGAAATTTTACTTATAAGTAGCATGTGTGAAAAAGATATTAGGGTAAACTACGTAAATGGTCCATATCTTTTACATCATATGTCAATTTAGTCCCAAACTTTTTAATTGTGTTAATTTAGTCTCTAACATTTTAATACCATGTCATTTTGGTCCCTGTCATTATCCCTTGGATAGAAAATTTTGATGTGTCAAACAGAATAATAAAAAAATTAATTTACTTGCCACATCAACTACCAACTGTACAAGCACATCATATTAAAATTATAAATAAATAAAGTGTTGGTCTCACATGATATTGGGCTTAGGGAAAAAAATATCTCTCATTCTCATGCTCATCTCTATCCCTAATACTTAACTCTCTCAGCTAAAGTAGAAGTTACAAACAGCGACAGCAAGGTTCAGCGATGAGGACCAACAACTGGGTTTTCTCATCACCGGTAGAATGTTCAACACTCTCTCTCTCTCTTTCTCTGTTTTGTTACTGTCCAAAATATCAGAGATGAACATAAGCGAGTATCTGCTACAAATCATTTTGGAAACTCCAAGTAAAAGTATTGAATCAAATGAAAACTTATTAGAATTAAGAAAATGTAAAGATGTTTGTGGTGAAATAAAATCATATTAATTTCGTGGGAAAAGAAGGCTTGCTGAATATTAAGTAGAATTTGACAATAGACCATGTCTACCAAGTTATTTTTAGCCAATTCAACTAGCTATTTCATATATGGGATTCAACTAGTGACATCCTAATTTTGAAATTTTATGGAGCATATCGTGTTAACAGTTAGCAATGTTGCAGATGATCAAAAGAAATGCTCGACCGATCGAATATCATGTTCTGCAAAATTTTAATCAAGCCCAAAGCCCATGAAAACATTTACATTTTATTAAAATATCAATTTTTTTAATTATTTCACTTTCTTCATACACAACAACCATCCACTCTTTCTTCTTCCTCAATATACATGAAGAAAAAAAATTAGATATAAAATTAATAGTGGCAGTATAAATTTACACAGTTATTGTAACAAATGTATTTTTATACAATTTTGCATGGCCAAAAGTGGGTGAATTTCGAACTTGATTGGCTAAAGTATAATTTTCTTTTTCTATTATACAAGTACTAATACTAGTGCTCTCACCTCTCATATCTTATTTGCTAGTTGGGAAAGAAGGATTCGCATTTTAGTTCTCATTCTTAAGAAAATTGTGTCATTAAATTACAAGATACTTGATCATCTTCCCTTTAGAATTTAGAATTAAATCCTGCATTGTCTTTCCCATTTTAGGATGAGATGTCGAAAGCATTAATGGCGCTATTCTCTGCTTGTCCATTTGTGGATGAGATGTCCAGAGATCTCTAATGACACTATTTCCCTCTTTGTCCATTTGTAGGTGAGGATAGGAATGAGATACAGCCAGCACTTACCACTTAATCCCACATGCAAACCTACCGTGGGATCCATAACTCTGCATCTTCAATTTCAGAACTCATTTTTTTAAAGTCAAGAGTAAACCTTTAAGGAACTTTCAAAGAAGAAACTTGGAGCCTTGGCATCCGCAATTGGGGGAACAAACAAAATCAATGCCTTTGATTATTCCTTTCTCTTTCTTTCTTCTTTTTCAGATTTGAGTTCTTCCTTTCCAAGTCACTGGCCCCACTGAACTCCCAAGAGTAAAGGGTATGCCAATTCATTTTCGAATTGAATCCCTTCTAGTTTTAAATGTAGAAAAAGAAATTGTACCACATGAAAGGAAAATTACAATTGCAAAAATTAATATATCCACCTCAAAACTCCAATTAAGCTTTCATCAAACATCACGAAGAACCTCTAAGCATTATAAAATGTCTCTTCTCAATAAGAGAATCACATTCTTATCTTCAGATTAATAATAATAAAAACCAGAAACACCCACGTAAACCTGTCTTTTGCTTTTATTTTGATTCTTCTACCATATCCTAAACAACTTGCCCCACTCTTACGCGCACACAGAAATCTCCATACAGGCAATGAAGTTGACCAACTCTATGTCAAATTGTTTGATTTCCAAGGCTTCACTTATAATCCAAGGTCGTCTAAATACTGGTATCTCTCCTTCAAAGCAATGAGAGACTTCTTAGGAAGGAAATCCCAACTACCACAAAGGAAGGAACCCGAGAAAAGGGAGGACCAATTACACCAACGTGAGACTATATTTTCCTTTCCTTTGAGTAAGTTCCAAGCCTTGTTGCCTGTTTTCTCTACTTTCAAGCCACCTCCCAAAGAGCACAGTCCCCCCTATGGAGAAACACCAATATGGCTTTGCATTAAGTTTCTCCATTGTTGTTTCCCTTGGTCTTGCTTCCTTCCTATCGTGTATAGCTGCTGAGTTAAAGAGAACAAAGGTAGCGGTTAACAAAGTCATTGGTTCACATGTAATGCATTTGTGTTTTTTTTTTTTTTTTTTTTTTATGCGAATGGTTTCGTGTCTTTTTTGTGTGTTTTGTAGATCAAGGATATCAAGTTGGATGGAAAACTGTGTTACTTGCCAGGAAGTCATGCATTTGGGTTCGGAATTGCAGCTTTGGTCTGTTTGCTTACTGCTCAAATAATCGGTAATCTGATCATTTGCATGAATTCTTGTTCAAGGGAGGAGAGAAACGACTGCAAGACAAGAAGACCGAGGACTGCCTCAATCCTCCTGTCAATTTCATGGTAGGTGATCAATCTTTGGCAAAACTGGCGTTTCTTTACAGTTTTCTAGTCATACATTGCTATCACATACTGTTCCAATGAACACAAATTTGACTCCTACGATACAGGCTACACCTGGTCAAAATGTCACACTTGAACGCTCAATGATTTTTCAAGCATTCTGGCAACCACCTTTGAATGCCATTACCTAATCAGAATTACCTTTTTCTTCTTTTTCCTGCATCCTTTAAACTACATGCCATGTCCACATTCTTTTTCCTGCTACTTCCTATGAACTAAGAGCCACGTGATGTCAACTATGGAATGATGTGTTCTGTGATATGCTGCATGTAGGCAACTTGAAAGACTTTTTTATGATTAAAAAAATTCTAACAAGAACATGGAGAGCTGGAGATGTCTCAGTTTCTTAATCTAATCCGAGATTCAGGCACCTAGAAAAATAATAAGCATTATAAAGAAACATGGTCAGAGTAGAAAATGCTGAACAAGTCTTAAACTAATCCATGTTGCAGGTTGAGCTTTGGATTTGCAGCTATATTAATGAGTGTAGCAATAAGTATGAGCAGAAGCCAGCCCTATGGGGAAGGATGGTTGGACGGCGAATGCTACCTAGTCAAAGACGGCACATATATTGGTTCAGCAATACTAGTGCTAATCACAATAGGTTCAACACTTGGCTCAGCCATCACAACAAAAAGGAAAAGCCAGACCGATAAAGGCCAAAAAATACATGCACAAGAAGGATGAAAAGACAGATAGTGGGAAATATGTGAAAAGATTTTAGAAAACAGAGGTGGATTTCTTCAGGGCAAACTAGGCAAGAGTTTGGGAGACACAGCAATGCCAAATGTAGCAGCAACAGCAGCTAAAGAAGAATGTCGGGCCTCTACCCCTTTGAAGCAACATTTTCTTTTTCAATTGTTCTTGGGGAAGAAAGGTGAATAAAAACAATAACACAACCAACTGTAACCTGCCCCCGCACCCAATGTCAAAAGAAATAATTTCCATCGAAATGAAAGGAAGGCTTCTTTCAAACGTATATCGTCAACGATGGAACCCAGTAGAAAAAATAGATATCTATACTATTACGATACTTTATATTTTCCAATCACACGATTACATGTCTGATAGTGAAACACTTTCTGTATCTATCAATTTGTAAGTAAAGAAGTTCAAATTAAAGTCCAAAATCTGAGTGACCCAAAGTTCTTTTCTTGCAAAATGTTCCCTAAAGTAACAAAAAGTCAACAACCACATGTTATAAAGAAAATAATTCAATGATCTTCAGCTAATATTTTCTTAGGAATTCAATCATCTTTAATCAACCGTTTCCTGTTTGACAAGTGATATAAACAATTAGAGAAAGGGCCACATCAAAAGCCACCAACTCACCCAATTTTGAAAGGCACAGGCTCAGCTCCTAAAGCTCAATTTTTATACATGGTTGATGTGCAGGTAAAGGAACTAATATGATATTCCAATCCAAGGACAATTTGGTCCGACTCTCAACTTGGTAAGCAATATTAAAGCTAGTGACCCCAAAAATGAGTAAAGTGCAGAATGACGACCTAGGCTAAAGCTCAGTTCTTTTAGTCCTCACTAGTAGAGTTCAAGTAAGTGATTGCACTGCCATTTGTAATCCTCTCTAATAGAGTTCAAGTAATTGCATTACCATCATGAGGAAACCACACAAGGAATGACTCCGATGAGAAGGTTAAGCAATTATTCAAAGGATATTTGGGGAGGCAGATGAGGATTTTAGAAAGCTGACACAGGAGGTTGTTTATTGAGTCACTGTATTTATAGATAAGGTTTAAAATGAAATGATTTATTTTTTATTAATAAATACCATTCACACGTCATCTGACTAAATCATTTACCAAACACCCTTTTGTATACGTGACCAAGATTAAGGCACAAATCAATGCGCAAGTCTCTTGAATGTCACCTTAACGTCATTACCTCTACCTTAATCCCTCCAAACCACTGTCCACATGGCAATCTCCACTTCTACCTTAATCCCTCCAAACTAATGTCCACATGGCAGTCTCCAAATGGCAACCTACATGTCTATGCCAAGGTGGAGTAAAGGCTCCAGCATTCTTCCAAGCCGCCTCAATCCAACCCACATTCCTAGGTGTTCTGGGCTCCTATTCAAGAGCATATGGTTTTTCCATTGCTGGTTCCTCCAAGCAAGGCTCAGGGTGCTTCATGGTAAAACCAAGGCAGTACCTTCTAAAAAGGCATGTGCCCTTGCTGCCACTTAGTAATCCCCTATATACAGTAACCACACCCTCTTAACATCAAACAAAAACCGATACATTATCAAATATTCCAACATCAAATTCAGATATTTTTGTAAAAGGTAAGTTTAACACAACCTATTGACGTAGCAATCACAAATCCACCCATGCTTGACCCAACCTAATCCCTCCAATTGCCAACTCCAATCAAAGAATGAAGTGCTGGAGATTAGGATATCCTGTCAACACATTGTGTAATGCTGAAGGACATGTGAGGTACATAAGTTCCAGGATTTAGGCCAAAACAATAGCCCATGAAAGGAAACACTACTACATCCTACTCGACAGAAATTTCCAATGACAATCCAGAGCTTATTTTTTTCTTCCTTTTCTTTCTTTGCATTTTATACCTTTTGTTGTTTATAGAAGTAACCCATACAGGAAACAGTTGACTAATAGGAATCTGCTAATGAGAAACAAGTGGTAAACCTTCCAATATAACAAAGAGGAACTTTAAGAAGCATCTCGTGCTTAAGCCCCTCAACTCAAAAGGACAGTATATGGTTTATCACATATAATTGGGTAAGCAGGCAACCTAGGCTTCCAGAATTCACTCAATTTTGATCTGAAAATTGCAACAGAGTAAATACATTGACCACTGGAAGTATTCATTCGTTACATAGAATCCTAAGATGGCACCAGCCAAAAATAGCAATGGATTAATTACCATGTCATAAAACTGGAAGAGAAGAAAAATAAAAACCTACACATGCAAAAATACACCCATTTCAAATGGATACTTAATGACAAGTGTTATAAGACTAAAGGACAGCAGTTAAGCTCCATAAACCTTGGAATTTGGGTTCCTCTAATCAAGTTGATGCAATTCTAAATATGATTGAGGGAATATAAGAGTTTATGAAAGGAAAACAGAGAGCAAGTTAAGGCTATTTAATTAGCAAGAACATCCCAACTCAATCCCTAAAAGGAGGGAGAAAAGGCACAAACCTTGGCAGAAAATTTATTGATTCTCCACCAAAAAAAAAAAATTCATTAGTCATTAATCCTTAAATAAGACAAAGAATGTTGCCCTAACTAAGACACAACCACAACCATTAATTTAGATCTAATATTATGTCTAAAACTGTCCTATCAGTGGTTGCATGCTTATTCAAAAAGACACATAACAAATTAAAAAGTCACACCACTTACTAAACAAAAACTTTAACAAAAATACTAAGTTTAAAAATAAAAATACTTAAAGAAACAAACTTAATCCTAAAAACTTTCTTTTAACATGCTGCACATCACAAGTGTGCAAATGCAAACAGTAATTTAACTCTGTAGTTAAAATGCGCTTATAGCTCAAAGCCTCAAGGTTTAAGCACTTTGATCAACCAGAGCGAAGCTTGTTTAATGAAGCGCACCTCATGCATACTTATTTGGTGCTTTTTGAAGAAACTTAATGCATGCCTAGGAGCACTTTGTTTTCTTTCTTTCTTTTTTTTAATAAAAAATATATAAATCTTTAAAATTAACCCCTTTAGCTTGATGAGAATGATATAGACAATTGATTTATAGTTATACAAACCCTATTCTTAGGTGTTGTAGTACATAATAATAATTTGGTTTCAAAAAACACAAACAAGGCTAATTTACTATTCTTGTGCTTATTGGCCTTTGCCTTTTTGATATATTTTGATTGAAACGTGCATTTTCTTGATTTTTATCATAGGTGTCACAGCTATGTATTTTTATATAGCATAAGAAAAATATATAAAATGTTAAATTTAAACATTATAAGACTAGATTATTATTATTATATTGTCCATTAATTATTGTTTTCAAACTTACTATATAAAGATTTTAAGGAACTGAAATAACTTATATAAAATTTGATTTCAGAAACTTTGTGCAATTTCACTATCCATTTGAGCTAACAGGCAAAATATATTGCTATTTTGAGTTTATTAACTTTTTTCAATTTTAAGCTATGAATCCTTTTATTAGAAGTTATTGTATATTATATTTGAAAAGGTATGTTTTACTTCAATCAGGCATTTACACTTTGCGCCTAAGCTCCAAAAGGACCATGCGGATAAGTGCACTTTATGCTTTTATCAACACTGAACTTGATTAAAAATTACAGTGCAAAATCCACAGACAATAACTTGAGAGAGGGAACTTTAGATATGAATGTTTAATTGAAAGATCCATGATTGTGTTCACACAAACACTTAAGCAATGATATCATGATTGTTGTTCCTATTAATGAATGTGAACATCATTAAAATGTGTTGGGAAAATAGAGAAGACAACTAAAAAACGAAGAAGACAAAAAAAAAAAAAAAAAAAAAAAAAAAAAAAAAAAACCAACAACAACAACAACAATGACAACAAAGAATAGAGGGTTAGTATAACTATTTCAGCGTGTGATTTCCTCCATGACCAATTTGTTCATTGATAACATTGCTTAGAAAAGAAAAATGTGAGAGGCCAGCTCATGGGCGTAAAAATAACATGAACCAGCAATAATTGGTAATACTGATAATTCCTACCAAGTCTCTCAAAATGAAAACCCCAATATAAGGTGCTCACATCATTTACCTTGAGATTCATTGCTTATAAAGCCAATGGACAGCAATGAGGTTTATAAAAGAGAAGGGACTGACTGACAGACAGAACCATGTTGGATAGAAGCAACCATGGACCTTTGGATAAAATTGAGGTCCAGATACCATTAGAAAGGCATGTTGTCACCGTGCCTCCTTCCACCATAACCATGTCCCCTTCCCCAGTTATATGAGCTCCGGTAATTGTCACCATGTCCAGCAGCATAACCACCATAACCTAGATTAGGTCTCTGTTGGATATTGCCAAATGTCTGCAAGAGTAACATAAATTCAGTGACATCCATGACTACTTTTATTTCTTGGCACAAGTTCATGCCTCATGATTTCAGTTCTCAAATTTGGAAATGATACAAATAAGTTGGCAAACCTCAGTATCCTGCTTGATTCGCTCAGAGAACCTGTTCTGTCCGTTCCTTGCACCACGGGCAAGCGAATTACAAGAAATTGTGTCAAAGAACTCATCCTTATCATATGCAGGCTGCACAGAGGGGGAAAGGAAAAGGCATGCATTTAAGTATTAACATGACTATAAGCACTAGACAAGTATAACCATAAAAACTACAATCATGTTGTTTGTTAAAAGAAGAAAACACACAATTTTAAATAAAATTATAAAAATAAAAGATCTGACTCCTGTTTATAGAAATGTTGCAAGTCCAACCTTAGGATTAGGTATTAAGCCATGACCTTCTCTGTCCCCCAAGCTTTGACCAGTTGTAGAGCCCTGGACTCCCCCTGTTTTATCCTTACCCTTTCCAAGATAACCCCATACTTCATCTTTTTTAAACCTTTCATTCATGGCTGTAAAATCGAACTCTTCTGTGAATTGTGTAGCCGAATACTGAGGCTGCAAAAAATTAGCAACACAACAATTGGAAATTTCAATAAATAGTGCAATGGGCATACATACTTCCCGTAGAGACTAAATAAAACCGTGAAAATACACAAGCATCACACCCCAACCAAGTAGACCGATCTACTTTCTGTACACAGAAAAGAGTGCAATGAATATATGAATATATGTATATGTGTGTATATATATATATATATATATATCCAAACACACAAGCCAACGTAAATAAACATGCTCCAAACACCAACCTAAAGAGCCAAGTAGGCAACCTATTTTCATGCCCAAACAAGGGCATGAATCCACATGAATGCCAACTGCAAGACAGATAGATGATCGAGAGATCATAGACACCAGATGCACCATAATGTTAGTTACAACGACACTGCACTTCCAATGGAACACATCAAAACCCACACCAGTGAAAAACAAATAAAGAGATAAATAAGCTACATACTCTGCATGCACATGAATACCAACTGTAGAATAATACAAAGACAAATAATCGAAATATTTGTTGACACATAAAAACACATACATAACATACCAATCTACCTAGACACTTAAACAAATATCTTTATCATACCTTCATGACTCAAATCAAGCTTCAACAACAACAAAGCCTTAGTCCCAAACTTTTAGAATTAGCTACAAATACTCAACAGATTACTTTAGGGTCAGCCACATGTAATCTTTTCCTCCATTGTATATCTAACGTCATACTCTGTTATTTCCTTAATTGACGTGTCCTTTTGTATTGCTTCTACTAATGTATTTTTTGACCTTCTTGACCTCTACCTTTTTTCGATCTCTCAACTTGGATCAACTCATTCTTTCTTACCAGTTCATTAATCGCTCTCCTCTTAACATGACCAAACTATCTCAAGCAAATCTCCCTCATCTTTTCATCAATAGGGGTGATGGAGGAAAAATGGTGAAAAGGAAAGATGTTTTAAAAAGCTAAGTTGCTTAGAGAAAAGAAAGAATGAACTAGCTCTTCAAAAGACACACTCTTGGAATAATACCTCATAGGTAGAGATTTCTTGGATTCAAATTCAACTAGTTACCATGAGGGCAGCCTTGCTTATTTATTTTTTTTTTTGATAAGTAAAAAGATTTATATTCAAATAACTACCTCATGAAAAACAAAAGGTAGTGCAAGAGGAACAGAGAAGGAAACAAACAACAAGAAAAACAACAAAACAAACAAAAGCCAACAAAAGAACTAAGAACAAAGCAGAGAATTAAGGAACAAAGGGAGAGAGTCACTAGAGGTGATTCCCCAAGCCCTAGACCAATCAAAAAGAGAACCACTAAGGAAAGCGAGCAACTGATTATCGGATTTGTCCGTATCCTCAAAGGTTCGCCAATTCCGCTCCCTCCAGATACACCACATAAGGCACAAAGGAGCTAAATTCCATATGCTAGAAGAATGCTTTCCCAACCAATTCCACCATCCGAAAAGCGTATCTGCTACCGATCTTGGTAGAACCCAAGAAATTCCAAAAGATCTAAAAACCAAGCCCCACAGCAAATGAGCTTTTTCACAATGAAGAAGCAGATGATTCACTGTCTCCCCATTACTACGACACATAATGCACCGGTCAACAAAAACCACTCCTCTACGCCTCATAATGTCTCCTGTAAGAATCCTCCCCCAAGTAGCAGTCCAAACAAAGAAAGAGACGCGCGGAGGAGCCTTAACCTTCCAAATACCTTTCCAAGGGAAGATAATAGGCAAAGGACAACGAAGCTTGTTATAGAAGGAGCGGATGTCAAATTCCCCATTCTTTGTCAACATCCACCTCATACGGTCTCCGAGCTCAGAACGGGGCAAATTAGAGCCCAAGGTACGAAGGAATTCATCCACCTCACCCATCTCCCAATCATTCGGATCCCTTAAAAAGCGAACATTCCAGCTTCTCTGAGCCTCCATCCCCAACCTTTCGAGAGACAAGGCCACTGATGCCTCTCTATTAGCGGCAATCCCATACACTAATGGGAAGGATCGATGGAGTGGTAAGTCCCCACACCACCTATCTGACCAAAACTTCACTCTATCCCCCACCCCTACTTCAAACTGAACGCATCTACTAAACACCTCCCAATACATAAGCAAGCTGCTGATTGGCTAGAAAGTTAGTTACAAGAACCTACCATGTGGCTGTCATGTGATTGGCCAAAGTCTTACAAACGTCTCTAACTAACTGATAGGCTATTGCACTTATCACTAACAATCTATCAACCAACTTTCTGTTACAAGTGAAATGAACTACTTACCATACAACATAAGCACTAGTAAACAACTAGCTTTCAAAATGAATTGCATCAAGGGGCTAATCTCTATCTTAACATTCTCCTTTCAACTACACTCGGTACCATAGAGCATAGATTTTCATATAGCAGTCTTATAAAATTTTCCATTTAACATCCAAGCTTCAATGAAATAACTGATCCTACACTAATTATGCAAACCATTAAAAATATAGTATTTAAATCAACCTCCATTAAGCAAACAGCCTGACTTGTCTCCAACATATCTTCCCTACCCATACGCATAATCTTTCCTAACTCTGATTTTGCAATTTCCTTTAGTGTTCACTCTTTGGCAGAAAAACGCTTAACTTCCTCTCTAGCATCCCGCAATTGGTCTCTTCCACTAAGCCTTTCTTTTTAACCCCCAGATCGCCCCATAGCCACGTTCCCCCTTGTCCCATGCCTTTAAATCTACATTCAACACAGTTCATTTTCCCCAGAGCAACTAAACTAGAAAAATCCCTTTCAGCAACCTATCACTCTGACCCAAATAGCTCCATAAGTTACTTCCAATGTGAATAAAAATTTTGAAACCTGCTTGTTCAAATAGACCCAGTAAAAATGATATTTCTTCAATAAATAATCTCTGATAATTCTAAAGGCATAAGGAGCCTCCAAGAATATGATGAAAGAAAATCCACAAAAATCAAAGTTTACCTTAAATCACTATGCTCTGACATCCTATTAAGTTGTATATTGCTTCCACTTAAATATAAGTTCAAAACTATTTCACAATATGCGTAATCTTTTCCTTCCTCAAAGTTTGTAAAATAGAAATTTCCAAAGTCTCCATGAATTATCCTCACGATTAAGCAAAATTTTATTCACTTTTAAACTTTAGATGATGCTTGGGCCAAACTCATTGAAGAGTTGGTTTCTCATAAATATACTGATTATGGAATCATAATCTCTAAGTGTACATTTTTTATTTTGATATGTATAATCTCTAAGTGTACATTGGCTAGAAGGAAAGTCTATAAAATATCTCATACCCCTTTTTCTTTTCATTTTTCTTTTCTTTTTTTAACTTACAGATAAAATTGTCCCAGCAGCCTAGAACTTAAGAGTACAATGCAACTTTATAATCTTTAACCATCTGTCAATACAAAACAAAAGGTACCACAATTGACTATAATTCAAATTGTAATAGTCTTTCAAAATAAGCTCTCTTACCACTCCAAAGCCATCAACATCCAATCAAAATATGGTTCACTAGTCCAATTTAATGATACCACAAACTTTGCATTCTACACACTTCACATTCTATTGAGTCAATTTATTAACTCTTATCAACTAAAATCAAAGAATTAATTTTCTTGCATCAAAACTTATCCCCCAGAATATTAAACAATCTTCCAAGTCCATAGAAAAGAAAAGGTGGACCTAGAACTTCTAAGTACCAAAGCATGTCCCAAAAACATTTGAGCACTACCTCACCCATAAATTAGGCTATGGTAATCCATGCAAATCAACCCTAACAAGAACAATGATCCAAAAGAAAGTCAATAACATTAGAATCCAAGGAAATCAACCGATATTATAACCGTACTGCAAAAACACCCTAAAAATTTATATCACAACATATAATATAATGTGAACTAATATAACAACAAATTGATTTTCCTGTCACACTACGAATTTTCCGTCAATATCTTAATTCCATATAAACTAAAATCGAGGAATCATGGCTCTAACATCAAACCATAACCCCAAAAATCTTATGCAATTTCTAATTCCCTAATAATGATCAAGCACTCAAATTCTGAATAGGACATATCCCGACTATCATTCAGTAACTAAAACTGTGAGAATCCCTACAGATCAAACCTAGAGCTCTAGTACCATTAAATTGTCACGCCCCTAACCCGACCATTAAGTTAGGCATGATAAAATGGTCACACGCTTATAAAGTTTTCACCCTACAAATGTGAAAGGCCTATTGAGAGATTAACAAACATCCTCAAAGAAACTTGCATCAAATACATACATAAATACATATAGAAAAGCCTAGACTAGTAGACTATTGAATTAGTACTCACCAAGTCCAACAAATAGTTACTATTTCTTATAAGAAATATTCACTAAAGAAAAGTCTACGCCTAAAGTAACTCCTAGACAAACCAAGCACAAGAATTTGTAGCTTCTGTCCACGAATAACCACAACAGTGGACATCCAAAATAAGAATAATATTATAGAGAAAGACGTACAGTGAAGAGGGAATTTAACACCAGATTCCCAAAATTTTAAGCCTAAACCCTTCTTCGTTTACATTGTAAAACCCATAGGACATTTAAATAGTCTGATTACTGACCAATTACCAACATAAATGTTCTAATTTCATATAAAGCTTGGATTCAACGAAGGATGAGATTTCTTAGACTCTTACCTCAAAAGTGTCGTCAGTCTTTCTCTACTTGAATATCCTGAGAAGTCATCTCTCTCAAATTATCAGTAGTTATACGCTAACTTAATTAGCTTATATATAGCTAGGGTTTCAATCTTATTTTCTGAAAACTCTCTCGATAATATTAATTATAAAATTGGCCCTACAAAAAGTTATACTTAATTACCCCACTTAGTAAGTCAATTTTTTCCCGGTATTACACACCCTATCCACAAAACCTTTAGTTCATTGAGGACAATCGGATTATGATTGCACTTGGATTACTCGAGAAGAGCTACAGCAAATTGATCCAAACTTGCTTAAGTATTATCAGAGATGCCAGGACTATTGATAGGATTGGATTGTTCCCAGCCAAGGGAGTTGGTGTGGATACAAGATACAAGCCCCCAATTACACAAACATGGACATAGACACACAAAAGAAGACAACCCAACCAGTAGCCTTACGGATGGAGCCTGCTACAAGATGGGCCTAAAGCCTAATATTTATTTTACTTATGTAATTGGTTAAACCTTAGTTTCTTATCCTACTTAATTTTGGAATATAATTTCTTTTCTTACTAGCTTAGTTGAATTATTTTTTATTCTTACTAGGATACAAAGATTGAAATTCTATTTAAGGAACCAGGGTTTAGAATTGTTTTAAAGCGCTTGATTGATAAAACTGTTGAAATTTTCTCAATGGTCTAATGCTGACTACAACCAATTTAGGTGTTAATTCCTAGCTTTTTTTTTTTTTTTTTGGTTCTTCATTTCGGTGTTGCATAAAATTTGGTTTTTCACCCAACATCAAAGATCTAGTAAAAGTTCACTTCAGTTGAACCACCAAAGCTTTCATATCTTTAAAAGTATGTTGAATCCTCTCTTTCCATAATGTCCATAATAGACATAAGGGACTTGATTCCAAAAAAAATAGATTGTTTTTCAAACCATTTCCACCATCCAGACAGAAGCTCAACAACACTCATCGGCTTTACTCAATGAATCTGAACCATCAAGGAAAAAAAAGTTGCATAAAGCATATACGAATTCAGAGTGCAACAACAAACCATCCACGTTCTCACCACTACTCCTATGATGCACCAGCAATTCACTACCATGATTCATCTCTTTGAGAGATTATCACATGTCCAAATCTTTCTCCAAGTTGCTGTTAACACAAAGAAAGCAGCCATTTTAGAGCCTTAGCATACCAGTTGTTTTTCCAAGGGAAATATGCACCTCCCAACCCATATGCCATCATATGTGAACGCACATCAAACCTACCATTGTCATTTATGGCTTGTTTGGAAGTTTAGAGAGGGAGGAGAGTAGAGGGGAGTAGAGGGAAGGGGAGAAGTGGGGAGGAGAGTAGAGGAGAATGATTCACCTCCACCTTATTTGGATGTTTTTAAAATTAGTAAGGGGGAAGGGAGTAATTAGCTCTTCCCCTTGTGTAATTTTGTTAATATAATAAGGGTAAATTAGGTAATTTACTTGGTCAATAGTTTATATACTCTACTCCCCCTCCAAATCTCTCCAATTTGGGGGAATTAAAATTGGAGGGCTAGAGGGAGTCCAAACCCCTCCAAACTCCTCCAAACCCCTCCCCCCCTCATTCTTTAAAAAACTTCCAAACAAGGTAATTGCATTACTCTCCCTCCCTCTACTCTACTCCCCCTCCTTTTTGAAACATCCAAACATGCCATTAATCTCCACTTCTTATGTTCAAGGCCCTCTAAGCCTTAATACCAAATTTTGGGGTTGGCTATACTCCCAACAGCAATCAAGACTCAAGTAAGCCACATGTATTATTTTCTACCATTATATTCTATTCGAAGTCATCATCCCTCTTACATCCTTAATTAACATATCATTTTTTACTACTTCTACTAATGCTATTTTAGGTCTTCCTCTACTTTTCTACATTCGCTCAACTTGATTCAACTCACTCTTTCTCACTAGTGTACTGATTGCTCTCCTTTGCACATGAGCCAACCATCTCAAGGAACTCTCACTTATCCTTTCATCAATAGGGGCCCCCTATTTTTAAGGGAATTTCTCATTTCAAATCCTATCTTTTCTTGTATTTCCCTTTATCCATGTTAATATTCTCATTTCAACTACACTCATTTTATGAACATGTTAATACTTAACAAACCAACATTCAATACCATAACTTATAGCTGGTCTTAAAGAAATCTTTTAAAAAACTTCCTTTAACCCAATAAGTATTCTACTATCACACAATACTCTAGATTTGCTTCTCCACTTCATCCACCCCTACTCTTATCCGATGATTCGCATCCTATTCAATCTCTCATCATTATGAAAAATTAAACCAAGATATTGAAAACCCTCACTCTTTGGTATCTCTTGACCACCAAATCTTATAGCCCCTTTAATTAAGTAATGAATCAAGCTTTTGGTATTCTATTTCCTTTTCCTATTTCATTTCCTGGTAAATTAACAATCTTGTTTTTTTCTTTATAGATAAATGATACGTTTTATTGATAAATCAAGCCAAAAATAGGTTCCCTTCCCTGTATACAAGTAGTACACTAGAGAGCACAACATTCAACAGATATTAAATAAGTCAAGAAATTCCTCCAAGGAGGAAGAAGGATGTCCAATCATTTTTTATAAGCAATAAATGTTTTATTTAGATCCCAAATAAAAGAGACCTCCCAAAGTATACAGGAAGTATACAAATGGGGACAAAACAATCAAAGCCTCAAATTACACAAATCCAACAAATCAAAAATATAAGATAAGGAAAAACAGCCAAAGTGGACATCCAAGGATTTCCAATCATGGCAGCCATCCGATCATACAAAAGACAAAGAAAAAAAATTCATCTCCATGGCTGGACACTCAATCTCTTCAAAAGTGCACCTATGAACTAAACAATCTTGTGGACTTTTGTCTTTGTGATATTAGGCATCATATGGGGTTATCCTAAGTGTTTACTTTGCTATCCTACTTCAATACGGGCATAGCAAACCTACTTCATACCCAAAAAGATAAAAAATAAAAGGTTCAGAATAAGGCTGTAGTGTGTCGAGGGACAAAACTAGGAATTTTGGTTTGGGGGCCAAGTTATGGTACTAGACAGTAATCAATACAAGCCCTGAAGTAAGTCATAATTTATAAATATATTATATACAAAATTATCAACTTTGATTTATATATATTGACAAAATTTTTAGAACTTATCATTTTTTATATTCTAACGAGTAGACAAAAGTTATCTAAATTGATATTAGACACAACCAAAAATGTCATAAAAAATAACTTATTATCTCTCGTCAAAGTTAAGCTTGAAGATACCTCTCTTAAAATAAACTAATCAATTATCTTTTTTAAAAAAATTTAAAATAAGTGATTGGTGTAATTAGTAAACTAATCTATTATCATGCACCTAAAGCTAGAAATTCTTAAAATTTTCACTTATTCAATTCAAATTTTCAAATTTTCTACTAAAATGAATAAAACAATTACAATGGAACCAATGAAATCCTCAAAACTTAAGCAAATATAGGAGAAAATTTTACAAAATAAATAAAAAATAATTTCCTCTCTAACCACTAAGCCAATCACTTAGTTATATTTTCAAAAAGATCATTAAGAGGATCATTGAACCTTTTTATTTTTGGGGGGTGGGGGTGCATGCCCCCTTCCCCAAGCTAACATGTAGTTCCACCCTGAGTGTGCATGATGCGGACAATACCCCAGGTAAAAATGAACAAACCTTTAAAGGGCAGGAGCTTTCCCTCAATAGAATAAGGCCGGATTTGTACAAATTTTATTTTAAAATGTCATTAGATGGGCCATCGAATATTCTAGACTTCTTGAATTTTTGTATTTGTAAATGTTATTTGGGGCATAATTTTTCATATACAGCCAGTATATCAAAGTCCCTCCCTTTGTTTATAAATTATTGCAAAATCTTTACTTATCAAAAAAAAAAAAAAAAATCCTAATCAATCCAGTAAACAAAACCACATTAAAATTTAAATATACTACCAAAAAAAGCAGAAACCAAGAAAATTAGATTCAAGCATGATAAATGCTAAAAATACTATTGTCTCAGCAAATAAAAAGCACCCCCTAAATTGTTTTACATAATATTTCCCCAACATAATAGATTAAAACAGATTGCAGATTAAATGGTACAAGATGCAATAGTAACAAGAAAATATCCTAAAAAATGGGAATTATAATTTTTGGACCCAGCATCCCCCCTCCCCAAAAAAAAGAGAGAGAGAATTTTACCTGTCTTGTAGAAGTTGGCAATGGCAAAAGAGGTGCTTGAGATACTGGAATAGAAAATGATGATGAAGAATAAGATGATGTCGGAATTGGAGCACTCATATCAGTCTGAACAGGGTAGAGTTTCTGCATAGAAGAAAGCGCATGTGGTCTAGACTGTGCTAACTGATCCGGAGTTAACAATGATGGAGGAGGTGTTAGCAAGGGGCCTGAAGAATCCGCAAATGAAGATGGATAAGACATGGACTGGACAGGGAGAACCGATTGTGAGTCAGAAACAGCTTTACCAACAATTTGGTTTTCACTGGTGTTTAAGTCTTCACGAGACAAAGGAAATGAAGACAGAGTTGATCTGTTAACAGTTAAAGATTCAGAATGTGGTAAAGATGATTTTGTGGACAAGAAGGATGGAATATCAAGAGAAGTAGAAGACTGTACTGGACTAGTAGAGGGTAAATATTTTGGATGTACAGAAGCAGAAGCAATATATGAAGATACAGGGGTACCAAATTCTGATGTATTCGGCAAGCTCAGGGTTGTAGGTGTCTGACTTTCAGGAGTCTGCCACAGACCCTGCATTGTCAAGGGAAATGATCCAGTTGATGGGGGTTGAAAAGGAATAGGTTGCTGTGAAGCATGAGATATACCACCCGATGTTCCATTGTACCCTTGCCAATACATTGGCATAGAAGAAGATGGAGAACCAACAAGTTGTGTAGCAGGTTGGGATACAGATTGATATGAAGGCAGTAATCCAGTATAGGTTCTGCTTGTCAAAGCAGGGGTATCTTGCCATCGAGTTGATTCTGTCAAGGTTTTACCACCAACAGAAGCCAAAGGTGGAGAATTCAAATGCACCCCAGCATAGCGCGACTGCAAAGATAAAGCAAAACAGATATGTAGGTGAACTTGATTTTTCTAAATGACACTTCAAATTTTGAATTTCAAATCCCAGAGTGTCAATACCTGGATGATAGCAGGATCATTGTGAATCTGCTCTTCTGTTTGGACAGGTGGGGGGGCCTTAACTTGCAAGTCCTAAATAGTAAATATTCATAAGGATTTTTCTTTTATGAATGATAAAATTTTATTAAAATAAAGCAAATGGGCAAAATCATAGTCCATAGGACATTTACAAGAAAAATGCAACCAAAAAACTATGATTTAAAACTACAAACATCTAAAATTTCGAGAAACAGGAAGCAATAAACACTAAAACAAGTGGAAACCAACATATTTAACATGCCCACAATTTTAGAAGACTACCAAAACAAGTATTTAGTAAAGAATCATATAGCAGCAACATCAATTTTAGAAGATTACCAAAAGTATTTCATAAGAATCATATAGAAGAAACATCAACTTATCATCCTAACTCCTCAACAAAAATACAAAAAAAGAATGAGTACGTTTGAGAGAGAGAGAGAGAGAGAGAGAGAGAGAGAGAGAGGGTAAGAGGGTACATATATAGTCAAAGGCGATGATAATGCAACCAAGTATTGGGTGTTTGCATTCTTCTTTTTAAGCTTAGGGAAAATTATGTTTTAAACCCTATAATTTAAGGGTGTAACAAATTAAATCCTATAGTTTTAAAAGTAATAAATTAAACCCCAATGTTCCAAAAAGTAACAAATGAATCCTTATAGTTTCAGAAAAATGAAAAAGTAAACCCTGAGATTTCAAAAAATAACAGATTAAACCCTCAGCCAATTTTAAATTCCAAACGCAATGAAATTCCATTTAAATGGTTGAAGATATTTGATTAGGTTATTAAGTAAAGCTAAAAAAGGAAACATTATATACCCTAGCTTTTAGTTACTGAAAACATTCATATTTGTTCTAAGAATCAAGACACAAGGATATTTAAATAATAGCTATATTTTCAAAAAAATAAAAGAAGGGACAGGGGATGCTTGTAGAAAACTATGAAAGACATCAAAATGGGAAAAGGAAGCATACTAAGAATGGAAAATAAGTTGCTCTCACTTACTTTAATGTCACTTGCTCGGAAAAGAATGTATTCATACACCTTATCACCTGGTGGAATTTGTGGGCTATCTTTCCTTCGCCCCTCTGTTCCAAAAGACCTAACTGCAAGATCACAAAAGGCTTTATTTATTTTATTATTCTTTTCCATTAATGTAACAGCCAAGCTAGAATTTATATAACCCCCAACGTTTTAGGATGAGTGCCGTACTTTTTTGTTGAACTTTAAGTATTTCGCCTACCCTTATTATCTTCTTTTCTATTTCTGGATTAGTTAATAAAATAGTATTATTAAGTATAAGAGGATAACCTCGAGTACAAAGACTTTATAAAAGAGATTATCCAAAAAATTACAATCTGTAGTTTAACAAAACAAGAAAACCCATAAATGTAGAATAAGGAAAAGAACACAAAGACTCAAAGTAGTCATCCTATCAATTAACAACCATAAAAACAATAAAAACTTCAGCATTTTGTGGAGATCTCCACTCCATTTTTTTTTTTTATAGAAAAGATCTCCACTCCATTGAAAGTAAAATTGACCTTGGACTGCAATTTATTATCCGTAGTTGTTTCAATATCATCACTCTCAGAAGGAAACAAATATAGATAACATGAGGCCTTCGCCAAACACGTGACCCCACAAAGAAACGGTGATTTCAACATAGATTGGAAGCATTCTAAGCTATGCGAAGAAATTAAGTTTCAGAGATTTTCCATGACTAAAATCAGCTCTTTTTTCTTACTTGGGCAGAAAATTTTTAACAAAAATACCCTTTGTATCCCCAAATGGAATACCTAGAAACTTGAATGCCACAGAACATAATTTTTTCCACATTTGATTCGAATAAAAATTTGACAAAATTCTCGAGAAAGTTACTAACATGTTAGATTTATCAATCGAAATATTATAGGAACCGGTTTTTATTTATTAAAAAAAACAAAAACAAAACAAAACTCCATACAATCTCATTTTGTGAAAGCCTTATAGTGACATTATATTCACACAATTATTCTCAAAAATTAAGACCACTGGCTATCAAATGCACGCCAACAAACTATGTATGAGTAGTCTAATGTTCAATTGTGGTATCTCCACCATGTCGCGTCCCAATTCTTCGAAGAACAGACATGCTTCATAGGTTTTTGGCAATGTCCATTGTTGTTCTTCATTTGTCGATTCTATAATTTTATTTACGAGAATCTTTTGAAACTGTGGACAACTCTCTATACCTAGGGTTAACAAAAATCCCAAACTATTTGTCAAAAAAAAAAAAAAAAACACAAACCCTAGTTTAGAAGAAATAGTTGGGAATTAAAGGTAAAGGAGCGTACCGTTGTTGAGGCCAATGGTGGAATCATTGACGTTGAGGAAGGAGAGTAGTCCTTCGTAGCGAATATCGGACTTGGAAATCAGGCTTATGAAGCTTCCTATGTACGATTCCGCTGCCGCGGCCGCCGCCGAACTCGAAGAAGACGAAGCGTCTTTTGCAGCAGCGGTTTCAGTCGCCATTGTAGTTGTGGTGGCTATTAGGACGATCGAGATTCAAACAAGTACCTAATAATCCACAGAGAGAAAAAATATATATATATACTACAAGTTGATATGAAAATGAAATTCTCTCTTCTGAACTGAGTTGCTGTTTTGTTTTCTCTCTCAACGCGGTTTTCTTTTGGTTTGCTTTGCTTTTTTGCGTTTCAGTTTCAGTTTGTTTCTCCTTCCTTTTAAAGAGGAAAGTGCTTTTAATTTTACTGATGTCTGAATATTTTTTTTTTTTTTTTGGAGGGTCACAACACACACTATTGGAATGTTGCTTCCATAATATTTTCATAATTTTTTATTGGTAAATTTAAATTAAAACTAATAATAACTTTTTATTTATAATTTTTTTAAAATATTTTAAATACTTTTTAAATTTAAAACAATTAAATAAAAAATATTGATAAAATAAAATAAAAAAGCAATATTTTCATAAAAAATAAATAAAAACTAAATATTTTTTTGTCTTTGAATTAGGTATAAATTTTGATTTTATCCCTAAACTTTAAAGTGTTTTTTTCCCCTAAGCTATCCAAAATGTTATACTTTCTATTTTTAAACTTTAAAAAAATTAATCTTATATAAACTAACAAAAAAAAATTTAATCCTTATTTGGCCCCTAATATGTGAAAAAATGTTATTAAAAAAATTATGATGAAAAATGAAATTCATGCAAAATTTATAAATGAAAATAATATTTTAACCTAGAAAAATGCTAGGATGCCAATTTTGTTCACTCTTTTTTTTTTATCTGATTATATAAGATAAAGAAGTTCTAATAAAGCAAACTTATTAGCATACACTTCGAAGCAAAGGAAAGCTCCCGTCAAAAGTAGGAGAAGAAAATGGTTACAAAGTCTTGTTAGTGTTGGCATCTTATCTTGCAATTTGCACCAGCACAATTATTTGATTCGTTGAAGACATACTTCATCGGCTTTGGCAGAACTTGCCCAATAAGTTATAGGATATTATAAAAGTAGTACGAGAGTTTATTAGATGAAGATTGATTAGACACCAAATCAATTACAATTTTTGCATCCAACTTTAACTCCCTTCCAGGTTATCACCACATAAGTGCCTTAGAGCATTCACGTCAAAGTTTTAAAAAGAATTAGCTTTTACATCAGCACAATTATTTGATTCGTTGAAGACATACTTCATCCACTTTGGTTGAACTTGCCCAATAAGTTCTAAGATATTATAAAAGTAGTACAAGAGTTTCATTAGATGAAGATAGATTAGACACCAAATCAACTACAATTTTTGTATCTAACTTTAACTCCCTTCCAGGTTATCACCGTCATAAGTGAATGCCCTAAGCATTCACGTCAAAGTTTTTAAAAGAATTAGCTTTTAGTGACTCAAAAAATTATTTTATCTATTTTAACGCCTTGATTTATAAGTGCATTAGTATTGGTGATGCTAAAAAACTAAATTGCTATTTTTAGCACTACAAACTACAAAATTGGGGTTGTATTAGTGGAGTTAAAGCAATAATTTTTTGCTTCTCAGCTATAGTGCACAACTCTGTAGCTCAAATGTTAAAAAAAATTAAACATTATTTTATTTGTGTTCACATTGGATCATATTATTTAACTAGTTTCTTCTCTTTTATTTTTTCTTTTTCTCTTCCTTTCTCGTTTCTTCCCATTGCAAGCTCCTCTCTCCTTACACTCTTCACTTCTCCCACTCTTCCCTCAAATTTTTCTCTCTTCCTCCACCTCGTCGACCCATCTCGCCTGCCTAACTTCGACCCACCTCTTCCTTCGCTCGCCGCCAACCTAAGCCCCTGCCCAGCATCGACCCTTACTCTCTTCGTTCTCCACCCCTCTCTTTCTTTGCTATCTCATGCCTCTCTCACTTGTGACATTTGCCATGGGTTGCTGTGTTCAACGTGGGTAGCGGATTTGGCTGAGTTTGTGTGGTTGGTGGTGGATTTTGGTCATGGCAACGAGTTTGTGGGGTTTCGAGTTTGGGTGGGTTTTGGTGAATTGTGGTTGTTTGTTGGATTTCTGCGACGGATTGTGGTTGTTTGGTGGATTTCTATAGGTTTGAATGGGTTTCAAGTTTGGCTATTGTGGCTTTGTGTTTGTGTTTTCCAGTCTATTGTGGGCTGTGGGTTGAGATCGTGGGTTTGTGTTTTTGCTAGCTTTTTGGTTCTTCTTCCCATAGGAGTTTCACACTTGTGGTGAGGGTGGTGTCATGAGTGCTTGAAGAAGTTTCACACTTGTGGTAGTGGTGGTGGTGGTGGTGGTGGCAGCATGAGGGTTGTGGATTGAAAAGACAAAGAAAGAGAGATAGATAGAAAAAAATAAATAAATAAATGAATTGTTTATTGTAGTATATATATTATTTTATTGTATTGTTTATATTATTTTATTGCATTGAAAGGTAAAATAAAACCATTGATGTTGGGTGTTTTATAAAGTAAAGTGATAAAATAAATAAATTAGTTTTTTATGGTACTAAATTGCTAAATTTACTACTCTACTTGATATAGGTAAAATTGTAATAGTAATATTCACCCTTGCAAAGGTATAAAGTGACCCTCCTAATAGACCCAACGAAATTCATTGGCAAATGACAACAGTTTAATGTCTATAACTTTAAGCTAACAAGGTCAACTGGTGGAAGATGGAAAGCTGACGTCATTAAACTAGAGGAGATACGCGAGACTGACGGTTCTTACATATTCTTGACTTGGCCACCACGCATGTGTATATAAGAAAATGTCTTGTATCCCACGCTCAATGTTAGTCTCCTACAAGGAAAGGATTCCGTAATATACGCTTATAAGAATTTCTATAAGGAAAAGACTTCAAACCCAATGAAGAAATGTTAACTCTCTACTACTATAAAAGCTCAATACTCTCACAAACCAAGGTACGCATAATTCACCTCGGCTCTGACATTCTAGAGTTGTGAGAAGTTCTAACTTGACCTTTGAAGGGTATTTGGTCGGCACCACATTGGTGCTCTCTGTAAGGTCTTATCTTTTTGTTGTGCAGGTGTTGTTTCGAGTGTGCGAAAGCTGTGTGGCTCACTGGTGGTTTTTTCGGCATTATCACTATTAATGTGGATGCTCTAATATACTCAATATCAAAGGTTCAATATATTAAAATAATACAAACAATTTGTACCCAATACACCCACAAACGCCATTCCACACCCACAAAACAACCACAAAGAGTCACACTCAAACCCACAACCACAAAATAACCATGCTCACAACTAAACACCCATTTCACATAAAAGCCACCAACCATTCCATAGCCACACTACCACCAACCACAACTCTGCCAAAAGCCAGCCACAACAAAATCCCACCACATAAAAAACCAACCAGTGAACTCAGTGACTCGCAACAATGATCAGCCCAGCCACAACATCGTCAACCACAACCACCTAGCAAAAAGACCAAGTACAACCAGCTACAACCACAACCTACCACCATTGCCACCCACTCTCACAACCCACAAAACCCACCGATCTCAACAACTCGCAACCCACGAACCCATAACACTAATGCTAATCTCAACAACCACCGCACGGCAACACTACACACCAATCTCTACCACCACTGCATGCTCAAGTTATCACCAATCTCAACACCATTGCTAATATGAAGCATAAAACAAAGATGCCCTTCGTGGCAATATGAGAGAGAGAGAGAGAGAGAGAGAGAGAAGAACCAAATAAAATAATATTAGTTTTGTATAACTCTAGCTACAGTAAACTACTATATATGATAATTTATTGTAACTAAGGTTGTATTTGGTGTTGGCTTAAAAAGTCAATTTTTTTTACAATTTAGCTATTTTTGCTACTATTTAGCTTTTTTTTTTTTATACTATTCATTGGTCTCATTACGCTTTTTGATACTATTCATGAGTCCTGCTGTATTATTTCAGCTACCTTTTAGCTTTATCTATTGTACTTTCAGTAAAAAGTTTTAAGTTTCAGTTAAATAAGTTATTCCCAAACGGACTCTAGGGGTTAAAACTTTGTAAGCTTAGCACCTCTGTTGTTGCGGGTTTTCTTTTTCTTTTTTTTTTGTTGGTTGGGTGAGCTATTTTAGCATATTTGATTTGAATGCTCTAAATAGTAGGAAATTCTTATGATCTATCACACTTGCAAATTTGAAAATTGTAAATTCAAGTAATAGCAAGTCATACTATTGCACATGGTGATCCTGTGTCATACATGACAGAGTTTAAGTTCGGCAGCACTAGTAACCACAGCCACGGGTCCTTTTAAAGCAAAAAAATAAAATAATAATAATGAACTACACTCCCAGTTAAACAACTCCAAGCTATAAAATCAAGTCTATACCGTCTCTTAAAGCACAACATTCAAAACGAAACTAATAGCTCCAACGAAATCGTCAATTAAGATTTCCTAAAGATTCATAAAGTAGACTCGTAACATAACTCTACTGAAGTTCCCTAAATAACTCAAATCTATATCCACAATTTTGATAAATGCTAACTAAACATTCAATTTTTTCAAAAAACAATTTATAATAGTTTTTATCAAACATTCTACTTTTTAAAAATGTTTAATTATATATCGCATTTTTTTAAGACCATCACTTTAAAAAAAAAACATAATATCAAAAAGTTGAACTAAACTCACCTTAAAATTTTGTTAAAAGTAAGGAATAAATAAGTTTTGAGAAAGGCAAAGTAACATCAGAGAAGGAGGTGGAGGATGACATAAAAAATAAAAAGCTCTGGAATGGAGTTTTGCTCAACATGTCAGTTGCCATGTCAAAATAGCATTCACGTAAAGATCTTTTATTGGGTTTTAAACAACGTAACTGACCGCTTTTTTCTTTTTGTTCATGGTTATGTACATGGGGAATTCATGGTAAGTCAAATCCTTAACAAATGATGTTTATACTTATATGGTCAACATGAAAATATTGCTGTACGTAAAAGAGAAATTAAGGGTAGGGTTCATTGGGTCGATAGTAATGACTAATGATAATGCCCCGGTTTTAAAAACTGGACTGGGGCATAATTAAATTTGCCTTCGGCTTCTGATTTTGACCAATTTTTGACAATTTTTCTCGATTTTGACAGATTTTTTCTGCTTTTCATTGATTTTAGGAATATTTTTGGACCAGACTGGTCTTTGGTTCCTAGTTCAACTAGTTGGACCGGTCAGTCCAATTTTTAAAACCTAGGACAAAACTCAAGAAACCTGTCAATATGAAGATGAAGATATTGTTATCCTTAAAAGAGAAATCGGGTGGAGTTCATTTGGGTTGACAATAGTGACCAAGATATTTAGATTAGCTTTTATCTATGTAATTTCATTATTATAATTGTTTCCGTGAGAATGTAAGTAAAAAATAAAATTTCATATTTGCTATGTTTTATATTATAATATAGGGATCCAAACCTTCTTGTTGTTGTTGTTTGTTTTTTTTTTTGAATTCAAACTATATTGTAATTTACTCATGTATCAATAATTTGTATGATATATATATATATATATTTTAAATTCATTGATAAAATTAATTAAGTGGCAACTTCTAAAAATTCTTGGTGGTTTGATAGCTTCTCATGCACATTTGGTTTCTCGAGCGAATTTGACTCTTTCATGGAAAGTATCTGTCCATGGTCACAACCCTTCAAAAGGGCGCAACTAATTATTATACAATGTCCCCTCAAAAAAAAAAAAAAATTATTATACAATGAGTGTCCATAAAAACATCAAATTGTCATTCCATTTCATCACTGTCTGTCCTTTTCAATTTTCAATTAAGCTTCAATTTCCGCCCTCATCTTTATTTTTCTGGAATCAACATAAATACAAATCAATAAGTGTTTACAATCATTAATATGTATAATATGGCGATAATATGTTATTTTTTAGTTTGGCCAAATCATAAATCACCTTCAATAAAAAAAAAGTTTATATGAATTGTTTTTCTTTTAACAAGAAAGTTTACCATGAATTAAAAAACAATCACTTTCATTTTGATAGACATAATAAGATTTCAACCTATTATTACAAGTCAAGACACCAGTAGATTACCATTAGAAACATATTTAATCTAAAATATTATTAATATATTTAATAATAATATATTTTGTGGGTTCTGGTAAAGTCCATGATAATTAAATTAAAAGATTTGAAATTCAATTTTTATCTACATAAAAAATCGACTATTATCTTGATATGATAATTAAAAGCTATCATTAAGAATGAACACAAATTCTTTTTTTTTTTTTTTTTTTAATTTCATCTTAGCATCCGTTTGGATAGCACCTAACATTTGGAGTTTTGCGTGTCTAATATTTTGAACGAATCTTATGCACTGTTCACCATACTAGCAAATATTTTATTTTATTTTTTATAAAAATAACTTTAAAATAAGATTTTTTTACTATATACTTATTTAAAAATTATTTTATTATAATATTTTTAATTCTAACGATAAGTGGCATCTAATCATGCCATTAGATAAGTAAAAAAAAAACTCTAGATATTTGCTGAAGGAGAGAATAAAACACGTTTATGAGGCATCGGTGGATACAAATCCCAAACCCCACTGATTGATTCGACTCGAACACGTCCCATATGCAAATGCAACCAAATTAAACTCACCTTTTCTTCACCACTGCCCCAGGTACCCACACCTGATTTGATTTCCCCCAATTTTCACTTTCACTTCACACCTCTCTCTCTCTCTCTCTAATTCTCAGATCTACAAAAATCAAATGCTTATACAAATCCCAATCTCAAAACCCTAGAAAAACCAAAAATAAAAATGGAGCAATTGAAAACCATCGGTCGAGAATTGGCAATGGGATCCCAAGGCGGGTTCGGCCAATCGAAGGAGTTCTTGGAGCTCGTGAAATCGATCGGCGAGGCTCGATCGAAAGCTGAGGAGGATCGAATTGTGCTCCACGAGATCGAAACCCTGAAGCGTCGGATTTCGGAGCCGGACATTCCGAAGAGGAAGATGAAGGAGTTCATAATCCGACTCGTCTACATCGAAATGCTTGGCCACGACGCGTCGTTTGGGTACATCCACGCCGTGAAGATGACCCACGACGATACCTTGCTTCTCAAGCGCACCGGTTACTTGGCCGTCACGCTTTTCTTGAACGACGATCACGATCTCATCATCTTGATTGTCAATACCATCCAAAAGGACTTGAAATCGGACAACTATCTCATCGTTTGCGCCGCCCTCAACGCCGTGTGTAGGCTCATAAACGACGAGACTATACCTGCCGTTTTGCCTCAGGTGAATTTTAGAAACTCAGCTCTTTAATGTAATTTATAAGTTAAACACGCGAAAATGTTTGAACGATTTTTGTGGTTTGTTTGTATTGTTCAGAAAATTTAGAAACTCAGCTCTTTAAAGTGCCATTTTTTTGAATTTCCTATCTGGGTTTGTACTGTAATGTAATCCATAGATTCAAGGTTAAATAGGTGAGAAATGTTTTGAAGTTTTTTGGGTTTTTGTTTGTATCGTTCAGGAAATTTAGAAATGAATTTCCTTTCGCGATTTTGGGTTTTGTTTGTATTCTCCAGAAATTTAGAAACTCAGCTCTTTATAGTGGGATTTCTTAAATTTCCTTCCTGGGTTTTGTCTGTATTGTTCAGAAAATTTAGAATTTAAAGTGTGATTTTTAAAATTTTTAAAATTTCTGGGTTTGAACTGCAATCCATAGAGCATAGATTCAAGGTTAAACACGTGAAAAGTTGTTTTAACGATTTTGGGTGTTGTTTTGCATTTAGTTAAATAGAACTCTTAGCCTAACATTGTTTAGGATTTTCTTTTAATAAACATTTTAATGAGATTGGAATTTCGTTATGACTAAAAAGTCTTTTATCTATTTTAATTAGATGTTTTTAATGAGATTAAAGCTCTAATTATAAGTTAGAGATTCTAATGAGATTAAGAATCTTAGTAAGTTAAGGATAGAGTTCTTTATGATTAAATATTTTGATCCATTAGAGTAAATAATCCTAAATAGTTTAGGACTTCCATTTAGTTAGAAAATTTAGAAACTTGGCTATTTAAAGTGTGATTTTTTAAATTACCTTTATGGGTTTGTAATTTAATCCATAGATTCAAGATTAAACACGTGAGGTGTTTTAACAATTTTGGGTTTAGTTCGTATTGTTCAGAAAGTTTAGAAACTCAGCTCTTTAAAGTGCGAATTTTTAAATTTCCTTTATGGGTTTGTAATGAAATCCTTAGATTCAAGGTTTAACACACAAGATGTTTTAACAACTTTGGGCTTTGTTTGTATTCTTCAGAAAATTTAGAAACCCCAGGTCTTGAAAGTGGGAATTTTTTATTTTTTATTTTTATTTTTATAAATTGCTTTCTTGCCTCAGGTAGTTGACTTGTTAGGTCACCAGAAAGAAGCCGTCCGAAAAAAGGCGATAATGGCGCTCCATCGGTTCTACCACAAGTCTCCTTCTTCGGTGTCTCATCTCTTCTCTAATTTTCGTAAACGGCTCTGCGATAATGATCCTGGCGTCATGGGTGCCACTCTGTGCCCGCTTTTCGATCTTATAACGGTTGATGTTAATTCATATAAGGATTTGGTGGTTAGTTTTGTGAGCATTCTTAAACAAGTAGCTGAACGAAGGTTACCAAAAGGTTATGACTATCATCAGATGCCTGCGCCGTTTATTCAGATCAGGTTGCTGAAGATTTTAGCATTGCTGGGAAGTGGTGATAAGCTAGCAAGTGAAAAGATGTATACTGTTGTTGGGGACATATTTAAGAAGTGTGATTCGACAAGTAATATAGGAAATGCAGTACTTTACGAGTGCATTTGTTGTGTTTCATCTATATATCCAAATCCTAAATTGTTAGAAGCTGCTGCTGACGTAATTTCAAGGTTTTTGAAGGTATGCCCATTTGCTGCGATACCCAGATTGTGGTTATTCACATTGTACTAGTTTTTGGTCACTCTAATGACTATTTTTTGTGGGCAGAGTGACAGTCACAATCTTAAATATATGGGAATTGATGCTCTTGGTCGACTCATAAAGATAAGTCCTGAGATTGCTGAACAACACCAACTTGCTGTGATTGATTGCTTAGAGGTGATAAATATTTTCTATTAAATTCACTATTATTCAAATTGCTTGAAATCTATTCATGTGGTTATTATTATGGTTTTGATGTGGAGTTTTGCTCATTGCAAATTATATATGTGGGGTAAAACTGTTCTTGATTTTTGCCCCCACAGTACATCCCCAATGTACTTGGGTTGGCTTCTTTTTTAATAAAATTTTTCGTTATCTATCCAAAAAAAAAAAAAAAAAAGTGGGGTAAAACCTAGGTACGGTTCCTTATGTGCTGTACAGAATTGCATTGAATTTAGTTGTACTTGAGAAAGATAACACTATTTGTGCTGCATTGGTCAATGCAGCTATGTGTTTGAATTTATTTGGGGAACCTAAGGTAGTGCACTAAAGGAATTGTACCTATTTATATATAAATCACTTTTTAATTGTGCTTGTCCTTTCCTTGTGTTAATAGAGGCTTGATGTGCATGATGCAGGACCCGGATGATACTCTAAAAAGAAAAACCTTTGAGCTACTGTATAAAATGACGAAGTCCTCCAATGTTGAAGTGATTGTCGACCGCATGATTGACTACATGATAAGCATTAATGATAACCATTACAAAACCTATATAGCATCTCGATGTGTTGAGCTTGCAGAGCAATTTGCACCCAGTAATCATTGGTTTATCCAGGTAATTATTGAATGCCTTTGCCTTCTGCATTTCTGCATTCTAGAGTGTTTTTGAGCACAATATAATTTTTATGACTTGTACTCCACAGACAATGAATAAAGTCTTTGAGCATGCGGGAGATCTCGTGAATATTAAGGTGGCACATAACTTGATGCGGTTGATTGCAGAGGGATTTGGTGAGGATGATGATGCTGCAGATAGTCAACTCAGATCATCTGCTGTATGTTACTTTGTTGTGCACCTTATTTATGAAATATGCGTGTCAGATTTTTATGTCATTTCATTGTCTGAATTTTATATTATATAAGATTTTGAGGTTATATAGTATTTTGAAGATAAGATAATCATGTAGATGAGCTACTTATGATAGGACAAGTCTACTTATCAAAAAGAATAGGAAAAATCTAGATAACTTATCAATAGTAAACAAAAAGCCTAGCTGAGTTAATATTAATACTGTTTTCTCTTATAATTTTTGAAAAACAGATTCAAGTAGGGATACTGCTATGTATTGTTTTGCTATGTCACATAATCTACTAGCTGATATAGGAAAAAAATAAAAACAGTCATACAATTTTTTTTTTTTAAGTAATCATTTTTATTGATATCAAAAAAGTGACACCCTAGTACCTAGGAAGTGTACAAGGGTCTACAAATCAAGTACAAAAATTACATAAATTGAGTAAATCAAGAAAAGAAGAAAGTGATTGGTTTTGCAAAGTGGACAACCAATCCAATAAGGTTCTAAAGAAAAATAACTTGAGGTCTGGCATGGATCTCTCATTATCTTCAAAACACTTACTATTTCTTTCCCTCCAAAGACACCACACCAAACAATGTGGAACAATAATCTATATATGTTCATTTCGATGCTGACCAAAACGACATTGCCAGCAAGCTAGAAGCCCAACTACTAACTTTGGCATAACCCAACTTACTCCAAATAAATCCAAAACCATAGACCACAAAATCCATAGCAGCCAGACAATTAAGGAAAAGATGGTCAACCGATTCACCATTATACTTGCACATATAACACTAATCCAATATCCAAACCTTCCTTTTTCGTTCCTCTTTCTCAAATTGTCTTTTGTCAGACATAAGAATGGCATAAGCCCTAGTGCACAATTGCACATGAAGCATACAATTAAATTCTAAAATTTCAATGATCAACCAACTCTTAAAGATTAGAAAAAGAATAAGAGCCTAACACAACATCCATTCAAACAAGGATCTGAAGAGCATCAACTTATAGTTGAGAAATTCATAACCTTGCCCTTGAACTTATTTGTGTCACGCTCTAAGTAACTAGATGGTACTTCTACAGTATATAAGCCAATAAGTTTGTACCGTGCTATGTTCTCTTGATGTGACCTAAGTTCGGGGCCAACAGGGCATTTCATCAAACATGTTGAGAGAAATCTGATAATAAAATATTCTCTTTTTTTGTTATGTTGAAAAGAACTGATGAGAGAAAAAAGAAGGGAAGGAGACTTATCTAGAAGGAAGGGATTGGGAGAGAAATTCCTTAGTAGAGAGAAGATAGATAAGGAAGAGGTGAGAGATACCTATCAAAAAAAAAGAAAAAAAAAAAAGAGGTGAGAGACAATCCAGGAGGAGTAGAGATTGAGAGGGATTTTTAAGAGGAAATTTTAGGAGAAGAACATAATAGAATAAGAATTTAAGATCGTAATAAAGAAGCTAGGAAAGCACATGATCTTCCAAATGGCTATTTTTATCCATTCACGGTCTAATAACAAACTAATGTAACCTGAATCGTGGTGTATGACAGAGAGAATGATAAAACCACCCTTGGACAGCCTAAGTTTTGTGTTATGGCAGAAAGCTTGCATAAGCGTGTAATATTTTCCATCTTGTTGTATATAATTCACCCAATTGTTCTTTACCATACAGATATGGTTTTGCACTAAGATATAGTGTACATCCTTTTTGTAAGAACTATTAGCTGTTCCTAAGATAAGTGTATTAAATTCTTATATATAATTTTCCTTTTTGACTGAACTGAAAAGTCCGAGAATGGAGTTAATAGATAAAGATGTAAGGCAAGACCCTTTTCACTTGTTTCTGTGTGTGATCATAAAAGATCAGGAGCTTATGGAATGGAGATTGTATCTACAAATATGCATATGTCAATAGCTTCAGCTCTGCAATGAAGACTGTTTTTTAATTTATCCATTTTATTTTTATTGATGGCAATTGTTCTTTGGGGGTGCAGGTGGAGTCATACTTGCGCATTATTGGAGAGCCAAAGCTTCCGTCTGTATTTCTTCAAGTACACACTATCTTACTTTGGTTTCATTTTTATTTATTTATCTGCATGTAGATGTTGCTGAAAGAATACTTTAAAAAAAATTATTATTATCATAATACTTAGTTCTGATTACAGGTCATTTGTTGGGTTTTCGGGGAGTATGGAACAGCTGATGGGAAGTATTCTGCTTCTTATATTACCGGTAAATTATGTGATGTGGCAGAGGCATATTCAAGTGATGAAACTGTAAAGGTATCCCTCACTACATTCTGTATGGTGAAATTTAAGTTGCCCTTGGCTGGCATGTTTTAACTTTATTGAATACTTCTCATAGTAATTAAGGTTGTGTTTGGTTTACTGCCAATGTTACCATCAATTCTAGTTTACCATATTATTGCCTTGCAGTGACTATAATCACCCTACTGTAGACACCACCTTTCAAACACCTCCATCATCCCAAGGTTAAATCATGATAATTGAATTGTGTTATTTTCCTTGCTAGTGCTAATATTGACATCTTTGTCCAACTCTACATTTAAAAAAATAAAAAATAAAAAATAAAATTTATGGCAGGGACATTGTGTAGTTGACTTTTCAAAGTTACATGTTTGATTCCATCTTTGGTTAAAAACTTAGGAACATGCCTGTATGCTTCATTTATCACCTATATGTGCATGTATCTTGGAAGAAACGGATGCAATAGGAGAGTAATTGATTTGAGTGGACATTCAGGTAATTTCCTAGTTTAAAACAATTTGAGATGGCTGGGAAGATGTTAATCTATCTGAATATGGGTGTTTTAATGGATGATTTCAAGCAACTGAGTACTCTACAATTGAATTTCTTAGAAAAAGCTCAGATTACAGCTTATTTGTGAGATCAATGTTTGCAATCGGAACATTAATTACAAATACATAATAAAATAAAGCATGATTTGAATATAGAGCTGAATTTGAGGATATGATTGCTAAAACTACTCATTAGTATACTTTAGTATGTGCTAAGTACCAAATTGCTATATTTTCCATTAGGTATTTTGTTCTTATTCTTTGGATTTGATTGTGATTTTAAATAGTGAAGAAACGCATTTAAGCTCAATATTAACACATCAATGCTGGGTATAAATTTTATGACTCAGTTTGAGAAGGAAATTGATTTATCTCCAAAAACTTTACATTTTTTCATCAAAAAACTTCTGCCTCAATTTCTTTTACATTTTGTCGTTAATTGGACAATTTTTTCTTTTCTTTTGAAGGCATATGCAGTTACAGCACTCATGAAAATATATGCATTTGAAATAGCATCTGGAAGAAAAGTGGATATGTTACCTGAGGTATGTGAAACACTAAGCTAGAAGACCAAATATCCTTTCCATTGTAATTGATTTCTTTATTTTGAGTGGTATCTGGGAGAAGAGTGGATATGTTACCTGAGATAGATAGATAACATTTTTTATGACTCAAAGCAAATATGCTGCTAAGATAAAACCATGACCCACTGGCTGTTCCATGGATTTGGCACTTTCCCCGTGGTACTTGTGTCAACATGATGTGACATGAGTGTGTGGATATGAATCCCGTGTTGTTTTGGCAGAAGATAGTGCATCATTTTCATCCTGTATGTGTTTTTTTTTCTTGAAGATTCGAGATTTATCACAACCAAATGAACTTCCACAGAGAGAGAGAGAGAGAGAGAGAGAGAGAGAGAGAGAGAGAGAGAGAGAGAGAGAGAGCTCTGTCTTGCAAATGATTGTGCATGGGGAATGTAGAACAAACAAAAATTGATTTTAGTAAATGACTTATTTGTCCTTCGGCTAAAGATTATTGTGGGTATTATATAATCATATTTCAACACGTAACAAATATATATTCGCTTATAGGTTTTTCTTTGTCTGGTAGTTTTAGTCTTGTTTCTTTCTAAATCTGACGTGGCTTAAGTAATAAGAAGACCGTCTGAGCCATAATTTAGATGGTAGAAAAATGAGATTGATTTTGAATATCCGTAACAAAAACAAATACGAGATTTTAGTGCCTGCCATGCTAAGCTAAGGTATATAATATATATATATTTTTAAATCCCATAAATTAGAAATTGTTGTTTTTGTAGAATTCTTCAACAATTGTTCATGTGACATTTTTGGAATTCTCTTATAATTGTGCCACACATATGTGCTTGGTAGAGGTTCCTTCAATATCTGTTTGAAATTGAATGCTCCCAAAAGTACCCCCTTTAAGTGCTTGCTTCATAATGAACTGATATTTCTATTAAGATATGATGCTACATTATGATTTTCTTGATTCTTGTAACTTGATTATTGACCCCTGTACACTCCGTGTACTAGGGTGGCCCTTTTTGATATCAACAAAACTTATTACTTATAAGTTTCTCTGATTGGTTCATCATCATGAACTACTTGTACTTTTATTTTTTCTCTTTTATAATATTTCTCTGATTACCTATCAAAAAAAGAAAAAAATGATGTTACATTATGATCTTTCTCTCTTACAGTTATCTAACCCTTATTTTTTTATACTTCATAAAAGAAAAAACTTTATATTTATTTTCTCTATCCGAGATTGGTTGTTATTAGGACAACAACAACTAAGCCTTAATTTCAAAACTTTAGAGGCAACTGTGGATCTTCAAGAAACAAGACTAAGCCTTGAACGTTTCCATTGCTCTTGTTTTCTATACTCAATTAGATTACTCAATTTGGTCAGTCTACTTTATTGTATGGCTTCCATTAAAAATTTTATCAGAATAACTCTTCAATCTCTCTATAATCTCCTCTTCCTTTTCAAACACTTTTTGATATTCAGCTTTAATGTTGACACAATTCAAGTATTGTTTTCATTGTACTTGTCTTAGCAAGTTTATAAATATGCAACTAGCTACATAATTCATCTTAGGCCTTAAATCTAGCCTCTCAGAGTGTCTTTTTTGCTTCCTTGTTTATCTCTCTAATTTTCATAAGCAGCATTGTCTCCACATCTAGGTAGGCTTCTATACCATTCTCTCTTTAGTCTAACTGCTGCTTGGACGTTCTCATTCTGCCACCAATTCTCCTTGGTAGATCTCTCTCTCTCTCTTCTTTTAATTATAATATTTCATAATTTACAACTCAACTTGGTATCAGAGTGTATTGATCAAACTTTAGAATATAGTAGAACAATTTGGAGGTTGTCATCAGATGATTGGGCTGTTGACATCAGCACCGTGCAATGATGTCATTGGTGATGTCAGCACTGATATGGTCACCAGATTATGGTGACTACATGATTTGAGTTGCTGGCCTCCTCTGGTAATTATGGTGATTTTCCCATTATTTTTTGAAGCCATCTGATGTGATTAATTTTTGTTTTTTGTTTTTTTTTTCATTTTTTTTATAAAATTTGCTACTATTTTTTCGATTTGCGATTGTTAGTGGGAAACTCCCTAACTAATCCTTGCTCACCTTTAGCTGTGTTGGGGGTCCACTGGGATGCCCTAACTTCTATCAGTAACTTCTTATAGATTTTAGTTTTCATAGAAAATTCCCCTAAATGCTAGGGCATTCTTGCATCTGTTTGTGAATGTATTCATCCATATGTGTTTTATTTTTTTAATCTTGCATTGCTAATTTGCTATAATATTATGATACTCTGCAAACGAACTTCTAGATTAGTAACTCTTTCTCTTGATGTAGTGTCAATCTTTGGTTGAAGAATTATCAGCTTCCCACTCTACGGATTTACAGCAACGTGCATATGAATTGCAAGCGGTCGTTAGCTTGGATGCTCATGCTGTTGAGAGTATTATGCCATTAGACGCAAGTTGTGAGGACATAGAGGTAATTACAGAACCTACTAGCATTATTTTGAATCTCATGCAAGTGCCTCCCCTTTTAACTGCTTATTGGTAATCTTGGAAGATATTTTAATCCCTGCCTATCTCCTATTTATCTGCTGATCTAATTATCTAAACTTATTTCTTGTTTCTTGTTTCTCCGTTTATTAGTTTGCCCCTTCTAACTTATCAAAAAAAAGTTTGCTCTTCTAGAGGCCTCATGCTTATTTTTTGAGTTCTTGCTTAAGTTCCATTGTGACATCAGGTGTTGAGTTTGTACATCTGGTTTACGTCAATTTGTGCCATGTTTTAGGTGATGTGATCTTCTGATAAAATGTTAGTTACTAATTTCTAGGACTTATCAATTCCTGTTTGGTTATCATCTAATTGACCTTATGTGATTTTGCTTAGAGAGATTAAAGCCTGAGGCAGGTGATATAAAAGTGATTACTAAAGATACAGACTTCAGGTTTTGCAAGTGCTATTCTGAATTATAGTTCTAATTTCTGGGATGGCACAGTTAAATCAAAGATAAATTGTGGTTCAGGGTTTGTTAATATTGTTAAATATGAATTAAAAATTGAGTGTATGAGAGATATATATGTTCTGACTTTCCAATAGTCAGGTAAATTTGGTGGTATGTTTTCTTACAGTGGAGGGTACTGAAGTGGCTAAATTCTTGGTGGAAATGACAGTATGAATTATATCTGAATCATTTAATAGTACTTTCTAGCTGCTTGGTCAAGTCAAAATTTGTTGAATTAATAATTTGTCCCATTTATGTTAAAAAGTATGTTTTAGAGGAGAGCTTATCAATTTTCATGGTTTGATGTCTGAATACTTTGCTCAACTAATAAATTAGATCTCATTTGCAGTCCTGGTGCCTCTGCATCCATTCCTTTTGTTCTTAATCCTTTGTTTTTTTCTCTCTTGGTCTTACAAATCTTATCCTTGGCCTTATCAGAAAAAAAAAAAAAAAAAATCCTTGGCCTTCTAATAATTTTCAGAACCAATGATCTGTTGATCAAACATTGAGCTACAATTTCTATGAAATGGGAATTGGTTTTAGATTTTTTTGTTAGTTTGTTGAAGAAAAAATACATCAATATTATTTGGTGAAGGTTCTGAGATTTATTCAATTGAACTTTACATGGTAGAATGAGTATCAATTGAACTTGCCAACTGGGCTTTTGGGGTTAGATTGCTGAAATCTCAGAATCAGTTTAAGCTTAGGGGTCATAGTTAGTTCACATTCAGTATACTCTCTGACTCTCAGTGCAAAAGAATCCATATATTTTGCAGATTCAGTATGTTCTGCCAATAATATTATTTATTTGGTAATTTGTACGTCTGTGTGCCATGCTTGTATTCTTAGCAGGCTTTTATTGGATTTTGGTTTTTGTTGCACTTAGTTCTTGTGTCTTGTTTCTTTTTTTATGAAATCAACTTTATCAAAGTTTTGCAAAGGTCAATCCTTTGCTTGATTGCTTGAAAATCTTTGTTTTGGATTGTAAATTAATGCATTTTACTTGGTAGTAATCTAAATTTGTTTCATGCACATCCTAGTTTATGATCGTTAGTTGCTTGGAAGAGCATTCATACTTTGGATGTATTTATTGAGAAAATATGTAATGTGCTGATGCACAATTCAGTAGATGAGGACATATGCGGGCATGTGCGTGTGTTGGTGTGGGGCCACATGTGTGCATGCACCTGTGGGTGGGTGGGCAGTGTGCCTCCATGGGTGTGCATCTTAGTATGTTCGAAAGGCATCTCTTCTGTTTTGGCTGACTTTAAATGCCGCCACTTGGATTGGTCTGTTTTGATATTCTTCACATCATTTAATTCCAGAATACTAAAATCTGTAAATTCTCCTTGCAGATTGATAAAAATCTCTCATTCCTCAACAGTTATGTCCAACAATCGCTGGAAAATGGTGCCCAGCCTTACATTCCTGAGAGTCAGCGCTCTGGTGTGTTAGATATCAGCAATTTCAGAAGCCAAGACCAGCCTGAAGCTTCAATGCATGGTCTTAGGTTTGAGGCATATGAGCTTCCAAAGGCCCCAGCGACATCAAGAATACCTCCAGCTTCAGTTGCACCCTCAACTGAACTTGTTCCAGTACCTGAGCCATCTTATTCAAGGGAGACCCACCAGGTTGCATCAGTGCCGTCCATATCAGATGCAGGGTCAACAGAACTCAGGCTACGACTTGATGGTGTTCAAAGAAAGTGGGGTAAACCAACATACTCTTCTCCTACATCATCTACCTCAAATGCTTCCCAGAGTACATCAAATGGGGTCACACAAGTAGATTCTGCAGCCAATGTAAATTCAAAAGCACGTCATACTCATGATTCAAGGAAGCCACAAGCTGAAATTACTCCAGAAAAGCAGAAGCTTGCTGCTTCGTTGTTTGGTGGACCCTCAAAAACTGAGAAGAGGCCTACTTCAGCTAGCCATAAGGTAGCCAAGGCAAGTAGCCATGCTGCAGAGAAGTCTCAGGCACCAAAGGCAGCAGTCATATCCAATCAAGCTACATTGGAGAAGATCAATCATCAACCTCCTCCTGACTTGCTTGACTTGGGTGAACCGACTGTTACAAATAGTGCTCCATCTGTGGATCCATTCAAGCAGTTAGAAGGGCTTCTTGACCCAACTCAAGTCACTTCAACAGTGAATCATGGTGCAGTTGGTGCTACTGAAGCACCTGATATTATGGCGCTATATGTAGGGACACCTGTTGGTGGACAGAGTAGCAGTGCTGAAAATTCTCTGCCAAGCAACAGCTATGATGTCAATCTCACATCTGAGTTATCTAATTTAACTAGCGGCACTACTAATGCAGGAGCTACACTTTCAACACAATTTACCAAAGGTCCAAACCCTAAAGATGCCCTAGAAAAGGATGCACTTGTGAGGCAGATGGGTGTCACCCCTTCAAGTCAAAATCCAAACTTGTTTAGTGATTTGCTTGGCTAAATTCATCAGACACAGAGTTTAAATTCAAAGATGCTTGAAGATTGATTGCTTTGTGATATGCATATGGTTTTCTGGAACAGCTTGCTATTTGACAGGGCAATATTTATAAATTGTACAATTAGTGAAACAATCAGAGTAGCAAGTGACACTGAGAATGGAGTAATTCAACCTCCAGAACTGTAAAATCAGGTACAGATTTGTATTTGTTGAAGGACAATAGAACTTTTGGTAGGAATAGAACCATAGCCGGTGCATTTGAGGTTTTCCCTTTGAGCGAGTCAACATGCAGCTTTTTGTGAATGCTGTCGCAGCCCATTTGGGGTTTTGGTGCACTCCATAAGCAAAAGGGTTCTGCTGAGCATGTTTGTATGCTTTTGCTCCGCATGGCATTTGAGACATCTTGTTGTAATAATAACGCTGTATAAGTGAGTTCTCTATCCCACATTTTTTTTTTTTTTTTTTCCATTTTTCATTGGTTTCCAATTTTACATCATCTTGGATCATGAGAGGCCACTTGTTTGAATTTGACATTCAAGATCTAAATCGTGTAATTTCAAATATAATAATGAGCATGGATTGGAGGTAATCCCATTACATAAATTGCAGTGCATACGAGGTTTTTTGTTTTTTGTTTTTGGTTTTTTTGTTTTTGTTTTTGGTACAGTGCGTACAAGCTTGGTAGAACCAGAGCAGAGTGCTAAAGTTTTTAAGATACAATTTAAAGTGGTACCAGTTGAGTAGCCTCGAAAAAGTTACCGATTCGTTTAATAAGTGATCTCTTTGATACATATATTTTTTGAAAATTACATCCGTTTATTCATGCTTCAAATTATTTTCTGGTTTATTTAGGTAAAAGATACATACTCTTGCACATAATTGTAAAAGACATGCATGGTTTATTCTTAGTTCATCTGATTCTGTTATGGCTGTTTCTCAAAATATAAAATGGGGAAAAGTGCTAAGAGACTCTTTGAAGTTTGAGGTAATGGTCATTACACCTCCTAAACTTTTAATTTAGCTAATTTACTCCATGAACTTTACACTTTTGCCAAATTAAGACATCCGTTAATTTGCTATTAAAAATGACTCACGTCCATACGCATGTGCAATCAAATTACCAAAAATAATCATTGCCTCTTCTTAAATATATATATATATATATATATATCCAAAAACAAACGCTAACAAAAAGAGGCTGCATTATTGCCGAACTTCGTGGTTTTGATGCTGTTCATTTTTGCCACCGATCCCACCATCCTAGCGGAACCCACTCGTGGTTGCTACTGATTGGGTTGGAGCAAGAACATTAGAAATACATGTACAAATCAAGCTGTAAATTTTTTTTTTCAAGGAAGTTTAATATATGTGCATGTGCACAAATCGGGCTTGGTAATGGAAACACCATATGATTTAGAATTATTAATACGGCTAGAGGTGTCATAAGGCTAGTTATAAAAAATGAACAAATTCATAAACGTATATATGATTTCAATGCTATTTATGACATGTTTAATTATATTAGTAGTTTTAAATATGCAATTTTTGTTGAAAAATATGTAAACCTAAAATTGAAATCCGTAAAAAATTATGACACTAAACAAAAAAAAAAAGAAAAAGAAAAAACTAATCGCATGTGAGATTTGATTTTTTTTTTGTTGGTTGAAAATAATATATTAAGGGTATTTTAGTCAATACGCTCAATTATGATAACTAAAGTCTTACAAATTTCAAAATTCAAAAAAGGTTTTATGCTTCTCGAGAGAAACCTTTTTCGAAACGGAAGTGAAAGAGAAAGCAGTGTTGTTGTCTTCTCTTCATTTCTTTCACACACACACACACACACACACACACACGCACACTCTTCTCTCAAAAAAAAGAAATGGAAGGAAGTGGTGAAAGTGGTGAATGCGATCCTTATGATATGCAATGCGCTCCTTCATCAACAATGGGAATGGGAATGGGAACGCGAAGTTGGGATATGAAGAAATCGTTCAACCTCGCCCTTCGCCCTCTCCTCACTGCCTGCTCTAACCAAGTAAATTGAATTCCATTCTTCTTTTTTCTCTTTTCCAAATTCCCAAAACCTAACAATAAAAAATAAAAATTAACCAAGAACTAAACTCGTGTTGGTGTAGGTTTTCTGCAGTGCCTTTCCAAATTTCAGTACCGAGGAGCAAAAACATCTCCATCGCCTATTTCTCCAGGCACCGTACATCCATCCCTTCTTCTTTTTGCACCTAAATTTATGATTATGATTAGGGCTTATTGAGCTAACACACTCTTCTCTTTACTGCTTTTTTTTTTTTTTGGTTGTTGTTGGTTCAGGTCCTTACATCATTACATGAAAGTATTGAGGTACACACTGCTACTTTCTTCACCCATTTTTGGAAAATTGTTTGACTGATCATAATAATTTTCATCATAAGAACAACAAAGCCTTAGTCCCTAATATATTTTTTATTGTTGGCTATGCGTCCTTAATAGATTGGTCACATGTTTGTTTTTCATTAAAAAATAATAAATAAAAAGGTCAAATTAAAACTTGCCCACTTGTGGTTTGACTGAAATAAGTTGCTTATCTGAAGTTTGAAATTTGACATTTTAGTCCACTTTTGATAAAAACATGGCTAAATATGTAATTTGTTCTACTTTTATGCCTCTCTCCTCCAAAAACACAAAAAATATAAAAATACAATATCAAATAAGATCTAAAAGAATCCAGCAAAACACTTGCATTATGGGATTTCAAATCATAAGTAGGCAACTTAAATTTTGACCAAACCTCAGGTGGGTAAAATGTCAAATTTCAAACCATAGGTAAACAACTTAAATTTCGGTCAAATTACAAGTGTGTAAGTTGTAATTTACCCAATTAAAAAGAAAGAGAAAATTTGTTCATTCTTCAAAGTCGATTTTACTGCAAGCATGCAAGAGTGGATGTAGGGGAAGTGTAAAAGGTTTTGTGTGCCAAATTGTCAAAATTAAGAGAATGGAGTTTGAGCTTTGTTGCCACTTGATTTATGTTTTGTGGGAGTTGTTTATTTGTTAGGCTCAGTGTGTTTGAATTGCAAATTGGTTTACTTAATTGGCTTGTTTTTAAACTTGGCTAGGCTGTACTCTATGCAATTGCTGCACTTTCATATTTGTGATAGTGATTTTATTTTTTTCAGTGTATTCTCTCAAATGAGATTACTTAAATCTTCTATGTGCTTAGCGCCTTCTCTGCATTCTCTGGCCTTGAAGTTCTCATCTTTTATGAAACATTTAGTATTTCAGCCTGCTCTCAACTTAAATGTTAGGCTAAAACGTACTTTACACATTCTTAGTTTGGGGTCACTTCTAAATTGTTCTCTTGACTTCCAAAATTTGCAGTTTATACTATTGACTATGATGACGTTAATGGGCCCTTTCCATTATGGTTTGTTACATTTTTCACTGTTAACCCGCCTAAAAATGGCATTTTTTTTTTTCTTTTCAATTTTTGTTGGGGGGTGGGGGGTTGGGTAATAGGAAGATTCTAACTAATGATGATGGGAGGGCACATCAACATTGATGTAATACTCAGGGTTGTAAATTAAAAGTTTTCATAGTCAAGGGACCCCGATTTGGAATCGACCTCAAACTTAAAGGGTGCAAATAGTATTTTAGCCTAACTTTTACCACCTTTATTATATACTCTCTCTCTCTCTAAAGTTGAAAAATTGGATTAGACATAGTTACCCTGTGTTGCTGCATCTGTGCAAACCTTATTGAAGATGACCATTACTCTAGTGAATTTGGCTCTCTACTGAACATTCAGAACCATTATGATTTTATTTTCTAAATTTGCAAGGAAACATAATTACTCTATGCTCCTACATTACTACATACATCAGAGAGATCTTAGCTTTTCAGATTTTGGCAATTCATAGAAAATTTTCAAGTGTTAATGAGCTTAGCTGCAGTCTGATTATCCCTCTCCCTATGTGATGGAAAAACCATTTTATGAAATTGAGTTAAATGGACACTTTGGTTATTATGGCATGTCTAACTAGTTTTCCAATAAAATGGACATTTATCATTATTTCATGTGTTAGTGTACATGAAATGTCTTTGGAATTGATACTCAAATACCAAGTGGATTTTTTGATAAATAATAAAGGATTATTGATATCGAAAAAAGAGACACCCAAGTACACAAGGATCGTTCAGGAGACATAGCCTCATAGACAATTCATGATCGTTCGTGATATTGTGATCGTTCAAGAGACATAGCCCCAGACAGAAAAATGAATTTTTCTTCTATGCTGAACTATTTCTGCAAAATGCCAATCAAATCAGATAATGTTTTTATAAATGTGTTCTGTCTTGGAACACCAATAGTCACGTATGAAAGAAAAAATAATTAAGTACTTTATCTCACTTTGATGTTGAAGAATAAGTGAATAACAATGGGTTAATTTCTTTGTAATGTTGGCATTTATCATGTTTTGCAATTAATAAGTTCATAAAATAAAAATAGCAAACATTAGGGTTTGAAAAAGGAGAATTTGAACTAGTAAATTATTTGGAATTTTGGATGATATGGGAAAATATGTATGCATTCACTCATATTGAATTTAATGGGAATATCGTGCATATGTAATATGATAGACCTTTTACTCTCTGTTCCTACAAACAAAATTTCTCATTATTTTATTTGTTATCAAGTGTGATTATTTTAAATTCTTTGACTGAATATTTAATGCTTTGCTAAAGTGGGATTGGTAACAAGCATGTTTTGGTTGGGCATTGATGCTTCTATTTCAATAGTCTTGCATGCTTCATATATATGGGTAAATTGCACACATCCCTAGTGAGTTTTGAATCCATGACCTCACGCCCAACTATCGAATTATCCACTAGGAAAAAAAAATCTTGCATGCTTAATTTGAAATTAGTCTCATTTTTATATCTTACATTCCCTTTGTAGTGTTGCTTAAAGATATTAGCTAAAGCCTAAAGTAGACTTCTTTGTAGGGATCTTCCCATTGCATGGTGTTTTGTTGTTGATAATATTGCATGTGTTAAAAACTATAGTTCCTGAAATAGCTCCTTCATCAACTTTATATAGAATGTATAATTAGATTGCTACCTGGGCTTCATGGCAATCAACAGGGTCAACTTCTTAATTGCTGTTTTGATATAATCTTATCGTATAATTCTAAATTTCATGCTACCTTATTTGAATTTGACAGGATGAGTTTGAGTCTTTATGTCTTGAAACACAGGTACTCATTTTATTAATATCTTTGCTGATATCATTTTTTCTTAATTACCTTCAATTTCTATGTCGAATGTTTAGGTTATGTTTGGTAACAGTTTTTGTTTTCTATTTTCAAAAACTTGTTTTGGGAATATAAAGAAAAAAACAATTTTCTTGTATTTTTGAAATAAAAAACATGTTTGGTTAGTTGAAATTAAAAAAATAGTAGTTTTGAACCAAAAAAAATAGAAAATACTAAAATATGTTGTTACTTAGATTTAAACTTTAATGCTAACTCATTAAATGAGACAGATTCATTAAATAAAATACATATTTTCATTGACTTTTGAAAATTAGAAACTGAAAACAGGCTTTTGCATGTTTATAGTTTCTTTCACAAATTGAGTTTTGAGAAACATTTTTGTTTTCTGTCCATTTTGGGATACCAAACAAGTTTTTTAGTCTCAAAAATAGGAAATTGTTGAAAACAAAAAATAAAAGGAAAAAACAGTTACCAAACATACCCTTAGTATCTTACACATCATATAATTGAAGCAGGTTGTTTCCATCACTAGGATATGATTTTTTTTTCCCCCTTTAACTTTGGAAAAAGAAAAAAAGTAAGGGGGGGTGGGGGAGGGGTTGCCTCATATGTGAAACATACCTTAGAATCAATGGAACCACAATGAAAAGCACTTAAACAGTGAAAACAAGAAAGTTTTGGCTATGTTGTTTACGTGACAGATGATCTTTTAATTTTTAAATGATTTATAGGTAAGTTAAATTTTGTCAAGAAAAAAGATTACAACCAAGTACATTGAATGTGTACTTAATGGCTAGACATTAACTTAAAGTACATTAATATACAAAATTGAGTAATTCTGAGAAAGAATGGCCACTTAATGTATCCATCCAACCATAAAAAGTACGTAAAATAAATGAAAAAGCTTAAGCTCCATTGTTGTATGTACAACTCCTTCAAACATTTGAGGATTTCGTTCTTGGCATGCCCTGTTTCAATTTACTATCAAGACACTCATTCGCAATTAGATCTGGATCAAGAATTTGTCTACATTTGATGAGTGTGTTTTGAGAATGAGAAACTGACTTCCTTTGGACCAACTTCAATCTATTTTGCCAATAACCTTGCCAGAATCTTATAAACGTTGCCAATTAGGCTAATGAGTCTAAAATCCTTCCCATCCAATAATCCAAAACCCTTATCTTTAAATGTTAAAGGACCCAAGATTGAGCCAATGACCAGAAGAATAGAAGCATTTGGGGGAATACTTACTCAAATTGGTTACACTTGGATTCCTTGGGAGCTTCAGGTGGTATGTTAGTGTTATGGGATAGAGCTAGGGAGTTGTTAGTTGGTGGAATGTTCCTTGGTGCATAGGGGGGTTTTAAGTGTTATTTGTTTTTCAAGCGAAAGAAAGGGAGCAACAAGAATAACAACAGGGATGTGGGTTTTCTCAACATGCTTAGCTATATTTACCCTTGGAGAGGGGTGGGGTGCCTTCACCTGGTCAAGCAATCACGATCCACCATTAATGTCCAGGCTAGACAGATTCTTGGTATCATCGAATTGTGAAATGCTTTTTCTTAATGTGAGTAAAAAATTACTACAACAGCCCATCTCAGACCCCTTTCCTATCCTACTCTATTGCAATTGCGTAAACGTAGGGTTTGGAAATATATGGCTGAAATCTTTGTGCTTTGTGGAAAGAGTCCAGAATTGGTGTGGGAGTTATAATGTCAAGGGTCACCCAATTGGATGTTGGCTCAGAAACTCAAATCTTTGAAAATTGATTTGAGAATTTGGAATAAGGAATTTTTTTTGGGGGATGTGGCATCAAGGAAGTCTTTTGTCTTGAATGAAATAAGGGAGATGGATAGGAGGGAGGAAGATGGAACGTTGAGTGCTGATGTGAGAGTTACTAAGGAAGATAATAAATTGGAATTGCAAAAGTTAATTGTTGTGGAGGAAATGAGTTGGAGACAAAAGTCATGGGTTCCCTGGTTAAAGGAAAGGGACAGAACTACCACCTTTTTTCACTGCCTTGCCAATGCACGTAGGCAGAATAAATTTGTTGGTTGCTTAAAATTTGGTGACACTTGCACCAATGTGTGGTGGCTCCATAACCATGTTGGTTGGATTTTTTGCTTGTTCTGTGATGGAGCTTCTATAATGTTGGAAAGGAGACTTTGGTAAGAGAGGTTACAAGAGGATTTGAAAAGTGACCCATTTATGCTTATATGGTGTTTTTCGAGGGAAAGAAATTCCCCTTATTTTGAAGGGAAATAACAAAATTTGATTAATTGAAGTTGTTATTTTTTAAGAACCCTTTATTTATGATTGGAGTGTAGGGTCCATGCATTGGGGTGTTACTTTTGTGTGGGATGATCATGATTGGAAATTGAAGCGTTCGTGGATTTTATGGACCCCATTTATTCAATCAAGATTAGGGGGGACGTTGAAGATCAAATTTGTTGGAGACCTACAAAGAGTAAGTTTTTGAGATAAAATCTTTCTATATGCTATTTTCTAATGGGGACAAGCCTTATTTCCCATGGAGAAAGTTCCTTTATAAGTAGCTTTCTTAGCTTGGACTATTGCGGTGGAGAAAATTCTTACTTTATATAATCTTCAAAGGTGAAGGATTATTGTTGTAGATTGATGTTATCTGTGTAAGAAGGGTGGAGAGACTGTAGATCATATATTGCTGTATTGTGGTTACACCAGAGAGTTATGTCTTTCGTTTTGTGTTTATTTGGAGTGCATGGGTCATTTTAAATTTTTAATTGGTTAGTTGATTTGTTGGCATTTTGGATGGGGTGGTTTGCAAAACTTCAAAGTTGTGGTAGTTGGAAGGTCGATAATCGTCGAAGGAGAAGGGTTGTTGTTGTAGATTGATGTTATCTGTGTAAAAAGGGTGGAGAGACTGTAGATCATATATTTATGCATTGTGGTTACACCAGAGAGTTATGGTCTCTTGTTTTGTGTTTCTTTGGAATGCACTGGGTCATCCTAGTCGGTTAGTTGATTTGTTGCTTTTTGGCCTTTTGGATGGGGAAGTTTGCGCAAAACATCAAAATGGTGGTAGTTGGAAGGCTGTCCCTTTGAACCTTATGTGGGCCATAGAGCGAAATGCCATAGAGCGAAATAGCTGAGCTTTTGAAGGCATTGAATGATCTATGAAAGAGCTTAAGATGCTTTTTTTACATTCTTTGTATGAATGGATGGCTGTTTTACCAGGCCAACCGTGTTCCAATCTGTTAGAGTTTCTTGACTGTTATAATTTTTCTTGATTTTGCCCTCTAAGTGCACCCCTTGTGTACTGGGTGGTTTCTTTATTCTCAATAAAACTTTCTATTTAAAGAAAAAAAACTAGCAGATGAAGATTTTATTACCATCTAAGATGATTCATATAATTTCCAGCCAGAACTATCACATTATTGGCACTTTTCTTCAAGAATCCTTGGCTTTTTCTTGTGTCTTGGTTGCTCCACATCACTGAGTAAGCAAATTGAATTGGTCACCATGTTAACCTATACTGTACATGCAGGTGGGAGCTGCTCTAGATACTGTAGAGCAACTTGTGGAAGAACAAAGCCTGGACCCTTTGTTTTCAGATAAGTAGGTATCATTTAATTTTTGATTAATTTGATTCAAATTTATTGATTGGTTGGCCGGCTGCTAAAATTGTTGTCATTGTTGTTATTATTATTAGTATTGGTCGTTATTTGATTTATTGTTTTATAATTGGCTTGTTATTCTTGTATCAGCTTAAGGGGATTTTATAATTGGCTTGTTAATATCTAATTTTCTCCTCTTTCAAATTATGCCCTCTTCTCATCTAACCCAAACCTTCCAAAGTTTACAATTCAATTATTATTCTATTATTTCTAGTAAATGAGATGTCATATATTTATTGGATTGTTTCAATGTTGAAGACTTTTAAGAATCTAGTAGAACCATTGATTTTAAACTTTTACAGCTTACTGAAACGCTCATACTGGAATTCAAAGACATTAACAAATTCAGGGTTAGTCAGATTTATTCAACATCCTCTATCTTGGTATCATAATCAATTTTAGAATATTTTATTCTTAGGGGATATTTCTTTGCTGAAGTTAATCTTCATTCCCTTATGTAATTTGTAAATTCTTGTATTCGTTGGGAAGTAGTTAAGTCCTATTCAAATCTTGGGTTGTAAATTGGCACTCTTTGACTTCTAATTCTTTTGGTTTTGGGAAAGGGAAAATTGCAAAAGGACTCTCTAAACTTTGGGTCAAAATAAAATTGACACACTGTTTTTCTAATTTGATTTTTGTTTGGGCTTAATGGACATAAAATCCTATCACGTATGGGGTACATGATTTATTTTAATAAAATACTGGTTTGAAATTAATAAAAAAGTCATTTTTAAATTCACTCTTTTTTTTTCCCCTTATTCTTCCTCCACCAGTGGCTTGGTGGATTTACCCATGGCTGAAAATTGAGCCAACCTGGCAACCATAGGAGACCCCCATCACCATCCACATCTAGCTTTACTTTTAGGCCCAAAACACCACCACCTCACTGCTTATAATTAAGCACCAATGCAGGCCACCATGAAACCCATCCAAAATCACTCTGTTTCTACCACCTTCCTCAAGTAGTTCCCTTAAGTATTCTCGAAGCCCTTTAGTAAATATGCAAAATGCACAACTAGACACACCCAAATAACCAGCCAAACACCCAAGCGGTGGCTCTACTCCATTGGTCCTCCACTCAAACAAACACCTAAACTCATCCCTTCCACACTAAACTGGCACAAGCCATTACTAATTAAAAGGCCCATCAAATAGAACACCTTTAAACACAAAAGTGATCTAATTTTCAAACCTCAATTGACCTTTATAACCCATTATTGATCATGCTAGCCAACCTATCAACTATCAAGCTGATTTAGGCCCAAGCTGTGACACCCACATCTCAAATTTGTTGTGCCCCAAAAATTGTTGTAGCGACACTCTGGTGAGAAAAGAAGAATAGAAAAAGGAGGTGAAAGTTTCCGTTCAGATGGAAGAGAGAATATGATAAAGAAGGAAAGAGAAAAAGAAGATAAGGAGGAGAGAGAAGAAGTAGGTGGTTGGAGATTGAGAGAAACAGAAGGCCGTATCCAGTACACAAAGGTCTTACTTTTGCAGGGTCTAGGAGAGGTGATTGGTAAGTACCATTACCCCCCGTTTTCTTTGGAGACTAATTCTATGACTCGAACCATGATTAGTCACTTTGGATAGAAGGCACTTGCCATTGCTATTTGCTTAGGAGAGAAGAAAAAAAAAAATTGAGTTTTAAAATGAATTTTATTAATTAAATCATGAGCTTTTCACATGAGGATGTTCTGTACTTATCAAAAAAAGAGTTTCTAATTTCAAATTAGAAGAACTAGGGATTATTTTTATTATGGCCTAAAGTTCACAGGAATCCCTATGCATTTTTCCCTTCAGGAAATGTCTCTCCTACAGTCCTAATTATTTTCATGTTGATTAGTAGTGTTCCTCAAGGGTAACCATTTGTCAAGAAGATTTTTCATAGTTTATAAAAACATCCCTTTGTTGCCTGTTGGTCTTAATCTCTTCATGTTTTTTGAGAACTCTAGAATTTTCTATCTTCTAGTTTTGGTTTTCTTCAATTTCTCTTCACCACTCATAAAAAAACCCTGACCCCTTCCCCCACCGTGGGCAGGCTAGTGAACAAAATTCCATAAGAAAATTATTTTTGCTTTACCTTTATACCTAATACCCCATTTCTGTTTTTGGTCAAGCTTAAGAGTTGAACCCAAGACCTTACCCAATTCTATTGGTGTCTTTGTAACTCCACTTTTATAACAACCACACAACCAAACCACAAACCACAAACCTCACAACCCCCAACAACGGCCCCCCCCCCCCCCCCCCCCCCCACCTTCCCGTCCCCACGCACTATTTTGTAATTGAAAATTTTACTTGAAAATTGTGAATAACTACAAATATTTTTTCTATATCTGTTGCCATAAGTAAGGTGTCGCTGTCTAGTCAACCTGTTTGTGGAAATTTAGCAATAACCTTGAAAGCATTCCTACTTTATCATATTTTATCTAGGACTTGTAAGATCTGTGGTTTCTATTTTGTAAACATTGGAAACCAGAAGAAGTCTGAAACCTAAGTTTAAGGTTCTCTGTTATCAGTAGTAATATACTTTATAATGGATTCACAACAGTGCCCTTAATAGAATATATGATTATGCATCAGCATTCTACAATATTTTATGTTGGTTAGAATGGAATTACGTTTTCCTTGATCTCATTTATTGGAATTATAGAGTGCTTGTAACGTATTAACTCAAATGCAGGACTAATGTAATGGATGTTGCTCAAAATCTTTCATCAGCAAAGAGGAGTGAGATCCAATACTTGACGGGTATGCTGGATATGGTGAGTGATTGGGTTTTTGTATTTAACTAACTTAATAGACTATGATAGTTGTCATCTCTTTTTACGGGTATATTTTTACTTGGGATCACACTTACCAGTATTTGTAGAAGGGATAAAATCAGCTATATATGCATTGGTTGAAGACGGTTTAAGTTAACTGCGTAGGATAAATCATTTTATCATCTCCTTTTCCCCTTTCTGATCAAGAAGAATCATTAGATATCTTCTATTAAAATCTTGCACCAGAAGCCACAGTGCTTAGGCTTGTATATGATATGCACAAAATCAAATTAATAGAATTGACCACTAGACATTACTTAAATTTGCAGAATTGAAAAGTTTTGTGTGCATTGGAGGATTTGTAAATTGTGTACTCTCAACCAAGTTTTATTGGGCAAATGGCGTGTGTGTGTGTGTGTGTTTTTTTTGAGGATATGTTTTAGACATGGAAGATTGATTCATTGCTAGTTCGGAATTTTGTCCATTCAAGGTTTACATTATTGGGTCAATGTATGAAGTCTAGTTGAAGCAAAAGTCATTATTTTATATGTCTAGTTATAGACATTCTGGGGTTCATACAAATTGTAATTTGGTTTTTCAATTTTCAAGTTATGCTTAGTTTTTAATTTAGGCCAATTTTGTAATTTTCAACTATTCTGAAATAATGGTATTTTGGTGGAGTCTAGAATTATCTAAGAGATTCTAAGTATCTTAGGTTTATTTCCTTTGGTGCAAGTTTTTTATTACCTTAGTAGGTTTTTAGTTTACTAGTCTAATAAGGAGTTTGTGTCTTATTGTACTCATTTAAGGTGGATTTGATTATGAAAATAATGGGTTTTTTTTTTTTTTTTTTTTTTTTTTTTAAGTATTGAGGCACATTGGCTTTATTGTGTTATTTCTCCTTTGCGCTTTTCTCTCCCCTTTATTTGATTTTGTGTCACTATTCGTGTCACTGTCCACATGCACTGTTCATGCTATTGTTCCCTACTAAAACCCTAGTCATACTTAAATCATAACCTTAACCCTAAGTCACCACGAACCCTACCACAAGCACGTACAAGCAAATTCCTCATTTTGTCCTCTGTTAGGAAATTGATCATTTATGGAAGCTATTAATTACAGGGAAGTGTGGTGAGTCTTGGGATACAAATTTGGTTGGGATGTCTTATGGGTGTAGCCTTTGGAAACATATAGTGCAGGATGGAAGAGGTTATTTTAGTTTTGTTAATTTGTGGTTGGGGATGATAGGATAGGTCACTTGTGGAATGATTTGTGTGGAACACAAATTGAAAGGGGCATTGACGTAAACAAATAAAGCTAAAAAAATAGGAAAGCCTATGAACCAACACCTATAATTACTTGAATTTAGCACCACGCAGGAAAACCTAGGAATTTATACTTTGGTTGCCAGAAATCAGCACCTAGATATTGGATAATCCAGTATAAAATTTTATTCATCATCAATCATAATTTTTTCTCGGGGCCTTTAAATAGGCTAATCTCTCTCTCTCTCTCTCTCTCTCTCTCTATATATATATATATATATATAAAATCAGAAACCTCGTTTGTGAGATAATGATGTGTTGCCTTGTGGCTCATTCTTAGAGAACTCCTTCACTTAGCCTTCCACCTAATCAAAGATTTTAAAGATTTATTTGATTTTTATTATTTATTTGTATTCAACAATAAATAATTTTGGGTTAATCACCATTTTGGTTCCTAATGTTTGGTTCCTAACATTTCAAATGTATCAATTTAGTCCCCAACGCTTGGTATTGTGTCAAAATAGTCCCCACCCGCCATTAAGTAGTGGATGGAAAATGCTTGTGGTTAACAGTCAAAATAAAAATGTTTTATATGCCACCTAGACTTCCACATGGAAGTGAAATTTCTACTTCGTGGCTGATTCTTTAGCTATAATGAATTTAATCTTGCCAAAGGTAAATCATCATATGTGCTAACTTCTCTATTGTACTCTTCTGGATGATGAACTTGTTGGGAAATGCTAAACCTAACCCAAGATTTGTGGGATGTGAACAACAGAAAACAGAAGCAAAATATATTTAAGCATACAAACACAAGAACTCTAGCTTTATGTGGTTCACCCAAAACCAAGGCTATGTCCACGAAGTTGTTGCAGCTTTTTGTTGACCTACAAAATTAATTACAAGGATCATAGGTATATATACTGCCTATCCATGTGTGAAAATACCAGTGCTTAAAGCTCTAATGTATTCTCAAATACTGAAATATCCCCTATAATTATATGCACTAACACAATACAGGCTCCACACAAATCTTATAAGAACCTTACCCAAGCAAATATTGTTTGTTTCCATGTTCTTAAATTTACAACAGTTGGACAGAGAGTGAAGTATTGTTTCAAGCTCTGGTCCTTTTGTTTGCTTTTTAAGATGAAAGAAGAATGATTATAAAGTAGTGGGTGAGTATTCTTATCACCACTCCGTTTATTAGGTTGAGGAACAGAATCGCCATATTCGCGCTCATGTTGAAATCTGCAGGAAAGAGATGGAAGATGCCAAACGCTTGGCAGATGCCGTAGAGAAGGTACAATGTTTTCTCTTTAACCTAGACTTCTCTCCTTCCCCCACAAACCTACCCCCCCCCCCCCCCCCCCCCCCCACTTTCCCACTTTCTCCCCAAAAGAAGGAAAGAAAAAGCTATGTCAAAAGTTGTCATGAAAAGTGTTTGATGGCTGATTAAACTAGTTTCTCGTATGCTAATTTGCAGTTAAGAAGCAGGAGTTTAAGTTATGGGACATTCGGCAGCAACATGGTTGATTAAATTGGTTTTGCATATTGACAGCTGCTTCCTTCAGTGGATTTTTACGATGTATGTCTGTCTATCTTTTGTTCTCAAACCCTGTATATCACAGCTTGTTAATTGTGATACAGTTCTAGTGTGTATAGGCCTTTACGGCTCTTAGGAATTCTTGTTAATGGACTAGCCTTATTCTGATGTTTAAGATCATGAGAAGCTGAGAAATTTGTCCACTTATGATATCCGTGTCAATTGCTATTGAATTTAATATGACTTATTGACACTATTTTTCTCTGGGGTGCATTTGATGAAGTAATTGCTGCTAACTTACCCACATTCTTAGGTTGACATACATGGACCAATATCATCGGCTACTCCTACGCAAATCAAATTTAAAGCTCTAAGCTTCTAACTACAAATGGAAAAAACAATTGCTTATCGGCCCACATGGCCCAAAGTATTTCTATCCTGACCGAGAAGTATTATTGGGCTCTAAACTAATTCTTGGATCCATTATAAGTTTTGTACAAGCTCAAATGAACTACACCTACAAGCCAATTTTGAGCTCGAATTTTCTCTTCCCTGTATCTTGAATCCCTATAGCTTTGCAAGTTTTCTACAGAAAATCTAGTTTTTAATGCTTGTTCTTGAAAATTCTTTTGATAAGGCAAATAATTTTACTCAAAAGCATCAAAATTTAGATTTTAAAAAGTCATCAATATTTAAGACACACCAAGGCCTTTTAGAATGCATAATATGAACTCCCGCCAAATAGAATTGTATGCTTTTATAGTCGTCTTATGCCCTGCACCTTGGTGAAGTACATGAAATTTCAGTCAACTAAGAAAGCAGCCTAACGTCAATTAGGAATACCTTTTTATGGAAATAAAATAATAATTTATGTTCACAGATTTAAAATATTGATACATGAATATCTAAAAAATAACCTATTCCGAAACCAACAAAAAAAATCAACCTATAATTTTTATTTTTTTAACAAGACATACATGTTGATGGTGCAAAGAACCTCAGTGGGCCATTCATCCAAAAGAGTTTTAAAATACTTGTGATATACAACACACTCAAACAAAGGGGCACTTCCTTCTCAAAAAAGAAGAAAAAAAGAAGAAGAGGGGGACACTAATATAATGCTAGCGAGGCTCATCATGCTTAAGCTCAAACGGCAAGTAACTTATTGGCTTTTCATGCTCAATTAAATGACCATCCATTACTATCCTCTGGTCAAAGGCTTTTAATAGGTGGAGCCATGCCTTTTTATAGCTAATGTAATTAAGTTCTGAAATTCTTTTTGATACCTGGAATCGAATGGAAAGGCTACCGTGAGCTCTATATATATCCATATTATATATATATATATATATATAATAATCATGCTTTCAATACAATATATTTCAGGTGAAGAGCTTCTCATCCTATAAGTAGTGTAGGCTTGTAAGGATATACAACTAGGTGGTTGGGCTTGTTGTATCTTGAAGGCGGTACACATAATAGGTAGTTTATTGTACCGAAAAACTCCGTAGACAACATATATCGTCTCAAGAGAGCTCTCAAAAACCAAAATATATGGATCAAATTGACAATAATCACAAAATTGAAGAACCACAATATTATTTTCTCCTTAAGCTTTTTATGGAATCAGCCGTAACATGTTGAGAAGTATCTACATACACGGTTATAGTACATAATCCCTGAACCATCACTGCAATTTAATACTAATGCTAAGCATTCTAAACAAGTTCATTCTCCACTGATTATGGTACATCACTTTAGTCAATTTCTCCTCAGCCCATTTCTATAAGCTTGTGCGCACTGTTTAGAATGGCCGAAAACCTTGCAAGAAGAATATTGGGAAGAAGCTCACATAGTGGGCAAAAACTGATTTAAAGACAAAAGACTTTAGATGCAAGAGGATGAAGTACAAAAATTGAACTTTTTACGTGGAAAGGAATATGTTAAGAAGAAATTGAATAAGAATGGTAGCGGACTCAGAATAATTTTTTTAGTTGGGCCAAGTTATATATATATATTAAAAATTAAATCCAAAGAATAACCTATATAAAAAAAAAAAAAAAGTTTACTTCCAAAATCGTTTGGATGAATTTTCCTTACGTAGCAATGAAATTAATATTCAAGTATACTTTTAATTATATAATATTTTTAATAGGTTAAATCTTGTTACACACACCTTATTCCACACTCTTGTACACAAACACAATTTCAGTTATAAATTTGAAATATTTAACAATTAAATATTATTAATAGACCTTTATGAGTGAATAAGCCCAATTCTATGTGAATATACACCCATATGACCACACAAAGACTTTTGACATTTTAGGGTTATATTTGAGACTTAGTATCAATCCTAAATTTTATAATTATTTGAATCTCATAATCCAGACTCAACCTAAGCCTTCCCTTTTACTGAAATCCACACCTATACTTAACCCAACTAAAAAAAGAACCCAAATCTAGTGATTAATCTAATTCATAGCTACCTAAGCCTAAATCATGTTCGAAAACTCCTGTAGAAAAGATGCTTTTGTCTAGTGTTCCAAAGTACTAGACGAATAACAAGATTGACACATGTGTGTTGTCATGTCTAGAACAATTAATAAGCTGAAGCCACTGTTGTGTGGTTTCAATAGTAGTTTGATGAACTGCCGTCTTTCTTTCAAAAAAAATAGTAGTTTGATGAAACAAATATCCTAGACCTTCTCAAATTCCCATAAGAAAATATATTGTAGAGGATTAAAATTATTTTACATGATATAGTTATGTTGTTGAATCATTTTTTATGTTAGTCAGTTTCGATCGTAAATTCAAAAGCTAATTGAGTAGCCCAAGCTTGGCCCATTGGGCCTTTTTCGTAACAAGGGTGGGGCTCTACCGATTTCTGACCTCCCAGATTGAGTTTGATATCTTAAGTTTGGAGTTTGAAGCCCGCTTCTCTCTTCTTCCTCTTCTTCTTCTTTTCTTTTTTTTCCTCCATAAATTTTTATTCCAAAAAAAGAAAAAAAAAAAAAAAAAAAGCATGCTCTGCACTCCAAGGGTCCGTTTGGGATCTGCTTATTTTGTTGAAACTAAAAACGTTTTACTGAAGGTATTATAGATAAATGTAAAAATTAGTTGAAATAGTATCATGGGACACATGAATAGTATAAAAAAATACAATAGGACCTATGAATAGTACAAAAATAAGTTAAATAATAAAATAAGTTGGCAAAAATAATTTTTGCCAAAAGAACGCTAAAAAGTTGCATTTGAGAAAAGTTGAAAAATGCTTTTTTTTTTTTTTTTTTTTGAGAAAAGTTGAAAAATGCATTTTTTTTTTTTTTACTATTTAGTTTATTTTTACTATTATTCATGAGTTTTATTGCACTTTTTGATACTATTTATAGGTCTCACTGTACTATTTTAGCTCTTTTTTAGAACTTTCAGCAAAAAATTTTCAATTTCTTAAATAAGCAGTTTCCAAATAGACTATGAATAACATAGTTATTAAGCCCGACCTAACCTTACCAACTGGACTAGTAACCTAGTGAACTAGTGCCTAAGCTGGTCTAGTTGTTTAATTGAACAACTTATACAATTGAACCAGTAAGATCCTACAATTTTCTTGCAATCCATTCAACACGGTTTTCTTGGTTTTAAAAATGAAATGATGTTGCATACTCCACACTCTTGATTTCATTTTTTTAAGGGTCATGTTAACAAGTATTCTTAATTTTAAGACAATTGTTAATAAACAATTTAAAAAACTTTCAAAAAAATTAATTGCTTTATTATATTTCCATAAAATATTTTTAAAAATAGTTTATAAACTAATGTCCTTAGAAATATTTCCCTCTTTTAAAATTATAGTCTTTAATCCGGATTCAGTTGAAAGGTATGGATTTGGAGAAATTATAAAGTCTCTATGGTTGACAAGTGATATGATTTATTATTCCACTAAAAAACTCCATCCAATTTAAAATTAATGAGATAAGTTTTTTTTAAATAGAAATTGATTATTGACACAGCAATTTTAAACAATTAAAAATCTTCCATAAGTCTACCAGAAGACCATATCATTTCTCGTGGATTTGGGTAAAAGGGAAGGCCGACCCGGATTCAAATTATTTTAGTTTGATGCTCTCTGTGTGTCTGTGTCTCAGATAGAAGAACAGAATAGAACCCTAAAAAAAAATAAATAAAAAAAAAAAAGGCCAAAAACCCTCTTCACTCGGCACAGAACAGCTCCTCTCTCGTTCCGAATGGCGGTGAGTTTTATTTATTTATTATTTTAATCAAATTTTCAATAAGTTTGTGTTTATGTTTATGTATATATTCTTCTAAGTAATGAATTTGAAAATTTTCATCAGACAATACCAGTTAACCCAAAACCATTCTTGAACAATTTGACCGGGAAGCCTGTCATTGTCAAACTCAAGTGGGGAATGGAGTACAAAGGTTTCTTCTTTTCTCTAATTCTTTAAATGGGTCCATCTCCATTCCCTAACATATTCTCTCTTTTTCATTTGGTCTCTTTTCATTCAGGTTTTCTTGCCTCAGTGGATTCATACATGAACTTGCAGGTGAGGTCCTATTTTTTTTAATCTTCTTCTTTTTTTATTTCTTAAAATTCCTGTGTACCCACTTCGTGTTTGCCTTAATTTCTAGTTTCTAAGCTTTCATTCATGTCACATGGGTTGCTACTTTTAGCCATTATGATTTTAATGTTGCTTTAGGATACACAAAATATGTACACTCGTTATAGTAATGCTGCTTGTTTATTTTCATGAATTTGATTATCAAGGTTAGCACAAGTGCTTTGTGGTTTCGAAATCTTCACTAGCAGTGTAGTGCTTCTTCTTCTATGGTACAAGATTCTTTTGCACTATACACTATGTCCAAATTGAATAGACCAATAATATTGGGCTATTATTCCTTGCACGTTTTCATTGTTGCATCTTCTTCTACTAAAAAAAAAAAACAGTCAATTACTGCCTGATCCTCCCAAGGTGAAGAATGATATCTAAAACATTCATCCGTACAATCCAAAGTTTTGAAACAACTTGTTCTTTTTTACATAAAGAAAAGTGAAAAAGATATTAATCAAATAAAGCAATTTTTTTTTATCAAATACTCATTTCTAAGGTTGATGCCGATATGTGATACCATTTGAAATTGTTTGAGAATCGGTAGAAATAAAATTATAGACTTCTCATCATATTATGACTTTATACTTTGAATAGTTTGATCTTTATAGACTTCTCATCATATAAATCCTAAAAAGAATTTATCCTAATTTAAGCCATATGAATAAGTCTCTTATTTTATAGTTTCACATTACTGTCATGTCCAATGTATTATGTTTGAACCATGTTGACAGATGTGATCCATTTTGTCTTATATATGAAGATATATGTTATTTGAAATATGATTCAAACATCATGATAATGTCTGAACTTGTAAGTTTCATATACTGAGCTGTTTTCAACCTTCTCGTGTATTTAGTACGCATCTGCATGTTTGTATTCTAATGCTATACATATATGATCCATAGCTGGCTAACACCGAAGAATACATTGATGGGCAATTCACTGGAAATCTGGGAGAGATTTTGATCAGGTAACTTCAGTCTAATGCTGGAATCTCTCTATACTCCTTTGTTTCAATGGCCTCTATTACTTAAAGTATATGTTTCCTTGATAGATTATCACATTTGCTATATGATAAATGAAGAACTGCTTATAAGACATGATAAGAACTAATTCATAGTTTTTAATAATGGTGTTGCATCATTTATAAGCTTGCTTATTTTCTCCATAATATCCACAACTGGATGCGAGAGACGAGTGAATCTTTTAAGATTCTTGCAAATACAAATTTGTCCTTTAGAAGTAGATTTAATTCTTATGGGAAAATCAAAATAGTCAACCCAGAAATATTTGTAAATTGTGACCACCTTGATTTGAAATTGAAGGAGTGTATTGAGAATTGCTATACGACACTTCGTTTATGTCCTTTCTGTACATATAGCTTAAGCTACCAATCATATAGGTTAGCTGCATAATTTGGGAATTAGTTACAAGTTCTGCCACATGTCGACACATCAGAGCTAATAGTTTGTGTTTCATATAAACGCATTTTGACTTATCAAAAAAAAAAGTTTGTTTTTCTATTATTTACCTTTACGCTGCTCTGGTAGTATATTATCAACAGAGCTCTTGTAATCTTATTTAGTTAGCTTAATACAGAATTAGTTTTCCCATATTTCTCTCAAATTCTGTTAAGTGGAATAGAAACTTAGTTTCTTAACTAAATTTTGTATTTTTATGTTACCTTTAGCCATAGAACTGCTGAACAGAGTATTTTCATCTATTTGTCAAATTTGAGTGTGCTTTACGAGAAACTATACTGTAGTTCAAATGGAATGGTCAAAGACTATCCAGTTGAGGCCTCCAAAAGGTGTGAGTTATTACAAATAATTCTTTCACATCTTTAATAGTTATAATTACCTCAAAATTGAAAAACATAGTACCATACTACTGGATTTTAAATGGAAATAGTCAAAGACTAACCAGTCTAAGGCTCTGACTCATTGGAGTATGGGACAATAACTTCTCCATCCAAAACTAGTGAATTATAACAAATATTGCTTCCACATCTTTGATGAACAATAGTAATCTATTTATGACTAGGAGAATTATTATTGATACAAAATTCAAGACTCAGTGTTCAGACAATTCACTGCATCTTTTAATGTGTTTCCATCTGCAGATGTAACAATGTTCTTTATCTTCGTGGAGTACCAGAGGATGAGGAAATTGAAGAAGCTGATAGAGACTAAGAAATGGGGCATCCCAGCAGTTCGGTAGTGGCCTAAATAGGATTCCAGTATTTTATTTTGCTTCTGAGTCATGGCACCTACATTGTACTTGTATCCCATGTAGAGGTCTTCTGGATGTTCCATTGCTCATGCTAACAATGCCTTATAAAAGGACCCTCATAGATGTATTGTTCCCTTAAGTTGGTTCTGATTGCCTGCCCTTTATCATGGTGAATAGTCTAATGCACTGCAAAAATATTTCACTTAGTGTTAACTATCCCTTTGGTTTGAAATGAACGCATTTTTCTTCCATTGCATTAAAGTCATTTCATCACAATGAGAATCATATGAGATTTTAATTTATGGTTTAATTGTTAATTCCTACATATGGAATAATTGGTTTGCATATCCACTTTTGGAGATGAGCTAAAGTTTTTATGACCGCGTCGTTTTATACTGTGGATCTTTAAGTAATCCTTATCAACAAGACAAGGTGGTATTAAATCACGGATGAAGGGAGCTTGTAGGAATGCAAGAAAATGTGATTTCTAATTTGTTTCCAAAAGCGTTATGCTATTGAGATGATATTTAAAAAAAAAAAAAAACCAATTTCTTGCATTTATCATTTAATCGCTGAATGAAAATGAACCTTTAACTTTGTTGGTTGCTTAAAAATTGCTCAATGTGTACCATGCTGGTTGGATCTTTGCTTGTTCTGTGATGGAGCTTCTCTCAGGTTGGAAAGGAGGCTTTTGTTAGAGAGGTTACTGGAGGATTTGAAAAGTGACTCTTTTTATGCTTATATGGTGTTTTTGGAAAGAAAGAAATGCCCCTTTTTAAGGGAAATAACTCAAAACTTGATTAAGACCCTCTATAATTGGAGTACATGGTCCATGCATTAGGGTGTTACTTTCGTTCTAGATGATCATGATTGGGAGTTGAGAAATGTTGGTGGATATTTAATGGATCCCATTTATTCAATCAAGATTAGGTGGGACGTTGAAGAACATATTTTGTTGGAGACCTACCAAGAGTAAGTTTTTGAGGTTAAATCTTTCTATATGCTATTTTCTAATGGGGATAAGCCTTATTTCCCATGGAAAAATATTTGGAGAAAGTTCCTTTATAAGCAGCTTTCTTTGCTTGGACTACTGCTGTAGAGAAAATTCTTACTGTATATAATCTACCAAGGAGAAGGATTATTGTTGAAGATTGAAGACAACAGAAAATTTGTTATATATTTTTGAGTTTTTCATAGATACATGATTGCAGATGAGTTTGTTTAATTTTATATTTCTGTCTAATTTATTGGTCTATGTGATTTTTCCAGCAAGATGGTTTTCCTTTTTTTTTGGGGGGTGATTTTTATTGGCTTTACTTACAATTAAGTGATGTTTGTATGCAATTTTGTTAATCAAATGGTTTGATAAAAGTAGTATAGACATTTAAAGTCAAGTTTCATGGTGGGTTTGTGTGATTGTGTCTGAAATTATAATTTTAAGATGGATTTGCTTGATTTTGATTGCTTGAATTTATTTGTTAAAAAAAAAAAATTTCCACAATGATACTTTTTGGATTTAGTTTTATTACTTTTTACTTAAACTAAGTGATATTTAGATGTTGGTGGAATTTCATAGTGAAGTTGTGTTTGAAATTGTAATTTTCAAATTGGTTTGCTTGATTTTGATTGCTCAAATTTATTTGTCCCAAAGTAAATGTACTACGATAATACTTTTTGGGTTACTGATATTGTGGGCATGGTCATAAGAAAATGTTTGCTCTACTCTCTACCCTCTACAACACTCCAATATATTACATTGGTTACATATTTTTAGATTGGATATTAGCTTTAGGATGTTGATTGTAATGAGAAAAATTTTATGTAACGTTATACATATTTTTATACAGTTACTACATACTTCTTAAAGCTTTTGAAGGATGGAAGGATGCAATCAATCAATACCATGTTAATTATATAAGGTAACGGTTAATCGCTACTTGGTGAGTTACGTAAAATTAACATGGTATTGATTGATTTAATGACACATGGGCTGGACCAAGATGGCTTTTTCACGTCCTCTTCTTCCGACCCACATTAATTAATCATCTCACGGGTGATGGGCCAATTTTTAATTAGTTTTTGGACTGTAAATTCGGTCTATTTAATTAGCAAAACTAGTGGGCCCTTAGGATTAAATTTTATGGGCCCAATTCAACTGAATTTCTGCCATTTATTCTCACTGGTAGTGTGCTAGAGAGATGGACTTAGTCTTGAATTTGTGGGCTTTCGGCCTATCTATTTATTGTGTGAAAGACAATTGCTACTATCAGAAGGCAAAGAATTAGACTAAAAAACATCAAAGTTTAGATTGAAAAAAAATAAAATAAAATAAAAATTTAAGACACATCAAGGACTTAAATGCAAAATATGAACTCTCACCAATTAGAAGTATATTCTTTTATAGTGTTCTTTAACTCAGCATCCCGAAGAAAAGTACATGAAATTTCAGTATATGCTAAGCAAGCAGCTTAACATCAACTTTCTCTTGCATTAGTAAAGGCATAATTTTTCCACATAAATTATTTTGAGCGGTACTTTGTTTTGTGTTTCTTCATGGTTAGAAAATATAATTGTTTACCAACCTAAAAGATGTCCAATCTCAAGATGAACTAATTTAAGAGAAAAGGATTAAGAAACATGTATTTTGGAAACTATAGTTTAATTACAACCCCAAAACATGTATTTTGTATGAATAAATAAAAAGAATTCAAAGATAAAAGAGTTGGTGGGCCAATTTTATAAGTGTGAATTTAAAGAATAATGAGAAAGAAATAGAGTTGGTAAGTTATAGTAGAAAACTAACTGATATATTAATGGTAGCAGTAGTGGTCAGTTGAGTCATTTCTCAAGGGCTCCAGAACAAGTCGTATACAAAGTTGACATAACATTACCATGAAGATTATGACTACACAAGAAATATTGATTTATTGATGAATCATCATTAGAATTTTTCTATAAAGAAAAAGTCTATCTCTTTGACATTTTATAATGACATACATGATGATGAATGTTTTAATTTGAAAATGTATATTTAGAGACAGACAGTTTTGAACGTTTAGTAGGTTTTCATTTATTTATTTTTTCCACATTTTCCATGCATTTGTGTGGAAATGTCCAAATGCATCTTTGGAAAATCTGTGTACAACATCATCGTATATATGAGAGACACATGTCCCATAGTATCTAGAAATGGGACCATAAGTCACCATTTCGGCTTTAGATCTTGAAGACATTTCATTTTTCAAATCAAAGGAAGATGCCTTTGCCATTATTGTAAAAGGATTGATGCGTTTTGATAGAAGATGTTCTGTCATTGTATAAAACCAATTCAACAAACTATGTTATGTCATATGTGACAAATTTTGCTTCTTTTTTTGATTCCCTAATAAATGATTTTATATGGACAGATTGTTTATGTTTCATTTGTGCTAATAACTGGGGAAAACATCAACTTTGTGGTAGTTATACTCGTCTTACTTAATTTTCTAAGCATGACTTGCAAGTGAGACACACGCGCGCTCACACATATATATGGGGTAAAAAGAAATATATATATATATATATATATATATATAAATCCAAATTTATTTTATAAATTAGATTTAGGGTTGTAAAAAGTCAAATTTAGCAAAGTATTGACAATTTAAGATTGTTCATTTAATATTACTGGACATGAATCTAGCTTAAGTTTATAACCAAACTATATTACATGTTCAAAACCTGTTTCATTTTCTTGCATAACAAATTTGAGTTTGTTCATGAACTATTTGATTAATTTATTATTTTTACAATAAACACTACAAGTAATTTTTTTAATTATTCAAAACTCAATGTTAATAATTAATAACTAATTATAGTTGAAATTATATTATTTAAATTAGTTAAATAAAATGGTTTTATTTTCCAAACTTAATTATAAAATTAAATTTTCCAACCTTGTATTGTTAAAAGTAATTTTCAATAGACTATTAATATTATCAATAAATAACAAATAATCATGTGATATCTCATGAACTTATTTACAAACTTATATAATCCAATTTCAACTCTATATAATTATATTTTTATACATGTATACGTATAAAAATACTATTGTAAGGACTCAGTTTTCAGTCCAAACAATGAATTTGTAGAGAATGGGTTGAAGGTTTAAGCGCTGGCCGTCGCCCACTAAGCATGAACCTTCTTCCTTTATATATATAAAAAATACTTAGAACTATTTACAACCGGGGGATGCTCCTCGGCCCGTGGCCGAGGACCCCTTTTTATTCTGGCTTCCTTTCTTTTTTCTTTTGCTTTTCTTTTTTTTCTTCCCCCCCCCCCCCTTGCTTTACTTTACTAGCTTTTCTTATATAGTCTTCATCGTCCTCTCTCGTTCTTCCATTTGTTGGTCATTTATTCGCCTTTCTTCTGATTGCCCATCTCATCTGAGGTCTTATCAGCACTCAAGTGGTTCACTCTGATCAACGTTGCCCTGCTAAGGGGTTGTATCACCATTAATGCGACCAGAGGGGTTAGGTGAATGCATTAAGTGTGGAGGTGACAGCTTGCCCTGGGCTTGTCCCTTTTCAAAAATCACTCTTGGCATACCGAGGACAAAGAGGTCCTCGGCCTGGACCCAAAAAAGATGCTTTCCTCAATTCAGCCTCGGATGGTCAATCTTCCTCGGCATGGGCCTTGGACCTATTACGCGATGGGCTAAGGCTATCAGGCCCATGGACCCCACAATAGCCCCTCAAAACCCTGTTGCACGCTCCCTCGGGCGGGGAGGAGGGTTTTGATATCCCTAGGCCCTTTAGACGCATCACCCCACTTCGTTCCGCGATAATGCTGGCGACCTTTCGACTGCCCAATGTGCGTTTTTGGCATTTCAAGACTTAACGTGTGCCCACATTAAATTTTGGCGGCACCATGTTTCCCACTTTCAACGGTGTGATGGTAATCGTTCGGTGGAAATTTCCTGCTTTTATGGGCAGGCGGTTACATTTTAGGAGAACCTAAGGGGGAGTATAAGTACCTATTTGAACCGCCCGGTTTTCTCATTTTCGCGCTTACGACCATTGATGTGTATAATTTGAATCTGGTTCAACTTGCGCACTACCTGAAGAGAATCGTCATATTTCTGTAAGTCTTTTCTTTCGGGGACTCCAAATTTTTCTTGATTCTATTCCTTCTTTTCTTCTTTTAGAATTTTTAGTCGTCCTTGGAGAATGGGTAAGTTTAAGAAGTTGGTTGAGTCCGACAAGATGATGAACAAGTTCATTGTTGACTATGGAATACCCAATAATGTGAGTTTGAAGTACTGTGAAGAAGGAGAGTGGTACCTTAAGAGGAGAGAGGGTGAAGTCGTAATCCCGATAGTCGCTTTCGTAGAGGGGGGGGGGATGAGAATCCCTATGAGGCCAGTAACTCTTAATTACCTTAGGCATTTCCGCCTGGCTCCTACTCAATGTGCCGTGAATGTATTTAGGATATTAGGGTGTGTAGATACCTTGAATGAGAAAATGAGGTTGAGACTGACTCACCATGATGTGAACTGGTGCTACAACCTTCATCATCTTAGGGGTAAGACATACTATATGAAGACGAGGGATGATAGGGTCCGACTCATCCAATGTCTTCCTGATTCTAATAAGGGGTTGACTCAAGATTTCCTTATAGTGTCGGGGGAGTGGCACAATGGCTTTCATTGCCCAACAGTAAAGGGGGAGCCAGGTAGGGTATCTGAAGTAAGGGTTTCAGAACTTTTATTTTTCATAGTCGTATATCCGTTTTGGTTGATTAACCACAGGATTTTCACTCTTCTTTTTGTAGATCCGCATGCTTTCGCACGTCATTTCCACCTGGTCAACAAAGCGGATTTGGAAACCGTTCTTAGGTCAGAACTTTTCCTGAACGAAACTGATAACCAGGTTAGAGCTGCTCACAAAATCCTCAGATACGACCCAGCTCAGAAATCATTCCCAGTCCCAAAGCACGTAATTAGGGCTCGTGACCCTCGGCTTACTTAGATTACCGTGGTGGAGGGCGGTTTTACATTTTTCGAGGGGTCTCACATACCTGAAGGCATTCCGTTAGCAGGTCCTTCCTCATCTCAACAAGTAACGGTGGCCGAGGAAGGACACTCTAAGAAGGCGGGGGAGGTAGTTGAACTGAGCTCTTCTGAGGATGAATATAGTGTGTTCAACCTAGCTGATCAGTCCGAGGATCCCTCTGGTGATCTAGGAGACCCTCGTTTATCCGAAGCTGACCTCCGGTCCCTAAGAGTTGACACCCAAGCTGAGATGGGTTTAAAAAGACAGCCCCAAACCAGTCTTTTTAACCTGCTTGAAGGCGGTTCCAAGAAGGGTGCACCGGAAGAGTCGCAGCCTAAGCTCCTAACACCTCTGCCCCAGATATTAACTGTGCAAACTAGGTCATCCTCTGTCCCCATAGCATCAGACCCTCAGACCAAGTCTTACGACCCGAAAAGGAAAAGACTTTCTAAGGGTAAGGAGCCAATGGATGGGAATAAATCCTACTCCCCGCCCGAGGAGGGTAAACCTCGCAAGTCTCCGAAACAACTGAAGCTCGGTGGTCAACAGAAAGGTAAGAAGATCGTCCAACAGTCTGAGGCCCAAGCCTGGCTGCCCGCTGCCATGCTTCATGATCAGCCCCTGATGGATGACGCATCGATACGGGAATCTCAAGGGGCTGAGGGGGCTCTCGTAGCCGATGCCCTGGAGAAGTCTCTCCTTCTTCCCATCGACATGGCCGAGCTTGAAAAAATGAGTGGGTCTGAGGTTGTCCTTGACCTTAAGAAGTATCTGGGCATGGTGGGTCCTTTGGTACTTATTTACTTTATTCAAACTTTGTTGCTTAGTGCCTTCCTTTTTCTTTACGGAGTTACTTGTTTTTTATCAGCAGGCTATCCAGGCTCTTTTCAGGTTGGATGAGGAGGTCGATGGTCAAAAAAGAGCCTTGGCACAAGAGCGTGACAAGTTCTTGAAAGCTGCCAGTACCCTCAAGAAGTCTGAGGCCGACCTGAAAAAGGCGACCGAGGATCTGGAGGAGATGAGAAGGGCCAGGGACACTGTTGCCTCCGACCTGGCCGAGGCCAGGAAGCAAGCTGAGGACCAAACCACTCGCTTGCAAGACGTTGAGGGCCAGCTACAGACTGCCAAGGAAGACAATGTCTACTTGAAGAAAGAGTTGACCAAGGCAATCCATGAGAAAGGTATTGCCGAGTATGCCAGGGACGAGGCTGTGAGAGCCAAAGACGAGGCGGTATTTGCAAAAATAGACGCTGAGCGCTCTGTAGAACAGGCGGAAGAGGAGGCCTTCGCAGATGGGGTGGCTAAGACTGAAGCCACTCTTCAGGCACAAGTTCCTGCAGTGTGCAGGCATTACTGTTCTCTGACCTGGCATGAAGCCCTCAACCAAGCAGGGGTTGATGCCTCATCCGACCTTAGGAGGGAGGATAGGGTATATTACCCTATTGCGATTCGTGAAACTGCCCTTGATGCTCCCGAGGAGGGATCCTCATTACCAGTGACTAAGAGTCGCAATAAGACCGCCGAAGATATACCTGTCGCTGACCAACCCCCTGAGGAAGTTGAACCCCCGAGAACGTTGGGGGGAGTTAGAACTGAGGGTCAGGAGATACCACAGGACGTGGTTAGGCCTCCTGCGGATCCTTCGAGACAAGGCCCTTAGGCACTGGTTAAAGTCTTTTGATCTATTTGTCGAATTAATTTGCCTACTGAGTTGAAGAGATTGGTGTATGACATAGGATAGTTTTGTTTACTTTCTCTTTCATTTCATTCTATTTCTTGCCTTAGTGGCGTTGTAAGGAGATTGTATATTTTCTGTTTAGACTAAATGCTCGATACCTTATTTCCAATTTATGGGTATTTTCTTTTACTTGCTTTTCTCTATTATTCTGCTCAATACTTGTATTCTGTTCTGGAGTTAGTCTTATGAGACCATCTGTTATCCTTCAAATATAAATCTAAGGACCGTATCATAGCTTGAACCTAGGTAACACTCTGGTTTTTCTACAGATAGTTATTTTCTCCAAAGGCTCAAGTCCCTGGACCATACAAAACCTTAGTTTCGTTTAGTATCTAGGTTTAATGGTGTGAATAGTTTTACCATAGGCTTGGGTCCGAGGACCATGCAATGCCTTGGTTTTGTCTACCACTTCTATTTTTATGTAAGTATCTAGTTTCCCCATAGGTTTGAGTCCGAGGACCATACAATACCTTGGTTCTGTCTAGTACCCAGGTGTAACGGTGTGAATAGTTTTACCATAGGCTTGGGTCCGAGGACCATGCAATGCCTTGGTTCTGTCTACCACTTCTATTTTTCTGTAAGTATCTAGTTTTCCCATAGGTTTGAGTCCGAGGACCATGCAATACCTTAGTTCTGTCTAGTACCCAGGTGTAACGGTGTGAATAGTTTTACCATAAGCTTGGGTCCGAGGACCATGCAATGCCTTGGTTCTGTCTACCACTTCTATTTTTCTGTAAGTATCTAGTTTCCCTATAGGTTTGAGTCCGAGGACCATGCAATACCTTGGTTCTGTCTAGTACCCAGGTGTAACGGTGTGAATAGTTTTACCATAAGCTTGGGTCCGAGGACCATGCAATGCCTTGGTTCTGTCTACCACTTTTATTTTTCTGTAAGTATCTAGTTTCCCCATAGGTTTGAGTCCGAGGACCATGCAATACCTTGGTTCTGTCTAGTACCTAGGTGTAACGATGTGAATAGTTTTACCATAGGCTTAGGTCCGAGGACCATGCAATGCCTTGGTTTTGTCTACCACTTCTATTTTTCTGTAAGGAGGGGTTTGTCTTCGGACTGCTTCACTGGAGACTATTCCTCTTCGGGTTAGGTTATGACCTTACACGTGGCGTTTTGTCCTGCCTCCAGTTCGAGTCCCACCCTTTTCATTTACGAGGCGTCCTTTGACGGTTTGTTTTCCGCGCTTGACATTTCGGTGCGCGAGACGCGCCCTCATTAATGTCCTCGTGAATTAGCACACATCCAGCGGTCTACAGCCCCTCGGAATTTGATGGCTCCGTGATTTGCACTATTGACAATTCTCCTTTCGGATTTTGCGCGAATTAATTCCCACCAACCTTTATTCCCTATATAAGACTCCTTCAAGAGGAAGGCTTCTTCACATTCCATGAATTCCCAAATGCAAACAGAGAAAATACACACCCTTAGCTCCCCTAGCCCCTTGAATAACTTTGCCGAAGTTGGTAGTTATGGAGCGGCTTTGGGCGGGTGTGAGGACATCTGTGCCAAGAGCCGTCGTGGCCGCAGCCCCCACTGGGTTTCCGGCACGGCAGAGTTTAGGCGTAACCCCGATGGCGCCATGCATGGTGGCCCGGAGGGAGGTCGTTGTAGTACTTAATGTCCCTCCTCGGAGCGCACCCCCGACGAAGGAGATGTATGAATTCCTGTCATGGCCGGTACCCGAGTGTTGCCGTCTCCAACGGCCAGCACTCGTGAGGGTTGGAGAGAATCAAGGGAACATCATGAGGAAGGGTGGCCGGTGCGCCTGCATCTGCGCCTCACTTTGTTCAAGCTTTGGTCACCTGGCCCTCCTCGTCCCCTGCTTTTATTGTCAAGCTCTCCCATTCTCTTAATGCCAATAAAAGCACGGGTTGACACTTCCTTCCGGCTAGTTTTGGAGCGGGTCCACCTGGGCCTCTGATTGTAGATCTAGCTGGTAGGGATAGTTGTAAAGCAAGCCTGTCTGAGCCACTGATTGTAATCTGTAATTTTTTTTTTTTATGAAATACTTCTGATTGTAATTTGTAAAAATTTTTTTATGGAATAATATCAATCGTTCTCTTTTCGCTGTCAAATCTTTTTTTTTTTTTTACTTTGCCAACTTACTGTAAAAAGACCACCTAGAGCAACCGCCTGGTGCGCCAGCCAGCGCACTAATCCTTCCCACAGACGGCGCCAATTGTAAGGACTCAGTTTTTAGTCCAAACAATGAATTTGTAGAGAATGGGTTGAAGGTTTAGGCGCTGGCCGTCGCCCACTAAGCATGAACCTTCTTCCTTTATATATATAAAAAATACTTAGAACTATTTACAACCGGGGGATGCTCCTCGGCCCATGGCCGAGGAGCCCCTTTTATTCTGGCTTCCTTTCTTTTTTCTTTTGCTTTTCTTTTTTTTCTTCCCCCCCTGCTTTACTTTACTAGCTTTTCTTATATAGTCTTCATCGTCCTCTCTCGTTCTTCCATCTGTTGGTCATTTATTCGCCTTTCTTCTGATTGCCCATCTCATCTGAGGTCTTATCAGCACTCAAGTGGTTCACTCTGATCAACGTTGCCCTGCTAAGGGGTTGTATCACCATTAATGCGACCAGAGGGGTTAGGTGAATGCATTAAGTGTGGAGGTGACAGCTTGCCCTGGGCTTGTCCCTTCTCAAAAATCACTCTTGGCATGCCGAGGACAAAGAGGTCCTCTGCCTGGACCCAAAAAAGATGCTTTCCCTAATTCAGCCTCGGATGGTCAATTTTCCTCGGCATGGGCCTTGGACCTATTACGCGATGGGCTGAGGCTATCAGGCCCATGGATCCCACAACTATATATATATATAAATCTAGCCTCATATCCAAGTTTTTTTAATAAATACATTATTATATTTGAACTTAACTAGTTTAGTAGCTGAGCCTAAACCTAAATTGAGCTTGACAAACTTACTAAATAAGCAAATATAAACAAACATTTTTCTGATCCGAGCTTGAGTTATTATTAAACATTTCAATTCCTTTACAGCCCATCACTCCATAATAAAAAGACATTTCTTATTCTAAAAAAAAAAAAAAAACATGAAATATCCTTCCTAAACCCTAACTCCCTCCATGAAGATGAAGATTTATTATGAAGGAAAAAAAAAATACTTAAATAAATAATTTTTTTTTGGGTGAATCCTACAGCTTAATTATTTACTATCAATAAAAATAATTGATATTTCTTCATTAAAAAAAAAAAAAAACACCAATTATAAAATGTGAAATAAGTGCAAAGTAGTAATAATAGGAGTAGACAAAATGCATTTGACACCTTAGCAATGATATTATTTTGCCGCAATGGCCGGAACTTATAAAAAAGAAAGAAAATAACACGCAATTTCAAACGAGTAATATATAGGCACGTTACATGGGTTGTCTAAATCTAATGAAACATAACAGTGATTGATTTGAATGTAATGCTTTTTTTCATATAGCCCCTAAAACAAAAATGTCAAAAATTCTTGCTTGGAAAAATGGAAGCGTGTATATATCATCAGAGCGGTGCCGTGAATAGCAAGTATTTCTCTTTTACAGAAATTGAACAAATTAGCATTAGAAGTTTCTTAAAAAAAAAAAAAAAAAAAAAAAAAAACTTAGCATTAGATAATCCCTGTATGCATTTAAAAAAAATGTTTTATTTATTTATTTATTTTTAAATAAATGTTTTATTTATTTTTATACATTTTAAATAATGAGCGGGAGATGCAAATTAACCTTACACGTTTCCATTAAAAAGAATAAAAAAGTAATATTTAACTTGAAGGTCACTGGCATGCATGTATTTGATTAGCACCCAATTGAACAAGTTTTATTATTATTTTCTTCTTTCATACTTGTCATCCATTTGTTTCTTGTCATGGTAAGTCGAAAAATATGAAAGAAGAAAATAATATAATTATGTTCAAATTTTATTTATTACTCCCCTTCTTTTTTAAGAAAAAAAAAATTATAAACAGTCATTTAAAATATTACTATTTAAAGCATATATTTGCAAAATATATAAGTACATCTATTTATTTAAAAAAATTTCTTTCCCAAAAACAAATTATTTATTTAAGAAAGTAAGGGAAATTCATTTAGTTTATGTGCTTATTATATTTATCTTATTTACATTGTATTTGTTAAGCACATTAGTGTGACGTTTATTATTTATTCTATCTGAAATTGATTGATTTGTATACATTTCTAGTGTATACTATTATGTGTAAATGTGTAATCTTTAATTTATTTATTTATTAAAATTAAACCTAGATTTAAAATGTTTAATGACTATTAATTATGATTAATATAACTTCAAGGAAAATTATATATGATTTGATGAAAGAAAATATTTTTTTTAACGATATAAAACTGAATTGATGAAAATTTTATTTTATACAAGAAAAAGAAAAAGAAAGAAAGAAAGAAAAAAAGATATATATATATATATATATATATATGAAATCTGTGTGTGTTTTTTGTTATTTTGTGGATTTAGATAACCAGCTTAAAATTTATAACTCCACCGCTGCTTAGAATAAAAAGTGATGAGTGAATGGAAGACACACTAGAATATTTCTTTGAGCATTCTCTGATTTCATATGCCTATCTCTTTTCCATTTAAAAAATAAAAAAGAAGAAGAAGAAGAAGAAGACTTATTTCAGCTCCTATCACACTATCGTACTCAATGAGGAAATCAAAAACATCTGAAACTCCTCTTAGCATTTATGAATGGTCGCCATTAAGCTGGGTTGATAGGTCTATAGACGAACTTTACTCGAAATTACTTATTGAGAGAGGTTTTTTATTTATTCACTTCTCTCTTCAAATTTATTTTTAAAATAGCAAAGAAAATAAGGTGCATTATTTTTAAAGATTTGATCATTACAAAGATGTTCTTGTCAGTAGTTTGAGTCACAATTTATCGGGTGCATAATATACTCTATAACTTTTTCTGTTGCCAAAGCCTATATATATATATATATGCTCGTGCTTACAATTTACAAATTTTCCTTTTTGGCTCAGCCTTTTGGATATTGAAAGTGATTATGAGCAAAACATTTTCACATTATTTCTCCCATTTCCCTCCTTATTTTCTAAGTTCAAACTTGGAATTAGAAAAAAGAGAGATTAAAGAAATTAAAAGAGCTTAAAAAAAGAAAGGAACAAGCATGTTGAAAAACTGACTTGTTTAATCGTAGTTTTAATGATTCAAATGAGTCCTTTTCAATGGTGATTCATTGAAATTACGATTAGGAAACAATATTTGATTATTCACGAATCATCGAAACAATCTCCATCTAAAGAAATAATCCAACTTTGAAGTTCATCATGAAATAGAAAGTAATTGTTTTATGACCCGAGCAGTTTGAATATTCGAAGATTCAGCCAGCAAGCCATTCATGAACAGTTATATATTAATTGTCTTTCTTAGAAAAAAAAGTCTAGCAAATAAAATTCCTTCAACTGAATGCAACCCTTTAGGAGTCCTATAGGTAACACTTGGGCACCCCTGAAAATGAAACTTATTTGTTTTATTTGGTCAAGAGGTGTTTCCATTCTTGTAAACAACGATGCAGTAAACCTAGGTTTTATTTTTTATTTTTTATTTTTCAGTTGATTCTTTATTATATGCTAGGTCAAAAATTCATATATATATATATATATATATGTAATATTATATATACCAGATCAAAAAAAGTTTAAATTATAATTTTCCCTTTGATTTTGATTAATATAAGATCTGGTGAAGTTCTTTCTTTGGTTCTCTAATTCTACTATGCTGAAAATCAAATAAACAAAGATTAAAAAAAAAAATGTTATAGTAGCATCTTGTGAAAAGTCTCTAATTAAGCAGGGACAATTCTATTAGTCTAGAAATTGGTTATTATTCTATTTGACTGGACTAATATGAAAGCAGTACGTAGCACTAGTGAAAGTGACTTGATGAACGAACATTTACAATTTCAAGCGTAATGAAGTATTTTGAGAATTCAGTTAGAATCAGCTGCAGAAAAACCTTGTTCCTAATTTAATGGTTTTGGAAAAGAGAGAGAGAGAGAGAGAGCAATATTTGCAAAACCAAACTACGTACGTATTCATTTCATTTTTGAGATGTGAAGATCCGATATATATTCCTTCATATATATATATAGTGGTTATAGCTAACAAAGTTTGTCTTGGGTTAATTTTACTGTAGCTAATGATTTGTGAGTCAAATGACATTTTTTTAGTATTTTCAATTGAGATATTAAGATTCAAATACCTATCACCACTTAAAATGTATAAAGATTAAAAAGAAAGGACCTTCACATAAGAGAAAAAACTTGGCAAACAAGTAATTGGTGTAGGAAATTTATAAATAGAACAAAACTTTCCTCCAAATTAGTTTGAAGAAATTTCATTTATCTCATTACATGATGATTCATAAACCCATTAATGTGTGTTATTTAAACAAGTCACTTGCCTCATAAAATAGTTTATGTGATTAAAATTACTCGTGCATGATTTTATCAATCATCACAGAGTGAATTGAAAGAACTTTTCTTTAAACTAGTTTGAAAGTAAACGTTTTACTTGTAAAAATAGGTGATAGCCAAAATTAAGTAGTGAAATTGGAAAAGGGCGTGGGATTTGCCTGAATTTCATCTATGACTTGGAGAATCTCAATAAGTATGAAAAGAGAGCTCTTATTGCATCCTTTAAGAAAACTATATATATATATATATATATATTTGTATATGATCATGGTAATCTATGTCATCTTATTAATTACATCCTTCAAAATAAGCAGGGTTTTCTTTAAAATTATCTTCAATCTTGTGTATGACTTTTCTTCCCCCATCCCCTCGCCTCTTTTAATGTAAAAAGTTAGTCCATTTCTGCTGGCCTCTAGAAGGATGAAACTAATTTATCCTCGAGAAATAAAAGAATATGCAGTAAACATAACTATATCATGTAATTGGTACTCAAAGATATTTTAATTCCAGTCCTCTATGCTAGTTGTGATATTTCAACACTTACCCTACAGGCTACACCACTGACTTTAGAGGTCATCTTAAGACAAGATTAACATAGTTGAACCTTTTTTTGTTCTTTATTCTCTTTTGGCTTTTGCAAAGACACAGACAAAAATCACAAGGGCACAAGAAACACCACAAATTAAGAACCAGAACACACACACACACAGATATATATATATATATATATAATTTAAAAAAAAAAAAAAAAAAAAAAAAGAACAAAGGAAAGAGGAAGGTCGGCTAGAGGAAACAAATTAGTCAATTAGGAATAAGCTTCACGGACTGTATGGGAATAAAAAATTTAAATTGAAGAAGATTAGAAGAAAAAAAAAATGTTCTCAATATCCTATTTTGTCCATGTGCATGCCTTGTTAGCACATCTGTAAATTCCTTACAAAGATAAGTCCGACTGATCTATGACTGAGTTTGTTTTGTATCGAAATATCTAAGTTTGAGCCTCCCATGCATTGCGTATTATAGTATGGCAATAATCACAATCTATGCATTTCCGTCAAAGCTTATTGCCTTACATTCGTTTTTGGTATATTGCTTCCAAAACAGCACATCTCAAAGCATTCCATTATGATCTTTTACTTTAACAACACATATAGAACATGATAAGCACCTAAGCAGTGGGATTAATTATTTAAAATAGTTGAGAGTTAAATAGATTTAAATCAACCCTTTTAATAATTTAAGAATGAGTTGATAATCTATTTGTTGGTGTGTTGTGTTGAGTTAGAGTTATTTGAGTAAATGAGTTTACACAAACACAATCTTTTAATAATCGTTTCAACCCCAACTCAATTTTTTTATAAAGCAGGTTTTCGTGACACGACTCACTTAATACAATATATAAATGGATCATTTTGAGTTGACACGAATGCTACATGGACTATTTCAATAAACAAGTTGTGTTAATTGACACATATACAACTTTTTTTACCCACTTCAAACATGATCCATTTCAACTTGTTTGACTTGATTAATATTATTTTAAATTTAATAAATAACAAATTTTATACAAAGTCCTAATTTATAACATCTAAAATAACACAAACATTTAATTGTTATGCATGTTAAACGAGTCATGTTAAAATTGGTCATTTTGTGTAGACACAATTAAATAACCGTACTAATCATATCAATTAGGAGTTAAGAAGGTCAACTCGAAATTGACACATTTATTACCGTGTTTGATTACGGGTTGACCTGACTATGACTAAAATCCGTTAAGATTAAACCCTAACTCTCAAAAATTTGTATTATTTTAGTGTCGTGTTCGCAAGCTGTGTCATTGCCAATTCTAATGTTAATTAAATTACAAGTCCCTTGACTACAAGTTCATATTAAAGCAACTCTTGTATGTATTAATATTCCTTTTTATTTATTTATGAATGTTTAACATGTATTCTTTGTACTGTTACCTATGAGTTCATTGCATACTTTGCAATCGATCTTGCATCTGCTTAAGAAGTGAAAGAACGGAAGGAAAAAAAAAAGTTCTTAAAAAGTTTTTACCTTTTACTATCAACTATTAACCCACAAAAAAGGTTTTCTCTAAAAATTATTAAAATAGTAATGAATTTGAAGGAAATAAGAAAAGTCTTACCCTGTTAACTTGTCAAAATCAATCCAGTCCCATATTACCCTGCTTTAGAAGACCATCACCCTAATTAATGTGATTAATGTACAATTTCTTAACTAATGATCGCCTTTCCTACGGTGAATTTTATTTCCCTACCTACCACTAGCTGTCACTAATGACTGATTCATATCATTCAGTCAATAGACTCTACTCTAAAAGCAAAAATTTTATCACACAAATCATAATCGCACACATGTTTGCATAAGATATTATTTATAAAATAGTAATACTATATACTACATATATTTTACTGCATAAATATTTATATTGTTTGTTTTTTAGAACAATTTATTTAGTTTTTACGGATTTTTTAAAAAATGTATTAAAATATATTTGTACTTTAAAAACTAATAAAATATGAAAAAAAAATGAAATTTTAAAAAATTGTACATAAAAGTTACTAAAAGTTAAAAGTTAAATATAATACCAAACACACTCAAATATATTGTGTTATCAATCAAAAAAAAAAAAATAATAATAATAATAATTTAACATTTTTTTTATATTGTTAAAATGACACCAATCACAATTATTGCTGTTTTAATTTATAAACCTTTTACAGCCAAACTAAATTTATACATTACTCGTTCACAAGTAGATTTTCTGATATTCCTTATCTTTTCCGTCCTTAAAAGTAATGGGCACACACAGGATATGCCTTCTCACGAAAATCATTGGTAGTTTTGAAAGTTCAATGACACGTTATGGCTATGTTCAGTGGCTACCAAATGTTGAAAGTATTAATTGTAATTGACACATGGCGTATCTTTGGTGCGTTGATTACTCTACAAGTATAATTACTCTACAAGTATAAATATTTGTAGGGTGTGGAGGGCAAAGGTTAGGGTTTTAGTTTCCAAAAGGGAACTTCACACACATATACACGTAAATTATGTTAGAGTAGAATTTCTATTTTGTATTAAAAAAAAATTGTAATGGACAAAGCTTAGGTATAGAAATTTAGATGCACACATTAAATTTTCCTATTAAATTCAACTACATAACAATATTAATCAATAAATAACAAACATTATTATTTATACAAGAATAATTAAATTTCAATGGAGCTATATGTTTAAAAAATTAATTGGAGAATTCTCAGCAAAAACAAAAAATAAAATAAAATAAAATAAAATTGGAGAATCTAATGTATTGCACGCAAGGAAATGTGGCTAAGATATAAATATATTCACTACACAACTCTAGCCTTATTTGTGACTAGTGAATCTATATAATCAAGAAAGAAGAAAACAGATGAAGAGTGCAAGAATTAAACAGATGAAGAGTGCAAGAATTAACTTTAAAAAAAATTAAGAAAGAAAGAGGTTTCTTTGATATGAGAAATGTAAGAAATGATGATTTCCTAAGGTTCGGTTACGCCCATAGTTTCAAAAATTGAATTGGACTGGTCGGTCTTGATCTGACCATGTACTAGGATATAAACTTAGTTCGGTTTTGACCTTTTTAATTTATATATATATATATTGGGTTGGGTCCAAGTTACACTTGGTGTAACTCTAAGCAATGTTACACTACTCAATATTTTTTAATTGGATGCGAATATTGATAAATCTACCGTTAGATTACATTATTTTTGTATATTCTTCATGCTTGCAAAATTTCAAGGAGATCAAAAATTAATAACCATGTCATCATTCAATTGTTAAAATTCAAATTTTTATAGTTTAAAATAATGCATAAAAGATGAGTTTATGGATTAAATTGTAAATAGCATAAGATTGATATGAAAATTGGCATGCATGTTAAGTGCATATAGAACATGTAATACAACGGTTGGATTTTCAAAATATTAATCTAATAATAAGTTATTGGGTGGTATAACATTACTTAGAGTTATACCATATATAACTTGAACCAAACTCATATATTTTATATAATTTCAAAAGTCATAATTTTTAAAATCTAACTAGACCAACTGATTCATATAACCCATTCAATCGAGTGCTGAGACCTAAACCAGCTCTTTGTTTGTTTCAATTTTTAGAATCATACATACTCCACTATTTATACTAGGAAAAATTACATAAAAGGCTCAAATTGTGTACAATTTTCCTAATTACGTTTTTCTCATCTAGTACTGCATTCTAGATACCACATTTATTAGGCAAGCAATGAACTTATCTGGTTGAATCTTCCCATTAAATATAAAAAAATAAACCCTCAAATGAGTCAAATCAACATCATAAGATTCTTGGTTTTGATTAAATTGCTTATCTCTTTTTCACTCCACCAAAAAAAAAAAAAAAAAAAAAAAAAGGAAAAAAGAAAAAATGGAGCACAAAAATAAAAAGGGTTAACATCTTCAAGGTTAAATTGTCATCCTCAGAACCCCGAGTTTCCTAGCATGTAGCATACTAGACTTTATAAAAACTATGAAACACTGGCTTGCAAAGGCTCAAGAGTTTATAAACACATGGTCAAATTTATACTTAATCTATGTGGGACACTAGGATCATAACATACCATCATGCTCCGTAGGTGACATTTACGACGACTTACTCTAGCAACATTGACCTGATGGTAGCCCTTTCTCTTTTTGGTGGCTCCACTCACCTATCATTAGTTTTAATCTAGCCTTTAGGCTGCCCCCTCTGAGATCCGACCACAAAACTGCAACTCATTTGATCCCATACTCAATGAGTTACGTTCAATTACTCGACATAATGGTGGCTCTGATACCAAATGTTACAAACTCATGGGTAGAACTCACTCTTGAAAATTAGCTTGAAGGGAAGGGTGTCCAAGAACTTATAAACACATTGTTAAACTTATACTTAATTCATTTGAAACGTTAGGATCATAACATAAACTAGTTATGAGCCTCCATATAAATACACCCACTCTACCACACATTTCACCAGATAGATTAGTGCGAGGACAACTTCTACGCTTATAACATTTTCACAACAAATTTTAGATGGTAAACTGTTATTAGTTCTAATTTAATCCTACTACTGAAATTACTTTTTTGCTTACTAATAACAATTAATAACAATTTACCCTCTAAAATTTGTTATGAAAATGCTGTGAAAATATTATAGACATAACAATTCTCTTCATTCATTTGTATTCTTTCTCTTCATCCATTTTATTTAATTGTATCCTCCCTTCTCCTCTTATTTTCATGGTTTTTATTGATAATAATCATAGGACTATAAGTCTATAATAACTATGGAAACTTTTTAAAGATGTTTAAAGTTTGTATTGTGTATCTAAGAATTAGGCCATTTTAGATATGCATTACTGTCAATTTTTTTAATGTGTTAAAAACTTAAAATACTTAGTATTCTTAAAAAAAAAATAGTGTAGATATTGTAAATATATTTCTAAACTTTGTGGAATATTATAGCATAATTAAGTGATGATAAAATAAATTATTAAACTAATATATCCCAAATTTGTAACAAATACACCTTATATATTTATAAATTTTATATAGTAATTATGTATGTATGATGGATGATATGATACAATATACGATAAACAAAACTAAATTAAGGAAAAAAAGATTCACCATATGTGTGCAAATATATTTTTAATGCTTGGGGTGGGGTGAAATAAAGAGAGATGATCTGTAGGGTGGCCTGAATACGAGTGAACACGTTTAGATTTGAATAACTTTTATATGAACTAAATTGGGTCAAACTTGAACCTGATATGACCCAACCTATTGCCAAGTAAATAATCCTCAAGGTAGATTCAATTCCTAATCTTTCCTGTAAAAATCGATTCATTATATACGTGTGCTTTGCAAACTTTTTTTAATTTTTTTTAATACATATCACATTACGTTCATTTTGGTTGAAAATTGTTAAAATTATTTAACTTGGGTAATTGTAAATTGTATTAATCTTAAGATATATCACATGCTAATTGAGATATATGATATTTTATCAAATTTAATGCTACTAATTAGTAATAGTTAGTATATTTCTAATTTTTTTTGGAGGTGGGGACAAAGAGAAGTGACTTGTGTGCAGGTTGGCCTTTCCCCATATCAGTGTTGACCCGTTTATATTCAAATATTTTGGCTTGAACTAGCTAGATTGAACTTGACATGAATGGAGCAATTGCCAAGTCTTGTAATCCTTAAGATTGGTTAGCTTCCTAATCTTCCTTTCAGACTTTTGCCAGAAGTGACTATTATCCTCTTAACTATCACTGAATTAATTCTGTATTGCTTAGAAGGACTTGGGTGGAACGCGTTAGTGTTATGAGATGTTCCAACCTCGATCATTGGGAGAGAGAACAAACATATTAACTACAAATTTTTGTCAGTAACATTCTCATTTATGCATGTAACTAAAGTTATCTAATATTGGACATGACAGTGATGTATTGTCATGATTTGATCATATAAAGTTATAACCTTGGTAAAAATTGACTTAGATCATGCCTTTATGAAGAGCTGGAAGCCAAGATGATCATTGGAATGATCTGGAAGTGCAGTGAATGATAAGTATTGCTTTTATATATAAATTTATTCAATAATTGGGGTCTATTTTCACTGTTTTGCTATTCCTTAAAATAATATGTACGGGCCTTAAACTAATGAGTAAGGAAAAAAAAAAAAATAATATGTACGGGGTCTATTTACACTGTTTGTTGTGAAGTCTTTTGGGAAGCATTATCCTCATGGCTCGTACGTGCACTGGGATGATCTGAGTTGTGGTGTAACTAATTGAAAGGCAATAAATAAATAAATAAACAAAAAAAGCATATTGGAATCAAAATGTTGATCATTGACTTCTCATTTCACCTTGCGGCAGAGATTATATTTGTTAACAATAACAAGAATACTACTAAATCGGTATAAACCTACTTAAATACATTAATCCCATACCCGAGGAGCTTTCTCCTCCTCTCTTGAAGAAAGAAGAAAAATGAGCAAAATTTGCTTGCACATCTTTTTATTTTTTTATTTTTTTTTTATGTAGACTACTCCTGTGTACACTTGGTTCTTGACCTTTTTTTCTTGGTATAATCTTAAACTTTCTTCCTCTGGGTGTCTTGGCCCAAAAGTGAAGACAGTGTTTCTCTCTCTCCACTTAATTTCTTATTGGTATTTTTCTTCATCATCATAAATAATTATCTTGAGAAAGTAGAAACCAGTTGATGATGCAATTATTTCTATATTTAGAAAGTGCCTCTTCTTAAACTGTTGAGACTTGGGACTAGCTTTTTGGTGTTGGTGTAGCCTCTTTCTTCAGAAATAATCTGATGGGCAATCCATTCTGGGGAAGAGCAAAAGGACCATATTGTATCCCATTCTGTGCACCCACCACAGACCACCTGCATAATGTAACAGACAAAATTCATGTCAGCACACTCCTTACAAAAAACATTCTTTTTCTAGAAGCTGGCCTTCGATAAGTCATAACCACTAGTGAAAAAAAAAGAAGTTAAAAAAGGTTTACTCATTCTTTTACCTGTACTTTGTGGTCAGATGATGGAGAAGGACCGATATTTCAAGTTTAGCTAATTCATTCCCAGGACATGAGTGGGTCCCATTGCCAAATGGAATAAAAGTATTGGCTTTTGGAGCAACCTGTGGATCATTAAAGAAAATTAATTAAAAATTTAGCTCCAGGGTGTAAAACTATTTTTTTTCCTAAGAGAGAATACTAGCAAATGAAAATTTACCTCAAATCTTGAGGGGTCAAACTTCTCAGGGCTGTGGAAATTCTCTGGGCTGTGGTGAATATTTCTGAACAGTGGCAAAACTTTCCACCCCTTTGGTATAAGATACCCTGAAGAAGAATTTCCAAGTATTAGCATAAGAATAATGCATGAAACTCAGACTAAGTTTAATGGGTTATATATATAAACTTTATCAGATTTCTTAGTAATTGACTGACCTTCATATTCAACGTCTTCCACAGCTTCTCTGAAAGTAAAAGACAAAATACTGGCAACTCTAAGTGTCTCCTGAATCACCTTTGAAGTTATTGGCATCTTCTTGGTGTCTGCCCAAGTCAGAACTTTCTCCTCACCACATTCCTCTTTACTCCTCACAATGGCCTCTTGCTCTTCCTGTAAATCCAAAATCACTCAAAATCATTAGTCACTGCAGCAACAATTACCAACTTTTCTTGATTTGTGAAAAAAAAAAAATTTAAATAAAGAAATTATTTTCAAAACTAGCTGTTACTTATAAAGTAATTATAAGTATTTAAGATATCTTACAGTGACTGCCTGAAGAACACTGGGGTTCTCGCTGAGGTACTTGAAGATCCAGGTGAGGACACTGGCGGTGGTGTCACGAGCGGCGAAGATGACACCTATGATGTTATCGGCAATCTGTTGGTCAGTGAGACCTTCTTTGTCACCCATGAAAGATCCCAGCAAGTCGTTGTGGTCCTTCTTCATTTGCCTCCTGGTTAAGAGGATTTTGGCTACGATCTCAGCTAGCTCCTTTCTTGCTTTCATGGATTTGTTGAAGAGTGTTCCAGGAAGGTTAATGGGCATTGAATTGTAACCCTTCTCAAGAATGTAGTAGCACCGCTTCAGATCCTCTCGGTACAAAACTCCATCCTCTCCAAATATGGAAAGCAGTGCAATGTTGAATGTGTACTGCAAATGCAAACAAAGTTTAGTGTTTGGATATTTTGATGAAAAACCATGAACCCATTATAATTTATTGAGTTTTATGCTCATTATTATTATTTTTTTTCCTTAGATATTTCAATCTCAGCAGTCTGCTCGGACATAGCAGAGTCTTACTTTGCTCTGTTTTCCTCTGTTTTAATCTGTTTTTCTTTTATTCAAGGAAAAGTAGGTAGGAAATGTTTAGGGAAGAGAGAGCTCACAGTCTTCATTTCCTGGTAGGTGTTAACCAACCGCCCTTCCAAGGATTGGAGAGAATCGTTGGCAATGGATTCGATGTTGGAGACGATGTTTTTAATTCCTTCGGGCGTGAAGGCGCGGAGAACTAGCCTTCTCAGTTTGGCATGGTAGTCTCCTTGGCTAAAGAAGATAGCTTCTTTCCCCAACATCCTCTCTTTACTTGCTGGGAATGTTGGCTTAAACAGATGAGCTCTCGTCACCAACACAAATTTCACGGCTTCTGGGCTTGAAATCATCACACAAGGACAACCCAATATGTGGGACTTGAAGATAGAGCCATACCTATAAGTCAAAAACCAACAATCCCATCTCATATAAATTAGTATATACTTTACTTAACATTATTAGTAAGTAGTTAGCGAATTTAAAATAAAAGGGCAAAAGGGTATGAACCTTTTTACTTTTGAGGCAAAGAATACATTTGGGTTTTGAGAGTAGAGTTGAAAGGTTTCCCCTATATAAGGCCATCCTAAGGTACCGGGAGGAAGAGGCAATTTCGGGCGACTTGAAGTGAAGAACTTGATGAGGGAATGAAGGAGAAAGATGAAGAAAATGGAAGAAAATAAGTAAAACATGGAGGTGATGAACTCCATATAGGTTTTTGAGGTGGGGTAGTATTTGTATGAGGAGGAGTAGAGTAATGGTAGATAGGATGATGAAAGGAAGTGTGAGCAAAGAAGTGAAGGAGCTGAGGGGTATTTATAGGCTTTATTTTGGCCCATGCCCATGGGAAGCGAGGTAGAAAGAGGGAAGGGCGAGAGCGAGAAGAGCCTTTCAATTACAGCTTGAATCCTCAATACACGGAATCTCCCTCCAGCTCATTCTTTTTTTTTTCCTTTATCTTTTTCTTTTTTCCCCTCTTCTCTTTTGAGTCTTACTTATTCTTGGAGAGAAAAAGAGAGAGCACGTGTCACAAGAGTTGGAAAAAGATCGTGTGAGAAGTATACAGCGTAGGTTGACCGTGTGAGTAAGTGAGCAATGATCTTACTTAACTTTGACAAAAAAATTCATAACTGTTAGTAAAAAATTGTTATTGATAAATTATAAAGTAAAAAAAGAAAATTGACAATAAATCTAAACAATAGTAAGTAAAAACTTACTAACTCGGCTGCTAAGTATTATATTGTATACGTAACATTTCTCGGGTGGTTAGGGGTAATATGAGTGGCGCTAGTGACGAAGAAAGGGGTGCGTTTTTGGCATCACAAAGAACCAGAACCGAAAAAAGAAAGTGGCCTTTGAGACTTTGAGTAAGACAAATGGGGAGATTGAAGTGAAGAACCTTTTAATATAGCTCTGTCCGTACTTTCTGCTTGGAGTCGGCTGGAAAACCATTACCCTTCATTTCTTAACACTTCCTATTTAGTAATTCCTTTTACTCAGCACTCTCACTCCAACTTTCTGCCAAACCCACAGAATTATTTGTTACCATTAGCTTTTAGTTGTCATCTCAGATAATGCTCGATAATGAAAATATCATCTTACACTATTTTGTATTTAGTGTTTTATATTAATCAGATATGGATGACCCAAATTCTATCCAATATTTTACCTATGTTTTCAAATTTTGTCTTGTAATCTTTGACATGCCATAAAATAAAATAAATTAGACTTTTTCAGTTTTTTGAAGCATGAAGCTCAAACGCTTTCTTCCTCTCTAAACTCTTTAACACTTTTTTGTATGAAAATGTATTAATTCAACTACAAAGTTCTTTGCTATTTAATCTATTTTTCACATTCAAATCATGTGGTAGCTGTTAGAAGATAAGAGTTGGAACTCTTTATTCAATGAGGTTGCCACCCACCTTGAAATAATTCATTCATTATTCAAAATGTTGGAATTTTTCTACTCCAAATGGCATTATTTCATAAGATGCGTTTTCCTATTTTTGAATGATGTCAAAAATTTCAATGGAGCTGCTGAGGCCGCATTTATATATGATCTCAAACTATGCGCCGTTTAAATGTAAAAAAAAAAAAAAAAAAAGTTGTCCCCTAGGACCCCCACCACCAAAAAGAAATGGTTTTCAAATTTCTTTATTTGGAATGATTTTCCCATTTTTAAATAGTTTTAGTGGGGCTTTTAAAAATAAAAATAAAAAGTTGAATAAAGTTTCTCTCTAAATTAATTTAAAGAGAAACCTTATAAACTTATCATATATCTTTATATTGAGTGTAAATTTTGAAAATTTAACTGCTAGATTGTATGTCTTTATTACATTCTTAATGCTAACAAAATTTTAGAAGATCAAAGATCAATTACTATATCATCAAATAAATGTTAAAATTTCAAGTATTTGTGATATAAAGTTGCATATAAAAAATAAGTTAATTGATTAAATAGTAAATAACATCTAATTTGAACGAAATTTGATATATATGTTAAAAACATAAGGAACATAAAATTCAATAGTTATATTTTCAAAATTCACAAAAAAAAAGAAAAAAGAAATTTTTTTTTGATATATATGTTAAAAACATAAGGAACATAAAATTTAATAGTTAGATTTTCAAAATTCACAAAAAAAAAAGAAAAAAAAAATTCAAAGAGTTTTTCTCTAAACTAGTTTGGAAAGAATTTGTTCTAAAAAGTTTTAGTGGGGTATCTGGGAAAAAAAAATGTTTGTGCTTCATTTGGGAGTATTTCACCTTTTAAAGAATATGCGGTTCGCATTGTAACTCATTTTTGCCGAAAGTGAGTAAAAAAAATTTCCTTAAATAGTTGTTGTTTTCACTTTTGGATTTTCATCAATTTCATTTCATTTTCATCAATTTCATTTCATTGTCAATCAACTAAAGGTATTTTTCCTATCAAAAAAAAAAAAAACTAAAGGTATTTTTACATGGATTCTTATTTTCTCAAAAATGATGAAAATTTTGAAAAAGTAATTTTATTTTTTAATAACCAAATGTGGATAGTCTTCGCTTTTCACTCTTTCGCTTCTGCAATCGTCATTTAGGAAAGATAAAAACGGAAAGGTGGAAGAACTATTTCTTTGATACAATTCCAATATGACTTGAGTTTTATCTTCTTCTTATCTCACATCTTATTAGTTGCCACTCATCCAGACAACATTTTGGTGTTAGTTACACCTATTTTTAGTGTGTGTTGCGAGAAAAAGAAACACGATTTGTCCTCTTGATCATTGCATGATTCCTTGATTATACAATGTGGCTTTCTAATTATAACAATTTTCTTTTGTTCTTTTTTCTTTATTACTCCAGGTTGATTAGTATTTTGTTGATTACACCAAGATTTCAAATGATCAACTCTATTCATTCTTGAGGAAAAAAAACTTTAACGTTTAATAAATTATTTTCAATAGTAGTTTAAAATTCTAAATTTATAAAGTCTGAACAGTAATTGTAGTGTTGTTTTTTTTTCATAAAAACTCTAAATTTCAATTTTTTTTAGATAATAAATAATAATAATAATAACTTTTAAGAGGTTTAAAATTTATTTCCAATGAGGCTATTAGACACCCTCTCCTTCTTCTTCTTGGTCCCCCATAAAGAGCCTATTGAAAATTTTTGTTTACACAGTGATAAGTAAATAATTTTAACAGTCTTGTAACTCAACTAACATTTAGCATTTTTAATGGAAACATCTAAAGTTCAAATACCTCATCCCCTAAATATGAAATTCTATAAAAAAAATATATATATATATTGGGATTAATTATCATTCTAACTCCGTAACCATATGCTTGTAAAGTATGCATGTAAAAGATATTGGTCGGTGAAGGTTTCTTAAGAGTCAAATTGATCTGTTCTTTCCATTATCAAAAAACAAAAAAGGAGAGAGAGAGAGAGAGAGAGAGAGAGAGTGAATATATTATTGATATTGCAAATTTTCCCTGTTCCTTGTAATCCTCTTTCTTTCAACATATAAATATAACATTTTGGGTGCATGTTCACGTGCATAATGATACAACATAACACTACCTTGGTCAATTTGGTAAGGAGCTTGAACATGATGCTAATTACAAATTGAATGTTGTTATCACCAATTAACTAAACTAAACTAAACTAATAGTTGACTTTTGGAGGGGGCCAATATTTTCATCACCTCTAAGCTCATAACATTTAAAACCTTATTTTACTATATTGGCTTCTTATTTTTCGCCTAGTGTTCTTTTCTATCGAACGGGGCAGATTCTGAAAATGACATTGCTTGCATTCAAAAAAAAAAAAAAAATGCCAACTTGCTATTTGATACAAAACGGGATTCAACTCAAACTCTACAAAATCATTATTATAATAACTACCAAGACATATATAATAAGGTTATATTGAAACGAAATTGAGTAGAATAGATGTCCAAGTTCTTGGAGCAGTGACAAAGGCATCTATCAATTATGAAACAGGGTTTTGGACTTCATTTCTCTCTTCTTCTTTTTTTCAAATGAATCTAGTTTATTTATATTATTATATTTGTATCTTGCCCCCCCCCCCCCCCCTTTTTTTTTTTTGTCAAAAAAAAAAGTAAAAAAAAAAAGTAAAATATAATTAGTTTGATTCAAGTAAACTGGTGTGTCCATTGAACCTTTGTTAAGTTAAATTACGGTAAGTGTTGGATGAACTATGCATAGTGCTTTAGTATTAAGAAATAGAGTATATATATATATATATATTTTTGTTTTTACTTTTCTTTCTACAAGAAGATTAATTAACGGTTAAAGAATAAAGATGCCACTTATACTTACTATATGCTCTGTTTGTTTGCTTTCTTCTTCTTTTTTTAATTCATTTATCGCTTATACATTGTCAAGTCATGCTCCTGCTAATTTGCAAACTGTATACCGAAACTAAATGTGCTTAGAGGTGTTTGCGGGGTTCAGGTTAGTTTAGAATTTGGTTAAATTTGGTTTAAGGCTTACTAACTCGAAGTCAATTCACTAGATATTTGTGTTTAAAATTATTAATGTGGTTAAGTTTGGCCTAAGCGGTCCAGCCTGAGACCACGTCCACTTGGTGACCCTACTTCATCCTAGTGACCTACATACTTTGTGCATTGTTCAATATCCAAGCAAAGTTCTCTCAGCCATGAAACACATGATGCAGGGGGCCAAACACCTAGAAGGGCGAAGCTCCAAATTCTGGTCGAGAATGCCGAGAGCTTGGTAACCAAGCACCTCCTCACCTTAAAAAAATGCCTAAGAAATGTCACTCACCCCATCATGTCAGTATTAATTACTTTTACCAATCCTCCATTCCCTCACGAAATTATTTACTCTTACGAGAGGAGTCTTCTCTCCTCCTTTTGCATTAAATGCAATAATCAAAATATGTAGTTACTCCTATTGTACTGGGGGAGCACCTTAGATACACATTCCCTTGGCAAAACTGTAGAGATGGTGAGTTGCCACTCACAAAAACTTCATAAATGCTCTATCAACCCACAAACAAAGGTATAACTATGCATAAAAGATGAGGTTTTGGATCGAATAATAAATAACATTTGATTAATACAAAATTTTTTTGAATGTTAAAAACATAAAGAATATGTAATCTAATTGTAGAATTTTCAAAATATTAATCCAATAAAAATTTATTAGGTGATGTAACATTGGTTAAGGTTACACCAAGTACAAGTTGAGCCCAATCATATGCATGTGTGTGTGTTTCCAAATCCTTATCTGACTATTGGAAGTGGGTTATAGGGTGGCATTGTGGCAATGGGTTTGGGTTAGATTTAGGGTTTAAAGATGTGTTGGCAAATCCTAGTGTCAAAACATATCAAAATTGGATTATATCAATAAAATTGTGTTAGCATCAAGTTTGGATTAGAAGTTTCTTAAAGATCAAATAGTTAAGATCTGATTAAAATGAGGTTTTTTTTTTTTTTTTTTTTTTTTTTTTTTTTTTTGTATAAATCAAATTGGAGTCTAAATATTTTTCAAAAACTTTAGAGACAATTTTTTTTTTTTTTTTTAATTTATCGCTGTTAAGAAAGTAAGTTATTAATAATAAGTAAAAAAAAAAATGATATCAATGATTGACCCACCTAATAATCCCTAAAAGTTTATCCATTCAATTCTTATCTTGGCACAGTGCATGGTGTTTAGACTTTTAATGAGCATTTGAGCAAAACAAGACTTTCTTTTGCTAGACCAAGACAAGGCAGACTTTATTACACGTATGTGACAATGCAAGTATGCTTTCCATAAAAGAAGTAGATACTAGTAGTATTAAGGCCCTGTATCTCACCAACATGTCTGAAACCAATACACAACATAAAATAATGTGTCCTGAAAAATGAGGAAAGGAAGAAGAATTCAAGATGATATTGTCAAACTAATGCAGCTTTATGTATTTATGGAGGAAACAAACAGACAACGCTCACCTTGTACTGTATTAGGCCCACAGCATAGACACACAGAGAGCCACAGCCGAGAAAGAGAGTAAAAAGAGATGGGCTTGAAAGTTGGAGAAATTAAAACGGTGATGAATTATTGCATGCAATATGTCATACTTGTGTAAGCACACGTTGCCAAAGCAAGATATGGAGACGAGACGACTATATATATAGTATAGTATTTGCTTGTATGAGTGAAATTCATACATTTGTACGTATATGTAGCTTCTTGCTTGTCTTACCAACTCCAATTTCCAGCGCGTGATGTATATGCTCTTGCTAGCTAAAGTTTTAGGCTTGGAATGTATCAAACATTTTATCTAAATAATATATAGAGAGAAGGGGCATTTGTACATAATTTTCAAACTATGCAATAAAATATTCATGTTTTGAAATTATTTAGTAAAATACCGCTGTTTTTTAAACGCGATTTTAACAATAGTGCTTTGTTAATTGGTGTAGTGTGTAAGGGAATAAAACGAGGATAGTGGCTTGGAGGAATTATGGAAGCAATGGATGTGTGCCTTGGCAAATGATCCAATGAAAGGATGATAATTGTCCCATATGACACCAATCTCTTCAGATCTAATGATCACATCAACCAAAAGATCCTAAAAAAAGAGGGCCTATGTTCCTTAGAGCATTCGCATCAGTGCGTTTATTTTACACATTCATTTTTACACTAAAAACTTACTTTTTCTATTTTACACATTCACTTTTACAAAATACCCACATCAATTCATTTATTTTTCAAATTATTTCAATAAAATATTCATTACACTACTTTTTTATTATTTCTTTTTACCTACCTCTCTTAAATACCCACGCCCTCTCTCTCTCTCTTTCATTTTCTGGATTCTTTCACGCTCTCACTCTCTTTCTCTCAACACCCACTCTCTGGTCTTCTCTTCCAACCCATCCGCCATAGCTCTGACCACCAAATGCCACTGATCCACCACCCTCCACCACCGAAGCTCCGCATCAACGATCTCCACAGCCCCGCATCACCGATCCACCATAAAACCATCCGCCACAGCTCCGACCACCAAACGCCACCAATCCACCACCCTCCACCACCGAAGCTCCGCATCAACGATCTCCACAACCCCGCATCACCGATCCATCATAAACCCATCCGCCACAGCTCCGACCACCAAACGCCACCGATCCACCACCAAATCTCCACCACTGAAGCTCCGCATCACCGATCTCCACAGCCGCATCACCGATCCACCACCAAATCACAAAACCCATCTGCCACAGCTCCGATCCACATTGCCGATCTCCGATCTCCGTGTTTGTGTATCTCTGTGTGTTTTTTTTTTTTTTTTTTTTTAAAGCAAGTGTATCTCTGTTTTGTGTGTTGATTTGTCTGGATGTGTTTGTGTATCTCTGTGTTTTTTTTTTTTTTTTTTTTTTTTTTTTTTTTTTTTTTTTTTAAAGCAAGTGTATCTCTGTTTTGTGTGTTGATTTGTCTGGATGTGTTTGTGCGTTGATTTGTCTGGTTGTGTGCATCTTAGGAAAAAGAGGAAGATGAGATACTGAGTTTGTTGAGCCGGAGAAGAGAGAGAAAAAAACGAGCGAATGGAAATGAATAAATTATTCTTTACATGAGCTACAGTAACCGTGTATATTTACACGATTACTGTAGCTCGGGTAAAGAAATACACATTTTTATACAATTTTGGAAGAGCTGATGGAGTGCATTTTTGAGCAAAAATGTGTAAAAATTGAGGTTTACGTGATTTTACATAACTTTAAACACACTGATGCGAATGCTCTTACAACTTTGACCTATAAAAATAGAAATAATTCCTTATTAAGAAAGGGCTTCAAAATGAAAACGGGAGAAAATATAAGAATCTCTAAGTTGAACAGGCTAAAGTGAAGAAGGGATACTAATTATGGAAGTCCTTATTTCGATTTTCGAATGAGGTATTTCCATTCAAATAGACCCCTATGGTAGTTTTGCACAAGATCTCCAAGCCTAACCTAGTGCTTGGAGCTCAGACCCTGTCTTTTATTCATCCATGTTTGGCCTTATTTGCCTTGTTTTGCTTCTCCATGCCATATTAAAAGAATGCTCTGATCATATAGAGTTCGGCATTTCTGTTTCTTAGAATCATGCAGGGCATATTGAGGATATAAAGCCAAAGCCTCATTTGCAAGGAAGGAACCTGTAACTAAGGTTGTGTTTGTTTCGGGTGTAATTGAATTTTTGAAATTGTTTAACACCATTGCTGGTGTTTGGCAACATAAAAAATTACGGTCAAACTGAAAATAGATTTCAGTTGACTATAAAATACTCACCCGACACCCATAAATCATTTTACACATTCAATTTACCTTTAAACCATTTCCACTCTCCTTAGAAAATTCCTCTCCTCACTCACTCTCACCACTCACGCCAAGCCCAAGCCAAAGGACAGAGAGAGCTATCGTCGGTGAAGCCTAGATCCAGTCCCCGCCCACGGCCCGCCGTCGTGCTTGCAAGCACCTCCACTGGTGAAGGCAGTTTCTCATCTACTTCACCTTTGTCCTCTCTCTTTCACTCATCCGACCCATCCCTCTTCCTCCCCTGATTTCGTTCAGCTCCAATTTGAGCTGATTCACTCACACTCAGTCTCATGCTCAAGTCGATGATCATGAAGATGAGGGTGAGCATAATCGCACTGCCTAGATCGTGCCACCTCCAACCTTCTTCCACCCACGCCGTCGCTGCCCTAAATGGTTTTTTTTTTTTTAATTGTAAAATAACATTTTTTTTCTTAGGTTTTGGAGGATCAGTGGTTGGGGTGATTCATAGGTTTTAATAGTGGTGGGTTGGGGGTGAGTTTAAGCGTTGATGGTGGCCGATTGGGGGTGGTGGATAATTGGCTAGGATGGTTTGTGGGTTTCAATGGTGGTGGATTATAAGTTTTGGTAGATGGGTTTTGATATTGATTTTGAGATTAATGAGTTTTGATTTTGATTATGATTTTTCAGGTTAATTGGTTATGTGGTGGTTAATGGTGGCTGTTGGTGGCTGGGTTTGTAGTGGCCGGTAGTGGTTGAGTTTATGGTGGTGATTGTGGTTGTTGGTATTTTTGAAAATAGGTTTTTATAGGTAATTCCAAACATTGAAAATACTTTTTTGACAAATTTTCCAAAACACAAACAAACAATTGAAAATATTTTCTTTTTCGTAAAATATTTTTAACTGAAAATATTTTACACTCGGAAAACATTTTACATATCGCCAAATGCAGCCTAAACCCCTCTAGCTTAGTCCCTTGGAGGAAAATAGGTTGATTTTTCCCTTCTATAAAAGACTTGATGTAGCGCTTGACACCATTTTTTTTTTTTTGAGAAAATAAACCGCCTTTACTTTTCTTCCATCCTGCAACAGTTTTCTTTTACCCAACGCCATTGTTGAATTTTTTGGCCATTAGATAGTGATCAAGAATCATCTAACACAATAATTATAAAAAAATTATATGATTACAGTAATTAGTTATTAAACAGTTGACGTGGCATAAGACACCTAGATTGTCATGTCAATTTGGAAATCTTTTATTATAAAATTAATCACAATTTTAGCATTCTCTTTATTACAAACCAATACAAATTTTTTCTTGTGCACCTAATTCAACTGGATTTTGGTTAATCATTTCAATTTGATTGAAGATTTTACAAAAAAAAAGTGATTTTTCTCAAAGAAATAGGTTAAAAGATTTTTTTTATTATTATGAACAATAGTCAAACTCCTCTCTGTGAGTGGCATTCATCCCAAGCCTTTTAATTATGCATCAACTGAAAAGTTCTTTAGTTAACTAATGCACAAAAAATTTATGAGATTTACTGTGTATATATACACAAACATAACCTCAGGGCTTGATCTCGATCGTTATTTCCAAGATCTAATTAGATATATGAAGTTTTGAGTTCAAAACTACTAATTTAATCTTGAAATCACCTCAACAAGTTCTTTTATGTAATTTTTTTTAATTTTTTTGAGAAGAAGATTCATCTACCTAATTAGTATTTGGTATATGTAAAAATGAGGGAATAGTCAATTGTACGAAGAGTTATGGTTACTCACGATAACAAAAAAAATACACACCTGCGTTTATGTTATTGGTTCACTTTCACTTGTTTAATCTTCAAATTCAATTGATTGCCTAGCATCTTTACAAGTAAAAATATCTTAGAAACCTATCTTCAGTCCAAAAAAAAAAAAATCTTAGAAACACTTACATATAGCCTCAACCTAATGCAACTCACCTAACCCATTATTCTGCTTTTTTGTTTTCGTTTTGTTTTTGTTTTTTTGTTTTGTTTTTATTTTTTTAATTTTTTAATGTAGTTTGAAATTTTCTTTTTTATATTTTGCTGTGAGATATGAACTTTATATATATATATATATATACACACATATAATTTATTGAAAAAACTGTCAAATTCAGCCATGGCGCCTGGCCTCTTTGTAATGGCTGGGTGGTAAGCATCCCGATGACACTATCGATTTAGGATGTTCCACATGCACAAAAGTTTAAGTTTCATGAAGTCACTCGATTTATTTAGGTTAAAAAGATTATAATCATAGAGGTTATAATTAACTTATAAAGGAAAAGATAACTCCATTTAATAAATGTAGTTCGAGATTGTCAGTGAGAATATAATACAGCAACCAAATGACGCATTTTATATAGAAGAAGGCAGACGTATTTCATTAATTATCTTTGTATTATCTTGAATGTCATACATAAGACTGGTTTGAGGCTTTTAAATTAATGTCTCTCTCCAGTCTTCATACCTCTTTTTTTTTTCTTTTTTTTTTTTTTTTTTTTTTTTTTTTACAAGATAGAAATTCTATTCTATTCTAATCTAAGTATATATGTGTGTGAAACTCCCTCGTAGAGACTTGAACCCTGATTCTTTCCCCCCCACACCTTACAGGTACTTATACTTATGAAGTGATTATCGCACCAAGAGTGTGCGGTAGTAATCTCCATACTTGTTATGGCTACATTTTTGCCGTTTTCAAATTAATTATTACTTTTTTTTTAATGATGACAATGGGGTAATGTGGGACCGAATGATGGGGTTTTCATTCCCACCTTGCATAGTTTTGTCTTTCCTCCTTCACACCTACCCTTCGTGATAGGGCAAACTATCTTGTACCATCCCCACCCCCTTAAAACTTTACTTTGTGTTAATTTGCTCTGTCACACAAGTCACACCTGTTACTTTTTTTTTTTTTTTTTTATAAAACATGTTTCATTAATAAAAATATACAATTACAAATAAATTTATCACATCAAATCAAACTAAATTTTATTAAGAGCTTAATAATATTATTTTTAACAAGAAAATATTACAACAAAAACAAAAGTTTTAATATCCTTTCATTTTAATACTTAGTAATACAAATCAAGTCTTTAACACTAAGTGTGCGTTTGGATTGGGCGTTTTGCCCAATCCGCGCGTTAAGCAATTTTTTAGTGGGTCTCATGGGTACTATTCACGCACCACCAAACTTAGCAAAACACAGATTTTTAGGTAAATTTTGGTCTTGTAACACTATTCACAACTTTAAAAATTATTTTGCTACAGTGTTTTTAGTTTTCAACAAATAAGCAATATCCAAACACACCCTAAGTGTCTGATTAATGGGTGGGTGCCCTTAGGGAATTTGTTAATAAATCATTTTAGGAAATTTAATATCACTTTTTTGAAAAATATAAAAAACTTTAAAAAAATCAATTTTTAGTTTCCTTTCCCATAAAAAGTTTCTAAAAATCCTAACACTAATAGTCTTATACATAACAATATAGTATGGGTGGGATGAGGCTAAAAAGCCTAATCCATCTCTGTCCCACCACCTCTGCGGGGTGGGGAAAACCCTCACAAGGCGGGAGGGATAGGTTAAGGTAGGGTAGAGCAAAATTGCTATCCCTACTTTTTTTTTTTTCCTTACCAATGATCCTTCGGTACAGTGTGGAATTTTCTATCATTCTACACTTCAAATCACTCCTTCAAATGCATAAAAATGTTCAAAAAGTGATTAGAAAATTTTAAAGCTACTATCACTTGATTAGAAAATATTTAAAAACTCACGTATCAATGAATGTGATTGGTGTTGTGGGACCAGAAAAGTGTGTAGCCTTGACCCACTCCAAGCCAGGCCCAAACGGCCAAATCCGAGAAGGGATGACTATCCAGGATAAATTTGGGGAGAAAACTCCTTTGGATCCACGCCAAGGACCCCCTCGTCCTCGGCATACTACGGATAACTATAAAGTTGGGGGGGGGGGGGGGGGACAAACCCAGAGCGAGTTGTCACCTCAACGCTTAATACACTCACCTAACCCTTCTGACCGCATTAATGAGGATGCAACCCCCGGGCAGGGCTGCATCGATCAGGGTGAACCACTTGAGCACAGATGCGACCTCTGATGGGATAAGCAGCCAGAGGAGAGACCAATGAGCGATCAACAGAAGGAGGGGGAGAGTAATATATAAGTGATACAAGCAAAGTAAAAAGGAGGGAGAGAGAGATCTGGGAAACAAGCCTTCTCGGCCATTGGCCGAGGAGCATCCCTCAGTTGTAAATTGGCCTAAGTGTTCTTTTAATAAGAGATAAAGTAGTTCCGGCCCGATGAGGGCCGGCCAGTGCCTAAACCTTCGACCCACTCTCTACAAATTCATTGTTCTGGGTTCGTTGGGCCTTTAACCCATCCCTCTTGGGCTTAAGCGACAAAAACTGACCCTACAGGTGTCATATAAACAACATATAAATTCATTTTTTTATTATTTGTTTTGTTTTGTGTTTAAAAGTTGATACATGAGTCTGTTAAGCTTACATAGTAAAATTTGTAACATCCATAATATAACTCCAAAAAGGGTTTTCTAAAAAAACTTATTTTAATAAAAAAAAATACATTTTTTATTAAAAAAAAAAAAAAACTTTTCCACCATTTTCAGGCATGTATCATGATAAGCATGCAACGTGATTTTTTCAAAACTTATAATTAGAAGCAAATAAGAAATGATAAAAGGGAAGAGAGAACATCTTAAATTGCTCAAATTAGGGGTAGCACGAGGCTCCCCCCCCAATTTTTTACTTGTAAAATGGTATAGAGCGATTTACTTTAAAAAATATACTTTCTAATTGTTAAATTAACAATTATCCGAAAAACTTAAGCTTTTAGGACATGGTAAATTTAATCATTAATTTAACCACACAATTCTAACACTCTCTCTCATGTGTGGGCTGAAACTACTTTTTAATAAGTGAGGTCCAACACGTGAGAATTTAAATGAGAGGTAGAGTGGAGAAAACAAGGATTGAACTCAGGATCTCATGCTCTAATACTATGTTAAATTACTGAGTGTCTCGATTTGGTAAATTTAATCATTTAACTACATAATTCTAACACTGATCAAATTTATAGGAAAAGGTATAACTAAATGCAAATTTTTGGATAAAACCTCGATATTTTATTAAAGAATTTCCAATTTTTAGTTCGGAAATTGATCCTTCGAATATAAATATTTTTCTTATTTATATATATATATATTTTCCTGTAAAAGCCTTAGTAGTAAACACATGTTAATGTAATATTTAGCTTGAGTAAACATCCAGGTGTCATCATCATTTAATAAACAAACATTGACTAACACTATATATATTTTATTATATATTTATATTATTGATGATTTGGAAAATTTTAATCTACTCATTTAAAATTAAATTAATGGAATTTTAATAATTATAGAATGAAGTTAAATAATTGATGATCTGAAAAAATCTAACCTACTCATTTCAAAATAAATTGAGTGAATTTTAAGAATTAAAGAAATTGAATTATTGTAATAACTCTAGATAATTGTAATAAAGTATTGGCAGCATTTTTTTTTTTCCTAGAAGCCTATATACCTTTGACAACCATGGGATTCCATTTTAAAAGGTTGGTGTTAGCGCATTTGTTGATAAATATATATAGTTAGATTAAAAGTTTTAAGGTAGGCACAGTAGGCACGCATCTAAGCTTAAAATAAACTAAAAGAAAAAAATATAGATTCAAAACGAATCTAAAACACGTCATATGTGTCCTTGGTTCAAACATTTAATAAGATGAATAAGCCGTATATTGCAACTCGATGAACATATAGGATGAAATCACTCTATTACATTTACACAATTATGTTGTCTAATGTTTTCAGAAGAAAATAATTTTAAGCATGATACAATATAGACAAAATTATTATTCCAATTGATAAAAGGATGATTATCGAGGCATGAATTATACATATATGGTAACTAGTCTCATCCCACGCATAGGCAGCTTTTTTTGGGGGTTAAAAATTTGAAATTATCCACATATAATTTTTTTTTTTCCAATTACATAATCAACTATGTATGCGTTTGTTGGGCTAATGCATTTATCCAATAACATAGTAACACACGCTTATATGAGACAAAATTTTCAGTCATTTGCTTTCATTGGGTTTAATACTTTTATCTAAAATATGGATAGCTATAATTTATCTAAAATATTATTTAGTTTGAAAGTTCAACATCACTTAGTCATTCCCACAGCCATCCAACCAACTTTGTAGGGAATTTCAAATATTTCTTCTCTGTTAAGATGTATACGATTTGGCTTAGCAACCTACATGTCAATAGATTGTCTTTAACGGAGTTAATAAAATACTGAAGGCTGTTTTGGTTTGATTAAATGAACGAAATATTTCAATACTAATTTAGATCGGTGTATCATTTCAAGATTATTACTACTTTTAATATATATTTATATTTTTATTAATATATATTTTTATTTATTTATTTATGTTAATCAATATAAAATTTTAAATCTACATATTTTATAAGCCTAAATATTAGTTTAAGTATATTAACAAATATATTTGTTTAAATAAAATGTTTTTTTTAATATAAATTTTTTTAAATATTTTTTCATTATATCAACCAAAACAATAATATTAACCGAAACAATTGTAATATGCCTAGTACAGTCCGTATAGACTGATACAGCTAAGTATATTTTTTCTTTTTCTGTACATTATAAAGGAGTATTGATTGGCCGATACTAGTATAGTATTAACTTTCCTGATCTTAACTACTTAGAATTGTTGTTTAAAGTGAATCTTAAATAAGGTGTATAAATAGGAAGTAAAATTGAGTTAGGAGAATTATTAGTCTTTTTTTTTTTTTTTTTTTTTTTTTTGAGGGGGGAGAATTATTAGTTAATTTAGGATATTAACATCTGCTAAACTTAACATGTGTGATAAACGAAGAATTTCATGGCTCTAACTTCCCCACATGTACATAAACTATTGGGGAAGACTACTAGATGCAGACGCATTTTGTCTAGATGAACAGAAAGAACCTATAAATTTGTAGTAATACTGAAGATTAAAAGAACAACCCATACAATAGCAAGACACATGTACGTACGATAATTCTCAAGGCTCCAGCCATACTTTTTCATAGAGAATATATATAAAAATAGAAAGACAGAAGAAAAGTAAGATTTGGGAAATGCATGCACGTACAGTTGGGCATCCCCATGCCATTATTAATATTATTGCATATATAATTATCTCAATAATTTATATTCTTTTATTTTTTTATGTCTGCATGTTCAAAATATATAAAGAAATAGAAATTGTATATTATACTATTATGCTAGTAAAAAGAAAACAAGAATACTCATAGAGATAGTATCAACTATGTGTGTTTTTGTAAGAGTATTCACGTTAAGGATCTCAAAAAATATAGTATTTAATAACTCAAAAATTTATTTTATCAATTTTAATAACTCACCTTACAATTCATCTCACATTAAAGTTTCTTTTTTTTACTATTTCATTTATAATAATATAAACAACTCATTAAAATAATAAAAAAATCACCACAAAATTATTAAAAAAATAATAGCAAGTTTACTGTACGTAGCAGGATGCTATATTTTTTTAGATATGATATCTTTAATGAAGCATAATTTGTATAATTTAAGATGCTTTAAAAATAGCTTTTGAGTGGGTTTGAGTCGTTTGACACTATTATTTTGAATACTCTAATACTTATAAAAATATGATTAATTAATTTGCTACTTTTTGTTGTTATTGTTGTTGTGTGGACCTTTTCAAGGTAGTCAATGCCTTTAACTTTGATATTGTAATTCTTCTTCCGATCACGAGAGAGCTTGGCTTCTGGATAGGGTCCACGTGCCACGCAAGAGTTCGCTGGCTTTGATTAATTTGATGTCCACTTCGGGGTGGGACCCAAAATTCATTTTGTTAACCAATCACTCACTTGACTTTCATATAGTTTTCATTCATTCAGCTTTCTTTGTCCACTGCCTTTCTGTAAGCGCGTACCACTTGCCGTACATTTTATTCATTTGAATTTTGGGATTGGAATCCGGTCACCTTGCAATTCACCCACCTCATCTCATTAATTTTATTTTTTTTCACTTTTCACAATTTTTTTTACTTTAATTTTTTACTTCACTTAACTTTTTTTTGAATTAACAGTTGAGATTGAAAATTACTTTTTGCAACTATTAATCTCAACCATTTATAAAGAAGGGCTTAAGACTTCTATGCTAGTCTTAACAACCTTATTAAATAAGGTTGGAAGGTTGATTTATTTTAATGAATTTTTTTTAAAGTACATTTTATTTTAATTTTTTCGATTAGGAAGGAGTTGGCATGGTATACATCTTTAAGGTTTCTAAATTTTTTTTTTTTTTTTTTTTGGGTTAAGATGTAAAACTCACCTTCTGTGTTTCACCAAACTTCATTTCGATCTTTTAACTTTTAAGTTTATTCAATTAAGGTTTTTTCATCAATTTTTATTATATGTTGTGGTTAATTATCCAATTTTTTTTAATTTTTACTTCAAAAATTTTAAATTAAAAAAATCAATTATTGATTGAAAAATATTTTCCAAAATTTTAAAAAATAATAGAAGTTATCAGAAATACGTTAATTGAAAAAACTTGAAACTTAAAAGGATCGAAATGAATAAAAACAAAATTGGAAGGCTGAAATGAATTTCGAAAAAAGTTAGAAAATGGGTTTTTTTCACAAAAGAAGAGAGATATAATTCGGTATAAGCATGAGGTCATTCAGAGTAAGGGCCTTATTCATAACAATTTGCAAAGTTGGGATGGGGACCAGCCCAAACCGAATACAAAAGCCCCAACTTGCCAACTTTAATTAGGGTTGGAATGATGGTTTATTTGAATGAAAAATATATATATATAGTACATTCAATTTTATCAGGCTCTAATAGGACCGTATACAAGTCAAGCAAGCAAGTCAAGGCTAAAATATTCTTGATTAAACCATCATTGGTGGGTTGAAAATTTTCAGTCTTCTATCAACCTACCGACCTTTGAAATGAAAATCAACGAGTTTGTTGAAAATGTAGGCAATTTTTACTTACTTGGTTGTGCAAGTTGGCAAATTTATACAATATATATATACATTTACTTAAAAATTAGGTCTTCTCTAATTCGGCCATAAATAAAGCATTTTAGTTGACCTTTTTAATGGGTGCTATTTCCACACCAAAAAAAAAAAAAAAAAAACCTTTGTTCTATCAAATAAAAACGGAAGAAAATATAACAAATTTTTTTTTTTATCCCTATATAAATATATAATACATATAATAAATATTATACATGCCAGGTGGGGCCAGTTCTGGGCAAGTTTTTTTTTTTGGACAAAGGATGAGAGGGCAGGCACTGGCGGAGCCAAAGGGGGGCGAGGGGGGGCACCTGCCCCCCCTGACTCCTCAAAATTTTTAATAATAGTAGTCTAAAGTAGTTATATACTGACATGGAGGAAACAAAAAAAAAAAAAAAAAAATGAAAGAAGGACTTTTACTTGTTGAAAGTGACCAAATCATTGCTTTTGTCTTGTCCTACTGCAACTTGCACCTATTTCACTATTTTTTATTTTTTTATTTTATATCATTATTTACACCATTTTTACTATTTATGATACTTTTTACAGTATTTTATCCTTGAATGATACTAGAAATACTTTAAATTTTACAACTTATGTCTTACAAATTGACATATCACAAATCACAAAAATATCATTTCAAAAATTTATTCATTATATTTTTTAAGTGACATTAGTCACATTCTTACTCCATCAGTTTGTAAATTTTTAGTAGCTATGAATTGGTTAATTTTGTTTATTTATTTTAATAATATGAAATATATTCATATTTGCTTACAATTGTTTATTTATTTTGTTATTATTGTTGATTAATATTATTTAGATTAATTTCACTTTTAATATCATCTTTTAATTTTGCCCCCTCTAGACTAAAATCCTGACTCCGCCACTGAGGGCAGGAGATACTAATCACTTTATAAGTTTTCTAAACTCCCCTTTTTTTTGGATAATTTTTGTATTCATTTAACAAAAAAAAAAAAAATTCTAAGATCATAACTTTTATCACAGTTTGCTCACATAGTAAATTACGAATGGTGTAATAAAAATTGTGATTTTAACATTACTCAAAACCAAATAAAAGGGATATAATATTACATAGACATGAGGTCATCTCTAGTAAGGACCCTATTCATTCACAACAGAGGATAGAGGTGACATGGGGACCAATTAATATTCAAGCATCGAGCTGACACTTTCAACTCATTATGGAAAATAGGAAACTTCCTGTTCTCTAAACTACTAGCTAGTCGCTTATACGCTTCTTCGCTTGAACTCTTGAACTATTCTTACCCAATTTCTTCTTAACAACAAGCTACATTTTTAGTTATTGAATAAACAGTATCATGGATGTGTAGATTGGATTTTATTTTATTTTATTTGGATGCATGATTTCTTGCATGCACTTTCTTTGTATTTAGCTTAATTTCTTAAATGGACAAGGTTTTACACACTAAATTCCTAATTAATTAGTTATGTAAAACACACTTTACCCGCACATTATATGTGGCCTGCAGATCCTTTGAACTCCTTTAATTTTATATAAATATTTTATCCTTTAGATTATCAAACTATAGTTGTATGGCCCTGAGATGACCAGGCCCATTTGGGTCTTAAGTTCAAGCACAAACGATGCGGCCTATTATTCCTATCCCCCTTTACCCAGGATCCCAACCTAAGCCCACACGAGGTGTAGGCCCAAGTTTTACCACTCAATATTTGCTCGGGAAACAATTACCGGACAGTATAAGAAGAATAACTGCCGAGCATCCCATCATGAATGTGACCGGCGATACCCTAAACCACCTCTGCCAGACATAATCGCTGAAGTGGGAACCAAGTTCCAAAGCCACCTTCGCCCCATCCCACTCCCACCTAACCAGCCACTTATAACTGATGATATTGGACCTCTCATTACACTAATTGCAAAAGCAATCATGGCACTCCACTAATCAGAGTGTTATAAATAAGAGAGGAGGGAGAGTGGATAGGGGGTTGGAGAGTTTTGAAGAAAAGAGAGGGACAGAGAGGGTGAAAGAAAAATGGTAGCCACATAGAAAGAGAAAAGTGATCTCATTGAGTCTCTGTGCCGTGGACCACCCATTGTGGGAAATCCTATACCCACTTTTCAAATAAGTTGTGAGCCCAAGTGAGGCCCAGTCCATTTGCCTCTCCTTTGGTTAGCACAATTGTCGCCGTCTATGGGAATCTCCTACAAAGTCATGGTTCCGTCGAGACTCCTACACAAGAGAATGTCCGAGAGACGTTCCGGGAATGATGCTGAAAGTGGTTCGATGGGATTTTCTCAGGGATCCTCCTGGCGAGAACGGAGGCAAAAAAGGCGCGAAGATAGGAATCATGAGAGCAAGGAAGAGAGATCTGGCCTCGGCGAAGGGTCGTTCCAAATGCAGCGAACGGTATCCATCGCTTTAGGGCACAAACAACCCAATGAAAGGGACGAGGAACTTGAGCGGTTGCGCAGGATGGTGAGAGATCTGGAGTTGGAGGCAGAGAATCGGCGCCATAGAAGGAACTAAGACGACCGAGAAAAGAGGTCCAATACCGAGAAAAATCGTCAGGAGATGGGATCCAATCAATCTAGATCCAATTACAGCCGAGAACAATCCCACTCACGAGAATCTCGTTGGTGAAAGGAACGTTCGCATTCACAGGAATCCCACCATCGCTGAGACCGTTCGTGGTCACGGGAGTATACAGACTGAGGCTCAGATTCTCCAAAAGAGCAACAGCCCCATAATACAGCCATGGATATGATGAGCTGTGCTTTGTGAAGAGCTGCAAGGTTGCCGTTTTCGGCTGGCATTAAGCGGGCCCCAATGCCGGACAGATTCGTGCGGCCTCCGTTCAACTCTTATGATGGAAAGACTGACCCGGTAGAGCACATCAGTCATTACATCCAAATGATGTCCCTGCATACCCACAATGACGCGCTGATGTGTAAGGTTTTTCCCTCAAGTCTCGGCCCTATCGCTCTGAGATGGTTTAATAGGTTACGGAAAGGCTCCATCCACATCTTCGCCGAGTTAATACAGGAGTTCGAGATCCGGTTCGTAACTTGTAGCCGGGAGCCACAATTGGTAGACGCATTGCTGTCCATGAAAATGAGGGTGGGGGAGACCTTTCATAGCTATGCGGCCCAGCATTGGGAGCTTTACAATGAGATTGACGGAGGAAACGAGAAGATAGCTGTGAGCACTTTTAGAATGGGGTTGCCCGAGGACTCCAGACTAAAGGAACCATTAACTAAGAAACCCCCTGAGGACATGAGACAATTGATAAGGCACATTGAAGAGTATAAACGGCTGGAAGATGACCGGCTGCAAAGCAAAGGAAAAGCGCTCGCGATAAATCATCCTCGGCGGAATATCTATCCACCTAGGATTCGGGGAAATTTGAGGATTCAAGAACCAGATGCATGGGTAGGGGAGGTGAATTTGACCTTTAAGGAGCCAGTGCATGGGATTGTTGACATGGGACCTTTAAGGAATATCTATGCCTTTAAGGAGCCGTACTTCAGGTGGCCGAACAAGATGGGAGGCGACTCGTCTAGGAGGAATCAGAATTTGTACTGTATTTACCATAAGGATAAGGGCCATACAACCGAGCAATGCCGAGTCTTGAGGGATCATCTCGGGCAACTGACCAAGGTTGGGCATTTAAAGGAGTTTGTGACGGATTTAGGGGACTGAAGGGCAGGACAAGGCGCTTCTCAAAGAGGGAATCCCCTTCCACCCCCTCTTAGCATAATTGAGGTTATCCACATTGCCCCGAGGGACCTCATTGCGACAAAGGGGAAAGAGGTGTTGACTGTCATGTCAGTGGAAGGAAATTCGAGCGTGCCTCTACTGGGAAAGAAGATGAAACCCACCCGAGAGCCGATCGCTTTTGACAATAACGATTTGGAAGAATGGTCCAACCGCACGATGACACATTGATAGTCACGGCCCGGGTAGGCTGCTTCATAGTGAAGAGAATAATGATAGACCAGGGAAGCGGGGCTGAGGTTATGTATCCGGACATATTCAAAGGGCTCGAACTGAAGAACGAGGATCTTTCGAAGTACAGTACGCCCTTGGTTGGATTCGAAGGTAAAGTGGCGGTTCTCGAGGGGCAGGTTTCTCTACTCGTGAATATGAAAGGCAAGGAGGTAGTGGTAACGTTCATAGTAGTTGCTTCGTTCTCCCCATACACGGCAATATTGGGAAGGCTATGGATCCATGCAATGGGGGCTGTCTCGTCCACTCTGCACGTAAAAGTCAAGTTCCCCACTGATCAAGGTATCATTGTGGTACGAGGGAGCCAACAGGCAGCCAGACAATGTTTGGTCGCACTAGTCAATTGGAAGAAAGAGCAGACCGACCAGAAGGAGTAGGCTGAGCAGAAATACCCGTCACTGGGGATTCCTTTATAACAATTACAGAATTCGCAAGAGGAGAAGGGGACCGGGTGTGTCGAGAATATGGTCAAGGTAAAAGTATTGCCGGATGTAGACAAGTACTTCTAAATAGGAGAAAGCATGAAGGATCAGGACAAGGTGGAAATATTATTACTCCTCATACAAAATGCAGACATGTTTGCTTGGAGCCCATACGAGGTGCCTGGAGTGGATCCCGAATTCATCGTTCATAGACTTAACGTAGACCCCACATTCCCTCCTAAGAAGCAGAAGCTGAGAAGGTTAGCCAAGGAACACGTTGAAGCAGTGAAAACAGAAGTTAAAAGGTTAAACGAGACTGGGGCAATAAGGGAAATCTATTTCCTGAAATGGTTGGCAAACACCATGGTAGTAAGGAAGAAAAACGACAAGTGGAGGGTCTGCGTGGATTTCACAGATTTGAATCGAGCATGTCCGAAAGACCCGTTTCCCATGCTGAAAATTGACCAATTAGTAGATGCCACGTGCGAGCACACGAGGATGAGTTTATTGGATGCTTTTTAGGGGTATCACCAGATTGCGTTGGCTCCCGAGGACGTTCATATCCCCGAATGCTAACTATCACTATACTGTGATGCCCTTCAGGTTGAAAAATGCTAGGGCCACATATCAGCGGATGATGACGAGGATGTTCTGGGATAAAATAAAACAAACGATTGAAATGTATATTGACGACATGGTGGTGAAAAGCAAGCAGGAGGTGCAGCATCTGGAAGACCTCAGGGGGGTGTTTGAGGTACTTCGGCAACATAAGTTACGCTTGAATGCTGAGAAGTGTGCTTTTGGAGTGGGTGCCGGTAAATTTCTGGGATATTTGATCACCAATCGAGGAATAGAAGTCAATCTGGACCAGATAGATGCCGTGAAGCATCTCAAACCACCGAGTAATCCAAAGGAGGTGCAAGTGTTAACAGGGATGCTAGCCGCCTTTAACCAATTCATCTCCAAATTTGCCGATCGCTGCCAACCATTCTATCAACTTCTAAAGAAGTAGAAAGGATTTCAATGGGACAAAGAATGTGATAAAGCCTTTCGGGATTTGAAGGAATATTTGATATGGGCACCTATGTTAATAGCCCCGGAGCCCGGGGAGGACTTACTCATGTATCTGTCAGTGTCCGATCACGCTGTCAGTGCCGTATTACTCAATGACCAAGGAATTCAACAGCCCGTGTATTACATTAGTAAGACTTTAGTTGATGCCGAGACAAGGTACCTGCCACTGGAAAAGTTGGTGCTAGCCCTGATACACGCCGTGAGAAGATTGCTGCATTATTTTCAAGCTCACACAGTATATGTCCTGACGGAGTATCCCTTGAAATTTTTGTTGAGGAGGTCAGACTTCACAGGCTTGATAGCAAAATGGGCGACTCGGCTGGGTTCTTTTGATATACGGTACCGGCCACGAAGTTTGGTGAAGGGCCAAGTCCTCGCTGATTTCGTTGCAGAGTTTTCTCCCAAGATTGACAGGGGAATAGTGTGTCATGTGGACGGGGGAATAGTGTGTCATGTGGAGGCTCACTCGTGGAAAGTATTCGTGGATGGCGCATCAAACGCTTTGGGGGTGGGAGCTGGGATTGTTATTATCACCCCGGAGGGAATAAGGCTGGAGCACTCTTTTAGGCTGGGGTTTAGAGCTTCTAACAACGAAGTCGAGTACGAAGCCTTCCTCGTCGGATTGAAAGTTGTCTCGGAAATAGGAGCTCGGGAGGTGGAGATACATTCGGATTTTCGGTTGGTTGTGAGTCAAGTCCAAGGAACATTTGAAGCCTGAGACCCCCGGATGAAAGCATACTTGCGATTGGCAAAAGAGGCTATGAACAAGTTTAGTACAATGAAGGTATCCCAAGTGGGTCGGACGCAGAACAGACATACTAATTCCTTAGCTACGTTAGCGTCGTCAATGACGAAAGAGGTTCCTCAGCTGATTATAGTGGAATTGATAGCAAAATCGAGCATTGGTATGACAGGTTGCGTTGGCATCATCAAGGTTGACGTCGCCATGATTACAGCACCCAGGCTGTGTTGGATGGACCCAATCATTGAGTTCCTTTTTGAGGATCGAGTCCCGAGTGACGAAAAAGAGGCCAACAAGGTTCGCTGAGTAGCACCCCGATACTGGTTGTCGGCAGATCGCAAGCTATATCAAAGATCTTTTGGGGGGCCATATCTTCTGTGCTTGCACCCAAAGAAGGTAGGCGAGCTTCTGGCCGAATTGCACGAGGGGGTTTGTGGCAGCCATATGGCGAGGCGTTCATTGGCCCACCGAGCAATGACTCTGGGGTTTTAGTGGCCGCAGATATAGAAAGATGCCGCCAAGTATGTAAGAAAGTGCGAACAATGTCAAAAACACGCCCCGTTAATCGATCAGCCAGTAGGGCATCTAAACTCGGTTAGCAGTCCATGGCCCTTCACGCAGTGGGGGCTGGATATTTTCGGCCATTTTCCCCAAGCAACAGGTAACCAAAGGTTTGTATTGGTGGCCGTTGATTACTTCACAAAATGGGCGGAAGCAGAGGCTTTGGCTAATATTCGGGATGTGGACGTCAAGAAGTTTGTGTGAAGGAACATAGTTACAAGATTTGGGGTTCTAGACTTGCTAATATCTAACAACGAACTGCAGTTTGATAGTAAAGCTTTTCGTGCTTTTTGTAGTGATCTCGACATCAAAAATAGGTATTCGACACCAGCCTATCCATAAAGCAACGGTCAAGCTAAAGCCATCAACAAAGCGATCCTGAACGGGCTAAAGAAGAGATTGGGCAGTGCGAAAGGCAGATGGGCCGAGGAGCTACCAAACGTTTTATGGGCATACCGAATAACTCCAAGGAGATTAATCGGTGAGACTCCGTTTTCGTTGATGTATGGAGTGGAAGTAGTGATACCAGCTAATGTAAATCTTTGCAACGCACGAGTATAAGGTTTCAACCCCACCCAAAATGGTGAGTTAATGATGGAATGCTTGGACTGGATAAAAGAGTGCCGAGAATCGGCTACCATACGATTGGCCAAATATCAACAAAAGCTTGCTCGGCATTATAGCCAAGGTATAATAATAAGGGAGTTTAGCGCCGGGGACTTGGTGCTGAGGAAAGCCGTGGGGAACATGCGAGATACGAACATCGAAAAGCTAGCCTAGACATGGGAAGGACCCTACCTAGTTACTGCAATCGCTGGCGCTGGGGCATATTACTTAGAGGACCTGAATGAGAGGCCATTACCTCGGCCATGGAATGTTCATAATCTTAAGAAATTTTACCACTGATCCGTTGTAAGTTGTGTTATAAGGCAGTACCTTGCCCACGTATCACTAATGACGATGGAAAGAATTACCCGTGCACTCATGCTTGATTCTATCGGTCGGTCCCAGTTCGATCATCATTACCGAGCAACCGAATAATTTGAAAAAAAAAAAAAAAAAAAACTTCTAAAGACAGAAACCTGTCCCTGGTTCGATATCCATCACTAAGCAGAAGGAAACCTTAGCCTAAAAACTTTTAAGGACAGAAACATGTCCCCGGTTCGATATCCATCACCGGGCAGGAGGAAACCTTAGCCTAAAACTTCTAAGGATAGAAAACCTGTCCCTGGTTCGAGATCCATCACCGGGTAGGAGGAAACCTTAGCCTAAAACTTTTAAGGATAGAATCCTGTCCCCGGTTCCACATCCATCACCGAACAAGAAGAAACCTTAGTCTAAATTTTCTAAGGACAAGAACCTGTCCCTAGTCCAATGCTCATCTTCAGACAGAGAGAAACCTTGACCTAAGCTTTCGGTCTTTTGCACCCCATAAGTTACCTGGCATTCAGGATGTTTATGCAAGGAAAATAGAGAAACATGACAAGAAAAATATCATGAAAAATAAACCTTTATGAAAACGTTTAAAGCGAACGTTCAGCAAACGAAAAACACAAAAACCACATAAACACATAAGGAATAAAACCGTTGTCCTGTCACCAAAACTAGGTGACCATATGAAAGGTAAAACGAGGCAAAGTAATAATTGTTCAGTCACCACAACCCGGTGACATAGGCAAATTAAGAAAAGAAAGTAAAACCTAGTAAAAACTTTAGCTGGAACGAAACAGTAGAAAGCTTGTACGGCTTCCTGGTCAATTTTCTCTCATTTGGTTGGCACGGTCGGTTGATTGCTGGTCGGTGGGGTTCTGGGCTAAGTCCTCACCGCGCTAGTCGGTCGGGCGGGGAACACTGGTAATTTTCGCATCATCCGTTTCCGCATGAGCATTTATCTGCTCCACCAATTCCTTGAAGCTAGTTGTATCCTCTGCGTCGGTAGGTGCCCGGGGGTTCTGCGCAGCTGGAGCAAGACCTGGGAAGGGTATTTGGCCAGGGTCCTTGAGGGGAGAATCCTCAAGAACCCCCATAGCTTACAGGGCTACCAACCAGCCAGCTTCAAAACACAACTTCCGAGCTTGGTTCACCACTGGCTCCACCGAGTTTTCCACATCGGCGAACCCTTCTTGGTACCACTTCTCCTTGGCATCCCCCAACGCCGCTCTCACATCGGCTAGTTCCTTGGTCTGGGCGGTATTCAGACTTTCTGCCTTGGTCAATTTGACATCTGTCTCATTCTACTTTTCGAGAAGTTCTATGCACCTACTCTCCGCTAGCGCCCTGGCCTTCTCGACAGCATCAACGGCCTTCGCTTTTTCTTTCGTGGCCCTGGTGGCCGTCTCCTTGGCCGCCCTCTCCCGGTTGACATCCCCGGAAAGTTCCTTTATATGACCATCCATCACATAGGCCAACTGGGCTGCCTAATAAAATTTCAAGTGTTAGTGCGCATACCATGTACATGCTAATAGTAATGATAAGTAATAACAGTATACAAAAACTGGTGAATGAGAGATTACCACGACAGTAAACCATTGCAGCCTTCTCCCCATGGACTTCTCTGTCCCCTGCTCATAAGTGTGCACGTCCTAGGGCAGAAGAAGTCCATGCGCTAAACTTTGGGCAACACAACCCCCTTCACCTTTCTCCCAAACTCGCACACTGGTAGTGTCGGGGAATGGCTCGCTGTCTAAGAGAAACATGGGCTGCCATGGCTGAGCTGCCCTAAAGAAGGACGCCGCGACTGCCCCAGTTTGAGTCCGCGGCTCTTGTATGACGATGCCCTTGGACGGCTGTGGGGGTACCCAGGCAAGAGCATCTCTCGGCCCAGTGAAGGCCTGCTCGCCTACACGTTGCCTTTTTTTGGCTTGTCCAGTTTACGACGGGGGCGAAAGGGGAGGCGTCTGGCCCTGATGGGCCCTGGGCACAAAGCGGTCAATGGACAGGGTCTTTCTTGTCACCATATCCATACTCTGGTCAGATTCTGTATCGGAGAGTTCGGTAATGTCAATAATAACTTACTCAGCAACAAGTACAAGATCCTTGGGATTAGCCGAGGCTTCAGGTTGGGCAGGGGCTTCTTGGACAAGAGCCTCTTCCTCAACGGGAGCGCGTGTAAGTTCTCGGAGGTGCTGGGACACGCGCTCCGTTGATTCGTCGTGTATTAGGGCTAGCTTGTCCGAGCAAGTGTATCACCGGCCAATCTCCCAAGCTTCTCCTACTGTAAGGTTCGGCGGCAAAAAGTTCGCATGCTGGACGTCGATATAAGACAGGAGGGGATTGTCTACCAAGAGTGCTTGCTTATAGGGTTGCCAGGTGGAGTAAACTGGTTCAACTTCGAGAATGAGGTAGGATGCTCGGAGCTACCTGTCCCAGTGAACGAATATCTCCGATCGGAGCACGAAGTTCAAATCCCTTACGTGAACTACCTTGACGTCCGGGATAAACACTCTACTGTCTGTAAGAAAGAGAAACGACAACATCAGTGACAAAAAAATGAAGAAACAATTAACACACATATAGGCGTATTGAAATTCAGGTGAGCAAAACAGCTATTAAACAAAGACAGTAAGGTCAGGAGTCAATACAAACCCACTTCGCGATGAGTGAGAAGAGGGGGGACATCCCCGGCAAACCAGTTACCATGCACCCGAACGTATTCCCCGGCAGAATTTCTATTCGAGTTAGGTAGGCATGATATCAGCTGTACCCGCTTATCCCTAATCTTTAAATAATAATTTGTGTTCTTGTTTCCACACAAGCTGTACATGTGGTTTATATCGTGATAATTTAACTGCAAACCAAACGTATGGTTCAACCTACTAACGCAACTAACAACTCGGTAAAAGTTGGGAGGTAGTTGGTCGGGGCACAGCCCGTAGTACCGGAGTGTGTCTAGTAAGAGGGGATCCACGGGGAACCTAACACCACCCTCAAGGACTGCCATTAGAGGAAAAAAGGCAGTTTGATCCCCTCTGTGGACTTCGAATTCACTCTCGTGGCAATATGCCAATTCCACGTCATTAGGAATATCAAATTTCTACCTAAATATGACTAAGGATGCTGCGGTGTTTAAAAGGTAAGCAAACCCCATCCTAGAATCTAAAATCAAAAAGGGGAAATACAAAGAAAGATGCTGAAGAAAAAGCAAGAGGTAAGGGACTTACTTTGGGCTTTAAGGAAGGAAGAGGGGCTCTGGGCAGATGAATAGGTGCGTAGATGAATGCTCGGTAGAGAAAAAATTCAAAGAGTGGAGAGTTTGAAAATGGAGAAGTGATTTGGAGTGAACTATTTATAGAGGAGAAAGGAGGAGGGAAACGGTGCCTAAACAACAATAATAAGGCTCCATTAACGAAGAGTTCATGCGGGCGCCAACTGACACATGCACATCTTCGGTTCACGAACAGTCAGGTAATGATGACAGCTGAACCTAATAGGCCAAAACGGCACGTCTTTTAATGGCGCATTAATGGGTCTCTGAAACCGCCCTAGCTTCCACCTGTTAACTTTCTCTAGCGAATGTGCCCACCGGGCTTCTTGATTCTGTCCGCGTACCAGACATGAATCAAGAGGGGGATAATGTACGACCCCGAGATGACTAGGCCCATTTAGGCCTTAAGTTCAAGCACAAACGATGCGGCCCATTATTCCCATCCCCTTTTACCCAGGATCCCAACCTAAACCCACACAGGGTGTAGGCCCAAGTTTTACTACTTAGTATTTGCTCAAGAAACAATTACCGGACAGTATAAGAAGAATAATTACTGAGCATCCCATTATGAATGGGACCGGCGATACCTTGAAGCACTTTTGCCGGACATAATCGCTAAAGTGAGAACCAAGTTCTAAAACCACCTTCGCCCCATCCCACTCCCACCTAACCAACCACTTATAACTGATGACATTGGAGCTCTCATTACACTAACTGTAAAAGCAATCATGGCACCCCACTAATTAGAGTGCTATAAATAAGAGAGGAGGGAGAGTGGATAGGGGGTTAGAGAGTTTTGAAGAAAAGAGAGGGAGAGAGAGGGTGAAAGAAAAATGGTAGCCACATAGAAGGAGAAAAGTGATCACATTGAGTCTCTATGCTGTGGACCACCCATTGTAAGAAATCCTATACCCACTTTTCAAATAAGTTGTGAGCCCAAGTGAGGCCCAGTCCATTTGCCTCTCCTTTGGTCAGCACAATGGTTTATTGAAAACTATCCAATTATGGGTGTGTTTACAAAGAATTCCTTCCTAAAATGATTTTGTTTTCGTTGGAAAAACTCATAAAGGATGGTTTTGAATCTTTTGATACATTCGAAACATTTTTTTTCTTCCAAAATCCTAATAAATTACTTTTAGAAAAGTAATTTCCATGAAAACCCTTTTCTTTGAAAATATCAAAGAATGATTTTCCTGGAAATATATTTTCTAAAAGCCTTAAGGGCTGTCTTTCTCAAAAGACCCAAAAAAAAAAAAAAAATCATAAAGAAAGTGTCTTATGTGATCGAAATGACTTTTTGCTTTATAACAAAAAAGTCCAATTAAGGTTTTCCTCGAAGTATCTTTTTTGAGAGTTTTCTCCAAGAATATATTTCCAAGATATTTGTCTCCTTAGATCAAAGGTTTTACATGAAGTCGTCACTTACATTATTATATAAGAAAATCTTGCAAATGAAACAACACTTTTTTATTTCATTTTAAATAAAAAACAAAATTTACATTATAATTGAATGCAAAGGGAAGAATATGTGGCTTAATTTTCTAGTTACAATATAGGAAAATTACGTAAATTTGATTTCCTAGTTACATTTAAAATAATAATAATAATAATAAAATTTTTTACAAGATAAGACCTAGTCTAGAACCATTAATCTAAGATTGGAAGCTAAGTTATAGAGATAAATAAGGAATTCATGTATAAAATGGAGATTTTGTATATATTATTTTGTTGATAAGAAAGAGTATATCTTTGTTGGATTTTTTGCTTTATGGTATTGTACAAACACATTAAGCTTATAATATATGTGGTTAAAACTATTGTCTCTAGTAAGTGGTTTGACTGATGTCCTCTTAGTTGAAGAGTTTTACACAGAATCGTCACTTATTTTATTGAATAAAAAAATTAACATTGAAAATGAAACAAAATTATTTTTTTACATTAAAAAAGTTTATATTATTATTGAATGCAAAGAAAAAGAATTCATAGCTTCATTCTCTAGATACAATTTAAGAAAATTACAAAACTTTGATATCTTGGTTACATTCTTAAAATAACAAAATTTATTTGTTTAGGTACCCCACAATTTTTGGTAGTTTATTTGCATAGTATATAAACGATATCATTTTTGGTAACTTTTATATTGAATGTGTAACAAAAAGCTAAAAACTAGCTTATTTACAAATAACGTAACTTTTAGATTTTTCACAAATAAGCTACAAGTTAGATTATTAGATTATTTGCAAATGAGACAAAAAAAAAAAAAAAATGAAAAGAAAACCAAAAAGCAAAATGATTTTTGACTTTTCCCAAACACTCTTTAGAACCCGTGATCTAAGATTAGGGATTAAGTTACAAAGATAGATAAGGAATTCATTTATATATTATAGTGTATGTGGTTAAGCTATTGTATCTAGAAACACACACTGTGAACACAATGCATGTCCGTTTGAAAATTATTTATTTTCAATAACTTATTTGCATAATGTTTATTAACAGTTATCGTTTTTGGTAACTTTTATATTAAATGTTTTAAAAAAAATTAAAAGCTGATTTATTTATAAAAAAAATCAATTATTTAAATAAAAAAACAACTGAGACAAAAAAAATAATAATAATAATAAGCTAAACTTTTTCCAACAATTTCAAAAACACACGACACCGATTGAAAAATATGTATGTATAATATTATTTTGCAGCATGAAACACCTTTAGCAGTGACTCAACCAAGTTATGTATATCCTCTCAACCCTACTATATATTATAGATTTATTTACCAATCATACATGTGTGATTTTTCATATAAATGTATTGAAATGAATAGTGAAAATCCATATTATTTATTGCAAGTTTATTATTTTAATATGAATTATTGTATTAATTTTTGAAAAACAGAACCAACACATCTGGATTCTTATATCTTATAAGTTCCACTATCGATATATATCAATTTCTTATTGTACATCAACATTATAAGTAAGAAAGCTTTTTTTATATATTTGGTTTTAATTGATTGTGGAAAAAATCTACAGATAACAGGACAAAGACCTTCTAAGCAAGATTAATCGAATCTAATGCAACTATGTTCACAATTTTTTATGTTTATTTTTTCTTTTTGAGTTTAGTTTTTGAATAAATTTAAAATTATGTGATGGTTAATGGATTGTTAATGCTTGATAAGTGATATATAAATCTAGTGGCTATAGATTTTTTCTTTAAACTCAAATCTTTCCTCACTAGCACTAAACTTAAGTTATTAATTATTGGTCATAAATTAAGGTACATAGTACCAAAGCAAGAGGACCTCATATAATTTTTAAAAGGTTTAAATATAGAAAAAATTGGACAAAGTCTATATTGAATGATTTGAATTGGATTGTTTCTATCTTTTCTCTTTTCAAAGAGTACTTGGTTACAGCTATCACTTGTCGTTAGAGAGTGAGAGCGACATGAAGAAAGGGATGGGAGGGATCTCCCACTTGTACCAGTGTGCCTTTATAAGTGGACATTCACCTTGATGGTGTTAAAAAAAAAAGGTGTTGGATTTTGCTCTGTAGGTTTTTCCAATTCATACTGATATTATAAAGTTTAAGATAACGATCATAAACAATTAATATATATGTATATATATTCTCTCATTACAATGACCATGAATCCACCAAAGACAGAAAAAAGGTCCCATCCTTTTCATAGAAATTGACATTAGCTTGCCTTTTTTGTCTAACAAAATCAGTTTTCTGTGTTCCTATAGCAGCTGCTGCTATAGGAATGGTCATGTAAACCCCACAAACAAAGACTATCAAATTGCACAACTTGTACACTTACCAAACTAACAAAAAAACATACAAACAAAGACACTTGGGGGAAATCAGATCACAATCTTTAGCTTGAAAGATGGGCTAACATATCAATTCTATCATCATAATGGCCCATTTAGCCAAAAAAGATCTGGTATCAATTCCACCACTACTTATCGATACAAATAATTTATGTATACATAGATTGACTAGATACAAAGCAAGGACTCATAAGGAGTCAAGTAGTTTGACTCTTATTCAAAGCGCCACCGTTGTTTCAAAACGTGCAATTCTCTTGACTGGATGTTATTTTTGTAGCCAACAATTCTTGAGTATATTTGACGTTTCTTTGTAATTACTATAATTATACACTTTTTTTTTTGTAAGTTATACTTTCTTTAGCTTAAAGTGAAAATATTAGACTCCGTTTGTTTCATCCTAAAATATAGGAAAATATTTTTACTATTTTTTAGTGTTTTTTTCATTGTAAAATCTTGGTCTACCTTAAACCATTTTTCATTATAAACTCTCAACCCTAATTTCATTTCCTACAAACTCTCTCTTCATTTCTCATTGAGAACTGTTCTTGAACGCTTAACCTATTATAATTCTGAGCCCTAGCCGAACCTAGAAGTCCCTTAAACACCTAACCAGCCAACCAAGCCCTCAAAAACTGAATTCACACCTCGAGGAACATTGCATATTCCTTACACTAGCCACTATCAAAGGGTGGACCACATTACTCCTAGCTAGTCAATGCTAGAATCTAGATAATAATAGGCAAAATAAATGGTACGGTGTGCCACAAGGAAAGCGCTAATTACATAAAGGAGCTTATTTTCCCATAAAGGCTTGTTGAGTTACAATCAAGGTTTGTTATAATCATTTATATATCTAAAAATTCACTTAGTAAACACACAACGTAAAATTCATCACTATGTGTCTGTACAACACAAACTCATATGGTCCAATCAAATTTATACAACTTGGAACACCGCAACACTCATCAACAGAAATGAAATTTATTGGCATATTAGACTTAATTATTAGTGTTAACATATATAGTGTTATGGGCTTTAGGCCCAGTTAGGTTACTTGTATAGCACACATATTTACTTGTACTGCACACATATGCCTCCTATATAAAGGCATCTATGTACATTCTTTTATTGAAGAAATACAATATACTACGATTCAGTATTTTTAACATGGTATCAGAGCCACCTTCTTGTGGCCATGGTTTTCTGTCCTTGCGGTACATTTAAGAGCAATCTTTGTAAGTGGATCTACAAGATTAAGACTCGCTCTGATGGGTCCATTGAGCGCTACAAAGCTCGTCTTGTTGCAAAAGGTTTTACACAAGAGTATGGGATTGATTATGAAAAAAATTTTGCTCCGGTTGCCCGTATCTCATCTATCCGTGCCCTCTTAGCTGTTACTGCTGCCAGTAAATGGGACATTTTTCAGATGGATGTCAAAAATGCATTTCTAAATGGGGATTTAAGTGAAGAAGTGTATATGCAACCTCCTCCTAGTCTCTTTGTTGACTCAAATAAGGTTTGCCACCTTCGACGTGCACTTTATGGCCTTAAACAAGATCCACGAGCTTGGTTTGCCAAATTCAGTTCTACCATCTCTCACTTGGGTTACATGGCCAGTCACTATGATTCTGCCTTATTTCTTCGTCGCACTGACAAAGGCACTATTTTACTCCTCTTATATGTGGATGATATGATCATAACTGGTGATGACCTCAGTGGCATTCAAGAACTCAAGGCTTTTCTCAGTCAGCAGTTTGAGATGAAAGATCTTGGATATCTCAGTTACTTCTTGGGTCTTGAAATCACTCATTCTACAGATGGACTTTATATTACTCAAGCCAAGTATGCCTTTGAACTATTGTCTCGCGCTGGACTCACTAATAGCAAGACTGTGGACACTCCAGTTGAGTTTAATGCGCATCTGACTCCCTTAGGGGGGAAACCATTGTCTAATCCCTCTCTTTACAGACGCTTGGTTGGCAGCTTGGTTTATCTCACTGTCACTCGTCCAGACATTTCCTATGCTATTCACCAAGTGAGCCAGTATCTGCCTGCTCCACGATCGACTCACTATGCTGCTGTTCTGCGTATTCTTCGATACTTAAAGGGCACTCTCTTCCATGGTCTTTTCTACTCTGCTCAGTCTCCTTTTACTCTTCTTGCATTTTCTGATGCTGATTGGGCAGGAGACCCCACTGATCGCAGGTCCACCACTGGTTATTACTTTCTTCTTGGTTCTTCTCTGATTTCTTGGCGAAGCAAGAAACAAACTCATGTGGCCCGCTCTAGTACTGAAGCAGAATATCGTGCCCTTACTAATACCACATCTGAGCTCCTTTGGCTACGATGGCTTCTCAAAGACTTAGGTGTGTCTACATCCTCTGCTACTCCTCTTTATTGTGACAACTAGAGTGCTATTCATATTGCTCACAATGATGTCTTCCATGAACGGACTAAACACATTGAGATCGATTGTCATTTTATCCGTTTTCATCTTGTCCATGGTGCTCTCAAGCTGATCTCAATCTCCTCTAAAGATCAACTTGCAGATATCTTCACCAAGTCACATCCTAAGGGACGCCTTCGTACTTTGATTGACAACATCAAGTTGGCCTCACATCCACCTTGAGTTTGAGGGGGGCTGTTAACAAATATAGTGTTGTGGGCTTTAGGCCCAGTTAGGTTACTTGTATAACACACATATTTACTTGTACTGCACACATATGCTTCCTATATAAAGGCATCTATGTACATTCTTTTATTGAAGAAATACAATATACTACGATTCAGTATTTCTAACAATTAGTATTGCAATGTACGTACATGGCATCGCTCTACCTCCCAAAGACCATACTCCGTACATACCAAAAATTTGAAGAAAAAAAAATATATAGATTCACGATGTTCATATTTTGTAAAATAATGTTCTAGAGATATTAGAAGAATAAGAGACAATCATTGGCCTACTTTAAACGTCAAATAATTGTATGCCACCGCGTACGTAGGGCCTAAACAAAACCAGGTAGAGAGTCCCAGTATGTGAAAAACCACTAAGAATAGAAACCAGGGGTCAGTCCCAGTTTGCTGCGTGCAACTTGGAAGAGTTTGTTGATCAATATATCAGATAAGTTTCAACTTTTTGACGGCCAAATAGGGGCATCCTTGCATGTGGGTCCATAATCCCCCTTACTCAAAACTGGTCTCTTTACTAAATAATAATAATTATGCATACCAGATTTCAACAATTTATTAAGGTATCATTCCTCTCCCTTAGCTAATCTCTCTCTCTCTATAGGCTTCTTCTTGTTTATTATTATATTCTTTGTTCTTGAATGAGACAATATGGGATGGGATTGGGATATGGAAACAAAATACAAATCAACCTCTCCTACCCCACATGGATACTATTTCTTTGGCGTTTCAGCAACTTTCTGGGGTGGAAACCACTCCTAATTTAATACCACCTTTTTGATGGTTTTCGTTTTCTCAAGCCCCAAAGTGCTACTTTGAAATGTTTTTATTATATTGACGGTGATAGTTACACACTGTAAATACGAGAAAAACAATTAATATATATGAGAAAAACAACTAAAATACATGATTCTAGTTAAAAACACGATTTCACCATTTTGCAATCACAAATGAAATTATTTATTTACAAGTTGCGTGTAATTGAACGTGTGCAACAATAAGTATAGTTATTATTATATGTATATAATCACTTTGTGTACAAGTCATTCTCTGACTTTACAGATAAGGCGTGGCTGTTCTTCTCAAAGTGTTCATGGCACACCTAATTAACTATTATTTTAAGGATAAAAGTAGGTCACTGACATAATAATGCATATACATTCACTCATCTGTCATAATCTTAACAATTTATAAACATCCTTTGACCTATTAAATAATGAGTGGTGTGCTAATCCATGCAACTGTAGACACGTGCTTCCATTTGATTTGAAGTACACATGCACGTACGTACTAATATGTACATAAGTAGAATAATTTTTTTTAAGGTCAGTGTATAAATTTTTAACGAGAAATAATGAACAATGGATCATACTTTACGAGTGGCATTCAATGAAGCACCCATGCTCTAGGGCACATACTACAGAGATAATTAATTCTATACATATATGAGTCCAAAACCAGACAAAGCCAGTTGTGTTTAGTGCTTCGACAGTCCCTACTAATAAAAAATAATTTCTTAATTGATCATGATGCTTTGCCAAAAACAATAATGAATATATTAGATATTTTAGATATTTTAGACCAATAATGTGTTTTCAAACAATAATAATTAGGTGTATTAGATATTTTACTATTTTCAAAACAATAGTTAACTAAGGAATGAACGATTTGATTGGGAGCCATGGTTGACTTTTAAACAAAGTCCACCGGTGGCTAGAAATTTTTTTTTTTTTTTTTTTTTGAGGAACCCGGTGGCTAGATTTAAGTAGAGTACTAGAACCTAGAATTTAATCTAAACACTAAAATAAAAATAAAGACAAACAAAACCTCTATTTATCTTGATGTAATATGTTTAATAATGAAAAATATTTTCAAGACAATTGACTATTTTTCGTGTTTTGTTGTATTTTTGAAAATACTTCAAAAAAAATTCAATTGGTTTTTTCAAAAATCACAAAAAAAAAAAAAAAAAAAAAATCTTACATATATAGATATATATTTTTTCTTTCTTTATTATTATTATTTTTTAATCATTTCAACTATCCCATTTTTCTTACCAATAAAGGAAGTCTAATTGAATTTTTTTGTTTGGTAGAATTAGCACTCAATGACTTTGGGGAGAGAGAGAGAGAGAGAGTGATACTAAAGTAGTAGGTGAATTAATTTCTAAAAAATAGAGGGAAAATAAAAAAAAAAAGATACAAACAGGACATATCTAGACAGAAAATTTTTCTCCGATGACTAGGGCATGTTTTAAAGAGTCTCAGATTGGTCACAATTGAGAAACAAGTTTTGTTATAGAGTGGGTGGTTATAGGATGAGTGTGCATCCAGTGGATTGGGGGCAGTTGGGTCGTAAAAGGGGGCAGTTGTGTGGAAGTTTGTCTCTGGTGGTTGAGGAAAAATGTTTTAGTAGACCATTACAGGGTGACTATGTGCTGAAATTGTTTTAGGTCAGTTATGAATTACATCAATCATTTTAAGTTTTTCTCTGATCAAATGAAATCATTTTCAGTTTGACCAAAATCTTCAAGTGTCCTAAATCTTATCTTGTATAATACGTAAAAGCAGAAGCTGAGAGAACTTTTTTACATCATTCTGAATTTCCTCAACCTGTTTTAAGTTTTTTTTTTTTTTTTTTTAATCAATTAAAATCATTTTTAATTTGGCCAAAATATTCAAGTGTCTCAAATATTACCTTCTTTAATATATAAAAGCAGAAGCTAGCTGAGAGAAATGTTTTAGGACCTTTATAAATTACATCAACGGTTTTTTAATTTTCTTTTATCTTTAACCAATTGAACCATTTTCAATTTGACCAAAATCTTCAAGTGTTTCAAATCTTATTTTATATATAATATATAAAAGCAAGAGATAAGATTAAGCTCAATCACAAATCCAAATTAGATTTTAATTGTACTCCAAGTTTATGCCAAGTGTCATTCTAATTGTCTTATTATTTGATGTTGAGTGTCTCTATATTTTAAATATATTCCAATTTCACGTTAAGTGTCATTCCAATGATACTAATTATATGTCAATTATGTTTACATGCAAATTCAAGTATCTAAACTTAGAAAATATAAAATAACTCATTTCGAATTTATTATCCTTCTATGAGTTCTATCTAATATTATAAATATGTACAATATGTTTTTTTTTTTTTTGACGAATATGTACAATATATTATTTGTGTGTATTACACTCCTACAAATATAGGGTTTATAAGCTAGTAACCAAAATGGGAAAAACATTTTTTTGAAAACTTTATTTATGCCGCTAAGCATTCTCTATATTTTAACTTATCTTCTTCTTCTTCCTCTTATTTATTTATTTATTTTTTTTGAAACCTATATTCTAACTTATCAATTACTTAATTCTTGTATTTTTGCTTATGAATTACATCTATGCTATCCAATCCACGGTGCAGGGTCCAGGAAAGAACATCGGGTATTTGTGTATGAACATATACTATTGGAAATTTAGGGCTGAACCTAGGATCAAGTGCAAAGGTATTGGATCCCAGCAAGTTGATTTGACCTTTCTACATATAATAATGTATATACCAATTAATTTTGTGAATTCGATGTCTAATTAATAAGAATGATGAAAGGATCTGCTTGTACAGTATACATGTTTAAGCAATTAATTAAGAATAATTTCTATTGTCTGTCACAGACTCTGACTGATTTTCAAAACAAAAGACTCTGACCTACTAGCTATAACCCTATAGCTAGGTTAATTTAATGAAAATTTATGGTCCAAATTTTCTGAATCCACTATAGAAAAAAATTGCAAAACGTGACTACAACCTTCTAATATGGGTGGAGAACACGTAACCATGATCCCAAAAAAAAAAAAATTCCAACAAACAGATCAGAAATTGATGGAAATTATAAATTCTGTTTTTCCAATAATAATAATGAGGGGCTACGAGGTTCTAAAAAAATAATGAGAGGCTACGCGGTTTTGCCACGGGAATCATTAATTGTTAGTTCCCTATGAGAGAACCAAAAACAAGTGGCGATCGAAGAATTGAATTTTCCACTCATTACAATTCCTTTGACAATGTCATGAAAATAACAGGAGCTCAAACAAGAATAAACTTTGGACTTGTATTGCATTTGGGATAATTGATTGCCAGAAATTCCACACGGAAAGGGACTCTAAAAGAAGATGGATATAACTGTCCTTTATGATAGACCCAGTCCACGCACACCAGCAAAATGGATTCTAGCTAGTTTATCATCTAAAACATGTGATGATGAGCTTCTCAAAAAAAAAAAAAAAAAAAAAACATGTGATGATGTAAAACTACAATTTCTGAATTTTATAATTTAAGAAAGAAAATGGAAAATGGTCAATTAATAAGTTAAAAAAAAAAAAAAATTACCATGAGTTTAAATAATCAATCTAATATTAGATTTACAAATAATACATTATTAGCAAGTATTAACAAGAACAAAACATATTTACAATTTCTTAAGTGTTGTACCTTAGTTTGTCCAATTAAATTCAACTGTACGGCAGCGTATTTTCTTGAAAAAAGATAACACATTTTGTGCTATATTATTCAATACTTCGATGTAACCATATAGTTGAATTTGATTGAAAATTTTAAAATATAACATTTAAGGAATTGTACTTATGTTTCGTTGCATTCTGTACAATTTTATACTGGCAGCTCTAATTGGAGTTGGGGTTCTATAGAACTCAAAATCACATCCACAATCTGGCTCATATCAGGTCTCCCTTCTAAATTCTCAAGTAATGCTGAGTTGGCTACACTAATCAAAGATAGTAGTTGCTGTAAATTTGCATCACCATTTAGTTTTGGATCCAACATTCTAGCCAAGGCCTCAATATCATTGCTCTTCCGGCACTCCTCGGTCCATTCCACAAGTGTCAATGAGCCTTGTGTGGATTTCAGGCCCGTTATTAGCTCAAGCAATAAGACCCCAAAACTATAAACATCACTCTTAGGCGAGACTAGGCCTGTACTGAGATAAATAGTGTCAATGTAACCAAATGAACCTTTTACACTAGTTGGAGTTTGTGAGCCATGTTCTGTGCCATAGCCCAACTTGCAAAGGCCAAAGTCAGCAAGCTTGGCATGGTTATTGTCAACTAAGAGAATGTTAGAGGACTTGACATCTCTGTGAATGATAGGTGGGTCGGCTTGTGAGTGAAGGTACTCAAGCGCTCGAGCAATGTCTAGAGCAATGTTCAACCGGTTAGACCATGTCAATATCCCTGAGAATTGGCCACGGTATGTGTGCATTTTATCAAAAAGGCTCTTGTTTGGGATGTACTCCAGTAGTAGAAGTTGTTCACCTGCTTAATTACAACTTAAAATTAGCTGCATAAAGGATTTGTCATTGCGACCACATTACCATTTGGCAACAAATGTGTGAGCATATTTTGGTGAAGAGTTTTTGCATTGGCCCTTTAAATTGTGAACAGACAAGGCCCAATTTACTCTTATTTGAGTTCAAACTTGATCATAAAATTTTTTTAAAAATTTAAAAAAAAAATTATGATTTTGAAACAAGCAGCAAGAAGCATGATGGATCCATTTTATGCAAAGAACATAGGTCCCAATGAAAAAACATTTGAAAGGCCCAATTAGACTTTAAGCCCAATATACTCGGGCTTAATATAGATGAAGCATGTAGCTAGGCCTGTTAAAAATATTTTCTAACAAATGCAGAAGGCTTAGCTGTTAGGTGACTTTCCTGGGCTAGGCCCTAAAATTAAAAATGAAAATAGGCTGAGCAAGATATGGTTCTTTATTTGGGCTTACCTTTGTCCAAGCAAAAGCCCAGTAAGCCCACCAAATTTGGATGAGAAATTCTTAGCAAAACTGAGACTTCATCCAAGAACATCTTCCTGCTGCCACCTCTCTCCTCCATCACCCGCTTCACTGCACCAAATCTTCCGTCTCCAAGCTCCGCAAGGTACACGAAAGAAGTGGCTCCGACCCCGATACGAAACTTGAAATCCGCGGTTGCCTTTTTCAACTCTTGGAGCGCATATGTCCTTAAAACACCTGGGCAACACATACTACGTGCAGTCCTTGAAGTTCCAGGGTGTTGTATCTGATCACCTTCTCTTTCTGACCATTTGTTTTCTTGGTCTTCTACGTAGACTGCCCACTTCTTTAAGACCATGGTTAGAAGAACCACCAGCAGAATAGCACCAATTATCCATAGGTTTCTTGGATGGCTGGTGGAGAAACCAAAGAGCCACATGATGCTATTATTAATTTGCCTTTACTATTGCTCTTGTACCTTTCTTTTCTTTATATCAACTTATGCCCTATACCATTCTCCTGTTTGTGAGGGGAGAAAGAGAGAGCTAGAAATGGAAGCGCTAAGAAGGATCAAGGAAGGAAATTATGTTGGTGTACAGAAATGCTTTGAAGATTCATTGTCTTGAAGCGTAGCATGACTAAGCTTGAAATTACCAAAGACTTTCTTATGCATGGGAATAATCAAAGGGTCTTAGTCCTTTAGTCCTTAAATGACTAATATGATTTTTAAGTAAAGTTACGGAATTAAAATAAGCAACTTCAAACTTAAATGACTAAAATGATTTTTGGGTAAAGAAACTGGACTAAAATGTCAAACTTTAAGTAAAAGACTAAAATGAATTAACCGTTGTAAATTACATTTTTGCCTAAATATTACTCTTGTGTAGTGCTAAAATGTTTTCTGAGGATGCAAAAGATCTTTAAGACAGAAACAAATTTCTCTATATATAATAAGAGCCAATCCGCAAAGCAACAGTAATTTTGGTTTATTCAATCCACTCTCTTTCACCGGGTTCCTTTTCCCTTTTTTTGCTGTTGGAAATATCGCATATTGAACGCACTTTTTATCTTTTATTTTTTTATCTACATATGAGTTATTATTCTAAATAAATAAAATATCAATACAATAAATTGTCACAATATTTTCATAATTGTTGAAGTGTTAATTCCTTATAGCCTAAAATAAAATAATAAAATATCATACTGTAACCAATTACAACTAAAAATAAAGGTATTGTTAAAAAAAATGCGACATGTATAATATTTTTCATAATACTTTCATAACAAATCATAAATGGTAAATTGTTACTGGTTTTAATTTAAATTTACCAATGAAATTACTCTTTGCTACGGACAGAGTCAGAACTTTAAGTTAAAAGGGGTGGTTTTATTGTTGGCTGTGTGCGGTGGTTTCAACTTCTGACTTTGCTACTACTTAACTGCTGAGTTTTTTTTTTTTTTTTGGTGGATAAAAACAAAATTATTTTTGTTTAGAATTTTTTAAAGGGTATGATTGTATATTTTGAATAAAATTTTTTGATTGAGCTTAATTTTTTTTTTTTTTTTTTTTTAGTTTTACTATTGGTAATTTTTGTTATTGAGCTAATTTTTTTTTGTTTGTATATTTTGTTTTAGATTTTAGATCTATAATTTTTTTTATGGTCGCTAAAATGAAGAAAATGCTAGAGTTACAAACTTATTTAAAAATCGTTGAGGTAATAAGTAGTTATTAGTAGGTAAAAAAATGATGTAAGTAGTAAGCCCATATACGAACTAATAAGAATTTGCTACCAAAACAGTTTGTAAAAAAGTTTATGAGTACAGTATTACTCTTAAAAGAATCAATGATATTGTTTAAGGGAAGTAAATGTAATTTTATAAATATAAAATTGCTAAAATTAGTACACACATATATAGTTTTTTTTTTTTTTAAATAGGGGGGCCATTGCCCCCCCTAGTCCAACAATGGCTCCGTCTCTGCTTTTTGCTTACTAATAACAACTCGCAACAACCTACTACTTTATAATTTATTATGAAATTGTTATAGAAATAACATTTCTCTTGTGAAAAATATTAAGACATTTTATTATCGTCATAATATTTTCACAACTACTAAAGTGTCAATTTTTTATGAGTCAAAATAAAATATAGCAAAATTATAAAGGTATTACGAATATGTTGTACCATTATGCTATGTTTCTAGAAATTTTTTTTTTTAGTTTAGTTAACTTTGTTGAGCCAAAATTTACTGTTTTACATATAGTTTTTTTGGATTGACTTTTTGTATTTTTTTTAATTATACTTTTATTTTTATGCACCATTTTAAGTAAAAATACATAATTTTACACACACACACACACAATCAAAAACTTAAGATAAAATCACTTTTTATTCTTTATTTTGGGGTAGTTCACAAGCCTTACTTAAACTTTAAAATCAAGCAATTCTCTCCTTAATATTTTGGAAATGAGCTAATATGTCATATTGTTATTCTCTTAGTTAAACCCTAATGAAAACTTATGATTTTTAAAATATTACATTGTGTAATGTCTAAAATACTCCCACTAAATTTTAACATTTCAAAATTTTATTTCTTCACTTATTTTGAGTTTTAGATGGTAGTAATGTTTAGAAAGTTAGAATGGTGATATAAGGTGTTTTATTTATTGCCTAAAGAACATTGATTTTCTAGGTTTAAATCTTCGAAACTTATAATTTATATTCGATGACACATGCCTTTTGTTATCTTTTTCTTTTCTTTTCTTTTCTTGCCTTAAATGGGTGTTCATTAAAAACTATGTAAGCTAAACATTGCACCTAGAGTCATGTAGAATGACAGAGAAGAAAGTATGAATGAAAAAATTTTCATTGTGTATGGTTGAAGGTATTTGATGAAAAGTTTCAATTGTAGCATATGACATCATTCATTATGAAAATTTAAATATTGTAACAATATCTTAGCAAAACTTAGTTGCTTATTGTTGAAAGATGATGATATTCATTATCATTCTTAGAAGTTTTTAATAAGTTGATATTACCTTTAGCAAATAAGTACTAAGTAATTATTATAGTAAAATAGATATTCATATGTTAAATGGCTAGCCTAACTCTATATGTGACACTAAAAGTGCCTGCAAAATAGCATAACCGCACCGCACCACAAGTAATAGTTCACCGCGCCACATGGTGCAGTGCGGTTTATGGTTTTATAATAAGAAAACCGCACAAATCATATCGCACGACACCCTCTCTATATATTAATATATTTATTTATTTTTAATATTAAATATATTATTAATAGTTTAATAACCCTAGTTTTCCAAAAAAAATAATAATAGTAACCCTAGCAAGTGTTGGCTATAAAAGCCAACCCAAAATAAAGAAAAATTAGCTCAATAATTTAAAACTTGGCCCAAAAAAAGGAAAAAATTAGTTTTGGGTTGAGTAGGAAAAGCCTGAAATTTGAAAAATATACAGACTTCAAATCGTATCTTATACATAGTATCGCACATGTAACCACAAAAATGAGGTGCGATGCGGTTATAGTTTTGACTAAACTCTAAACTGCACCACATCGCATATGTGACTGTAAAAACAAGGTGCGGTGCAATTATGATTTTAGTTAAATCGCACCGCAAAGTACGGTGCTAAAAAGGACCCAAAACCGCACCGCGAACACCTCTAGTCTTTATATTCCTGCTTTTTCAATAAGGACAATCTTCCCCTGACATTGACTACCATTTGTAAGGAAGATTTTCCCTTTGTTTCTGTTTCCTAGTTTAATACATTGCATATTATCAAAAATAAAAAAATAAAAGTCTTTCCTTTGAAGACGGAGAAGGAATAAAAATGATTTTTTCTTACTTGAGCGAGATGAGCAATCTATGTAGGATAAAAACTAAGGTCTAATGGGATTGTTTAAGTAGAGAATAAGCTAAAGAGTTAGAGCACTAACATTAGTTGTGTAAATGCTAAATTTTTAGCATTTAGCACACCAAACACTAAAAACCATGCTCCATTAAGTGTGCCAAATGCACAATTTTTTTTTCTTTTTGAGTGAGCTTTAAGACCCTTCTATCAGTAGAAAGATACAATATAAAATGTTAATATTTGGGTTTTTTTTATTCAACTTTCTCTCTCTCCTAATAATAAAATATTCATTCTCTTCTCCCTCACCCATTTGGTCTCTCTCGTCTTTTATCTCTTCTCTCATCCATCAATCTTTGATCTCTCGTTTTTCTCCTCTTCTTCTCTTCTCTACCTCTCTTATTTGAAAGCTTGGGTATTGCTCTCTCTCTCTCTCTCTCCCCTTTTTATGTTCCCCTTCTTCTCCCTTCTGATCTCTTGGTATCTTTAGTAGTTGTTTTTTTGTTTCTTATCTTAGATCCAAAGCTTTACTTTTGGTTAATTGACGGTGATGACTCTCTCTCTCTCTCTCTCTCTCTCTCTCTCTCTCTCTCTCTCTCTCTCTCTCTCTCTCTCTCTCTCTCTCTCTCTCTCAATTGGGTTGTGGTCATTGTGAATGTGAAGCTTGGGTTGATTTTGGGTTTCGCTTGATCTGGTGTTGATCATGGTGGTTGGGTTTAGTGGTTATTGGTTGAGTTTGGCCTAGGGTGATAAAGAACAAGTATGCTTCTTCTTTTTTTCATTCTTGCAATGGTGGTGGTGTTTTTTTCCTTGGGATTGCACAGAGAGAGAGAGAGAGAGAGAAGGTTTTAAAGTTTAGATGTAAAAAGACAAGGCTTTAAATGAATGCATATTTTTATTGGGATATTTATATTATTTTAATGTGATGAATGTTAAAATAGAAAATGTGATATAAGGTGTATTATTAAAAACTATAATAAAATAGATAAAGTAGGTTTTAATGTGTTAAAATTGCATTTGGCTTAACATTGTTGATGCTAGTGCTCTTATTTTGGTTTGGTTGTTGGTAAGTAAGACCCTGACTTGGTAAGAAATTAATGAAATAACTTTTTAACTTATAAAGAAAGCAAACTACCCAATAGTTACAAATAACTATATAAGCCCAAGAATTGTAGGCACAACAACAAAAGGTCTTGAAAAGAAGAAAAAATAAATTTACCAAAGCAAAGTTGAACTAGAATTCACATTAGTTACACCTGAGATTAGTCTAACTATTAAGAACCCCTTTTGTATAAATAGTTTTTATTTATTTATTTGATATATAAATACAATATAATTTTAACTTATGATATTAATTCCATAATGATTACTTTTCATTATCTAACTATTTTTTTTGTTGATACAAGATAGAATTTCTACTATATACTAATCTAAGTGTTGGTGCAATCACGATAATAATGGAAATAACACAAAGAGAAACTGAAAATACTTCTGAATATTATTAATGTAAAGAGAGAAATCACACAACACTATTTGGACTGAGATGCGGCATTCACTCTCTTTAAGGAGATTCAAGCCCTTGGTTGGCTAAACTTTGTAACCGGTGCAAACCTTCTCTGATTTGTCTCGCCCAGGATACAACAGCCCAACAAGTGTCGTATGGTTAGAACAACCTCTACACAAAGTATTCAAGCCTAAAACTCCACCAAAAAAAACACCCTTCCTTACTAAGAATCTCTCTATTTTTTCTTTGTGTGTATTGCAATTATATGGATTGGATCTGTATGAGTCTATTTATAGGCTCAATGGGCCTCATGAAATTACTACCCAATTTATTCTGATTAATTAGGTCTATTATTCTGATTAAGTGGGTGTTACAAGTTTAATTGCTAGATATTAATCTAATGGGCTAGAGTTACATAATTAATGGTGAGATAAAGAGTTTCTGAGGAATGAAAAGGTCCAAATGGATAGTCCATTAAGTAGGTTAATGGCTCTTCATTGTCCATAATAAAAATGGAGTATTAATTCGGGTCATTTACTCACCAACGGATATGGTAATTACTTTGAATGGGCTGTCAAGTAGGAAGGTCCAAGAGGTTAATTCATTTCCAATTTTGATATCTCCACTCTTCACCTTCCCTTTGCACACGTATCTAGCCCAATATCTGAGTCAATACATTTTAACCCATTAATCACCACAATTAAAAAGAATAAAATAGTCTCTCTCCTTTTTAATGTGAGATTAAACATTTTTCACTAACTCCTCGTCTCCCACATCTTTACATTTATATTATAACATTTATTCATTTTAATTACTTAATATTAAAATGCTCCAACAATCCCTCACTCATTTTAATATTAAAATTTTTAGTTAAAGAGAGATTACCAGGCAAAGACGGGTCACTATGCATCATGAAGGTGTGCTCTGCATTGAACCTTTACTTGGTAAAACAACGATCTCAACTCCAGAGTCGTAGTGGTCTCCGACTTGAACTAAGACTGTTTTAGAAAAATTAAGCGTCATTGCTTACATATAATAACCCAAGTGTTGACATGAGCTTTTATAGCTAGCACTTTACGGCCGTGTGCTGATCTCGGTTTAATGAGTGTATTTGAAATTAAGTCCAAATCTCATAGGGAGCAGCCCCACTCCCACGCTCACATAGGTGAAATTTTGTCAAGGGTGCTCCTGTAATTCTGACACCCTACTCATACGAGCTACAAATTTCATTAAGAGTTTTTTAACTCATCCTCTCCACATTACAGGATAAACGCATTTACATCATAGGGATGAACAATTAAAAAATTATTTACAACATAAATAATTAAAAATAAATAAATTGTGCATTTCTTACGACCATTGTATGGTTCGTTTTTCCCATTGAACCCAATTCTTAGGATCTTTGGTCCTTGGGTTGGATATCATTATACATGGCTCATGATTCTATGGACTTTAGTCCCATCCCCGTCGATGTATTCCAGACTTTATCTTTTGCCAAGGCCTTGGTAAATGGATCTGCAAGATTATCATTAGATTTAATATAATCCACAGTTACGATGCCACCACTCAAATAAGATCACACGATACTGTGCTTTCTTCTTATAGGTCTGGATTTACCGTTATAGTAACGGTTTTTAACTCTACCAATTACGGCAGTGCTATCACAATGAACTAATATAGGTGGAATTGGCTTTTCCCAAAGTGAAATTTCAGATAACAAATCTCTAAGCCAATTTGCCTCTTCACTAACTAAAGCTAATGCTATTAATTCAGCTTCCATTGCTGAATTAGCAATTATTGTTTGCTTTTTAGATTTCCAACAAATAGCACCACTACCTAAGGTAAAAATATAACCAGTGGTAGAGAGAGAATCACCTGACAAAGTATTCCATTCGGCATACTAAAACCTTCAATCACAACAGGGTACTTTTTATAAAATAAGCCATAGTTTTTGGTACCAATTAAATATCTCATGACTCGCTCAATAGCTAGCCAATGATCTTTACTAAGCTTGCTAGTAAATCTGCTAAGCACTCCTACTACATATGCAATGTCAGACCCAGTACAATCAGTAGCAAAACGCAAACTACCAATGATACTAGCATAATCCTTTTGATTAAAAATCTCATCACCATTATTCACAGGAAATAAATAAACACTAGAATCAAAAGGAGTAGCTACATTTTTGTGATTATGAAAATTATATTTTCTTAATATTTTCTCAACATAATATGATTGATCAAGATATATTCCATCACATGCTTTTGTAATTTTCATGTCCAAAATAAAATTAGCCTCACCAAGATCTTTCATATCAAAATGGCTTTTAAGCATATTTTTTGTCTCATTTATAACATGCATATTTGAGCCAAAAATCAATATATCATCCACATAGAGGCTAATAATAACATGTAAATTATTCCACGATTTAGAATAAATACATTTATCATATTTATTTGATTTATAACCATTCTCAATCATGCAAGAATCAAAATTTTCATGCCACTGTTTAGGTGCTTGTTTTAAGCCATATAGGGATTTAGTTAGCTTACATACCTTGCTTTCTTGTCCAGGCTCTACGAAGCCTTCGGGTTGATCCATATAAATCTCTTCCTCTAGGTCCCCATTTAGAAAAGCAGTTTTTACATCTATTTGATGAATTTTCAAATCAAAAATTGCAGCAATAGCAATTAACAATCTAATAGATGTAATTCTTGTTACCGGAGAAAAAGTATCAAAGAAATCAAGATCAGTTTTTTTGTTTAAAACCTTTTGTAACAAGTCTAGCTTTAAACTTATCTATTGACCCATCTGGTTTCAGCTTTTTTCTAAGGACCCATTTACAACATATGGTCTTACAACCCGGTGGAAGATCTACTAATTTCCAAGTTCTATTAGAAATTAGAAATTCCATCTCATCATTTACAGTGTCTTTTCAAAATATAGTATCAGATGATGTTAAAGCCTCTTTTAAATTTTGGGGATTTTCCTCAATGTTAAAAACATAATAATCAGGACCAAAATCCTTTTCAACTCTAACTTTTTTACTCCTTCCAGGTTCCACTTCAAAATTTTCTTGATTTTGTAAATGTGAAGTAAAAGAACTAGGTTGTGACAAAATATTTTCTTCACCTCCACTATTTTTCAATTTAAAATGAAAATTTTTTTCATAAAAAATTGCATCACCAGATTCAAAAATTATTTTTTTTTCAAGATCAAAAAAATTTATACGCTGCACTATTAATTGCATAACCGAGAAAAGTACAGGTAGTAGCTTTTATTCCTAATTTAGGCATTTTAGGGTTAGTAAGCCTTACATAAGCAAGACAACCTCATACTCTTAAATATCCCAAATTTGGCTTATGTTCTTTCTGCATATCAAAAGGTGTGGTGTGTGACTTTTCATGTGGCACTCTATTCAAAACATGACATGCAGTTAAAATAGCTTCACCCCAAAAATGTAAAGGTGCACCATATTCAATTAACATGGCATTTGTTAACTCAATTAAAGTTCTATTTTTTATTTTAGCCACACCATTAGAAGCAGGTGAATATGGTGCAGTAGTTTCATGGATGATTCCCAAAGACTGAACAAATGAGTTGAATGCACTTGATTCATACTCACAGCCTCTATCACTTCTTATTCTTTTTATTTTTCTCTCGAATTGATTTTCAACTTCTTTTAAAAAATTTTGAAATTTTTCAAAAGCATCACTTTTATTTTTCAACAAATATGTAGTTGTATATTTTGAGAAATCATCAATAAAAGTGATAATATATTTATTTCCTCCACGAGTTAAAATTCCCTCAAATTCACATAAATCGGAGTTAATTAACTCAAGCAATTTGGTATTTCTTGCAACATTTTTATGAGGCTTTTTTGTAATCTTAGCTTGACTACAAGTTTCACATTTTTCAAAATCTTTTGACAGTCTTGGAATTAATCCTAAACTACTCATAATTCCCACATATCTACTATTTATATGATACAAACGAGCATGCCAAAAATTAATAAAAGAAAGCATATAAACTGAATTTGTAGATGCTTTATTATTATCAACATTTAATTTAAGCATTCCATCACAAGCATAACCCTTGCCCACAAATAATCCTTTTTTAGTGATTACATAATTATCAGATTTCATATTTTGCTTGAAGCCAACCTTGTTAAGCAAAAAACTTGACATCAAATTCTTCTTCATGAACGGAGTGTAAAGAACATCTTTCAATGTTAGCATACATCTAGAAGTGAATTTCAATTCAACCTCACCACTCCCAAGAACCTTGGTTTTGCTAGAGTCATCAAGCATAACAGTTTTTTCTTCTTCAAAAGGAGTGTACAACTTGAACCAATTTTTGTCATAGTAGGCATGCCTATTAGCACCAGAATCTGCTCACCACCTTTCAACATATTGCACCATATTGATGTCTGTAATCATAGCCACTAAAGGCTCTTTGGTTACGTTAACCTGTGGGACAGATTCACATTTCCGAAATTTGCAAAATCGAGCAATGTGCCCATTCTTGCCACAGACAAAACGGGATCTATTAAATTGATCTTGTGAAAGGAGTCCTTGGTTCTTATTGTAATTTTATTCGGGTTTCCCCTTCCTTGAGGTTTATTGTTAATTTTAAAGGCTCTTTTTTTAGGCTTCAATTGACTATTTCTAGGAAAATGATTTTTGGGCATATGATTATTGGTTGAAATAAGGTTTACCTTTGTGGTGGAATTACCATTGCTCTCTTGTGTCACGAGTGCATCTTGTCCTCTAGCCTCCTCCTTTACACAGACGCATGTGATCAAAGTCTCCAAGGATGTCTCCTTTTGTTTGTGCCGCAAAGTTTTTTGGAACTCCCTCCAAGATTGTGGTAGTTTGTCAATTATGCCAGCTACCACCAAATTGTCTCCAATTTTTATGTCTTCGAATCTCAATCCTGCAACGATCATTTGGAAGTCTTGTGTTTGATCCACCACCAATTTTTCATCTACCATTTGGTAACGGAAAAATCTGTTAGCAGCACACTTCTTTGCACCTGCCTCCTCGGTATCATACTTGCTTTGTAAAACTTTCCAAATTTTCTTAGCAGAATTGTAACTTGTATCATAATAATCATAGAAATGATCAGCAAGACAATTTAATAGATAAGAGTGACAATTATATTCATCTTTTGTATACTTATCTATTTTTTCTTGATGGAGAATATACTCTTTGTGGGGGGAAAAGGGCCCAGCTCAACATAATGGGCTAAAAGCCCATAGGAGAGCTATTTTGCAACCAAGAAGAAGGAGATGGAAAAGGCAGGGCCCATCTGGGAGTGGAACTCTCAGAAGGAAGAATTATTACCATTCGGAGAGGATATCTCCTGTCCGAAGAGGTTGTAATCCTCTAATGCGAATATTATAGATTAATTGTGTGTGAAAGGCCAAAATGACCTTTTGAGGACTCCACCTGATCAAGATAAGCTCTGAGTATGCTGGGAAACAATAAGGATGGAGAAATATCTAAGGGGAAAGCTGCTACCACCGTATTTAATACACTGCAGCAACTTTTCTGGCTGCATTTATGTGGAGAAGACCTCTGAACAGTGCATCCTAACCTACCGCCACTCATACAGAGGTAAAAGAAGATGCTTGACGTGACATGTACTCAATCAAACTCGTGGATGAGGAACAAGTGGACAATGGAGATGAGGAGAAGGGTGGCTATATAAAGGAAGGAGGCTCCTAACGAAAAGGGAGGAAGAAGAACAAAAAAAAGAAAGAGAGAACTTAACTGTAACCCTAAGACCTTTGTTCATCAGATAAACAATAGGATAGCTCTTCAGATTTTCAGGTTTTACATGTAAATTCATGTTGGCTTGTGTTTGAAAGTTGTGATTCATTGTTGTCAATCTAATACTTAACCTAGCTCTTTCACCCATACTCTACAAATTTATTGTTTTGGGCTTGGGTCACAAATCCTAACCCTACAATTGGCACCGTCTGTGGGGAGAGCTTGAGTGTAAGGGGAAGTAGCAGCAGTTGATCATGGTTGAACCAAGGCAACAACCAGCAGAGTCTGAGGCGTCCCAACATATTGATCCTTTTTTCAATTTGGAGCGGAGGCAAGACCGTGAAGGCAGTGTGATACTACGCACACTAAACGAACTCAACCTCGTGGCGGAAGTCATGTTTCTTATGCAGAGAAAAACAGCATGCAAATAGAGATTGAAAGGTTAAGGAGGGAGTTGCGTCATGCGAAAAGAAAACGTGTTGCCTCGCACTCTGATGACGACTCAGATGACGGACAAGACATCACCTATGAGCAGAGGTCTCGAACTCCAATCAGTGAATCTTTTTCATATGAGGACGAGCACCCTCGTAAGAAGCAATCTCAAGGGCCACCACCTGGAGGGGTGGGCAATGATGCCATGTGCAAGGCTTTAAATCAAATCTCCAGGTCACCTTTTACGCGCAGGATTGAAGGAGCGAAGCTTCCTCGGCATTTTAATCAACCAACCTTTACTATTTACAATGGTAAAACTGACCCTGTGGAACATGTGGGCCATTTAACCAGAGGATGGCTGTCTACTCCAGAGATAAAGCTCTGATGTGCAAGGTATTCCTATCTAGTCTTGGACCCATGGCTATGAGGTGATTTGATAACCTAAAAGCAGACTCCATCGATTCTTATCAAGAGCTCACTCAAGCTTTTGGTTCACGTTTCGTCACATGCCGAAGGGTGGCCAGGCCCTTGTCTTCTCTACTATCCTTAAGCATGCGTGAGGGTGAGTCACTTAAGGTGTATTATGATAGATATTGGGAGATGTTTAATGATATGGATGGCAACTTTGATGCAATGACCTTAGAGACGTTTAAGCTGGGTCTCCCCATTGATCATGGTTTAAGAACATCCTTGTCCGGCAAGCCTGTCACTAATATGCGTCAGCTTATGGACCATATTGAGAAATACAAAAGGGTTGAAGAAGATTAAGGATAAAGTTACCCCCTAGGATAGGAAGGACTTCAGGTCGGATCGTTATAACAATAGTAAACCGAGGAGAGATTTCACCAGATAGTTAGGCTCAACAAATGCTCAAGCAGTCAATACAGTGTTCAAAGAGCCCGTTCATCAAGTCTTGGAAAAGATCAAGAACGAGTCATTCTTTAGGTGGCCGAGTAAAATGGTAGGGAACCCTGAGAGGCGCAATCATAATCTCTATTGTCAATACCACCAAGACCATGGGCATGCCACTGAAGACTGCAGAAGTTTATGGGATCATTTAGACCAGCTGGTCCGTGAAGGCAGGTTGAGGCATCTTTTGCACCATTCCAGTGGCTGAGGAAGTCAAGCGAATTTTGAGTCCGAAAAGAGAGATTTTACAAAACCCCCATTAGGTACTATTAACGTCATTTTTGCAGCGCCAGGAAGAACAGGGTCCTGTTCGACCAAAGTTATGTTAGTAGCTTGACTGCCAGTAGGGGATATTGGCTGAGATCCGAGGAGCTCTAGGCAGGCTGCCCCGCCCGTTTGAGGCTTTTCGGATGAAGATAAAGCTGGGACCATTCATACTCACGACGACGCTTTGGTAGTCACACTCAGTATCGGGGGATATGATGTGAAGAGGGTGATGGTGGACCAGGGCAGCACGGTGGAGATCATGTATCCTGACCTCTTCAAGGGGTTGAACCTCACGCTTGATGACTTGACTCCATACTGTTCTCCCCTGGTCAGTTTCGAGGGAAGGATGGTTACTCCGAAAGGACAGATACAGCTGCCTGTACAGACTGGCTCAGAAGTAGTTGAGGTGGACTTCATTGTGGTAGATGTCTATTCCCCTTATACGGTGATTATAGCCAGGCCTTGGTTACATACACTAGGGGCTATTTCCTCCACTCTGCATCAGAAAGTCAAATATCCTTCCGAAGGGCGCGTTTGTGAGATCCGCGAAGATCAATCCTCGGTTAGGCAATGTTTGGTGGCTGCCATACGACACGAGCCTGAGATTGAATCCTCAGCCAGGGTGGAAGGAGACCTATAACAGTTAAAGGGTCGGGTGTCACCCGTCGAGGGTCAGGATGAAGGCGTTAAATGCGAGGACTTAGTACAGGTTTTAATTGGGACCAATCCCGAGAGATATTTTCAAATCGGATCTCAAATACCTCAACTAGAGAAAGAAAAGTTAATTGACTTCCTTAAAAGAAATATTGATGTATTTGCCTTGAGTACTTACGAAGCCCCAAGAGTGGACTTGGAGTTCATTTGCCATCATTTGAGGGTTAACCCTTTGAGTGTACCAAAGAAGTAACCTCCTCAGCGGCCATCCAAAGAGCATGCTGAGGCAGTCAAGAAAGAGGTGATGAAGCTCAAACAGACTGGGGCTATTAAAAAAGTTTTTTTTTACTCCGAATGGTTGACAAATACTGTGGTGGTAAAAAAGAAAAGTAGAAAGTGGCGAGTTTGTGTGGACTTCACAGACTTGAATAAAGCTTGTCCTAAGGATCCTTTCAATTGGGCAAAAGCATTGAGGTTTATATAGATGACATGGTGGTTAAAAGCAAGGTTATTTCTGAGCATTTGAAGGATCTTGACAACGTTTTTGAGACCCTGAGGAGACATAAGTTGCGCCTGAATGCGTCGAAGTGCTCATTTGGTGTGGGATCAGGCAAATTTTTGGGTTACATGGTAACGCATAGGGGAATTGAGATCAATCCTGATCAAATAAAGGCTATTCAAAATCTGCGGCCTCCTCGAAATCTGAAAGAGGTTCAGAAGTTAACGGGGATGACAGCTGCTTTGAATCGATTCATCTCCAGGTCCGCGGATAGATGTAAACCCTTCTTCTTGCTGATCAACAAGTGGAAGGGATTTGAATGGACTGAAGAATGTGCCTTGGCTTTCCAACAACTTAAAGACTACTTGTCTCGGCCACCAATTATGTCTAGCCCTGAACTAGATGAGGTTTTATTTGCCTATATCGCAGTGGTCCCCCATGATGTAAGTTTAGTGCTGATAAGAGTGGATCAAGGTGTACAAAGGCCGGTCTACTGTGTAAGTAAGTCCCTGCATGAAGCCGAGATCAGATACTTGCCATTGGAAAAAGCCATTTTGGCCGTAGTACTTGGAATACGAAAATTGCCCCACTACTTCCAAGCACATACTATCGTTGTGCTCACGTAACTCCCACTTAAGACAGTACTTCGGAGTGTCGATTACATGGGAAGGATAGCCAAGTGGGGCACTATTCTAGGAGCTTTTGATATCAAGTATATGCCTTGTACTTCAGTCAAAGGGCAGATCCTTGCGAATTTGGTGGCCGAGTTCACCGAGCCCAGTTTAGAAGAAGTAACGGTAAAAAGAGACATGGATGGAAAATCGGTCGGCATGATTTCTCAACAAGATCCTGCCCGATGGGAAGTGTACGTAGACAGCGCTGCGAACCGGAAAGGTTCTGGAGTGGGGCTGGTCTTGATATCTCCAGAAGGAATCATCATTAAAAAGTCATTAAGGCTGGATTTTAGCGCGACCAATAATGAGGCAGAGTATGAAGCCCTATTGATGGGAATGGCTATGGTCTGAAGAATGGGAGGAAAGGCTGTGAAGTTGTTCTCGGACTCAAGATTAGTCATAGGCCAAGTACAAGGGGAGTTTGAAGCGAAGGATGAAAGAATGCAAGGATACTTGAATCGAGTCAAACGTCTGCAGGTGGAATTTGAATTTTTTTGCTTGCTACATGTTTCTAGAAGTAGCAACGCGCACGCAGATTCTTTGGCCACACTAGCCACCTTTTTGGAGCAAGACTTGCCGAGAGTTATCCTCGTCGAGGATCTCCATGAGCCCACCGGAGCAGGGGAGGATGCAGTCCAAGTGCACCAGATTCGAGAAAGTTCCTGCTGGATGGATCCCCTAATCAAATTCTTAAAGGATGACACCTTGCTAGAAGAGCGGGGAGAGGCTGACAAGATCCGAAGGAAGGCTACTAGGTTTTGGCTATTCGAAGACTGAAAGTTATACAAATGTTCCTACTCAGGACCATACCTATTGTGTATTCACCCAGAGGCGGCTAAGTTGCTACTAGAGGAATTGCATGGAGGAATTTGTGAGAGTCACACTAGAGGCAGGTCATTGGCCCACCGAGCCCTTACTCAAGGGTATTGATGGCCGAACATGCAAAAAGAAGCCCATAACTATGTAAAGAAGTGTAATCAATGTCAGCGATTCGCACCGAACATACACCAACTAGGTAGAGTCCTTAACCCACTATCTAGCCCGTGGCCGTTTGCCCAATGGGGTTTGGACATAGTGGGTCCATTCCTCAAGGCTGCAGGAAATAGGAAGTACCTTCTGGTCGGCACAAACTATTTCACGAAATGGGTCAAAGCCAAGCCTCTGGCCAATATCCGAGACGTGGATGTGCAAAAATTTGTGTGGAAGAGTATTGTCACCCGTTTCAGAGTTCCTCATACTCTTATTTCAGACAACGGCTTACAGTTCATTTTGGAGTTATTGTAGTGAACTAGGAATCACGAACAGATACTCTACTTCTTCCTATCCTCAGGGGAATGGGCAAGCTGAAGCAGTTAATAAAGTCATAGTTAATGGGTTAAAGAAGAGGCTGGACGATGCGAAGGGTAAGTAGGTCGAAGAGTTGCCACATGTGCTCTGGGCTTATAAAACTACACCTCGCAGATCTACTGGAGAGACTCCTTTTTCAATGACTTAGGGGCTGAAGCTGTCATTTCTTTGGAAACAGGTTTCCCAACTTTAAGAACTAGCTCGTTCAGCTCGGCCAGCAATGATGAGCTCTTAGAAGCAGGCTTGGATTTGGTTGAAGAAAGAAGAGAAAGTGCAATTGTTCGGCTGGCGCATTACCAGTAGAAGCTTAGGCAAGACTATGATGCCAACGTCAAGTTAAGACCCTTAGAACCTGGTGATTTGGTACTCAGGAAAGTCGTCGGCACTGCGAAAAACCCAGCTTGGGGAAAATTAGGACCAAATTGGGAGGAACCATATCGCATTACTTCATGTGCTGGCATTGGGGCATATTTCCTAGAGGACTTGGATACATGTAATATCACACCCCTGGAATGTAAATAACCTCAAAAGGTATTATTATTAATCGAATCGTTTCTTTGTACATTATGATAACTTGTCACTCCTTATTGTTTCTCTAAGTGTTTAAACTTAAACCCAATCATGCCTGTAGTCCTCAGACTAGATGATTTTGGGTTAGTTAACACTCCTTATTGTTTCTTTGAGTGTTTAAATTTAGGCGAAAAGCACATTTTGGTCCCTACATTTTTACACGATTTCCATTTTGGTCCCTAACTTTTTTTTTTACCGCTTTTAGTCCCTATCCTGGAAAACGCCTATCGTTTTAGTCCCTGCCGTTACATCAGAGACGAAAAATGCTGACGTGGCAAACGGATGGCACTGTTGGCTGACGTGACCATTAAAATAATAATAAAAAATATTATTTGGTATTAAAAAAATTTACCCAAACAATTACCCAAAAAACCCAGATACCCAACAAGCAAAAAAACTACAAAAACTCAAAAAAATAAAAACATAGAGACAGCCATAATAAAAACCTGAGCTTGGTGGGCTTGGGTTTGCGCTTGTTAATGAGCGGCTTCTTCACATCGTCAGCTGGGTAGAACTTGGGAGCTTTGGCAGCCAGAGCAGGAGCCTTGGGCTGAGCGTCGTGGCGAGGGAAAACGCTGTTGTTTTTGGCCTTGATAGCCCAGAGGCCTCGCTTGTGGTACATCTTGGACCTGGAGTACTTGCCGACCCCGCGAACCAGATCTGGGTTCCGGCTAACCTTTGGGGTCCTCTAGTTTGGTGCCATTGGAATTGAGTTGGGTGGCTGTGGGTTAATGTTTAGGTGGCTGGGTTGGTGTTTGGGTTAGCCGGATCTGTGTTTGGGTGGCCGAAAATGGTGGTTTGGTGGCTGTGGGTTAGTGTTTAGGTGGTTGGGTTGGTGTTTGGGTTGACCGGATTTGTGTTTGGGTGGCCGAAAATGGTGGTTTGGTGGCTGTGGGTTAGTGTTTAGGTGGCTGGGTTGGTGTTTAGGTTGGCCGAATCTATGTTTGGGTGGCCGGAAATGGTGGTTTGGTGGCTGTGGGTTAGTGTTTAGATGGCTGGGTTGGTGTTTGGGTTGGCCGGATCTGTGTTTGGATGGCTGGAAATGGTGGTTTGGTGTTTGGGTGGCTGTGGGTTGGTGTTTAGGGGGCTAGGTTGCTATGGGTTGGTGTTTAGGTGGCTGGGTTGGTGTTTGGCCGGAAATGGTGGTTTGGTGTTGGTGTTCTTAGTGTTTTTCTTCAAGATACTTTTTGATCTTAATTCATATAAATTTTTATTTTTATTTTTGTTTTGATTTTTTTTTACTTAGTTAAAATTAATAAATTAATTTTTAAATTTTTTTAATACCAAATAATATTTTTTATTATTATTTTAATGGTCACATCAGCCAACAGTGCCATCCGTTTGCCACGTCAGCATTTTCTGTCTCTGATGTAACTGCAGGGACTAAAACAATAGACGTTTTCCAGGATAAGGACTAAAAGCGGTAAAAAAAAAAGTTAGGGACCAAAATGGAAATCGTGCGAAAATGTAGGGACGAAAATGTGCTTTTCGCCTTAAATTTAAACCCAATCATGGTTGTAGTCCTCGGACCAGATGATTCTGGGTTAGTTAACACTCTTTGTTGGTTCTCTAGGTGTTTAAACTTAAACCCAATCATGTCTGTAGTCCTCGGACCAGATGATTTTGGGTTAATTAACACTCCTTATTGTTTCTCTAAGTGTTTAAACTTAAACCCAATCATGCTTGTAGTCCTCGGACCAGATGATTCTGGGTTAGTTAACACTCCTTGTTGGTTCTCTAAGTGTTCAAACTTAAACCCAATCATACTTGTAGTCCTCGGACCAGATGATTTTGGGTTAGTTAACACTTCTTATTGGTTCTCTAAGTTTTTAAACTTAAACCCAATCATGCCTGTAGTCCTCAGACCAGATGATTTTGGGTTAGTTAACACTCCTTATTGTTTCTCTAAGTGTTTGAACTTAAACCCAATCATGCCTGTAGTCCTCGAAACAGATGATTTTGGGTTAGTTAACACTCCTTATTATTTCTCTAAGTGTTTGAACTTAAACCCAATCATGCCTGTAGTCCTCGGACCAGATGATTTTGGGTTAGTTAACACTCCCTGTTGGTTCTCTAAATACTTATGCTTAAACCCAATTGTGTTTGTGATCTTCGGATCAAGTGAGTTTTAGCTAGTTAATACTGTTGTGCTGTTATTAATACTGAGTTATTTTTAGAATAAATCTTGCCTGGCATTACTGGCTGTGTTTAGTGTCAACTTTAAACCTGTGTTAACATTCCTAAGTATACATGCAAAAGGATTTGTCCACTTTTATAATATTTGTTACGGCCATCCTTTAACAGTAATCTCTACGTATTGTCTTCTTCGGAATCAATTTTAAGTGCATATATTGTCAGCAAAACAGAGTAATTATGTTCGCCTCTACTGCTATAATTACAAAGTAAAGTAACTTGTAACAAAAGAAAACCATACAACATGCAACAAATACACAAAAGCTAAAAGAAAAACTATTTCATTAATCAAAATTAGACAGTTTACAACCCCTTGCAAAAAGGGGGAACCAAAAAAAAAAAAAAAAAAAAAAAAAAAACAACAACAACAACAACAACAATAAAACAACTAAAACCCAAGTTTTTGTGAGGGCTTGGTCTTGGGAATCCGAGGGTGTTTTCTTTCCTTCAAAGACCTCGCCCTTCTCCTATTGTGGCTCAGTAGGGGGGCCCCGATCACCAAGCTGGCTAGAATCCTTGGTAGGCTCAAGGATAATTGGGGGAGCTTGGTTAACCAAAGGCTGCTCCGAGACCTCTGGAAGTTATGTTGGAGGAGGGGCGTCAGCCTCTGGAAGCTGTCGGATGTCTGCGTCATAAAAGATATTCTCAAGCAGCCTCAGCTCCGAATTAGCAGGCACTCTAGCAGCATCCAGCGCCTTGCCCCAGGTTATATCGCAGTAGTCCCGAGCGACTGAAACGAATTGCTCGGTAAGACCTTTCTCTGTCGTCTCCACTCCCAGTTGGTAAGACGCTTTCTTCTCGGCCTCGGTCGCTTCCTTGGCCAGCTGAGCGTCCCTCCGAGCCTCCTTGGCAGCCTCCTTAGCCTTCAGGAGTTCGGCGCGAAGCTCCTTCACAAGCTCCTTCTCAGTTGCCAGATTTCTCTGAGTTTCGTTCAGCAGCTTGCGTTGGGCTTCGGCCTGGGTCTCAGCATTTCTAAGACCAGCATGGAAGCTATCCCTTTCTTGGGTCACTCCCTTTAGCTGGTCTGAGATCTGAGAGACCTCATCCTTTTGGCTGCCCAATGCCCTTTCCGCCTCGGACCTAGCCTGGGCCTCCGCTTGGGCTTCCACATAAGCCTTTCGATTCCATTCCTCGGCCACGAAGACCTGTTAGGTAATCTGAACAAATAAGATAATAGTGTTAGCAGAAAAATATAGGAAATTAATACTATAACCGAGGAGTCGAATGAGTATGCGTACCATGGCCAAGTCCCTCTTCAGGGACATAAAGAGATCATATTGGCTGAAGCGCCTGTATGACTCCATGTCTCGGGAGAGGAGCAGTGGTTGCTCTAACACTTCGGCTATGAGTCCAGCTATACCCCATCATAATTCCTGACAGAGGTCTCCCAGGAAAAAGGAACGCCATCAAGTTCTAGCCTGGGAGACCACGTGCGTTGCCCTCGGTGCACGTTTGCCATTGGGGGCTCCTCCCTGCTCTCCACAGAAGAAGCCCTCTTGCTGCGATGGTCCTTTCCCACCTTCTGCTGCTTGGCTTTTGGTGGTACTACCACCTCCCGCTCCTCAGGCTCGATTGGTCTCTTTTTCTTCAAATTCGGCATCGGTTTCAGAGCCGGATTAGAGACCTAGGGTGGGGGTGGAGGTGGAGGTAGATTCACCGCTGGCCGAGAGGTCCCCATCCCCTTGGACTCAACTTTATTACCTCTTTTCTTCAGAAGGAGCTTCAAATCAGACATTTCTTCTTCTTTCGCTAAAGAGTCCTCAGGGATTGTAGTCAACAACAGTGGTGGGCGGATGCAGGATTGCCTGTCAGGTTCCTCCTCGGAATCTGAAGAGGGTATTATCTAAACCTCTCCTTAAGTGTCCCCTTCAAATCTAAACTTGTCAATTTGCTCCTCTAATGAGGTGGATGAGGAGCCGACCTTTTCGCCTACGGCTACCGGTTCGAGGAGGACTTGTTGAACTGGTCGGATTAGCAAAGGAACGCCCTGGGGGTTAGGGTGTGGAACAGGTGTGAGGTCGTATGGGGCCAAAAAGTTTTTCCGAGCAACGTCTATCTGTCGTAGCCGGTGACCACCTTGTGTGATGGCGTTGCCAGCTGGCTGGATGTCTGCTTTCTTGGGTGTGTAGCCGAGTATGAGTGGGATGGACCGCAGTTGTCTGTCCTTGTTGAGGAATATCTTTAAGCGTAGTAAGTAATTGAAGGCGGGGGCGTTGATAAGGCTGAGCCGAGGAGCAGTATATGCCTTATCTGTAAAACAAACAAACAGGTCAGGTCAGAAAATTGAAACAGGATGATATAAAAAAGAACAAGCTATGGAGAATGAAAGCCCTAAAACTATTGTTAGAAACCCTAAGTCTAAGAAGGCACACCTGCTCTCCTGGCTCGGTCGGACAGTGTAGACCGTCATGCCATGTGCCCGAGACGATCAAGTTGTCGTCTTTCATCCCTTTATTCGATTTGGGAAGGCAGGAGAACAGTCTAATGACGTCGGAACGGGATTTGAGATAGTATCCCGCCCCTTTTTGGCTATGACACTCATACATGTATGCTAAGTCATGCTAGGTTAGCCCTAGTCCTAACTGTTCATTCAAGGCATCGATGACCCCTAATATCCTAAAGGTGTTGGGCGCGCACTGCTCAGGAGAGAGCCTGTGATTGCGAAGATAGTTTAAGGTGATGGAGCCCATTGGGAGGGTCATTCCCCCTTCAATGAAGGCTATCATTGGAATTACGATCTCTCCTTCTCTTCGGGCCGTTAATATCATCTCTGGAGGGCAATACCTCAGATTTACCCCCCGCGGGATGCCATAATTTCGCTTGAATTCCTCTATCAACGCCGGACTATCGACGAGATATTAGAATTTGCCCATTTCTAGGAGAATGACTGAAGCAATGAACAAAAAAAGGGTTCTGAAGGAAGAAAAGGTTAGCCGAGAAGAAAATAAAGGATTAGGAGATGCCGAAACTTACACAAACAGGATTGGAGTAAAATCCCTAAACTCGAAATGAACTCTTTGTAGATCCTGGAGGCAAAGAACGCAGAAATCTGAAGAGGCGTGAAAGCCTTCGAAGGAAAGGACTCTCTGGGTGCTCTGAGAATGCTCTGGGTGCTTTGAGAATGTGTAAAATAAAGAAAAATAACCTCCTTCAGAGGTTTATATATGGAGACAGATGAAACGGTGTCATTCATTCCGCCCAAATCCCGAAGAAGAACCCTAGCCGTTTGATGAACAACCCACCGTTGGATGCAAAGGACAAAAAGCCGCCTGGAGTAATTAATACAACGCATTGGGAATATGGGACTGACAGCGGCAATAATGAAGCATGCGTCTCTATGACCGTGCGAGTGTAAACGGGGGTATTTATGACTTCCCCCTTCTAAATTCCTTTATTTTTCCTTATCTTTATCTCTTTTTCCTTGCGTGGCAGATCAAAATCTTACATTTTCTCCTTAGATGCGAGGGAAAAACTAAAATTTTGAGGGGCTATTGTAGGGGGAAAAGGGTCCAACCCAACATAATGGGCCGAAAGCCCATAGAAGAGCTATTTTGCGACCGAGAAGAAGGAGATGGAAAAGGCAGGGCCCATCTAGAAGTAGGACCCTCAGAAGGAAGAATTATTACCATCCGAAGAGGATATCTCCTCTCCGAAGAGGTTGTAATCCTCTTATACGAATATTATAAATCAATTGTGTGTAAAAGGCCAAAATGACCTTTCGAGGACTCTACCTGATCAAGATAAGCTTTGAGTATGCTGGGAAACGATAAGGATGGAGAAATATCTAAGGGGAAAGCTGCTACCACCGTATTTAATACACTGCAGCAACTTTTCTAGCCGCATTTATATGGAGAAGACCCATGAACAGTGCATCCTAACCTACCGCCACTCATACAGAGCTAAAAGAAGATGCTTGATGTGACATGTACTCAAGCAAACTCGTGGATGAGGAACAAGTGGATGATGGAGATGAGGAGAAGGGTGGCTATATAAAGGAAGAAGGCTCCTAACGAAAAGGGAGGAAAAAGAACAAGAAAAAGAAAGAGAGAACTTGACTGTAACCCTAAGACCTTTGTTCATTAGATAAACAATAGGATAGCTCTTCGGATTTTCAGGTTTTACGTGTAAATTCATGTTGGCTTGTGTTTGAAAGTTGTGATTCATTGTTGTCAATCCAATACTTAACCTAGCTCTTTCACCCATACTCTACAAATTTATTGTTTTGGGCTTGGGCCACAAATCCTAACCCTACACTTTTCATCACTTATCTTATTGGTAGGAGATTTTGATGGATTCTTGTCAATGAAGATATAAGAGACTTTGAGAAGGCTCAAGTAGAAGATGACCTTTCCTTTCCACCTCTTGAAGTGGGCTCCCTTAAAGTGAAAGGGCTTGTTAAGGTCTCCAACAGGCTCATTTGGTTTCTCTTGTGTAGATTCTATGTGTTGAATCTCCTTAAAATTGTTGGTGGAATCATAATAATAATGAAAATAACACAAAGAGAAACTGAAAATACTTCTGAATATTATTAACGTAAAGAGAGAAATTACACAACACTATTTGGACTGAGGCGCAACACTTGCTCTCTTTAAGGAGATTCAAGCCCTTGGTTGGCTAAACTTTGTAACCGATGCAGACTTTTTCTGACTTGTCTCTCCCAGGATACAATAACCCAACAAGTGTCGTATGGTTAAAACAATCTCTGCACAAAGTGTTTAAGCCCAAAACTCTACCAGAAAGAACACTCTTCCTTACCAAGAATCTCTCTATTTTTTCTTGGATACCTCCACTCTTCACCTCCTCCTTGCGCACGTATCTAGCCCAATATCTGAGTCAATACATTTTAGCCCCTTAATCATCACAATTAAAAAGAATAAAATAGTCTCTCTTATTTTCAATGTGGGATTAAACATTTTTCACTAACTCCTCATCTCCCACATCTTTACATTTATGTTATAACATTTATTTATTTTAATTACTTAATATTAAAATGCTCCAACACTAAGTATATATGTGTGTAAGTATATATGTGTGTAAAACTTCCTCCTGGAGATTTGAACCTCAACTCTTGCCCCTCACACTCCACAAACACTTATACTTGTAGAGTGACCATCGCATCAAGGGTGTGCAGTGGTCATTATCTAACTATTAACAAACCCTTTCATATAAATAGTTAGTTTTTATTTTATTTTATTTTATTTTATATATAGATACAATATAATTTCAACTTATGGTGTTTATTCCATAATAAATACTTTTAATTATCAGCCTAAATATACTAATTGGTTTTTGGTATAGGTAGAGTTTCAATCCCAAATCTCCTATTTGATGATAAGAAATTTTACCAATTTAGCTACTTAGAATCTACTAGTAAATGGAATTTTTTTTTATAGGAGTAAGTGGAATCTTGATTTTTTTTTTTTTTTAAAAAAAAGTCACAAAATGACCTATATAGTTGTACTTGTATACACAACCTCTAACCAATAGTTTCTCCAAACAAAAAATCTAACAAATAAGAACAATACCATTTTTTAATATAAAAAATACTGTTTATTATTCAAATAAATTGTTTTTTATTATTTAGGTTGACCTTAAGTATCAAATCATAGCTCCGCACGATGTAACTCTACTCTTGTGCATAGCACAAATTACAAATTACAAATTATTTTGATTTCAAAGATGGCTACCCACCCATGGTAGGTGAGTGTTGCTCTTTAAACCCAAGGGGCGAGGGTATTGCTAATCTGTTGTTGCCTTGTGGGGGAGGGCACAAACCACAACGCACAAACCACAACAGCCAATCGCATCCAACCCTTAGCAATATTCCAAACACAAATTCAACCACTCTTAATGCCTTTATTAACTAGATTGGTGCATGTCCTACTTTTTTGATGAACTTGGTGTATGTCTCTTATTCATTTGCTCTTTTACTAATTTATTTTTATTTTAAATCAAAATAAGAAAAATGAACCTTTTTTTAATAAGTTTTTTTTTTTTTAAACAAACTTTTTTTTTAAGAGAAATGATATGTCTACAACATTTTTACAATATTTCTACAACAAATCCTAAGTGGCAGGTTGTTACTGGTTGTTATTGTTGGGACAAAAAAGTAATCTTAGTATTAGTTTCAAATTTGAACCAATAATAACTAACCACCTGTGATTTGTTGTAAAAATATTGTAAAATTGTTGTAGATGTAGCATCCCTCTTTTTTTAATAAGTTAATTGAGTATTTAAATTTAAGCATAATTTTTTTTAAGAGTTTCAAACTATAACTTCCGCTCTTGATGAATCGCTCTTAATGCCTCTAACTATTAACTAGATTGGCGTATGTCCTACTAAATCATAATAAGAATCTCTTATTCATTTGCTCTTAATTAATTTATTTTTATTTTAAATCAAAATGAGAAAAAGGAACTTTTTTTAATAAGTTAATTAAGTATTTAAGCATAATTTTTGTTAGAGAGTTTCAAAGTAAGACTTCCGTCTTTATGAGTGAAACTTTACTAATTGAGCAAAATGCAACCCATTTTTTAAGCATAACTTCATTATTTATTTAAAAAAAAAAAAAAACCCGAACACAAGACAAATTTTCGTTCATATCCAATCTCTCAACCTTTCCACATGTACCAAAAACCCGTTCCAGAGAAGATTGGGCCTTCTTTATCATTAAAACGAATTAAAGATTTAAGACAAACATGGGGGGGTTGACCTTTGGCGGCTTCGGCATGTGATTTAAGTGTCAGAAGAGGAATACAAAAACCCAACTGATCTGAATTCGAATCTTAAACATTAAAGAAATCTAAGCGAAGAAACAAACAAACTCAACCAACCAAAATGGCCATGGGGTCTTGTAATTAGTTCGATAGACGCATAGATTGGTTGAAAAGAGAAAAAAGAGGAAACATGGGTTGGAATTGGAGAAATGGGATTCAAGAAGTGGCGAATACAAGGCCTCTGTTCTTGACAATTTACGCCACTGTCATCATTGGTGTAATCTTCTCCTCTTTCTATGTCTTCTCGGCTATATATTCCAAGCCTTTAGTTGACTCCTCCTTCTCATGGCTCTCCTCCCCACCTTCAGCCATTTCCTCTCACAGTATGTTTTTTTCTTTTCTAATCTCTATATGAATTTTATTTTGCCTTCACTTTTATGCACACCCATTTGGGTTCTAGGACGATTGGAGGGTTAATCTCGTTTGCATTTTACTTGGGCTGTAATGGGTTTTCCATATTATCATGTTTTTGTTTGTTAAATTTTTTGCTGATTTGGTTGGTATAAACTAAACCCATTTGAGTTCTGTGTGTTGGGAGTGTTAAGGGAGAGAATTCTTTTTAGAACGTCAATGCTGTGTACATTTCAAGTAGGAACTATGGAAATCAAGTTTGGTGCTTGTTTGTGTTTTGCGCTTTTTATGTCATTACTTACCAATCTCTATGTATATCTATTTTGCTTTCACTTTTATGCACACCCATTTGGGTTTTAGGACAACTGGGTGGTTAATCTCGTTTATGTTTTATTTGGGCTATGGGTTTTTCATATTATTAAGCTTTGCTATTAAACATTTTTGCTGATTTGATTGGTAAGAACTAAACCCATTTAAGTTGTGTGTTGGGGTAAAAGATTTCTCTTTAGAACTTATGCGTTTTGTGCATTTCAATAGGAACTATGATAATCGAGTTTCGTGCTTTGTTTGTGTTTTGTATCTATTTATGCGCACCCATTTGGGTTTTAAGACGATTGTGGAGTTAATCTCGTTTATATTTTACTTGGGCTGTGATGGGTTTTTTCATTTTAAATTTTGTTGTTAAACAATTTTGCTGATTTGGTTGGTAAAAAAAAAAAAAACCCATTTCAGTTCTGTATGTTTGGAGTGTTTGGGTAGAGAATTCTTTTTAGAACTTCAATGTTTTGTATATTTCAAGTAGGAACTATGTCAATCAAGTTTGGTGCTTGTTTGTCTTTTGCAATTTTTATGTCATAACCTACCAATCTCTATTATGCTTTGATTTTTATGCTCACCTATTTAGGTTTAGGTTTTAGTGCAATTGTAAGGCTAATCTCATTTATATTTTGCTTGGGTAAAATGGGTTTTCCATATTAATAAGTTATGCTGTTAAACATTTTGCAGATTTGCTTGGTAAAACTAAACCCATTGAGTCGTGTGTTGGAGTGTTAGGGTAGAGATTTCTCTTTAGAGCCTTTTTAAATATCTTCTACTTTTCAAGTGGGGACTATGATAATCAAGTTTGCTGCTTGTTTGTCTTTTGTACTCCTCTCCCAGACCCCATAAAAGTGGGAGCTTTCTGTATTGGGTACATTTTTTTACCTAGAAAGGTCAATTGTTGTTGGATATTTCTAACTGATCTAATTATTTAGAATTAGAATTATTTCAAATTAGAATCTATCTAGAAATAGAATAAATAAGTAAAATTAGAATGTGTAGAATATGATTCTAATCTAATTAGATTCCATTTCTAATATTAATTGGAATGTTCCTCCTCCCTTCTTCCAAGAGTAACTAGGACTGACTCAGTCACGATTTCATTCATTTGGAATCTTGGCTCTTCTACTTCATTTTTTTTGGTTTGGGCATTGGCCTCTTTAGTATCATCTGCACCATTTTACTTTTTCTCCAAAATTTTTGTTATAAGTGTTGCATATAAGCTCAGATGTTAGGACTGACCAGTTAACATGGGACCTATTTTGGAATGGGCTAATAATAGACTTCTTAAGAGGACTGTTTCCTTGATTATTAGTTTCTAGAGGGAACTGGAGAAGTTTTTTGAACTGTTTCCCTTCTGTTAATGATGCAATATTGCATGAATTGCTAGGATAGATTTGAAAAGCTCATGTTCTTGAGCATTATTATTAATACTTGTTCCCTAGAATTTCTATTCTCAGTGGGTCATCGAGTTCTCTATTCTCTATGTTTGAGTATGCAATTCACTTCTCTTGACGCACATGCTCTCTCCAGATGTGGATTCTCATCCAACAGAACCAGCACTCAATTTTTCTCGATCGGCAACAGTGGGTTTAGCTACAGGGCCTCAAAGTGCATTGATGCCCCCTATTTGGCAAGTTCCCTCCAAAAAAATGCCACCTTTGAAGGCTTTTCAACTGACCAAAGAACTGGTTGAGAAAAGGGTGAAAGATAATGTCATAATAGTGACCTTTGGTAACTACGCATTCATGGATTTTATCCTGACTTGGGTTAAACACTTGACAGATTTGGGGCTCTCTAACCTTCTTGTTGGTAAGCTAAATCATAATTTTAGCTTCATAGCTTTTTTGCAGTTGCACTCACTTTCCTCAGATATTTGAATTTTTTTTTCTTGAAAAATCATATCCACATATATTATACTTAAGTGTACACCTCTTAAAGGAGTTCAAAATTGTTGTTTTAGGTGCGATGGATACCAAATTGTTGGAGGCTTTGTATTGGAAAGGTATTCCTGTTTTTGATATGGGCAGCCATATGAGCACAGTTGATGTTGGCTGGGGCTCTCCAACATTTCATAAGATGGGGAGACAAAAAGTTGTTATGATAGATTCACTCCTTCCCTATGGTTTCGAACTGTTGATGTGTGATACAGACATGGTTTGGTTGAAGGTACAGTTTCAGCTCAAGTCCTATTTGATCTTCTGCATGATCAGAGTATTGTTTTTTATTTTTATTTTTTTTGTGTGTGTGTGTGTATTTTTACTAAATAAATAAATATCTACTTATGAGTATTTTAATCCATATTGGGCAGGCTAGGGTCTGGTGGGAAGTGGGGATAATGATTAGAACTTGATATTTAATAATAAATAGAATTAGAATCCCTCCCCCCCCCCCCCCCCCCCCCCCAAATTATCTATATTATATTCTTTTGCTTTCCTTGGTTATAGATTTGTTGATTAGAAGTGCTAAGAAGCAAAAGCATTTATTATGTTTTTGTTCCAACGGTATGATTTGTGACCCCAGAACTATTCCACTTTCCTGGTGAACCTGTTCAATAGTGATTTCTGTCTTTATTCTTTAATTTTCTTTACCTTTTTCTATTCCCAGTAAAGATATCCTGTATATTTTCCCTTATTTATTTTATTTCTTTCCTGTTTGTCTTTCTCACTCTCATATTTTGTTTGTTGTGCGATCAATGCTATTTCATCCAGGACGCTCTAAGATCAGTATTTATTTGTTATAATCAGTATCTTTAAGGTTTTTTTCTTTTATACATTTATTATATTCCTTCTGAAGATTACTATTAATCAAACTCACTTTACCTTATCTACTATGTCTTGAAACAGAACCCGCTGCCATATTTCGCTCGTTTTCCTGAAGCAGATGTCTTAACTTCTAGTGATCAAGTCATACCAACAGTTGTTGATGACAGGCTAGACGTTTGGCAACAAGGTGAAGTTTGTAGTAGTAAAACAAGATTTACTGTTCGTGTTTGTCTTTCCTTTGTTTACTTTATTGTTCATGATAACCTCATTTATCTCTGTGCAAGCATGCGTTGTTACCCCTTTTGCATTAAGAGTTCTCTTAATGATTGGTGTGTGAAATACTAGTTGAAATCTCATGAACTGATGTGAAAATGTGTCTGCCAGTGAATGGATACTTGGAAAGGGTCAACATTTTTTAATGTACCAGCTTGGAACCAAAACACAATCAAAATTTAATACTATGCTGCAATGGATTGGCAAGAATGTTAATTTTGATTACATTAAGAAGTATGGAACTAGTGCAGTACGCTTTTTTGCTATAGAACCCATTACAGTTTGCTACTTTTTTGCAATTTTCTGCCACATGGTTCTTCCTGTATGTGTACAAAGACCAAAAAAAAAAAAAAGTCTCAGTTAAAAAAAAGGTGAACTCAGGAAAATGTTTAAAGTACAAACTCTTACCAGGAACCTCTTAGGATGACCTTATTTGCACCCTTTCTCATTCTTTGATGTTTAGAAAGTCCCAGATGCTTTGTTTTCTAGGACAAGTCCCAGTCACTCTTTCTAGTTACAGGCTCATTATCAAATCACTACTTTTTAATTATCAACTTGGAACTTTATAAACTTTTATCCTTCTGAACTCCATGGTTTAATAAGCACTTTTAAATTTAAACTCAGGATCTCCTGCTCTAATACCATATTAAATTACCAATTCTCTCTGAAGCTTAAGCTATTAGGAAATTGTGAATTTAATCATTTAACCATAATCCTAACAAGCACCACACTCACAATTTTACTTCTTCATTTGCAACAGTTAGTGGAGCCTACAATATAGGAATATTCCACTGGCGGCCAACAGATTCTGCAAAAAAACTGGCAAAGGCATGGAAAGAAATGCTTATAGCTGATGACAAAATATGGGATCAAAATGGGTTTAATGATCTTTTACACAAGCAGTTAGGACCACCTGTGGATGAGGAGAGTGGACTTGTATATGCTTTTGATGGAAATCTCAAGCTGGGAATCCTGCCAGCTAGTATATTTTGTAGTGGACATACTTATTTTGTCCAGGTAGGATATGTGGAATTGCTCTTTGTAGAATGAGCAGTCTCCTCTCTCTCTCTCTCTCTCTCTCTCTACATTAATGTGATGTGGGAAGTTTGTAGACAATTTCATTTCAATTTTGTTTTATTTAATTTTAGAAGTCAACCGTATTTTTGCTCAATGAGATTTATTTTAGGTCTTATTAGTTAATTAAATGATTAGTATTTTATTTATTTTCCTAAAGTTGAGGTTATATTTGTAATTCAATAAATGCTTTCCTAAGTCAACTAGAATTAGGGTTTTAGTTTTAGTAGTCTATATAATTGTGTTATTGTTCTCCTATGGAGACAAGCTAAGATAAATAAATTGGAACCTTTTCAAATGGCTTGGTGTTGATTCCAGCCAACCATAGGTGATTTTCTATCCCACTTGGTGTTATTTCCAAGCAACTCTAGTTGCTGATTTCTAGGGTATTTTTATTTTTCTATTCAGTTTTTGTGTTGCATCAACTTTTTGTTCTACCTCAAAATGCTAGACATTCATTTACTTTGCTAATTTTATTTTAGGCAACTATTGCCGCTGAGCTTGTAAGAATTTTAATTGACCTGGTTAATATAGCTGAACAAACTGTATATCAAGCATGCCCTAAACCCTAATGCTATAATCGCAGGCCACGTATCAGCAATTCAGATTGGAGCCATATGCAGTGCATACCACATTTCAGTTTGCAGGTACTGAAGGAAAGCGGCACCGGCTTCGGGAAGCCATGGTTTTCTATGATCCACCAGAATACTATGATTCACCAGGTAATTCTGTGCCACATGTTGCATGTCTCGCCAATTTATCTTAGGTTGCATATGCTTATTCAATATCATAATTCGTTATTCTGTAGACATGAGTCTCTCAAGGTGTTGCAGGGTCTTTGATTCAGTGATCTGCATGGCTTGTTGATTGTCTTTTATCCTTTGTATCTGCATCTCAGACCAGTATAAAAAAAGGACCCTTCACCTTTGCAGATTATCCTTGATGAAGGGGCCTAAAAATCTACAAATATGCCTTCTTTAAACATTAGTTTTTTAGCCTTTGAGGAATGCACTACTGCAAAGTATAATTACTACCATCAGAATGGAATGAGTTATGGTGGTTCAATTAATAATCTTGACAACTTGACCGTTATCAGAATGGAATGAGCTCATGCATAAACTGCCCTTCCCTGCTGGAACAGGTTTGTTAGTACACCCTTAACTTAAGCAGGGAGCAGGGATGGGAATTTCAGGGCTGATCCATGCTGGATTTGGGAGATTGTGGGACTTTTTGTATCACCACTGCCCATGTTTGTCCATCTTAATTCCATCATTGAAGTAGTAGGTTAGAACAATATACTATATATCTTAAGGTGAGGGAGTTACAATGAGATGTAAAATGCCAAAATGAAGAGCATTTTGTATTTGCTCCGTTCTTGATATTTCTCATATGGTAATGCATGATTCCACTCTGCAAGGGGTGGGTAATGTAGAACAGGTTTGCAAGAATAAGAAAGAAATGGAAAAGCAAAGAACCTCAGGCTTCACCACCTAAGGGTGCTTGGAATCACCAGCAAGATGTAGAGAAAACTGTTAACCCAGAATGTTTTTATTCAAATTGTTTTGCAAGAATATGAAAGAAAAGGAAAAACAGAAAACCATAGGCTTCACAAATAGGGTGCTTGGAATCACCACAAAGGTTTAGAGAAAACTGACTCAGAAAGTTTTTAATTCTAATTCCACTTTTCAAACTATTGACATAGCCTCTTTTAAATAGGCTTAAGGATTACATCAATAAGCACCATTACATCACATGAAATCCTTAACGACAAATGAAATCTGTTATCTCAAACCAAATAAAGTCTGCTAACATTAACTCTGGTTGCACTCTTGGCATCACAGAGCATAGTTGGTATATATATATATTTTTGATAGGTAAGAAAGATGTATATTCAAAAAACTGCTAAACGCAAAGTAGCACCAGCATATCAAAAGTATAAAAAAAGATGGAAAAGCAAAACCATAAAAAAGCACTAATTACAAAGAAGAAGAGAGCTAAGGAATAAAGGAAGAGAATCACTAGATGTGTTCCCAAGCCCTAGCAATCAAAAAGGAAACTAGAAAAGAGAGCAAGTAGTTGGTCATTGGATCTAGCGTCCGCTGATTGCGTTCCCTCCAAATACACCACATCAAACACAATGGAACTAAATTTCAAATGTGAGTTGAATGCTTCCCCAACCAATTCCACCAACCAATGAAGTAATGAGAGAGACAGGGGGAGAATGTGACACAATGTATTAACTGTATTCAGTGGAAATGTGGAATGAAATTGAACAAATTTATCTAGTCTGATTTATCATTGTGTTTTGAACATCTATAAATGATTCTTGACTTTTTAGTCCCTTGTGGGTTTTGGGAGGCCATTTTTCTGTTCCAAGGTGAAGTGAGGAATGACATGATAAGATCCTGCTAAATTGATTGAAATTAAGGACACTATGGTAGTTTCTTCGAGGGAAACTAGGCCTCCAAGATGGGAAGAACAGAGTTAAGAGAAAGAAAGAAGAAGAAAGAGAGATGAGACAGTACAAAGGAAAGAAGAACAAGTTTATACATTTTCTATATATCCCTTACAATTCATTTTCTGGTCTCTTTATACCATCCTATCCTCCTCTAACTAACTGTATAACAACTAATCACAGTAACCTCTTAACTAACTCCAACTCAGCTCTACCTCTAACTACCTCCAGCTCATCACAGCACAGGCTTAGCATGTGCACACCATATAACTGTCTTCAACTGCCACCAGCTCATCATAACACAGCCTTAGCACGTGCACTACTTCACACACCATAGAACCTACACTCATACAGCTCCTATCAATACCCCCCTAGTCAAAACACCTTGCCCACAAGGTGGGGAAATTTGGATTGCAACTGATACAAAGACTCCCAAGTAGCTTGCTCCGGCTCTGTCCTTGCCATTGAACCAAAACCTCAGTAATAGCTCTGTTTCTTAGCTGTTTAGACCTCTGCTGCAAGACAGCAACAGGTTCAAGCTGCAATAAACCTTCAGAGTCCACAGGTGGGAGGGTTGGCATAGGAACAATGTGAGAACCAAGCTTGCCCTTAAGACATGAAACATGGAAAACAGGGTGGATAAGGCTGCCCTCAGGTAAAGACAATTTATATGCAACAGAACCCAACTTTTGTTCAATCTGGAAAGGACCAAAATAACGAGGAGACAATTTGTTGAACCCTTTAGACCTCAAGGAATTCTGTCTATAAGGTTGAAGCCTCAAATACACCCAATCACCAACAGAAAAATGCCTATCAGACCTATGCTGATCAGCTTGCAACTTCATTCGAGATTGGGCTGCACACAGGTTCTGTTTGAGCAAAGCCAACATCTGACTCCTAGAATGAAGAAGCTTATCCAAGGCATCCACTTTGGTAGTGCCAGGAATGTAATCAAGGACCTTAGGTGGGGGAAAACCATACAAAGCCTCATAAGGAGTTAGTTTAGTTGAAGTATGATAATTGGTATTAAACCAAAATTCAGCCAAATGCAGCCACTCAAACCAAGTGTGAGGTTTGTCATGAACAAAGGCTCTAAGGTACTGCTCCAGACTTCTATTAACCACCTCACTTTGGCCATCAGTTTGAGGGTGGTAAGCTGAGGACATGGCCAGATCCGTGCCTTGCAATTTGAACAACTCAGCCCAAAATTTGGAAGTGAACACAGTATCCCTATCACATACAATGGATTGAGGCATACCATGGAGCTTGAAAATATCTCTCATGAACACAGCAGCCACTCTAGCAGCAGTATAAGGATGAGAAAGGGCAGCAAAATGCACATACTTGGTAAGTCTATCCACCACCACCAATATAACTTCATACCCATGAGACTTAGGAAGACTATCCACAAAATCCATACTGATGTCAGCCCAAGGTCTGTGAGGAATAGGGAGAGGTTGTAATAATCCACCAGGTTTAGAAGTCTCCACTTTAATTCTTTGACAAATCTCACACTCCTTAATATGATCCTTAACATCTTTCTTCATACCCCACCAAAAGAAATCCTGTTTCACTCTATACAAAGTCTTAAGATAACCTGAGTGACCTCCCAGGGGGCTGTCATGGACATGATGAAGAATCAAGGACTTCAGGGGTGAAGCAACACTCAAAAAAACCTTTTCCTTATACAATAAAATGCCATTGTGCAAGGAAAACCCAGCTGGACCTGAAGTACTAGCAGTCAAGGCAGAAAACAGTTGCTGGTACTCCACATCTGTCTTGTAACTATCCTTTAACATGGCTAGCCAAGTAGGGCAAGGAAAGGAAATAAGAAACAGGTCTCCATGTTCATGTTGAGCATCAACACCTTCTAAGGAATGAGTTACATTACTGACAAGTGGGGCAGAATCATTATCCAGCAACCGAGAAAGAGCATCAGCTACCTTATTTTCCTTACCCTTCTTGTATTCTACCACAAAAGAATAACCAAGCAATTTAGTAAACCACTTCTGCTGGGCAGGAGTAACAATCCGTTGCTCCAAAATGAACTTCAAACTCTGCTGATCTGTCTTGATAATAAAAGGCAGTCCCACTAGGTAAGGTCTCCACTTTTTAACAGCAGTGACAAGAGCTAGTAATTCTCTTTCATAAGTTGACAAAAGCAAACTTCTTCCCTTGAGAGTTTGACTGTGGAAAGCCAAGGGTCTTTGATTTTGCATCAGCACAGCACCCAAGCCCACTCCAGAAGCATCACATTCAATCACAAATGGCTTAGTAAAGTCAGGCAAAGCTAATACAGGCGGCTGAGACATGGCTTGCTTCAAGGATTGGAAAGCTAAGGCAGCTAGTGGTGACCATTGGAAGGAATCCTTTTTAAGTAAGGCTGTCAAAGGAGCAGCTATAGCACCATAATCTTTGATAAACTTCCTGTAGTAACCAGTTAAACCAAGAAAACCCCTCAAGGCCTTCACTGAATTAGGAACTGGCCAATTCACCATTACTTCAATCTTCTTAGGATCAGTTTTGACTCCCTGACCAGATATGAGATGCCCAAGATACTCTACTTCCAAACAACCAAACACACACTTGCTTCTTTTGGCAAACAGTTGGTTATCTAACAGGACAGTAAGGACTTGTCTCAAATGAATAAGATGGGCAGCCAAGTCAGCACTAAAAACCAAAATATCATCAAAAAAAAACAAGCACAAACTTCCTAAGAAAAGGCTTGAAAATATGGTTCATGAGTGACTGAAATGTAGATGGTGCATTAGTAAGCCCAAAGGGCATAACTAGGAACTCATAATGCCCCTCATGAGTCCTAAATGCAGTCTTTTCAATGTCTTTTTCCTTCATTCTTATCTGATGGTATCCTGATCTAAGGTCCAACTTAGAAAAAAAAGATGCACCATGTAATTCATCCAACAATTCATCAACTAAGGGAATTGGGTATTTATCCTTAATAGTTGCCTTATTAAGTGACCTATAATCTATGCACATTCGCCAACTACCATCAGCTTTCCTTACTAACAACACAGGAGAAGAGAAGGGACTTTGGCTTGGTCTAATGGAACCAGCCTTTAACAACTCAGTCACTATTTTCTCAATCTCAGATTTCTGATAGAATGGATACCTGTAAGGTCGTTCACAGATTGCTTGTGTGCCTTCCTTCAAAAGTATTTGATGCTCATGTCCTCGTAATGGTGGCAGACCTATGGGTAACTCAAAAACCTTCCCAAACTCAGTTAGTAGCTCCTCAATGGCTGCTTGGGATTGCCCTGACACTGATGCAGCTGGTGTGGATAGAATCTGCAGACACAAACCTTTCTTCACAGAGGGCTTGAAAAATTTCTTGGGGGCTTGAAGGTCAAGGCCTGAGGGTTGTAATCCTGTGATTAAAACAGGATTACCTTGATGGCTAAATTCCATAGTCAGCTTTTGAAAGTTCCACTGAATAAGACCAAGAGTGAACAACCATTGAGTTCCCAATACCACATCACACCCTCCCAATGACAATACATTCAAATCCATAAAAAATTCTTGGCCTTGAATCCTAACACCAACCTCATGACAAGCTCCTTTGGTCTTTAACATAGCACCACCAGCAATCTTGACATCAAAACTCTCTTTGATGGACAAGGGCAGCTTCAGCAACATCCACATTGAAGTATCTAGGAAGTTATGTGTGCTGCCTGTGTCAATCAAAATGATTAAGTCTTGATGATTAATTCTACCTAACACCCTCATAGTTCCCGGAGAGGGGCTTCCCAAGAGAGCATAGAGTGTAATCTCAGCACTTCTCTCAAAGACCTCTGGTTGTGACTCCAATTGAGCACTAATTCCATCAAACTCCCCTTCAAGGTCTGCATCTAAATCAGTCTCCAACCCTTGTGAGTGCACCCTTTCCATAAGGAAAACCTTTGGTGACTTACACTTGTGTCCATTGTACCATTTCTCCTCACAATGGAAGCACAACCCCTTCTTCCTCCTCTCTTCAATCAAGGCAGTAGGCACCTTCTGGAATGGTGTCTTCATGGATCTTACATCATTCTTGGCAGGGGGTGGGCCAAGAATTGATGGTCTTGTCCCTGGTACCTCCCCCCATGTTTTGGTACCCTTCCTACTTGTATTAAGGTATTCTTCTTGAATCTTGGCTAAGCCAAAGGCTGTACCAAGATTATTAGGATTGAACATCTTAACAGGCAGCCTAATTTCTTCCTTCAACCCACTTAGGAAGCAACTCAGTTTGTGTTTTTCAGATAATTCTTTGACACGATTGGATAAAGACTCAAATTGCCCTTTGTATTGAACCACTGAACCCACCTGTCTCAGCCTTGTCAAGGATTCCATAGGGTCATCATAAGCTGTTGTGCCAAACCTCACATGCAAGGATTTAACAAATGCTTCCCAACTTGTAAACAACCCAGCTTCCTCAGCATCCTGAAACCATATTAGCGCCTCGTCTTCCATATGATATGAAGCTAGTAAAATTTTCTGGTTTGGAGGAGTACCATACAATTGGAAGAATTGGTTAGCCTTGTAAATCCACCCTGAAGGATTTTCACCTCTGAATCTTGGAAATTCCAGTTTGACAGTCTTTGGAATTGTTGCCATCACAGCTTCTTGATGATCTTGTACAAGTGGAGATGTATGCCCCATCGGTGAATTTGGTCGCTGCTGTTGTCTCTGGTGCCAACCACTGCCAGCTTCTGTAATTCCTTGAACAGTCTCAGACAAGGACTGCAACATAATGGTCACAGCATCTAACTTCTGATGTATAGTATTGAATTCAGCTTCATGTTGATCTACGGACTTTGATAGCACGTTGAATTTATCAGTAAGTGCAGCTACGGATCGTGTCTCTGTCATAGTTACAAAGATATAGCTCTGATACCAATGATAAGATCCTGCTAAATTGATTGAAATTAAGGACACTGGTAGTTTCTTCGAGGGAAACTAGGCCTCCAAGATGGGAAGAACAGAGTTAAGAGAAAGAAAGAAGAAGAAAGAGAGATGAGACAGTACAAAGGAAAGAAGAACAAGTTTATACATTTTCTATATATCCCTTACAATTCATTTTCTGGTCTCTTTATACCATCCTATCCTCCTCTAACTAACTGTATAACAACTAATCACAGTAACCTCTTAACTAACTCCAACTCAGCTCTACCTCTAACTACCTCCAGCTCATCACAGCACAGGCTTAGCATGTGCACACCATATAACTGTCTTCAACTGCCACCAGCTCATCATAACACAGCCTTAGCACGTGCACTACTTCACACACCATAGAACCTACACTCATACAGCTCCTATCACATAGGGTTAATGGGATAAAGGATTGTGAATTTGTTTGTTAGAGAAGACTCTCTCTCTCTCTCATGTGTGCACACACACACACGAACAGTTGTAGATGTCATCAATTGCTTTTCCTTTGCTCTTTGCCTGGGGCACAATTGCTAGCCAATGATAATATTCTTCTAAAAATATCATAATATGTTTGATTGCTAAGAATCTTTGGGATGGAATTTAAGGTTCGACAAACACTTTTCTTGCTTTATGATGTTAACCAATGTCTATTTTCAGTGTACTTAAGTTGTTTTAAGACAAAAATAGGCAAAAATTCCACCTCCCACTGGGTTCTAATCTTCCTGAACTTTGAAAACTCAAATTGTGCCCCTAGAGTCATTAACTTTAACCCCAAGTTTCTAGAAAATCCTGTTTTGTATTGTATTTTTTATGCAGTCATGGAAGATTAATTTGCCATTACTTTACAGATTCGCCTATTCAAAAATTATTTTATGGAGTCCACTTGTGAAGTCTAATTGAAGTGAAAGTCATGTAGTTTTAATGGTCTAAGCATGAGTCTTTTTGGGTTAAGACAATTTTTATTTGGATGTTTATTTTATTAGTTATGGTCAATTTTATTTGCAGGGGAAAATCTGTAATTTTTTAAGCAATTTATGCAAATTAAGGTATTTGGTACTTTAATTGAGTCTAGAATCTTCTAGGATATCCTATATATCTTAGGTTTTATTTTCCTTGTGTCCAAGTTAGTCTTTTGTTAGGTTTTTAGTTTACTATTCATTAAAAGTCCTAACACTACTAGGACAAGGAAGAGTCTTTATCTATCATTGTGCCCAATGGATTCGAAGGAGAGAGTTGACTAATAAAGTTATTGAGTGTTTTAAGCCTTTGTGGGTTCTTTTCTTCCTCCTTTCCTCTTCTTTCTTTCTTCTCTTCTTCTTCTTCTTCTTCTTCTTCTTCTTCTCTCTCCCTCACAGTTGTTGTTCAGAGGTACTGTTCATACAACCCCTAAACATCATAAAACATGTCATTTTCTTCTTCCTTACAACCACAAATCAACCCCCTTTCCTTTACCTATTGAAACCCGATATCCCCACATACTTGCTTCTACCAAATAACTCATTAAACCAGCTTTTAATTCCCTTCAAAACCTCATAACACTTACTTCAATAATTTTAAACCTAGATCTATGAGTTCTCCTAACCTTAACCAACCACAACCACATTTAGAAAAATTCCCCCAATTTTTCCTTTGTCTATTTTAGATATGAACTTTGATAACCTTGTGTCCCTATGTGTGGCCATACTCTATGTTTTGGTTTTAACAATCTGCAACTTACCCTTTTGGACAGTCAAAACCTTAAAAACCTTAACTGGAAAGTGGGATCTGCAAATGTTAAGCCGTTTCTCTTGCTTACCTATCAGCTGGGAGTCTATTGTCAAAATATCCATGCAAGAATTCTCCAAATGGTTCTATTATATTCAAATTTCTGTTTTTATAATTATGAAGTTAATTGCTTAAGTTGTTGTAATTGGGCTGATATATTTTATGGGTCAAAATAGCTTTCTTCAACATTTAATCGTTAATATTTTGGGAATTTTAGACTTAGAAGTCAAATTGTCAAAGTTTACTCTACTTTTTTACTTATATTGAGAGGCTGTAAATCTGTAATATCATAACTTAGTTAATGGAAGTATGTGTTATTTATATTTTTCCTGGCCTGACTCTTTGAGTGTTTGAGAATAGTTTCAAGAACTTTTTTCTCCCTTATTTTCTGTATGTAGGTAAATTTTTGGAGCTGTAAACATGCATTTGAACGTATTTTCATTCATTTCTAATCTATCTTCATTATTTTTAATTTCAAAATTTTATTGCTTTCTTTGCTACAGGCTTGTTTTGAACTTAAAAAGTATAATTAGTTAGACTACATGGTTACATGTTTTTCAACTTTTAATTAGTCCCCATGATTATGTGATCCCTTGCTTCTTATGTACTTTTGGCTTGAATTGGTTTGGATGAGACTGCTAGAGAGTTTAAAAAGTGCAAGTTTGTTTTATGATCTGTCCCTTTTCTTGTGATCCAATATCATGAGAGTTGAAAGTTACTCATGGGATGCAAGATTGGGCAATTTTATTGTCTTTTCCTTAGAACCACATTTTTCAATTTTTATTATATCCCCCATTCTAACCAAATGGAGCTCATTTCCCTTAGATATATCTGCCTCATCAGGAACCTAAATTGCACCAAACTGAAGACAGGAAAAGCACACTTTGAATATATGGGCGCATGCTCTATGGTGTCTACTTATAGTTAATGAAGTGCTGCATGGGTCCTTTATCTTTGGTGAATATGACATTATCACTAATTCACTGTAGCATAACTTCTTTGTGGTTATGCAGGAGGATTCTTATCATTTAAGCCATCTATTCCCAAGAGCTTGTTACTAGATGGGCAACATACTATTGAATCACACTTTTCTCTAGTTAATTACCAAGTATGTATGTATGTACTAACCTAATCAAGCTAACACCTTCGATTTTTGGATATTGCAATATTGCATCTCATGAATTATTTATTTATTTATTTTATTCATCGAAAATAGAATTGTATTCTTTTGATTTCATCTCATGGAATATTTTGTGAATAATTCTTTCAGATGAAACAAATAAGGACAGCACTTGCGATAGCTTCATTGTTGGATCGTACACTGGTGAGGATAGCTAAATTTCTACGTTTTGTGGCAGTCTATAGTAATATATATTCCTACATTAGTGCATTTGGAAGTATTTGTCCCTCATAACCACTACCATAGTATATCTTCTTCTTCTTTATTTGGCATAAATGTGCTATCACATATCAAATCTGCAATAATAATATATTAGAGAGGAAGGCATACTGAATGTCACAATGTTAAATTTGCTGATATGTATTTTTGAACTTGGATGAAGTGAGTATCAAAATTAGGTGCGGTGTGCAGAATATACTTATCTTGTTTTATCAACGAAATGTTATTTACTACTGTCACATCATTGTTGCTATTATTATTAATTACAACTTTGTTAAGCAGGCAACAAGCCAGATTTCTGTAACTTTTGTAATTGATTGTTTGTCCCCATATACTTCCTGTATACTTGGGTGACTCTTTTTGATACCCAAATTTATTACTTATCCAAAAAAAAAAAAAAAAAGCATGCAGCAAGAAGCCCTTTTTTTTTTCTTTTTTTTTTTTTAATTTTTATTTTTATATAATTTTGTTTTAATTGTAAGGGGATATTCTGTAATTGTCTAGGTTTTTTTATTTTTTTATTTTATTTTATTTTATTTTATTTATTTATCATGGGCTGTGCTATTGGACTATTGGGTTTTATTTGAGTTTAGTTATTTAGCTTGGGTTTAACAGTGAAAGCCCGAGTCCAACTCTTATTATTATTAGGTTTTTGATAATGAGATTTTATTGAAAAAAGACTAAAGATTTACAAAAAATAAGTTGTCATGTACAAAATTAGAAATGCTAGTGATAAAACCTCACACGTGGGACCAGTCAAACAAAACTCTAAGCAACAATGTTTGCAATTGAGTCACCGAACTTTCTGTATCTTCATAAGTACGGCAATTTTGTTCTCTCCCCAAAGTGTACATCAAGTATAAAGGGACAAGATTTCTAATATCCAAAGAGTGTTTTCTAAACCAATTCCTCCTACCAAACAAAAGATCCATGATCGTCTTTGGTAACACCCATTGAATCCCAAAGGAATTAAAAACATAACTCCACAAAGCATGAGCTATAGAGTAATTTACCAATAGTCCAATAGATGATCCACTGTTTTCCTGCTGCGTTGGCACATACAAGAGTCCAACTTTTATTATTTATTATGGTATCAAAGTAGGTGGTCCTAAGTTTGAACCCTATCTCTAGTCTACCTCCTATGCAGACATTTAAAAGTTCCATGTGATGGATCCTGTTCTTGGTTTTTTTTTTTTTTTTTTTTAATAGGTCTTTTAAAACCCTTATCTCTACTCTAGCTCTTATATATTGAGGGGATATCTAGGTCCACATATGAGGGAAGTGTTAATGGTCAAGATGATTAAATTCAACATTTTATTGCAATTTAAACTTTTGAGATTAGTGTTAATTTATCAGTTATGCCTGTCTAGTGTATTTGCATACATGTCTACACACACACACCACATGTCCAACACGCATATAAGATATTAGATAGTGTCTTTACTACACATAATTATGCGGCTGGCTGAGTTTAAAATTTTGTTGAGCTGGAGTTTACAAGCTTCAATTTATATGTTAGGGTCACCAATACTGAATTTCTTTTACTTTGTTTTTATTAGTAACACATGCAACTGATGGGTCTTGAACCTACGACCTTGCCCTCCGCTATGGACTTATAAGGGGAGGAGGTGCCAATTGAGTTAGAGCTAATTCGTAAATTTCATTTACTTTTTAACTGTGGTACTGAAACCCAAAAAAAATAAAGTCAAAAGGAATCTTAAATGTGGTGGTCAGCGAGCTCATTCTGTTGAGAAGTGTTAACATGAATTATGAAGCTGATTGCTCTTTAAATTGTAACTGTAATGGCTGACAATTCAAAAATCCTTGATCTAGAAATCTTTTTCAGAGTGAGCCACTGAAAAAATCTTTCCTTTTAAATTGACCTACCAACATTGCGCCAAATGATTTGGTCTGTTTAAATATCTACTTACGTTGAAAATATCGTGAAACTAAGGAGAGAAGTTTGTTTGGTTGAGTTTTTAGAACATAAATATCAAATTGCTAAAATTAGAAATTGCATTTGCTGGTAATATTAAAGTGTATATTTTGACCTCTTTTGTGTTTTTATTGTGTGATTTTAGGTCATGCCTCCACTATGGTGCAGGTTGGATAGGCTGTGGTTTGCGCACCCGGGAGTTTTGGAAGGCTCTGTGACTAGACAACCTTTTATTTGTCCTTTGGACCATGTATTTGAGGTATTTCCTTTTTGTTGCAGCTTAAGGTTTTTGTTGTGATCTATTGGAAGATTCTATTGGCATTCTTTGATATTGATTATTAAAGCAGCTCATGGTGGTAAAATAAAATAGATTTTACATGACCTTTCTGACTAGAGTTTCTCTTTAGAAGTAATCATCTAATAGTATTTTGTTAGACACACTTAGTCATTACATTATCGAGTTACCCTTGATAATACTATTTTATCAGACACAAGTAGTGACCAGATTTTTAAGTTTTGCATTCTTGCAATGGTTATATCAATTCTCACCTTCTAAGTGGGCCTTTATATTCTCTTTAATTTTCAATTTGTGAATGTAAACCTATATGTACAAATAAATTTTTTATACTCAGCCCCAAGCCTGCCCAAAACCCATCAAGACCCACCAAGACCAGCCCAGCAGTGTACAACATGTGTAGGGAACCAGGGATAAGACTAGGCAAGAACCCTGTGAAGTCTAACCAAGAATAGTTACTAGTTTGTTAAAAGGAGTTGTTCAAGTTGTTAGCTGGTTAAAGAACCAATCTTGAACTTTTCTTGATGCTAGCTTTGTAAAAGTCCTAATATAAATACTAGGCTACCATGTACTCATCCTCATTATGAAAGTTTATGCAAATTTTTTACTTCTCTTTCTAAGGTCTCTTCTTAATCCTCATTCTTCTCTTAGAGTATGTCTACCTCAAACCAAGTCAATTCACTTACATTCCCTATTGCACTCAACCATCTCATTTCCCCAAAACCTTTAGACCATGATTTTTTTTTTTTTTTTTTTTGACCTTCAGACCACAACGAGGTTCATTACAATTGGTATCAAAGCCTTGATCCAGAATGGCTGAAGGAACAAGATTCTCTTGATTGGCCGTCTTTTGCTGGCATGAAACAGTAGCAAGAGCACCATCAAAGGTCCATGGAGGTTTTGGCTCAGCAGATTGATAAGTTTGGAGGTTTCCTAGTTGGTTTTAGAATCCCATATTGATTAGAAGAGTACTAAGGAGGTGAATTAATTCCTATTAAAAGTGTTAGTCTCACATTGATAAGAAAAGAAAAAGGGGTTTAATAGTCCCTAATAAGTAGAGTGGTGGTGTAGCCTTTGTGTGAGAGAGTGCTAAGAAAAAGTTGTCTAGTTTGTCTTTTGTAGTTGTGTAAGTGTTAGAGCAGCTTCAGTTGTATTGGAGATTTGGGTTAGTTTATGTTTATGAGTATTGTTATTGTTAACATTGATGGTGGATTTTATGGTAGGCATTGCCCGTGGATGTAGGTTTAGATTTTATTAAACTACATCAAATTTTGTGTCTCATGTTGCTTGCCATTATTATTTTGGGTGTTTTTCACAGCACTTAGTGTGAACTGTCACAAACCAGCAGTCTCAATGAGTAAGTAATGTCTGGAATTGTCCACTCTTTGTCGTGGTAAATTAGAGGATTGTGTTTTTCACAATGCATAATGTGAAGTGTCACAAACTAGGTGTCCAGATGAGTAAATAATGTCCAGAATCTCTTTGTTTTGGTAAAGAATTAGAGGATTTTCAGGGAATTCACATTTACATTGGGCAGCATAGGAAATTCTGCCTGTGTTTTATGGTCATTACATACATAACAAGTGTACTTCTAATGTTGCCTTTAATTTTAATGTCATTTATCGTAGTCTTATTGTAGTCAGGAATTTGGAGTTGGTACGTTTAATAACATTTTATAAGTCTTATGTCATTTTTTTGAATGTAACATTAGAAGTACAATCTTGTGTGACTTGGAGTTGGTTTGAATTTTTAATCCTTTTGTTAAACTTGATTACTTTTGAGTGTCTTTGGATTGAGAGATTGCATTAAAAAGTTCTATGGGAATGAGATGATCCAAACATTTTTATTTTACTGAGTATATTGGATTTGCATAGAAAATCGGCCTGCAATTTACCTTGAATAATTTTTTTTATGGCCTCTTTTTCATCCATCTGTGTATAAGTGGTGGAAGAGGAGAATAATCACTTGGAAACAAGGATAAATCTTAAATTTGGTTAAACTTAAAGTTTCTTTGGGTTCACCTTAGGTGACCTTATCAGTACTTTTTGGCTTTATCTTCTTTATAATTATTGATTGATAACAAAGACAGCCAAGTCCTAATCCCAACATTTTGGGTCAGCTATGGATCTTCAACAAATTGATTAGGGTCACATGCATGTATTCTTTTTTGCCTATAATTATCGAGTGATAGAAAGTGAAAAGTTTCAAAGAAACTTCCTTTGTGTTGGGAAATGTGAGAAGTTGGAATACATTATAGTTGAAGTGAATAAAGGGTTTTGGATGGTTCAGAAATCTATTCTGATCCATAGTCTATTACAAAATGTGTTTGCTTAGTTGCAAGTTTTCAACATATTATTTAAATTGAAGATAGGGTTGTTAAATGATCTCATTGTTCATGTCAACTTTGTTGTATTTCCTGTCAGCTTTATCATTTATGGTACTAAGGAATATGCACTGCCTGCAGGTAAATGTAATGTTGAAAGAACTGCCAGAGGAGGAGTTTGGCCCCCAGATTGATATTAAGGAGTACTCTTTCTTTGACAATCCATCTGTACCAAGACAGGTAAATGAGTATGAGTTGCATTAGATCACAGAGTCACTTTTCTTGATCTGTAACTTACTAGAAACATATTCTCTTTTGCTGCTTGTGACAGGTGAAAGATTCATGGCTCGATGTTAAGCTTTGTCAAGAAGGAAGTAAAGATTGTCATGCATCTAATGGTACCAGTCCACAAGGCGTACTTAGATTTCCAAAGCGCAGCAATGAAGAAACGGTATCTAGATTTTTATTTTTTAATCAGTAAATAATTTTTTATTTTTTATTGAAAACAGGAAGAAAAGTACCCAAAAAAAAAAAAAAAAAATCCTTGATAGACAGGGAGTGTACAAGGAAGCAAAAGTCTACCCAAAGTTACATAAATCTAAGAAATCTAAAACAGAGGGTATGACAAGACCACTCAATGCAGTCTTCCATTCAAATAAAGACAGAAGGAAATGGCTCTTCAACTTGATGATAGAACACTCCTTCCCTTCAAAGATTCTATTGTTCCACTCTCTCCATATGTACCACATAATATACCGTGGAATAACACCCCAAATAGAGGCTGTCCTATGTCACCCAAGACATCCAAACCAACAAGCAAGCAACTCAACCACTTGTTTAGGGATTTAAATCCTTTAGATTTCTTAGGGTACTCTACTAATAGATTTCTTTAAATCCGAACCACTCTTTTATTATTTAAAGGTCTAGATTATGCCATGTCAACATTCCACTAACAATACTGTTAAAATAATAAAATAATTTTGCAAACAAAACATAGGATTATTGTTAGTGGAATGCTGACACAACAAAATCTAGACCATTAAATTATTAAAGAATTGTTAAGATTTAAGGAAATCTATTTCCTAGAGTACCATAGGAAATGTAGAGGATCTAAATCCTTTGTTTAGGCATACCCAGGAGATACCAAACAAGATAAACACAAAGGACCATAAATTAGAGGCATAAGGACAATGAATGAGCAGGTGTTCCACCGATTCCCAATCATTTTTGTCCGATAGCCCATTCTTTGTGGATGCATATGCCTCAATTGTTTGGGATGGAATGGGTCATGCCAGGCTCAGTTATGGACTCATTATTTTGCTGGTATCATTGGCTTGGGAAGCATAGCTCAAATATTTGGGATTTGGTTCCAAGATGTTTAATGTGGACTATTTGGACTGAACGGAATCGACGGTCTTTTGAGGATGAGGAGAAAACTGTGGTTCAGTTATTAGAGTATTGCCAACGGACCCTCTTCGATTGGTCTCGTTGTTGGGACTATTCGGATTGTTCTACCCTATTGGATTTTCTTTCTTCTATTAGTATAGATTAGGGGCTGCTTATGTTTTTTTGTTTCTTTTTTATTTTGTTCACTACCATGAACTTTCTGTGCTTTTCTTGCTATTCTTTTATTAATAATATTCTCTTCTTACTTATCAAAAAAAAAAAATTTACACGTACAACACCCGTTAGCAACACAAATATTTTTCTATTCCTCAAATTATCCAAATGTTAAAATCCTCCCCTTCATCACTGTCCAAGTGAAAAAAGCTACTTTAGGAGCTTTCACTTAAGAACCACTCCAGAAAGGCCTCCAGGTTGCAAAGGTTATCCAGGGTCGCTAACCACAAAACTCCATCTTCCTCATTCTGACCCACCTTGTTAGATTAGAGAAGAGCAAAGAAAGAAACCACAAAACTTCATCTTCCTCATTCTGGCCCACCTTATTAGATTAGAGAAGAGCAAAGAAAGATTCCAAGCTCTCCAATTCCCAATCTTGTATCAGTCTAACAAAAAGCACATCCTAGTGCACAATCCCATTTTGCCAACACAAATGCTATGCCACAAACACATCCTTATTCCTTGATATGTGATACAATATTGGAAACGCTTCCTTGAGAGGTAACTCCGCACACCACAAATCGTCCCAAAAACAGATTCGAAAACTTGTTCCCACCTCGAATATGATATTTTGAGAAAACCTTCCCCAACCACCTCTAATGTAGTTCCACAAGAAAACCCCATGAGGTTTATTTGAAACTCTAGAGCACCAACCACCCCATCATTGCCATATTTGCTAGCTATTACAATTCTCCACAGCAAATTTTGAATACCCAAATCACTTGATTGTCATGGCAGACATACAGACTTCCAATTAACCAAATGCATTTGAACTTCATCACCATAACCACCCCACAAAAAGTCACGCTGTAATTTTTCCAAATGGTGAGCCAAAGTAGTTTATTAAATAAATTCAAACTAACTCGAAATTCTTAAATGATAAACAGACGTAGCTTCTATGCTGGCTTTACATCATAATGTTGCCAATTTGCTATTTCTCTCTTCTTTTTAGTAAGGGTTTAGTTTCTAGTGACATTGTCATGGCTAAATTGAGAAAAGGATTTTAAATGGAATTTCTAGGTAAATTCAATAACACTTTCAAAAAAAACGTTTCTCGTGTTTGAGTACTTTTTATCATTTAGAAGTGAAATCTTGGGTGTGATAATGTATGAGCAGTGCACATTTCATGTGTATTTGTTTGAAAGTCATTGAACACTAAATGGCATTTCTCACTTTAAGGACTGGAAGGTAAGGTCCCTTTCAGGATCCATTTGGTTTGTGTAACTTAAAAACTAAAATAAATATATAGTTATTTGAAAAACCTTTGTTAAATAAATTGTAGATTCTTACAGTAACTTCTATTGGACTGGTGTGTGCCCATCAGCTGAATATTTTGAGATGCTCATTTACCCATAAAATTCACTGAACATGTTGGATATTTACTTGTACAGTTCAAGGCGGTATTCTCTTCATTCAAGGACGTTAAGGTCATTCAATTCTCTTCAATGCAAGATGCTTTCCTAGGTTTTAGTGATAAGGCAAGTATTTTTCAAATATTTTTCCTCATGTAATATTTTTAATGTCCAAGGTTGCATTAGAAAAGAAAACTTTTACTTGATTATGTTTCGCTGAGAGAATGTTAATTTTTATGTTTAGACAAGGGAACAGAAATTCAGGAACCGTGTGAAGCGGTATGTTGGTATATGGTGTTGTGTGACTGATCACACTCCTGGACACATATATTATGATATGTATTGGGATGAGAAACCTGGTTGGAAACCGAAAGCACCTCAAACTGCAGCAGATGATCACCCACCTTTGTGAGGCACAACCTTAGGCTTGTGTTGGTCACAATACTACAAGAGCAAGGGAGAAAGGCATAAGAAGAAAAGAAAAATTCCAGAGCTGGATTACTTCCTGACTCATTGTTGAAACTAAGCTGGCCCATATGCACATTTTTAGAAGAAGAGATGTTGTATCCAAATAGAAAAACTAATTAAACATAGAAATGAGATGAGCTGTATCTTATGTAACAATAGATGATTTATATTCACTTTTTCACAGTGCAAATAAAAGAAACAGGAGCAAATGATTCGAAGGAGGGGAGAGCGATAATTTGTTTGCTTCTTCACAACATTATGATAATTCATTTGCTTTTGATTAATTTCTATTACAATGGAGAACTCCCGCCTCCCCCCCTCTTTAAATCTATTATTTGATAGTTTCTCTCTTGAACCTAGGTTGTGTCCGCCAACTTTCTGGTTTTGTTCCAGATTGGTAAGAGTAAAATGAGTGAGTTTATAAATGCCTATTGCCACCTTCGAGGTAAGAGTACTCTTTTCTTATGTAGGTGTGGGATTGATTATGTCAATAAACACAATCCTTGTTTTACCAAAAAAAGGAAAGTTTTGTCTCTTTCTTTTGTCTGAAAAAGTAAACCCGATGCAAATATGTCAAATACAGAGATAGGTGAAGTAGTGCAAATTGCAAATTCTAAGTGTAGGAATGCACACAACAATGGAATAAGGTACAAGTCTACAAGATGGAGTTAACCTTGGTAAAAGCGTGAAAAATCTACTATTTATCTGGTGCACTCGAACGTTTGTAAGCTTATTGAGCTTGGATTTCGACGTTTCATTTCCACGTTTCGGCCTAAATAAAAAAGATATTGGGTGGAAGTCTACCAACTTAAAATAGAAGTGAGCTAATCCTAAAGTGTTGGTCTAGTGGTTGCTTGATGAGATCTTTGGGTATTCCTAGATAGCATTTCACTGCCACTTCAAAGAAATTCTTCCTTGTAAATTGCAATTATTTGGCATGTGTAAGATAAATTTATGAGAAATGCTAACAAATGTCCTTAGGGTATTGATTAATAATCTATTTAAAGAAAATTTTTATGGAAAAAGAAAAAAAAAAAAAGCAATTAATGTTTTGATAGTTTTTTTCATTTCCTATAAAAGTGGTGTCAAAATTTTCTTAAAATAAATTATTAACCAATGTCCTAAAAGCACTCATTAGCATGATTCTAAATTTATTTACTAGTAATTAGTTATATATTTATTTAATTTGTTTTTTCAATTTTTTTATTAAATAGAAGTGTTGAAATGGGAAAAAATGAAAAGAAAGTGAAGGTGATTTTTTTAAAAAATAAATAAATTTAAAAACTAAGAGCTAAGTTTCAAGAATAAAACAAATGGAAAGTAAAGCAAGAACTAGAGTTTTTACAGAATTGTCAAAACTAAATTGAAGGAGTAGACTCATCGCAAAGCTCAATGGAGAAGATGGTTTGAAGCACAACTAAGTGTGCATTTGCGTAGAGATGTTTCTGTGTTTGCATTTTTTTGGCTGGTCCCATGGCACTGTTCATGGATCAGCCAACACCTAAAAAATGAGTGAACAATGTTTTTGCTACATTATTTTTAGTAATAAGTTTTTAACAAAATAAGCAGTTTCCAAACAAACTCTAAGTAGTTTAAAAAAAATCATTTTTCAGCCTTTTTTTTTAGAGAGTCAAAGAGAGTGATACTTTCAACATTTTTGGTGGGAGATTAATGAGTTCTAGAGAAAAACAAATAGCTATTACTCATCCAATTAAAAGATTATTTTTTTTTTCTAGTTTTCCTTTGATAAAAAATTTAATTTTTATTTATTGGCTAAGATCTGAGGCTTAATTAATACTCCCATTAATGCATAAATATCTCTATTAATACTCCCATTAGACGGTTGCCCATTTGCCTCATACCTTAGCCCTACTCCCAAAAAAGTAAGTTTTTGTAACTCTTCTTAAACAACCATTTCAAGACCCATTTATTTGACAAATATCAATTTTAGTAAAAATCGAATTCCAATAAGTTCAACTAATAAGTTTTTTTGTGCTTAAATAAGAAATTTGAGTTTGAATTCTACCTAAAAAGTAATTAATTTTCATAAAAGGACACCATAAATTCAAAGCGTATGATCCTATGTATTTGTCAATTGATTAAAAAAAAAATATTTTAAGTAAAATGTCCATTTGATGCTTCCAAAGAAAAATTGTATTTTAGGACTTCCAAAAGTGAGAGATCACATTGCACATGATATACTTTCTAACTAATCAACAAATCTATAGTCCCAAAAGGTGTAGCTCAACTATCACCTCATATTTTCAACGGGACATCTTGATTCATATCTCTCTATCCCCCTTGTAAATCTCAAATTATGGAAAAAAAAATCCATAAAGTAGTATTTTTTTCAAAAAAGTAAATTTATTTATCTTAGTTTTATTCCACTCCACTAGTCCACTGTAATAACAACGGTAAGCTAAACAAAGGGCATGCGCGCGGGGTGGGCAGTGACGGCCAAAATAAGAGGAACAGTTGAACAAATATCAAACACCTCCTTGGCCTTGCTTCTTAGACTTTCATCATCAGCTTCCTTTGCTTTGTTTCATCACTTCCATTTCCATAGTTACAATGTTCTTATCCCAAAAACTAGCCCCCTATTTCATTCTTCTTATTTTTCCACTGCTTTGCAACTGTTCGATGAAATGTCACAAAGAGATCGCCATGCACATGATAACCGATTTTACCATGCTCTTCATCTCGTCAAATCCTGCACCGTAAGACCCAACATTGTAAATGCCCGTATTGGCCACTGCATTGCTCTCAAGATAGGTGGTCTAGCTCACTTGCCCACTTCCACATCTCTTCTCACTGTGTACTCTAGAGCTAGACATTTTGGTTCTTCATTCGCCTTGTTTGATGAAATTCATAATAGAGATGTGATCATTTGGAATGCTATGATTACTGCATCTGTTGAAAATGGATACTTTAGTGCAGCGATGAAACTTTTTGTGGCGATGACTGAAGAAGGAACTGGGTTTGATTCAACGACTCTTTTGGTGGTCGTGTCGGCTTCATCTCATGCAAATCACTTGAAACAAGGAAAAGTAATACATGGGTTGAGTTTGAAATCTGGGTTGCTTTTTGATTCTATTCTATGCAATGCTCTCTTGGACATGTACTCAAAATGCGGTGATTTGAGCTCTTCGGAGCTTATGTTTGCAGGGATGGAATGGAGAGACATTGTTTCGTGGAATTCAATGATCAATGGATGTGTCTATAACAGTCACCCCGAGAAGTCCTTATGGTACTTCAAAGAGATGGCTTTATTTGGAGAACGAGCGGATAATGTAACTCTGTCTAGTGCTATTTCAGCATCTACTAGTCTAGGAGAGCTGATTTTTGGTGAAGTCATTCATGGCTGCGGTATTAAACTGGGTTATGAGGACAGCTCTCACATTTCGGTTTTCAACTCTCTCATTTCTTTGTATTCACAATGCGGAGACACTAAGGCTGCAGAAACTATATTCAAAGAAATGAAACACAAGGATGCTGTTTCATGGAATGCAATGATTGAAGGATTTTCCTCAAGTGGAAAGATTTCTGAAGCATTTGATCTACTGCATGAAATGCAAATAACATGGTCTGTTCAACCTGATAAAGTGACCATAGTTACTATAATTCCATTATGTGCAGAGAAAATGTTGTTGAGAGAAGGAAGAGCCATTCATGGGTTCACCATTCGTAGGCAAATGGAATCAGATTTATCAGTAAAAAACTGCCTCATGGACATGTATTCAAAATGCTATAGACTAACAAAGGCTGAACTCTTGTTCAATAGTATGCTAGATAGAGACCTGGTGTCATGGAATATAATGATATCTGGATATTCTCAGAATGGGCATTCTGAAGAAGCTCAAAATTTATTTAGGGAACTACTCCATTTATACTCAAAATGCAGCTTGTCAACGCTTTTAGCTATACTTCCTTCCTGTGATTCCCATGAATCTCTCCAGTTTGGTAAATCTATTCACTCTTGGCAGTTGAAATTGGGATTTTCAAATGATATTCTTGCAGTTAATTCCCTCATGTACATGTATATTAATTGTGGAGACTTGAAAGCCGCTTTCTCATTGCTGCAGAGAATTAATGTTGTGGTGGATATTACTAGTTGGAACACAGTAATTGCAGGCTGCTCACAGAGAGGCCATTTCCATGAGGCTATAAACACTTTCATTTTAATGAGACAGGAACCCAATATCAGCCATGATTCTGTTACTCTAGTTAATGTCATATCAGCTTGTGGGAATCTAGAGTTAGTTTCCGAAGGAAAATCTCTTCATGGGCTTGCTTTTAAAACTTTAATGGGATCAGATACCCGTGTGCAGAATGCATTAATTAGTATGTATGGCAGATGTGGGGATGCTGAGAGTGCAAGATCAGTATTTGATTCCTGTTCAAATCGCAATTTATGTTCATGGAATTGCATGATCTCTGTTTTTTCTCAGAATAAGGATGCTAGAAAAGCACTAGAACTATTTCGTCGTCTTCAATATGGACCTAACGAGATCACCTTTAATGGCATCCTCTCGGCTTGTACTCAACTTGGACTTCTAAGATATGGAAGGGAGATTCATGGTCATGTATTTCGGCTTGGATTTCAGGAAAATCCTTTTATATCTGCGGCTCTTCTGGATATGTATAGCAATTGTGGAAGATTGGACATTGCTATCCAAATATTTAGAAATACACAGGAAAAGTCTGTAGCAGCTTGGAATTCTATGATTTCTGCATATGGGTATCATGGCAATGGTAAGAAAGCAATTGAACTATTCCATGAAATGTACAAGGCTGGAACTATGGCAACTAAAAGTACATTTATAAGCCTTTTATCGGCTTGCAGTCACTCTGGGCTTGTCAATGAAGGTATCTGGTATTATGATCATATGTTGAAGGAATATGGAGTGGAGCCTGTTACTGAGCATCATGTCTGCATGGTTGATATGCTGGGTCGATGTGGTAAGCTCAATGAGGCTTATGAATTTATCAAGCAAATGCAGAGCCAACCTGAACCAGGTGTTTGGGGGGCACTGCTTAGTGCTTGCAACTATCATGGAGACCTTGAGATGGGAAGAAAAGTGGCAAAACTTCTTTTCCAGTTGGAACCTGACAATGTTGCATATTACATTTCACTGTCCAATATGTATGTTTTTTCTGGAAGATGGAAAGAAGCTGTGGAGTTACGAAAAACAATTCAGGATCAAAGGTTGACAAAGCCAGCAGGTTACAGCCTAATTGATGTTGGTTTCGGGTGAGTGAGAGTTCATCAGTGTGTTGAGTTTGGCAACGTAGTGTCTTTTCTTTTTTCTTTTTTTTGTAAATGAAGAAAATATCATAGATGAATTATCTAATGTAATTATATTCTTTGATTATTTCTATCCACCAATCTCACTGCTTCAAATTCAATAAGAAGAAGCTATGTAAAATAACTTAGAAAATGATATCAATGAGAGCACAGTTTTTTGGGACTAAGGATTTGTTATTGTTGTTTAAATATGAAATATTTGGCATGATATTATTTTGGAAAATGACATGAAATATTGAAAGCTCTGAAACTTACACTTTTTCACTTTTGGTAAACCCTGTAGTCTTTGAAAAATTATGGGAGACTAGTTAATAAGATGATCTTCATGAATTTGTGAATTCTCAAATAACATATTAAGTACATTGCTAAAGAAATTAATGCTCAGTTTGAACATTGAAAGGAAAAAGTGGAAGACATGCTCTGTTTGCTTGGAGATACATTTGTTATTTTGGGAAGTGCTTGCTTGGAGAGACAGGAGAAGAAAGAAAAGTTGAAAGGTGAAATAAAATTTTCTTCACATTGACGATTTTGTTGGTACTTTTTGCTTAAGGAAAATTTTTATTGAACAACAAGAGGAGATTAAACAGAAATATAAGAGCTTTCAGCGCCCCCTAACCTATTGATCACCCCATTCCTCTTTGATAAGGCCTTATTGCTATTCTCCATAGAAATACCTTCATTCTCTTTATGAATTTTACTGCCCCAAAGAAGCTTCCGTAAAAACTTTCCCATTGTTCCACCCAAAACCTTGATTTGGTAATAAACTTCGTAGACTTTTCGTACATCCTTAGAATCTTCTATGTAGTTCGTCTATTTGGAATATGAATTTTTAAATAGCTGAAACAATTTTTTAATCAAAAGAACATATGTAGCTTTGGATGGGAAAAATGGACATTTGCCCATAATTTATAAACTATGCAGCAAAATGCCTCTGTTTTTAAAGTATTTAGCAAAAGAGCAAAACTTAAGTACAGTACTTAGGTGCTGTTCTTTAGGTTCATTTCTTAAGATTTTGTCATGTGGCTTTTTTCTCATGGATGGAAGTGCATCTTTTAAGTTAAGTAGCCACATGACAAAATCTTAAGAGGAGAACCTAAAGAACAGCACTTAAGGTATTGTATATAAGTTTTGTCCTTAGCAAAATGCCCCTGTTTTTGAAACTCTATTTTATCAAAATTGAGTTACAGATGAAACTCAACATTTATGCATATTTTAACAAAATCGAGTTTTAGGCATATTTTGCCACTTAAATTTTCACTTTTTTTTTGAAAATTTAAGTGAAACTCGACATTAGCAATGTCGAGTTTCACTTAAAAATATACATATAGCTTGATTTTGAGGATATCGAGTTTTACATAGAACTCAATTTTGTCAAAATTGAGTTTAAAAAACAAGGACATTATGCTAAATAGTTTCAAAATAAGGGCATTTTGCTGCATAGTTTACAAATTAAGGGCAAATGCCCAGTATCCCCGCATCTAGATATCCAATTTGCTTGTTTCCTGGCTTTTTAAATTTACCATTACAAAGAGCATATTGCCTTATTTTCCTTGATTCTTTGTCTACATCAGGTATGCACGTGTGAATGAAGTTATGCATTGAGTAATAATAATTATAGTGAGTGGTAAATATAAAATAGGTTGGCTTAAATTCAAAGGTCTTAGAATTTGGATTTAAGTGGTGTCCCTGTATGGTGGAGTGCGGCAAATTGGTAAAGATTTTTAGGGTCCCTTTTGTAGTTACCAATTGTGCCGGATCAAGAAAATCTGATTTTTAGGGAGAGTTCATTCACAGTTTTTTCTCTTGTAATACCTCAACGTGACATGAGCATGAAAGGGGTTTAAGAATTAATTTTCCTTTTATAAAGGCTAAAATATTTTTACTTTTTGATCCCATGGTGTAATAAGACGATCCTTGATTTTCCTAAATCCCAACTCCCACATTTCTTAGGTTGATCCATGAGTCCCAATTAAAAAAAAATCCCCTCCAATTCTCTAATCTAATGTGCGACATGTAGCATTTATTTGATTTTTTTTTTTTAAATGTCACATGTCTTACATCTAAATAAAATAAAAGGGAAGTAGAGATCTTATCCCGTTCATATCCTTTATACTAAAATTATTTTTATTCTAACCATTTAGATGGACCAAAATGTTATCAATATCGCATATAATTCATTAGTGCTTGAACAATTGATTTTATTAATGTTGCCCTACCAAGTACCAACCTAGCATAGATATCTAACTCTAGACGGATGGTTTGCATGAAAATTATTTCAATTTAACAGCTTTTTTTTTTTAAAAAAAATTATGATAATTTGATAGTTGAGAAATGACGGATTTGATCAAACACCAAAAGATGTCACTTAAGCTACAAATAAATTTCTCAATTTGGTTTCATATATATATATATATATATGTAGGGATATTAGGCCTGAAAGTTCATTATACATTTGTACATTGGGCCTATGGCCCAAAACGAGGATAAGGCCTAGTCTGAGGAGAAAGAATTTCCATCATTAAAAACCGTGTTAGTAAATAAAAGAGTTGGTTTTGGTCATAAAAGTTCAGTGAGACAAGCCGAGGATAAATGTCTCCTTGGCCAACTATAGCCGAGGTTAGGATAAATGGCTTATTAAGGCAAAAGAACCTCCCAGGAAGTTTTGTCAGTATGAATAGACGTTGCAGAGACATTAGACTGAGAGAAGGCTTCAGATATCTTAGGAAGAAAGCTGTCACCACCACATTTAATGTTCTGCAGCTACCTTTCTAGTTGCATTAATGTGGAGAAAACCCCCTGAACAGTGCAAAGTTGGTTGCCCCAAGGCTTATACGACCAAAGAAGGTGTCTGATGGGACAAGCACTCAAGTGATACCACAGGTGATCAACAAGTGTAAGATCAAGATGCTTTAGAAGGAACTATTTAAGGAAAGAGGTCCTTCATGGAAAGGGGATTGAAAATCATAAGGATAAACACCATTGTATTTAGAAACCAAACTTGTAACCCAATTTGAGAATAATAAATAATAATAATGCACCTCGGATCTTGCCGAGGACTAATTATCTTCAGGATAATCCCATTTCTTTTCGTTCTCCTATTATTTGAATCTATTCCAATATTTGTTTGATCAACTATAGCCCAGTTTCCCAACTCATTCTCTATAAATCTATTGTCTTGAGTTTTTTGGGCTTAAGTCCTTCCACATAGCGGGCTACTAGCTCAAATCAGGCCCTCACAATATATATTACAAAATAAATATACATAATCTTCATCGCATACTGTTTTATCATATCAAATTATTAATTTAATACTTCTGCAACATTTTCACAATAATGTCAAAACAAATTTTAGGTAACAACTTGTTATTAGTGGGTAAAAAAAATGATGTCAGTAGTAGGTCCTGATTAGAACCAATAACAACTTACCAGCTAATATGTTATATATGAGTAAATTAAAAAAAAAAAAAAACATATTCTTAATGTTAAAAAAAAAAAATTCATATGTCAGTAAAGTGATTGGAAAAAAAAAAGGTTAAAAAAAAACAATGATTTGTTTATATATCAATTGGAATTTAGTGGAATGAACCGAACAAGCTAAACAGACAGAAATAGGTTGGAATTTGGAATGAAACAGAACAGAAATGTGATTCTTACTAGTTTATTAACCAGAATGGAATTTCGATCAATTCGGTTAGAGCGGAATGAAATTGATAACATTGACTACATGCTTCTTGACCTTTTAATTCCACCTGCTATGATTTTATCTTTTGGATCTAATTAATATAAATTCAGTCATATAATATAGGGGTGTGCAGCCAACCCGCCAAAACTGACTTGACCCAAACCAACTCAACTCGTCGAGTTGGGTTGGTTTTTAGGGCTTAGTGGGTTAGGTTGGGTTACAAAAAAATTTTTGATAGCAGGTTGGGTTGGGTTTGAGTCATAAAATTTCAAACCCGTCAAACCTGACCTACCCATATATTTAATATATTTTTAAAATATATTATATAATTAATTAATTTTTTTAAATAACTAGCTCCTCCTTATATCCTATATAAAAGTCAATATTAATGTATAACTAAGTTGAAATATTAGTTCATATATTAATGTATATTTTGTTTATCAATTTAAGTGGTAGGTGTGATATATATTTTTCTTAATTTAATAATAATAGTAATAAAAAAAATTATCAAACCCATAAATTCAACTCAACCCATGTGGATTAAGTTAGGTTGGGTTAGGTTGAATCTTTTTTAACCTACTATAATATGTTGGGTCAAAAAATCTCCTTAACTTGACCAATGCACACCCTTGTTTAATATAATATCAAATTTAAAGACACATTTGATTTCTACACCTTTTATAAATTTAGTATGAAAAATTTTAATATAAAAAACAAAATCCATTTAAAGCTCGATTTTGCTAGTACCTAACAATAACGTGGGCGCGAGCATCAGTGGGTTCTTCTGCTTCTCTTATTTTTTGTTAACTTATCAGCCCAGACGGTAGGTATGTGTTTTCGTGAATTTTCTATATTTGTTTCCATTCACCACCTTTCAACCTCTTGGGTTGGACTTAGTCTGTGTAGTTGTTGCTGAAGTTCCGGCTTGGGATTTGGCTAAGTTATTCCTAACTTTTCACTACCTTCTTTTCATGCCCTGAACCTGTTTGACGTTTTGTCTAAACCAAAACCAACATAGTTATCCTCGCATTTCTCTTTTCCTCTATTCATTTTCCCGTCATCGATTATTGTCCTCGACAAAAACCACGATTAGAGCTTTAACAGAGAGCAAAGCCCAGATTGCATCAACTGTATAGCTCTCTTATACAGCCATACTCTTATTGCCAACATCTCAAAATCCCAATCATGAGATAACTACAATGGAAGTAGTCGTAGCAGCCCCTCAGTTGAAAGCAGTAGGACTAAGTTGTGTTCATGCTCATACTGCATCCATATTCCCTAGTAGTACTATTTTAAGTAAAAGTAAGTGTGCACTTCAGATTCGGCAGCCTCTACGCAGCCCCAAACAAAATGTTTTCATCATTAATGATGATAATAATAATGACAAAATCGATACTTCAAAACCAATGGAAATGGCAATAAAAACTACTACTCCTCCTAATAAGAAGAGAGGCAGCAGCAGGTGCACAAGCTCGGATATTTTGCGATTGATGGATGGGCTTGGCCTCCCCATACCCCATGATATGTATGCTTCCCTTATCCAAGAATGCACTCTCACTGCGGACTCTGCAAGAGCTATGGAGTTGCATGCCCGCATCACCCCGAGGCTCGAACTTCCATTGACTTTGCTTAACCGACTCCTTCTCATGCACGTATCATGCGGTCTATTTGACACTGCCAGGCATTTGTTTGAACAAATGTTCCACAAGGACATCCTCACTTGGGCCACCATGATTGTTGCTTATGCCAGTAATGAAGACTACCATGAAGCCGTAACTTTGTTTGGGAAAATGCAATCCCAATCCCAATTTAATTTTTTCGAATTACCCACATGGCTCATAGTTTGTGTTCTCAAGGCATGTCTGTACACTATGGATATGGAACTCGGAAAGCAACTCCATGGCAGCTTACTGAAGTTGGGTATTGCTAATGATTTCTTTCTCAACAGTTCCCTAATTGAATTTTATGGGAAATTCAAATGCCTAGAAGGTGCTGACTTTGTCTTTAATCAACTCCCACGTCACAATACCCTGACATGGACGGCCAGAATCATTAGCAGCTGCAGGGAAGAGCATTTCCATGATGTTTTTACTTACTTTAGGGAGATGGGAAGGGCAGGAATTAAGAAAAACAAGTTCACATTTTCTAGTGTTCTCAAGGCATGTGGTGGGATTCACGACCATGGGCATTGCGGTCAACAGGTCCATGCCAATGCCATCAAGCTTGGGCTGGATACAGATACTTTCGTGCAGTGTGGGTTAATTGACATGTATGGAAGAAGTGGGCTACTGCCAGATGCAAAACTAGTGTTTGAGATGAATGGTGACAACAAGAGAAACACTGCATGTTTGAATGCAATGGTTACTGGGTACATGCGCAATGGCTTTTACATTGAAGCTGTCAAGTTTCTGTATCAGATCAAGGCAGCTGGAGTGCAGCCCCCAGAATCTCTGCTCAACCAACTGAGGATAGCCTGTGGTAGTAACACTACTGAAAGCAAGATCTAAACAGACAGGTGGAATGTATACTTGAGGCAGATGACATGCTCTTATAGTTTTCTTCTGTGACTCAGCATCATTTGTGCATGACATCTTTATCCATCTAACAGCATTGAGTGGACAACCTTGCATAGCACCGCTGAAACAAACCATAACTGGAATATTTTTTCTACCCCCCTCTTTTTTAAGTTTGTGCTTGTATAATCTGCAATAGAACCTAATATCAGCTTTTAGCTACTGTAAATAAAACATACAACATATTTGAGTATAAGGTGTTTATTCATCTTGGGCCACACGTCTGAACTATTGATCTGGAGATTTTTGCATTTGCTGTCCAAGATATCCAGATTCAAAGTCATTGGTGTGACTGTTTACCTTGAAGTTTTGAACAGCCTGACCTGGTGCTTTAATATTATATATAGCTATTGATGTGAGATCCGTGTGTTTTTTTTTTATGGCTTGGGGAAGGAGGTAGGGTTTTCAGTTGTTCTGTTGGCTTTGTTTTCCCTTGGATTTTCTGATGATGTTGAGCAGGTATGTTCAACCACTGGTGGAGGTGTTGATAAATGCGTATGGCATATCTGCATAAGCTGAGTTAGGATTAGTTTTTATTTTCTGCATCAATTTCTATTCAAAAGTTTATCCTTCCTTTGCAAAAGTCAATTCTCTAATATACTATTTTTTGCTCAATACCAAGCAAGGTTTGATAGTTTTTGGTTCTAGAGCATTTATTTGTTCTGTAGGAACACATTCTGAAGGATCTACTCAAAAGGCAACAATGGAAAGCCAAAATTGGTTTCAGTTTAGACAGGACTCTCTTTTTACTACCAACTGTGCTTTGAACAAATAGCATCATGCAAGTCAGCCACAATTGCGGGGGGGTGGGGGGCGGTGGTGGAATTAACACATCCAATGGGATAGACACACTGACAATTTTCATTATTTGATGAAGTTATTTTATTTTCTTTATTCTGGATGTTGGATGCAGGTCAATATTCTTGTCAGTAACACTTCTGCAACCACCCCCCCCCCCCCCCCCCCCTCTGTCCTATCTTATTCCAACCCAAAGAAGATGAAAAAATAAAAGAGGATTTCTTATTATTGCTGAAACTGGTCCGTTTTGGTGAGACCTAGAGAGCTTCTTGTTTTATTGTGCAATTGATTACTGAGCAGTAAGTCCTACTCTCTCTCTTTCAGACATACACACACACCAGCACAACTTCAATAATAGCAAGGGTAGATGCATGGGCAATATTGCCAGGAGTTTAATTTTGATCTTTTATATTATGTATTCAGAAGCAGCCATTTTACAATACCCCTCAATGAAAATGGGAGATTTCTTGCAATGTTTATGATGGGAGGCATAGTGGCATACATATCCAATGGGTGAATTAGCATTCCTAATTAATACACAAGGATACTAAGATGGATTTTAGTACGGTGGTTGAGCTATGAACTGTAATTGTTGGTTCCAGAATTCACCAAGCAGTTGCGGTGAGTGGCAAAATTGCGCTTTATGATAAAATTCATTATCATCTTTCAGAAAAATAAATAAATAAATAAAAAGGTATGTCAGGCTACACATTATTGTAAAATCGTCTAAGTCCTGGTGTTATTACAATCTGTATTTTTTTGGTGAATATGTGCATGCACTTGATTTTTCATGCCATGGATACTTGAAATTTAAATGAACCCCTTGTTTTACTATTTGCTGACAAATACAAGTTAGGCTTATTTATTGATTCCATAGAAAATACAAGTTAATCGATCCCAGACGTTACTGAAACCTTCCTTGGAAAGATCTCCATAGAAAATATCTCACAATTAAGATTGCTACAAGACGATCTCAAGCATGCCGTGAGAATAGGTCTTCCTCAGTAAAATTATTTTTGGGAAGATCTCTATCATACTTTGAGAACATGTCTTTCTTAGCAAATATTTCATTGGACAGATCTTTAAAATTTAAGACAGACCTACATCCTGTTGTGGGATACACATCCAATGGGACGGATCTTTCTCTCTTTGTCCCTTAGAGAGAAGAATCTAAAGTATTTTCTTCTACGGGTTTGGTTCTCACAAATATCAGGTGTCTTAGAAAAAAAAATGCAAATTAACATTCTTGGTCACATAATACAAGGTTCATTCATTTTTTATTAGATTCTAAATGGAGTATCAGTCAGACATTAATAGTGCCTGTTGATGTTGAATTTACGTAACCTGTGGCTGTGATGATCTTTAACAATATGCAGGGTGACGGATGCAGACAATTGTTTTCGGATAGGAGGGGGAGGGGCCAGTGATAATGAGTAATGGGGCATATATGAGCTTTGTCCATGCCAGATGGGGATGAAATGTTAGTGGGTGTAATGTATTGTAAACATCTCCAACCTTGTTCTTGATGGGTGGATTAATGTTCTGAAAACGAAGGTAAAGATTATCTCTACGCCATTTGTAAGATTTTTTGTGCATTGCATCATTTCTTGACAGATCCTTTGTTAATGAGATTCTTGCTTTCAACATCAGGTCCCCTCTTGCATCTGGATATATATGTGTATTTTTTTTTCTTCTCCTGAATTGCATGTGGATGTATTAGCACTGGGATATTTGGACCAGATAAGGCAAGTAATGAGGATTTAATTTCTTGCTCATTGAAAAGGATTAGCAATGAAAACACATCCGCACTAGTCACTACATATGAATATCTGGTTTTTTTTTTCTTAAATGGAAAATGAATATCTGGTTTTTAAGATTATTGACTCTTTTTTTATAAGATAAGATTGACTAATTGGTTGTTTAATTTGTTTGGTTTATTAATCTTTCAACCTGGGTTGGGTCAAACTAGAAAGAGTGGAATTAGACGATAGAACTTTAAGACTGGGGCTAAAAAATAAAAATCACTCACTTAATTATCTTGATCTCAAAAAATAGTAATGTCTGGGATACAATATATTTTTTTTATAAATTTTTTTTACTTATTCTTTGCGATTGTTTGTTTGGAAATAGTTTTGTTAATATAGAAACTCTGTATTAAGGAAGAATAAATATATTATCATAATTGGGATGTTCATGTTACCCTCCCTTGGTTGAAAATGATTTTTTTTTTCTTTTTCTTCTTTGTGTTGTGTGATTGTGAGTGAGGGTTTGGTTTGGGAATATCGGATGGTCCCCTAGCGCATTTATCGATACCAAAAGAAATAGAACGTTGCTACAGACACCAAAAATTTCATACACTCATAATTCCTGTCCTTCTCACATGGAATGGGACATTGCATATATATTTGCATACAACAAGTACGCAAAATAATAAATATCAATGAGAGAGAGAGAGAGTTTCAGTCTATATCTCTAGACTTTTGGCAAGAAATATCAACTCTGAGCATCCTTTTTCCACCTCTCAATACCCATCCCTGATTGGCCCACCCGACCAACAAGACGTGAATATATATTTTTTTTTTTGGCTGAATAACAAGACGTGAATATAGATACAATAATACTAGAGTACCATATTTTTTTATAATAACTTTGTCACAACTGTCATTTTTTTTTATCAAAAAAAAAAAAAAAACTGTCTTTTTTCAACGTCACAATACCTATCCCTGATTGGCGCCCCTAACCAACAAGACGTGAATATAGATACAATAATACTAGAGTACCATATTTTTTATTATAACTTTGTCACAACTGTTGTGCGAAAGAAACTGAGTAATGGAAAAAAGGTTATAGGTTTATATGACACTGACAGACAATTAATCATAGTCTATCACATAGAATATAGTAAGTGATTATTGGTAAATGAAAAAAATAATATTAATGGTAAGTTTAGATGAAAACTAATAAAAAGTTAGTCACATCAATATTTTGTAAAAATGTTGTAAAATAATTTGTAACTGTAGCATTACTTGACAAGAATAATGCTAGAGATACAAACTATATTATAAAAAATTTTACAAACTACTAATATGATGAGTGATTATTGGTAAATGAAAAAATGACATTAATAGTAGGCCTAAATAAAATCCAATAAGAAGTTAGGCACATCAATATTTTGTAAAAATATTGTAAAATAATTTGTGACTGTAGCATTACTCACCAGGACAATGTCTGTTACACACTTGTATGCATCGACATCAGTGAATAAATGCACCAAAATCATAACTCTTTAAGTCAAGTTTTAAAATTTGAAATTGTGACTTAAACAACCCTTTTGAAAATGGATATTACTTACTAATTCTTATACGGATTTATAAAATTAGAGATATGTACGAGATTTCTCATTGGCATGGCCCATTTTATATTCATGTAGAGTAATAGATTCAGGGGCCCACTTTATCTTGTATGGTTGTATTTCATATATGGATAGGATAGTTTGTCTTACCATGGAAATTGTACGTTTTCAAAATTGTGGTCCAAAATATTTGCTCCTGCCTCACTCTTCATCTTGCGTTTCTTAATGTTTACCCTATTATATAGGATAGGAATAGGATAGTTTTATGGAATTTCTACTTTCATTTTTCTTTTCTTTTTTTACTAATGAAAACATTAAAATTACTCTAAATTTTACTTTAAAAAAAAATTTGTTTGCAAACTGATATGGTAATAAATATCATTAATTTTTATAATCAAAATATATAGAGTAATGCTACAGTCACAAACTATTTTATGAGAAATTATTGTGTACTTCCGGAGTACCATAAATGCGTACTCCCTCCTCTCACATGAATGATGGGTCCCACTAATTAAATTCATGGTGGGACCCACCATTCATGTGAAATGGGGGAGTACACATTTATGGTACTCCAAGTACCTAATAATTTTTCCTGTTTTACAACATTTTTACAAACTATTGATGCGAAATTTTTTTACTTGTTCTAACATCACATTTTTACTTATAACAACTATTTGGAAAATGCTAAAAGCCACATCAGCTGTTTGTAAAAATATTATAAAATAGTTTGTGTATGTAGCATTACTCAAATATATACTATATAAGAAAAGTTGGGCTTAAAACTATTTTAAATGAAAATTTTGCTTAAAAAAATGATTTTTTAATATTTTGCACCACTACTTTACTTTTGTCAATAAAATCTACTGGTTACCAAAATTTTCTAAATCACTGCCCCAAACTACGATTGAAAGAAACATGATAATGTATAATGCCACGTTAATTTCTGACGCAGTACTGCCCAAAGAATGTTGAAGGTGTTACAAACTTGCATTACAAAATGGCATCTATGTGAGAAAGTTTATAAGCACAAAAATTTAACACTTGTTGATGTGACAAATTTAGTAATAGATTTTTTAAAAAAAATGTCAAAAGTGGGTCTAAATGAAATTCAGTACAAGTTTACCAAACCAATTGATGAAAAAATGCGGTCAATATTTATGTGTACTTAGGCGTTGCTCCATTCATAGTTCATTGGATGCTTAAACTTGATTCTCCTGCAATGTACGCTTTCCGAAGATCTGTCACTTCCAGTGAAAAAATAATTCACCAACTATTCACCCCACCATTTAAATGCCCATTCAGGACGCAATCATGGCATGGATTTTGCGAAAAGTTTGAAAATTGGAAGGAAACGGCAGCAACCAAGACATAGTTGCTTTTAGTTTATTCATACAAACTATTTTTAGTTGCTTTTAGTTTATTCATACCAAGACATAGTTGCTTTTAGTTTATTCATACAAACTATTTTTAGTTGCTTTTAAGAGTGTAGTTAAAATAATTTGTGTTCCAGTTGAACTCGTAAAATAATTATTCCAAGTGGTGGGGCTCTGTGGTGTAAAAGATCTATTTATTGGATCGCGAGATTGATCCCTATTTTTATGAAACAAAGACATGGGTCCATTTCGATTGGATAGAATCCTTCTCCTAATTTTATAGATCTTGCATACTCAAAATGCAACCAATAGTGTAAGCATCAAAGGGTGTGGCTATGGCTTACTGGCTTACTTTCCTTTAAAGGCTCATAAATAACCCCAATTAACAGAAATCTCTAAACCAATCCTCCCTAGCTTCCTCATAACATTTGTTGTGTTTACCCATTTAGTGGGGGTAGTTGTACTTGTACATTTCTTTCGGAGAGGACCACAACAACATGGATGCCTTATCTTCTTCTTTCCTCTCTACTTTCTCCACCCAAAAGCTTCTCTACCGAACAACACCACCACCACCACCACCATCATCATCTCCTATCCTCAATGTTAGGATTGAAGAAAAGCCCCAACAAACCCCAACAAAAAAAACTACACAACCCATTTCCACTTCAACCACCCCACCTCCAAAAACAACGTCCCAAACCCCATCCCCCGTAAGATCATCATCATCTTCAAATTCTTTACAATCAACAAAGAGAAAAGCAGAGCCATCAGTGCCAGCACTGGTTTTCAATGCATTAGACGACATAATCAACACCTTCATAGACCCTCCTGTCAAACCATCAGTGGATCCAAAACACGTTCTCTCCCAAAACTTTGCTCCTGTACTCAACGAGCTTCCCCCAACAGAATGTAAAGTAATTCAAGGCTCACTCCCACCATCTTTGAACGGTGCATACATTCGCAATGGCCCGAACCCTCAGTTCCTCCCTCGCGGCCCTTATCACCTCTTCGATGGTGATGGCATGCTTCACTCTTTACGCATCTCACAAGGCAAAGCCTGGCTTTGCAGCCGATACGTGAAGACAAACAAGTACACGTTGGAACGCGAAGCAGGGTTTCCACTATTTCCCAATGTTTTCTCTGGTTTCAATGGCCTGACCGCCTCAGCAGCACGTGGTGCTTTATCTGCTGCTCGAATCCTCACAGGTCAAGTTGATCTTTCCAATGGCTTTGGCCTGGCGAATACGAGTTTGGTTTTGTTTGCGAATCGTTTGCTTGCACTAGGCGAGTCGGATTTGCCTTACTCGGTGAGACTGAGCTCAAATGGAGATATAGAAACTTTGGGACGCTACGATTTTGATGGGAAACTTTTTATGAGCATGACTGCTCATCCTAAAATCGACTCCGACACCGGTGAAGCCTTTGCGTTTCGATACGGCCCAGTTCCTCCATTTTTGACATACTTCAGGTTCGATAAAAATGGAGTGAAACAACCAGATGTGCCCATATTCTCCATGACCCGTCCTTCATTTTTGCATGACTTTGCTATAACAAAGAAGTACGCAATATTTGCTGACATACAAATTGGGATGAACCCATTGGAAATGATAACAGGAGGGTCTCCTGTGGGATCAGACCCGTCGAAAGTGTCGAGAATTGGAGTGATACCTCGATATGCAAAGGACGAGTCTGAGATGAAATGGTTTGATGTGCCTGGGTTCAATATTATACATGCTATAAATGCATGGGACGAAGAAGATGGCAATGCAATAGAGATGGTTGCACCCAACATATTGTCTGTGGAACACACCATGGAGAGAATGGAACTTGTTCATGCGTTGGTGGAGAAAGTGAGGATCGACCTCAATACAGGGATTGTAAAAAGGTAAGTCAAAAGTAACGCAGTACTCCCTTCCAGCAGAGTAGTTTTAGTGTCACAACTCACCATGAATTGTGGCACAAGTATTATTCATGGTCTTTTCATAATAATTAAAAAAAAAAATTAACTTTCCCATATCACGTACCTTTTCACATCACCTTTTTCGTTTAGTGGATTTTTCACGTCACCTTTAAACTAAGTTAAAAATAAAACAAATCTTTGTCACGAGAATTTTTTTTTATTTTTTATTTTTTATAATTTTTTCATGTCAATTAAACTCAAAGTAATCGGTTAAACATAAAAAAATAACAATAAAAAGTTATTTATGTCCTATTTTTTTTTACCACATTAAATACTTAAGGTCTCAATTCCTTTATTAATATATATTTTTTTTACTAAAAGTTTTATAACTGGCTAGTATTTCTTGTTATATCTATAACGTATAAAAGGTAAGTCAAAACTAAAATAGTATTTTTCTTTTTAGAGTAGTTCTAGTGTCACAACTCGCCCATGTGGCGAGTTATGGTTGTTGGAGGGGTGGTCCACACTAACACCTCTTCACCAACCACAACTTGCCACATTGATGAATTGTGGCACAAATATTATTTATGATCTTTTCGTAATAATTAAAGGAAAATTCAACTTTCTCATATCACGTCCCTTTTCACATCACCTTTTTTTTAATGGATTTTTCACGTTACCTTTAAACTAAAGTTAAAAATAAAATTAATCTTTGTCATGACAAAATTTTTTTTTTGGACAATTTCTTCATGTCAATTAAACTCAAAGTAATCAGTTAAACATAAAAAAATAACAATAAAAAAATTATTTATGTCCTATTTTTTTACCATGTTAAATACTTAACGTCTCAATTCCTCTATTAGTATGCATATATTTTTAAGAAAAGCTTTATAACTCAACCAGCTGGTATTTCCTGCTATATCTATGACGTATAAAATTCAAATCTCTCATCCTAGTTGTAATTATCAAATTAATTATCAACAACAAAGAAAAAAGAAAAAAAAAATTTAAAAGTAAGATGTGAAAAATAAATTATATTATAATATATTACATTTTGTATGATGTTTACATTATAATATATTTATTTCTTCAAAAAAAAAAAAAATTTGCTAATAAAATATACAAAATATTTATTTGATACACAAACAAAAATCAACAACCCCTTAATTAGGATGAATGAAAATGATTAACCTTTGAAAAAAAATAGAAGAGTCTCTAAGTATGTGCATACTTAGAGGCTAGTTTTTATTATTGTCAATTAATTTTGCTCTCAATATTATCCCTCGAACTAAAATCCTGATTCTGTCACTAAAGGTATCCCATATCAGCGAGGAATCTAGATTTTGCAGTGGTAAATCAGGCATATGTGGGGAAGAAGAACAGGTATGTGTATGCGGCAGTGGGCGATCCAATGCCAAAGATATCTGGGGTGGTGAAGTTGGACTTGTCTAAAGGAGATCAACGTGAGGATTGCATTGTGGCAAGTAGAATGTATGGGGAAGGGTGTTATGGGGGAGAGCCTTTCTTTGTGGCAAGAGAGGCTGCAAATAATTTGGATGCAGAAGAGGATGATGGGTATGTTGTGTCTTATGTGCATGATGAGAATACAGGAGAGTCAAGGTTCTTGGTGATGGATGCCAAGTCTCCCAATCTTGATCTTGTTGCCACCGTGAAGCTCCCACGCAGGGTTCCCTATGGGTTTCATGGATTATTTGTCGCGGAAAGCGACCTCAATAGGATCTAGCAAAATTATAGAGATACAATAATGTCAAACCATCTAATATGAATAGTGAATCTCATTGATTTAATTTAATTTTTATTATATTTTTAAAAAAATTTAATTTTTATCAATGAGATTCACTATTTATATAAGATTTATTATAATGTGAGAAGGAGTTTGACAATGTTATACACATAATAAATTTCACTAGTGGAGGTTGTAAGTTATAATTAGTATAACATCTTTCACAACAAATTATATTAATTACTTATATCATTATTGTAATATACTAGTTACAACCATAAATGATTATGAGATTTATTGCTACAATAAGAGTCTAACAATTGGGGTTGTTTGTGCATGATGTGAAGGCAGAAGAGTCCAGGTTTTTTATGAGATGGATGCTTTGATCTCCCAATCTTGAAGAAACCTTGCCTGGCCATTGTGAAGCTGCCACGCATGGTTTCTTATGGATAACATGGATGGTTTGTCCTGGAAATGAAAACAACCTCAACAAACTTTAGTAATTTGGTGTAATTTTGGCAAATAGCATCATTTTAAGAAAAAATTAGGAGAAATGTATCCGGATAAATTTATTTAGTCATATAACACTTTTTTGAAACTCAAGTTTGTCAAACTAGATTTCTAAGTATTATGTTTAATCAAATTGCCATGCTAGCCCATAATACTTGGAACTCAAGTTTGTTAAAATCAAGTGTCAAACTCAAGTTCCGAAAAAGTACATTTAGTAATGTAGCACTTAAGTGCTACATTGCTAAATAAGTTTAGCCGAATGTGTTTCTCCTAAATCTTTCATAAAATTATGTTATTTGGCAAAAAATAAAGCCTGGTAAGTTGTATGTAGCAAGTAGAAACTAGTAACATCCCACCACCAAGTTCCAAGAGTTAGAAATAATAATAAAAATACTAATGAGATATATATTTTACATTATTTCTCACTTATGGCTTATGACACAACATAATAAATTTTACAATATTTTCGTAAGCTTGAGGTGTTAGATCAATGTTGGGAGTGATTACAATAAAGAGTAATTCTTAGATACTCTCGGAATATGAAAAATAATGATCTCTCCTCTCACATTCATAGTGGGATCCACTTGTTAAATTTATAATGTGATCCACCATAAATGTGAGAAGATAGATCACTATTTTACTGTATATATTTCGAAAGTACCTAATAATTTTTCTACAATAAAGTGATCTTGCAATAAATTGTCACATCAACCAATTGGGAAAATTTTGGTGAAATTTATTGTGTTTTTAGTATTGTTTTTTAGGTCCTGTTAATGGATAATTTATTAAAAAACTTTCAACCTAAAGTCATTTTTATTAACTTTTGCTATTTTTAAATATAGGTGGGACCCATTATAAGCCTTCTTAACTATGATCAATTAACAAAATCCTTCTTGTTTTTTCATACTACATAATTATCAAAATTTTATTGATTTTCAAATGATTTACAAATAACATCACTTTATTATCTGTCATTATCACAATAATTTGTACAAAATATTTCATAACTATAGAGTTGTCATTAGATAATAATGTGATGTTAGTGGTTCCAATTTTAGGGGGTTTTATCAGACTGGACTGATACCCAATTCCTGATTGAATCAATTGATCTGGTTTGGTTTTTAAAACTATGACAAAAACTCAAAAAATTTGTCAACTTAGTCATCAAGAAAAATATCACCTTCATAGTTCTTGAGTATTTGTGAAAAATGTTATGACTTTATGCTTATGCTTAATTCATTAGAGTATTCACATCTGAGGTGATAAAAAATTAGCTTTTAGTACCAAAAAAAAAAAGTTATTTTATTTATTTTAACATCTCACTTAACAATACACCATAAATTTCATGTTCTATTTTAACATGCAAACCCAATAAAATAATATAAACAACTCATTTAACTATGAGAGAGAGATTCTCCAAAAATAAAAAAATAAAAACTATGAGAGAGAGAGAGAGAGAGAGAGGGAATAAAAATAGTAAGTAGCAAGCCAACTTATTCATATTGTAGCAACTTGTTAAAAAATTTAACTCAAACAACTTGGATGTAATTAAGTAGCTTTATTGTATTTGTGTGCAATAAATAACTATTTTCAAATGAATCATCGTTAATATCATTTTTATTTACACAACTCACATAAATCATAATTAATATAACTTTTTTTGTTTTTTAATCTTTAGAAACAATATCACTTCTACTTTTACTTTTCACATAAAGTTGTGTAACTTCACATCATGTGTCCCTTGACCGACATGAAGGGCCTTGTTGTTTTTTTTTTCTCGGCCACACTCTATGTATATGCATGTGTCCATGGACAGTAAATTTTAATTAGTTTAATTAGTAAAGTATTTGATAGTTAAATAATAAATTTGGTGTTCAATTTTCACCTGTACCAAAAATTAATTGATATTTTAATGAATAGTTATCATCAAAAACAGATATCATAAGTTGAAACTCTCTTTATCTATCATCAAAATTCGACACAATAAATTAAAACTCTCTTAAAAAAAAATTGGGGTCACATCACTATCAACATAACATTAAGTACATTGTCAATAATACAAGAACACAAGTGAAAGAGTGGTGGGTCTGGTTGCCCAAAATAATATCTTCTTGACTTTATGATAATGATTCCCTTTTGTGATCACATGTCTCCGGGTTATGGTTGCAGTACAGCGGGGACGCAAAATCCTAGCACCACACAAAGCAGTATTTGATGTTCCTGATATGTTTTATGAACCCAAATATCATTTTGACACCATTTCCGATAAACGTGCTCTCTTTATTATAATATTAACTTACCGATCAGTTTTATTTCTGAATAATACTAAAATACAAATTTTCTTTAAAAAAAATTTACAAACTGATGTTGTGATGAGTAATTATTAGTAAATGAAAAAGTTATATTCATAATAGACTTACATAAAAACTAATAAAAATTTGCATATATTAAGTTGTAAAATAATTTGTAATTGTAGCATTACTCGTCTAGTTAATGTATGTCTTATTTTAAGAAATGTTTTATGAAAAAACAAAAAAAAAAACTGGCAAAAAGTTTTTTTTTTTTGCCAGTTTTAGTGAATTAATTCATAATTTACTAAAAGGGCTTACTAATGAACTAATTGAAAATCACCTATAAATACAAATCTCAATCTTATAAATTAATCAATTTAAACATGCACGCATTGATAGTATTCACATTGCATATTTAATATCATAAATTCGGTTTTACATTTCATAATTTTTTTTTTAAGGTGGCGTTTGTTTTAAAGGAATAATATTCCATGGAAGTCTAAATTCTCAAATATGGGATACATGAGAATCAAGAGGCCGAACTGTCTATATACCATATGTAGTGGGTTTTATTAGGAATTTTATAAAATTTTCGAAAATATGAAATCTTCTATTTCATTTATTCTTATCAATTTTATAAGAGTTATATATTCTTCCTCAAATATTCTTTGGTTTATAACTACAATCTCAAGTGTATTTTCCGCAATGAATTGGGTTAAATTTTCTAAAATGTAATAGTTTAACATTAACAAATACACAAAGTAAATCAGTATTTTTTTTAAAAAAGAAATGGTTTATGAGGACATCAAGTCATGTCAAAAAGTTATTTATAATTCTTAAAAGACAAACAATTCCATATAGTAGATAAAAATCAGTGTAAAAATAAAAATCATAATATTTTTAAAAAAGAGTTGAATACATAGTTGTGGAGATCCAAAAACACCAAGAATGAAGCACAAGTTGATGAAAAATGATCGACACAACTAATTTGTAAGAAAAGAGAAGGTAATCCACAATGGGAAGATTTGACAGAACAACTGAAGATCAAGATTGATTAACTTACCATAATTTACTAAAGAATGGCCTTAAATGAGGATTACAAGTTGAATTCTAGCTATTACAAAGAGCTCTATATTTTTCTTCAAATTAATGTGGAAGTGACTATTGCTTTGGGCTTTGTGTCGTTTTCTTTGTGTCCTTGACAAGAATTCTAGGCCGAGGTCTCTCTGCAATACTGCTGAAGTTTTTTTGGGCTAAGGGATCCTCGGATTACTTCGGCTAGTAGCTCAGGTCATTCTGCTCTTCTTCGGCCTTTGGGCTTATTTTGTTGAGGCTTGGGGCCAATCCCACCCTCCTAAGTTGCTACTCTAATAGGCCTTTTTCGGCCCACAATCCACGTGAAGGAGACACCTAGCCCCCCACCCCCAACTATAGCATAATCACTTTATTAAAATAACTGTATTTTAATCAGTCAAAGGTGCCTCTCCAAAAAAAAAAAAAAAAAAAAAAAAAAAAAATTAAGTCAAAGATATTAAATTAGGATTACACTTTAAAAGAAATAAAAAGCCATAGGAATGTGGATACCACCTTTTTCTTTTTTCTTTTTTCTTTTTGAGTAACAGAATGTGGAAACCACCTGTTTATATTAAAATATATTAATAACCATTTTATTTGTAAAATTTTCATAATTTTAGCTTATTTATTTATTAAAAGAAAAAAACTATATACACAATTTTATGAGTTGGAGAATAAATTCAATTGATATAAAGTTTGGCATATAAGAAGCTTAATAAAGAAAAGAAACCATACAAACCGAATGATGTAATTGACAAAATAGTAATAAATATAAATATAATTGACATTTACAAGTACGAAAATAATTTTAAAAAATTCCTAAAGTTCCATCACAAATTGGCACGATAAGTTCCCACAAAAGAGTGTCATGATAAAATAAAGTTAGTAATTTAGACCATATTTTTTGAAAACCGAACCAGTCAATTTCCGTAGTGGGAAAATCTGAAGCAGACCGACAAGTGTCTCTGTTCGTTTTCTTTTACTTTTTGTCAATTGGATTAGAGCACATTGTTCATTGCCCAAAGTCTTCTCCTTAGGCCTATGGAGTATGAAATTTTATGGTTAATACCTGGTACGGTGTATTTGAATACTATTTATTTTGTTGAAAATTGAAAATAATTAAAAAAGAATTTTTCTTTATTGTTCACACTCACAAAATACAGTTCATGGGACATGAATAGTAAAAAAGGCACTGGTCATGGGGAAAAAAAATGCAAACTTGGATACCGTGGTATCCAAACGCTCACAAATGGTTATTAAAAAATAGATAAAACTTAGATACAGTACTTTATGTGTTGTTCTTTAAGTTTCTCTTTTAAGATTTAGTCATGTGTCTACTTAACTAAAAAATACACTTCTATTCAATGAGAAAAAATTCACATAGCAGAATCTTATAAAGAGAACTTAAAGAATAACACCTAACTACTGTACCTAAGTCTTGCTCTTAAAAAATAACCCACCAAACTTAACTACTCAGAGCCCAACTATGCCTCACAAAATTCTATTCCTTGTTGCATGGAGACGAAAGAACACAAAATTCTATTCCTTTAATTGGATTACTATTAGTAAAATTTTTTATGATTGAATAAAAGATCTGAAGTTCAATTCTTACCTACACTAAAAATCGATTGGTATCTTAGTCTAATGAAAAAGAGTTATCATCAGGAGCGCGGATGCTATAAATTAAAACTCTAAAAGTAAATAAGTAAATATATATATATATATATATATATATATATATATATATATATATTGAATCACTCCTTTTCAGCAATGATAGGAAGTCTGAGTTTGGCAGGAGGAGGGGGCTCATTAGAGTGTCAAATTGCACATGGTTGAGAGCATTTTCAAGGGCAACTGGCATTTCAACCAGCTTTTACAGCTGAATTTAAAAAAAAAAAAAAAAAAAAAAAAAAAAAAAAAAAAAGAGAGAGTTAATCCATTGGCCTTGGATATGTGGATGTCACCTGTAGGGATGACAATTTAGATCCGACCCGCGGATACCCGGCCCGGCCCGGCCCGACCCTAATGGGTCGGATTTTACCCGGCCCGATAAAGAATAGGGTCGGGTATGGGTTTTAAAAAAAAAACCCGAAGCGGGTCCGGGTCAGGTCTGGGTTTTATTAATAAAACCCGGACTCGACCCGAAACCCGACCCGGATATAACCCGGTTACTAAAAAATTACTAAAATGCCCCTGCTATATATATATATATGGTTGTAACTAAACCTAATTCTCTAACCCAGACCCAGCCGCCTCTCCCTAACCCTTAATCTCTCTCTTTCTGTCACTCACGCCCTCAATCTCTCTCTCTGTCACTCACGCCCTCAATCTCTCTGTCACTCACGCAGCCACGCACGAGCACACAGCCACGCACAAGAGCACGCAGCCACGCCTCGGCCTCACAGTCACTCCTCGACCTCACTCTGAGCCACGCCTTGGCCTCACAGTCACTCCTTCAGCTCTCTTTCTCTGATCTCGAACAGGGCCAAGACTCTTACCTTCAGCCACGCCTCAGTTCTTTTTTTTTTTTTTTTTTTTTATCCGAAATCTCCTCCACTGGTTTGGTTATTTCTAGGTTTGCTTTGAGGATTGAAAAATGGGATTTTAAAAAAAAAAAAAAAAAATTCATTCGGGTGTAGCTATGGAGATTTGAAAAGAAGGGATTTTTGGGATTTTTCTGTTTAGCCGTGAGTTTGGACTTTGGAGCTTGTTTCAAAAAATCTTTCTTTCTGGTTGGGTAGCCGTGGGTTTGATGTTGAGTTTGGGCTTTGGAGCTTGTTTCAAAAAATCTTTCTTTCTGGTTGGGCTTAACGGGGCCCGGCGGGGGCGGGTCCGGGCCCCGGAAAAAAAATCCGTTTACTAAACGGGCCGGGTCCGGGCTGCGGGTCTTGCCCCACGGGTCGGGTCCGGGTATGCAAAAACCCGGCCCGAACCCGACGCGTTGCCATTCCTAGTCACCTGTTTATAGATTATTGAAACCGAATCCCTTTTAACTATTAGCTTCTTCTTTTCTTTTCTTTTCTTTTTTTTTCCTACGGACAACTCTTTCCTCAATAAATTTTATAATTGCTGAGTTAATCAACTATGACAGGAAAAATATTGGTGGATCCATGAACATTAAGTTGTGTCCACCGCTCACAACTGACCAATTTAACAATTATGAAATTTGTTATGAAAAAAATTGTGTTGGTAGCATTATTGTATTTTGTTTCCAGTATAGCACATCTTTATTTAACTCCTCCAGAACATGTTCTAAGAGCATTAGAGTTTGATTGCTCAAACACTTTGATTGTACCCTATTGTTTATAGCTGATGTAGTTCTATTTCCATTGGTACCCAAAACAAAATGGTAAAGCAAGCACCCAAACTCGTGTCGTTAGCCGTTGGATTTGTACTTTGTAGTAAATTTCACAGTCGTTTAACCTCCTTTTGTACAAATTGCACAAATGGGCTTGGCATAATATGTACCAATATTATGTTAACCAAAATTGAGTCCTTAATATGACATTCTCATAGCATTAGCATCCTAGATGCCAAAACCTTAACTAAAAGCAAATAAAGCCTGCACATGGTTCTAGAAGTAAAAATAATATATACGTATATAACTAAGGAACACTTTTGGCCCTTAAAATTTTCATTGACCCTTCATTCTAACATAAAAATAAAAATTTTGAAACATAAAAGGTCAAACAAAAAAATTAAACAAAACATGTAGGACCAAAATGAAAACTTTTAAACACAAACAACCAATATAAAAACAAATCAAACATGAAGGGCTAACGATAAAAAATTTGAAACACAAAAGACCAAAGTGAAAACCACCCCAAATTTTAAGGGTCAAAAGTGTATTTTAGTCTTTTTTTTTTTTTTTTTTTTTCATTATCTTTTGGATAACTGCATTTAGCCCAAAGAGAGTACAAGAAGAGAAATTGTAATATGATTAATTATCTTTTGGATAAATTCTTACTTCTCCAAGAAAAGATTAGGAAGAACCTGCATTGTAATGAAATTGAACAATGTACATATATTTCATGTATAAGAAGTGATTTGTGTATATCAGTTTATGATTACTCCCCAGGATTCATCTCTTCAATCAAAGAAGGGGAGAAGTACTAGCAACTAGCAAGTGACAGCTAACTCGAGTCTAGTCTACCATGATATGAGGAATAAGACCATTCATCTTTGGTCCCATCAGACAAATGTTTCACCCAATAATTGTCAATGGCTTTCCCTGATCGAAGGTTAATAGAATTGGATTTGGAGGGGCTTCAAAAACCTAACTGACAGGAGTGGCACAACATGGAGTGAGTGAAAACCATGACCCAGAATTCCAAAGAACTAGCTTGTTTAAACTGGGTAATTTGTGAAAGAATATCTGATTAACGAGTGCCAAAATCTCTGCTGAGCAGAATCTGTTGGAGTCAGTGATCAGACCAGCACATCATTAGCCCTACAATAATCCTTGGAAAAAATCCTCTACATGCTCGTAGCATGTAGAATACACACACACACAAGGGAATGCTTTAAGGATCAAGAATTCAAGATGAATTAACCCATTAAAGAAATTAAATTTAAATTTTTTTTGTTAGTTAAGGTTTATGAGAGGCACTATTTTCGTTTATAAAAAAAAATATTTAAAAATATCTGGATGCACCTGAAGCAAGATTCATGGTGTGAGTTGAAAATGGAATTTTTTAAACCTTGGACAGTGAGTTTTCATTTTGGAAGCTCTCTTTTAATTGATACGACTGAGCTAATAGATATTTTTCTCATACGCAAGAGCAATATATTACTAGATGAGAGGTTCAAGCAGACCATTTCATTTATTATATATTTCGAGCATTTTTTTTTTTCTTTGGATAGTTATAATGGGGGAGAGGAGATTTGGACCTTAAACATCTCCGTTAGAAACAGCAACAAGTGTCAATTGACCTATAAGAGTCTTGCATGTTAGAGAAAAGCATGTAACAAAGAAAATACCAGTGTCAAACTAATTCTCAGCTGAAGTGGGTTTTTTTTATATGGTACAAAAGAATGGCTATAATTGAATAGGTCAAGCAAGACTTTCTAAGGAGATTTTGATAAACTGGCTTCTATTAAAAGAAATGTAATTTGAGAAAGAAAAAAATTTAAGTGACCATACCAGAATTTCTGGATAAGCATGCCCTAGACCTTCACCATGTGTGCTTCCGCCAGAGAAGAATTAAGGTCTTCTCGAGATTGTGATCTCCGACTTTGGAGATGCATCTGACTTCTGTGAGGGGGCCGGAAGGAAGCCATGATACTACCATCAATCTGGCCCAAATTACTTGAGGAGTAACTATGTAAAACACTGCTACTTGATGGGAACAAGGAGGACTCTATGAGCTGGATGCTGCTGCTGCCGCCGCTGCCACTGAGACCATGTCCAACGCCAAATGGTCTTTCTTGGGCTGTTGGACTCAGCGGCATCTTTCTTCCATCTACAAGAACACAACATAACAATAAAATAAATAAGAGGTAAATAATCTACAAGAGCACAACATAACAATAAAATAAATAGTTAAAAAACTGTCAAAGATGAATGGCCAAATCAACTGAAAATAAAATCCACAGAAATGACAAGAAGCATGTATAAAAAAATATAGAGTAAGACCATAATTAAGTATGCTTGACAATGCTTTGCAGAAATGTATAACTAGGTTAGGCCAGTCGGAAGAGTTAAGAAAGTGAAAAACTAAATGTTAAATGGAAAAAGATAGCAAAGACTTCAAAACCAGGAAACTATACTGAGCCTTGCTTTCAAATTTCGTTTTATCCTCCCTTGCAAGTAAACATATGTAATGTGTTTAATCAGTTCACCATAGAATATTCTTCTTGGACAGCCCTCAATTTCTCATGTTTCCAATAAATTCTTAAACAGTCATGCAAATTAAAATGGCAGGCACAGTTCGTCCATTAAAATATATAATATTCATGTTTGTCAAATAATTGGTGCCAATTTTAGCGTAACCTATAGCCACATTTTAAACATGGCTAAAAGTCCTCCTTTAGAAAAAATAAAAATAAATTGTGTTTATAAGTGCTGAACCCATTTTTATGTAAGTCTATAGCCATGTTTAAAACACGGCTATAGGTTAAGTCTATAGCCATGTTTTAAACATGGCTATAGACTTAACCTATAGCCGCGTTTTAAACATGGCTATAGGTCCTCCTTTTATTAAAAAAAAAAAAATTGTGTTTATAAGTGCTGAACCCATTAGGTGGGTGTTTTTTTTTTTTTTTTTTTTTTTTAAATATATTTTTTTTATAATGTAAGTCTATAGCCACGTTTAAAACGTGGCTATAGACTTAACCTAGAGCCGCGTTTTAAACGTGGCTATAGGTCCTCCTTAAAAAAAAAAAGTGTTTACAAGTGCTGAACCCATTCGGTGGGTGTTTTTTTTTTTTTTTTTTTTTTTTTTTTTTTTTTTTTAAATATAAGTATATAGCCACGTTTAAAATGCGGATTTAATATCGGCCATACCAGAGCTATTTCGGTCGTATCGGGATAAGTACCGGATTTTGGCTAGTAAGTGCATTTCAGACCAAAGCAAAAATCTTTGATTTATTTGTAAACTTTTAAGAAAAGAGAGAGTTGCTTTGTAAGTTTTGAGAGAGGGGAAGGCTGACAAGAAGAAGAAAAAGAGGAAGAAGAAGCAATTAAAGCAAGAAGCAGCACCAGAACACCATTTGTTGTCGTTGTTGATCACCCAAGCTTCTTAAGCTTCTTCTCCTCAAAAATCAATTCACCTGTGGACGTCTCCTCTCCTTTATTATTCTTACTTTTTTATTTTACCCTTCCCTCTCCAGTTTTCCCTCTTTTTATCTGCTCAAGAGGATTTTTTTTTTCAAAATAATCAAATTCCTCAAACAATTTCATTAGTTAACAAGATTTTGAAACTATTTAGGAATCTAACAAATCAAGTCTGTTAGACTCGATTTTGTTCTTTGAAATCGAGTCTATTAGACTTGTTTTCTGTCATTGAAATCAAGTCTATAGAAATTGATTTCCTTTAAACTAAAATCAAGCCTTACAACTCTTCTTCTCCAACAATCATAATTCTTCTTCTCCAACAAATCCAAGAAAACCTAGAGAGACCCATAAGGAAATCAACAAACCCACCTGATCAATGTTGTGATTGCAGCTCGGATGTTAACTTGGAACTCAGAGTCGGACTCGGCGGAGTGGTTCATCTATGGTGGCGTGGTGCTTCCTTGTCCTCTTCGCTAGAGCTCACAGTGTGGGTTTGGGTGGGTTGAGGTTTCAATGACGAAGAACAAACCCACACCCTCCATCTCTATGTTTTTCCTCTAATTCTTTTGATCTTCAACAAAAATAACAAACCCACCCCCTCCACCTCTATGTTTGATCTTCGTTGTTTTTCTTGTGTTGTCTGGGTCTTTGGATTTCGTAGCCCTGCATGGAGATTTAGGAAGTTTGTTTCCGCCTTGCTGCTGCTATGGAACTCGAGTGTTTCACTCTCAAGTATGAAACTCGACCACAGCTTGCTTGATTTCAAATAGCAAAATCGAATCTAATAGACTCGATTTGTTAAATTGCTAAATAGTTTCAAAATCTTGCTAACTAATGAAATTGTTTGAAAGATTTGGTTATTTTGAAAAAAAAATAATCCTACTCGAGACCTTATGCACATGTGAAAATCTGACACTAATTTGAAATGTGATGGGACATTGTCTCTGAAATTATTATTATAATATTATTATTATTAATGTTAAGTAAATTGATGAGATTTTTTTTTAACTTGCCACTCCAGTACTCACCCACCCATAGTCACATAGAGGGATATATATATATATATATATATATATATATATAAATTATCATATAACTACAATGGTACACACTAAAATATATTTACGTTGTTGGTTTCTCTTTTTCTCTTTTTTCTTTTTTGATGAACTTGTTGGTTTCTCTAAAGTATATATTATTAGTTTTGTTATTGATTAGATGAGTGACATAAATTTATCATTTTAAAATTATATATATATATATATATATATATATATATTAGCGGTAATCTCAAAATGGTATACCGATACTAACCGGTATCCAAAATATATTGTACCGTTGGCCAAATCGGTAGGGACGGACCCAGGTGGAGGCCTAAGGGGACCCGGGCCCCCTCTAGGCCTAAAAAAAAAAATTAGCATGTAAAATTTTCAAAAAAAAAAAAAAAAAAAAAAAAGAGGCTTAGCCCCCCTTGGTTTTTAGCTCAGGCCCCCTCTTAGTTTTTAGCTTGGGTCCCCCTCACCTCAATGGCTCAACCATCCTTATGATCCAGCTGGCCAGCCCAAGAGGCAAGAGCCCATGAAACCTTTAAAAAAATGTAAAACAGAAAAAATAAAGAAAAAATAAAACCAAGAGTCGAAGACTCCAAACCAAAACCAAAAGCCTAAAATGAAGGAAAAAAGAAAAAAGAAAAGAAAAGAAAGGGAGAGGCGAGACCGTGACGCTGCTGCCCACGCCCATTGTTGACACCCCATTTTGCAACCCGTATTTAACTTCACTTGAAGGGTAAAATGGTAATTTTTCCTTGGAAATATGCATCTTGATTCTGAACATTAGATCCTTAATCTCATTTCACCAAAATGATCTTGATGTTGTAACGATCAAATCGACTGGTCATAAGCTATAATTAGACCACCTGATTGAAAGTTATCATCAAATCAAGTTGTAATGGTTGAAATGCACTATCACAAATTGAGTCTTACTATATGTGATTATGAACAATTGATTTCAATTGGTTATAAATGTAATCAATTTGAGATCAATGATATGTCATAATTTGATTGGTTAGAACTACATTTTATGATGAGGTTGCATACACATAATTAATTAGATAATTAAACATTAATTATTCAATAAGTAATTTGTGCAATTATCTTTTAATTAGAGTAAATTTGGAACCAATTAAGTCTGAAATGGGAGTGACTAGAGTCATTTAATGTTAATTGGGAGCTAATTTGGGACCTATTAATGTTAATTATGCTGAAACCATTTTCTAACAAATGACCTCTGCTCACCATTTCATCTATATCTCTTAGAATATTTTGAATCTATGAATGAGATTAATTTTCCCAAAAACTAGACATCTGGGGCTTCAATTTGAGCACAAGAATGAGATAATTTCGATTAGAATTGAGTCAAATATGATTTTTCGAAGTTGGCTCTAAATGTTGTTACAGCAACTACAGAAAAACCGAATTTTGGCTTGCTCCTCACTCTTACCAATCTTTCCATTTAATGCACCAGATTTTCCCCAAGGCTAAAATGAGGTCCAGGTTCATGATTCTTTGTCAACCCTCATTAAATAGCATTATATTCATATTCCCTCTACCATTACTATATAAACCCTCCATCTCCTTCATTTTAGGACACACAAAAACCCCCCCTTCTCTTCTCTTCTCTTGAGTTCTAGTGAAGTAGAGTAGTCTTATCATATCTTGGTCTTCCTGAGACTCAATGTATTGAGTGAAACTCACTCTTCCTCTCCTAACTCTTCTTTTCCTCTACACTTAAGACCTTCATCAAGAGTCTCCTTCTCCACCGTATGGATCTTGCATTAAGGTATAATCCCTTTCTCTAACCGATTTTTTATGTTACCATTATAAGAATTTAAGATTAAAGCATGATAGTAATTATTTAAATTCCCTTGAATATGTTTGAATGTTCTTATGTGTTCTTCACATGTTCTTGGTCGATCATCACATGTTCATGCATATTACTAACTTTGATATTAAATCCATATCAAAAATATGAAAAAGATGTTTATTTAATAATTCTTTCAAATTATTGAATCTAGGATATCACTATCCATACATATTCACTAGAATTTATTTTTCAATCCAAATGCAATGTTTAATAAATTGAATTAGGGTTTATCACATACACACACAATGAATTCAACATGCAAATTGATGGATAACATATTGGATGATGTGATATGAATGTTGGCCATCATAGTCTAGAAGACCGGTTTCACCGGGTAAGGTGGGTGCCTAACACCTTCCCACCTTGTAACGTAGCCTCTGAACTTAAATTAAGGGTTAATAGGTCAAATGCTTATTTATGTAATTTTTGATTTTTAGATTGTAACTAGAGAACAAAGCCATGTACTTTATCTTAGATTGTATCTAGGACCAAAGTCATGTAGTTTTCCTATGATCAATGTAAATTTCAGATTAATAAAATGAGAAATTTTCCAATTATGGTTTTCTTATTTTTCCAATAATTAAATAAGTGGTGACTCTATTGTAAAATCCTTAATTTAAGGGGGGAAATATAACTAGTCGAACCTACATTTTGAGAGGTAATAACACGACTCTACTCATTCACGTGGGTTTGGCCCAACAATCCTAAAAACGGGCTGGGGGTGTGGTCTCTCACACCCACATGAGAGAGACCCATGCCACCATTAGTTGTCGCATACCCAAACCCAGCTTTGTTGCTCGATCTTGTGAGACCCACGTTGTCGCCGATGATTACTTGCCGCCGCCGCTGATTCCTAGCACCACACAAAGCAGTATTTGATGTTCCCTAATATGATTTATGAACACAAATATTTTTTTGGCAAAGTTTCTGATAAACGTGCTCTCTTTATTATAATATCAACGTACCAATCAATTTTATTTCTGAGTAATACTAAAAACACAAATTTTTTTTATAAAAAATTTTATAAACCATTGATATAGTAAGTGGTTATTGGTAAATAAAAAAGTGATGTTTATAGCCATAAAATAAAATATAAAAAAAAAATGTGAAGTTTATAGTGGACCTAAATAAAAACCAATAAAAAGCTGAACACATTAAGTTGTAAAATAGTTTGTAATTGTAGCATTATATTTGTCTGGTTGATGTATGCCTTATTTTAGGAAATGTTTTATGAAAAATCGAAAAAAACTGGCAAAAAAGTTTTTTTTTCCCCATAATTTACCAAAATGGCTTACTAATGAACTAACTAAAACTCACCTATAAACACAAATCTCAATCTTATAAATTAAAAATAATAGGTCTATATAATAGTAACAGACAACTAATCACAGTCTGTCATATAAAATAATTGTGACAAAATATATAAGGACAATGTCTATTACACATGTATGCATCCACATTATAATAAATGCACCAAAATCATAACTCCTAAGTCAAGTTTTAAAATTTGAAATTGTGACTATAACAAGGATTTTTTAAGAAAATAACTATAAAACTCAGACTCTATTATTAGTTAGGCAACGTTTCAAACTAATTTGGTTTCTACAAATCGAGTCTTTTGGACTTGATTTTGCTGTGCAAAATTGCAGTGGAAGTCGAATGTCTCACACTCGAGTTTGGAACTTGAGTCCTCTGGACTCGATTTCCAGTGAGCAAAATCGAGTCCGCTGGACTCGATTTGTCTAGAAATCAAATTAATTTGAAACGTTGTCTAACTAATAATATAGTATGAGTTTTATAGTTATTTAAAAAAAAAAAAATCCCTATAACATTAACCCTGTTGAAAATGGATATTACTTACTAAAATTAGAGGCATGTATGGGTTTTCCCATTGCCATGGCCCATTTTATATTCGTGTAGAGTAATAGATCAGGGGCCCGCTTTATCTTGTATGGTTGTATTTCATATATGGATAGGACAGTTTATCTTACCATGGAAATTGTGTGTTTTCAAAATTGTGGTCCAAAATATTTGCTCCTGCCTCACTCTTCATCTTGCATTTCTTAATTTTTACTCTATTATAGAGGATAGGAATAGGATAGTTTTATGGAATTTCTGCTTTCATTTTTTCTTTTCTTTTTTTACTAAGGAAAACATTAAAATTACTATAAATTTTACTTTTAAAAAAATTTGTTTGCAAACTGATATGGCAATAAATATCATTAGTGTTTATAATCAAAATATATAGAATAATACTACAGTCACAAACTATTTTACAACATTTTTACAAACTATTAATATGACAAATTTTTACTTATTCTAATATCACATTTTGACTTACAATAACTATTTGAATAATGCTAAAGTCACATTAGCAGTTTATAAAAATGTTGTAAAATAGTTTGTGTATATAGTATTACTCAAATATATATACTATATATATATATTTGCAAATATATATATACATATATATACACTATATAAGAAAAGTCGGGCTTAAAGCTGCTTTGAATGAAAATTTTGCTGAAATTTTTTTTTATTAATATTTTGCACCTCTACTTTACTCTTGTAAATAAAATCTACTGGTTACTAAAATTTCCTAAATCACTGCCCCAAACTATGATTGAAAGAAACATGATAATGCCACAGTATTTTCTGATGCAGTATTGCCCAAAGAATGTTGAAGGTGTTATAAACTTGCATTACAAAATGGCATCTTTATGAGAAAGTTTATAAGCACAAAAATTTGACACTCATTAATGTGACAAATTATTAGTAATAAATAATAATAATAAATAAATAAATAAAGTCAGAAGTGGGCCTAAAAATGAGATTCTTTTTTTTTTTTTTGGGTTGAAAAACGCCTAAAAATGAGATTCAGTACAAGTTTACTAATCCAAATGATGAAAAAAATATAGTCAAGATTTATGTTTACTTAGGCGTTGATCCATTCATAGTTCATTGGATGCTTAAGCTTGATTATCCTGCAATGTACGCTTTCCGAAGCTCTGTCACTTTCTAGTGGAAAAATAATTCACTAACTATTCACTCCTGAAGCCCACATTATCCCACCATTTAGATGCCCATTCAGGACGCAATAGTGGCATGGATTTTGCGAACAGTTTGGAAATTGGAAGGAAACTGCAGCAACAACACGTAGCGGCAAGGAGCCCCACCTGTTAAGCGCCGACAGTCAAAGCCAAGCCATCAATTAGCTAGGGATGATAACAGGGCATGATGGGTCTGATTATGGCTGTCTAGTTCACTTTTTTTAAAGGCAAGAAAAACCCATGCTAGACTAAAGTGGATAGGTCAAGCCAGTGTTTTTGGAAATCATAATAGAATATATATATATATATATATATATAAGATTAAATTATATACATAAAAAAGAGGAACTCTCGCAAAGGACAACGGGTTGAGTGGAATGAGATTTTTTGCCACTTTTAAAAACATGTTAGGAATTTTTCTTCTTCATCCAAAAAATTATACATGCTTCTTTTATGCCAAAGTAAAAATTTAGGAGAGTAAGTATTATTCTAAGAAAATATAAATACAAAGTAGATTTTATAACTGTTTGGGACGAAGGTTTCCTAAAGGACCTATCATACTCAAAAGGTAAATATACTATCTTGTGTAATGGTTATATGTAATCAATGTCTTGTATCATGTGAAGTACATTGATGTATGATTTTTATCAAGTGTCTCGGTTGCATATAATTAATATATATATATATATATATAATAATAGTAGTGTTATTATTCACACAAACTATTTTATGCATGCTCTCAAAAATAACTGAGTCACAATTTCAGTTGCTTTTAAAAGAGTGTGTAAAATAGTTTGAATTCAAGTTGAAAGCATAAGATAATTATTCCAAGCCGTGGGGCTCTATGGTGTAAAAGATCTCTTCAATTTTTGGTGAGTAGGCGATGGATCGCGTGATTGATCCCTATAACAAAGACATGGGTCCATTTTGGATTGGATAGAATCCTTCTAATTTTATAGATCTTGCAGACTCAAAATGCAACCAACAGTGTAAGCATCAAAATGTGTGCCTAGGGCTCAGTGGCTTACTTTCCTTTAAAGGCTCATAAATAAGCCCAATTAACAGAAATCTCTAACCCAATCCTCCCTCGCTTCCTCACAGCATTTGTTGTGTTTAGCCATTTAGTGGGGTAGTTGTACTCGTACATTTCTTTCGAAGGATCACAACAACATGGATACCTTTTCTTCTTCTTTCCTCTCTACTTTCTCCACCCAAAAGCTTCTCTGCCGAACACCACCACCACCACCACCATCATCATCTCCTATCCTCAATGTTAGGATTGAAGAAAAGCCCCAACAAACCCCAACAACAAAAATTATACAACCCATTTTCACTTCAACCACCCCACCTCCAAATACAACGTCCCAAACCCCATCCTCCATAAGATCATCATCTTCAAATTTTTTACAATCAACAAAGAGAAAAGTAGAGCCATCAGTGCTAGCACTGATTTTCAATGCACTAGACGACATAATCAACACCTTCATAGACCCTCCTATCAAACCATCGGTGGATCCAAAACACGTTCTCTCCCAAAACTTTGCTCCTGTACTCAACGAGCTTCCCCCAACAGAATGTAAAGTAATACAAGGCTCACTCCCACCATCTTTGAACGGTGCATACATTCGCAATGGCCCGAACCCTCAGTTCCTCCCTCGCGGCCCTTATCACCTCTTCGATGGTGACGGAATGCTTCACTCTTTACGCATCTCACAAGGCAAAGCCTCGCTTTGCAGCCGATACGTGAAGACAAACAAGTACATGTTGGAACGCGAAGCAGGGTTTCCACTATTTCCCAATGTTTTCTCTGGTTTCAATGGCCTAACTGCCTCAGCAGCACGTGGTGCTTTATTTGCTGCTCGAATCCTCACAGGTCAAGTTGATCTTTCCAATGGCTTTGGCCTGGCGAATACGAGCTTTGTTTTGTTTGCGAATCGTTTGCTTGCACTAGGCGAGTCGGATTTGCCTTACTCGGTGAAACTGAGCTCAAATGGAGATGTAGAAACTTTGGGACGCTACGATTTTGATGGGAAACTTTTTATGAGCATGACTTCTCATCCTAAAATCGACTCCGACACCCGTGAAGTCTTTGCGTTTCGATACGGCCCAGTTCCTCCATTTTTGACTTATTTCAGGTTCGATAAAAATGGAGTGAAACAACCAGATGTGCCCATATTCTCCATGACCCGTCCTTCTTTTTTCCATGACTTTGCTATAACAAAGAAGTACGCAATATTTGCTGACATACAAATTGTGATGAACCCATTGGCAATGATAGCAGGAGGGTCTCTTGTGGGATCAAACCCGTCAAAAGTATCGAGAATTGGAGTGATACCTCGATATGCAAAGGACGAGTCAGAGATGAAATGGTTTGATGTGCCTGGGTTCAATATTATACATGCTATAAATGCATGGGATGAAGAAGATGGCCATGCAGTAGAGATGGTTGCACCCAACATATTGTCTGTGGAACACGCCTTGGAGAGAATGGAACTTGTTCATGCGTTGGTGGAGAAGGTGAGGATCGACCTCAACACAGGGATTGTAAAAAGGTAAGTCCAGAAGAGATAGAGAAAAGATCTTAATAAACCAGCATAGTATTTTCTTCAAGCTTAACTCACATTAGTATTATTCATGGTCTTTTTTACGTCACTTTTTAATTCAGTTAAACATAAAATTAATCTTTGTCAGGAAAAAAAATATTTACAATATTTTCATGTCAATTAAACTCATGAAAGTAATCGTTTAAACATAAAAATATTATTTATGTCCTATTTATTTAACGTCTCAATTTCTCCATTAATATATATATATATATTTTACCAAGAGTTTTATAATTCAATCAGGTAGCATTTTTTTTTATATCTTTCACATTTAAGATTCAAATCTCTACTCTCGTTGTAACTATCAAATTATGAATATATATATATATATATATATATTTTAACAGTAAGGAGTGAAAAATACACTATATTATATAATATATTACATTTTGTATGATGTTTACATTATAATATATTTGTTTCTTCATTTTTATTAATGTCAATTAATTTTTCTCTCAATCGAACTAAAATCTTTGATTTTGTCACTAAAGGTATCCCATTTCAACAAGGAATCTAGATTTTGCAGTGATAAATCCGACATACGTGGGGAAGAAGAACAAGTATGTGTACGCAGCGGTGGGTGATCCAATGCCAAAGATATCTAGGGTGGTGAAGTTGGACTTGTCTAAAGGAGACCAACGTGAGGATTGCACTGTGGCAAGTAGAATGTATGGGGAAGGGTGTTATGGGGGAGAGCCTTTCTTTGTGGCAAGAGAGGCCGCAAAGAATTTGGATGCAGAAGAGGATGATGGGTATGTTGTGTCTTATGTGCATGATGAGAATACAAGAGAGTCAAGGTTCTTGGTAATGGATGCCAAGTCTCCCAATCTTGATCTTGTTGCCACCGTGAAGCTACCACGTAGGGTTCCCTATGGGTTCCATGGATTATTTGTCGCAGAAAGCAATCTCAACAAGATCTAGCAAAATTATAGAGAGTACAATAATGTCAAACCATCTCATATGAATAGTGAATCTCATTGATTTAATTTAATTTTTATTAGATTTTCAAAAAAAAAAAATATTAATGAAATTCACTATTCATGTAAGATTTATTATAATGTGAGAAGGAGTTTGACAATATTATACACATAATAAATTTCACTAATTGAGGTCGTAAGTTATGACTAGTATAACATCTTTCACAATAAATCATATTAATTAGTTATATCATTATTATTATATACCAGTCACAACCATAAACGATTATGAGATTTATTGTTTCAATAAGAGTCTAACAAGTGGGGTTGTTCGTGCATGATGAGAAGGCAGAAAAGTAACATGGATGCTTTTATCTCTTGCGTGGCCACTGTGAAGCTACCACGCAAGGTTTCTTATGGGTAACATGGATTGTTTGTAAAATGACCTCAACAAGCTCTAGAACGGTCAGTACTAATACTGGTAAGTTGGGCTAATTTTACCAAATAGTATACTTTTAAGAAAATTTTAGGAGAAATGCATCTGACCAAATTTATTTAATTATGTAGCACTTTTTTAGAACTCAAGTTTGTCAAACTAGATTTTTAAGTATTATGTTTAATCAAATTGTCACGCTAGCCCACAATGCTTGGAACTCAAGTTTGTTCTACATTACTAAATAAGTTTAGCAGAATGTGTTTCTCCTAATTCTTTCATAAAATTATGTTATTTGGCAAAAAAATAAAGCCTGGTAAGTTGTAAGTAGCAAGTAGAAACTAGTAACTTCCCACCACCCAATTCCCAGCGTTAGAAAAAAATAATAATAATACTAATGAGATACATATTTTACATTATTTCTCACTTATTACTTATGACACAACATAACAAATTTTACAATATTTTCGTAGGCTTGTGGTGTTAGATCAATGTTAGGGGTAATTACAATAAAGAGTAATTCTTAGGTACTCGCAGAACATGAAAAATAGTGCTCTCTCCTTTCACATTCATAGTGGGATCCACTCATTAAATTTATAATGTGATCCACCATAAATGTGAGAAGAGAGATTACCATTTCACTATATCTTGAAAGTACCTAATAATTTTTTTACAATAGAAGTAATATTGCAATAAACTGTCACATCAACCAGTTGGGAAAATTTTGGTGAAAATTTTTTTTTTTTTTTAAGGTCTTGTTAATGGATACTTTATTAAAAAACTTTCAACCTAAAGTCATTTGTATTAACTTTTGCTATTTTTAAATATAGGTGGGACCCATTATGAGCCTTCTTAACTATGATCAATTAACAAAATCCTTGTTGTTTTTTCATACTACAGAATTATCAAATTTTTATTGATTTTCATATGCTTTACAAATAACATCACTTTATTATCTGTCGCATTATCACAATAATTTTAAGAAAATATTTCATAACTAAAGAGTTGTCATTAGATAATAATGTGATGTTAGTGGTCCCAATTTTAGGGGGTTTTATTAGACTGGACTGGTACCCAATTCCCGATTGAATCAATTGATTTGGCTTGGTTTTTAAAACTATGATAAAAACTCATAAAATTTGTCAACCAAGTCATCAAGAAAAATATCACCTTCATAGTTCTTGAGTATTTGTGAAAAATGTTATGATTATATGCTTATGTTTCATTCGTTAGAGTATTCACATTTGAGGTTATAAAAAAATTAGCTTTTAGTACCAAAAAAAAAAAAATTACTTTATTTATTTTAACATCTCACTTAACAATACACCATAAATTTTATGTTCTATTTTAACATGCAAACCCAATAAAATAATATAAATAACTCAATAAAATAGTATAAGCAATACAATAAAAAATTCATTTAACTATGAGAGAGAGATTCTCAAAAAAAAAAAAAAAAAACCATGAGAGAGAGAGAGAGGGAATAAAAATAAATAGCAAGTCAATTTATTCATATTGAAGCAACTTGTTAAAAAATTTAACAACTTGGATGTAATTAAGTAGCTTTATTGTATTTGAGTGCAACAAATAACTATTTTCAAATGAATCATCATTAATATCACTTTTATTTCCACAACTCACATAAATCATAATTAATATCACTTTTCTCATTTTTTTTTTTTGTGAAACAATATCACTTCTAATTTTATTTTTCACCGAAAGTTGTGTAAAAACAAATCAAACATGAAGGGCTAATGATAAAAAAATTTGAAACATAAAAGACCAAAATGAAAACCACCCCAAATTTTAAGGGTCAAAAGTGTATTTTAGTCTTTTTTTTTTTTTCTTTTCCATTATCTTTTGGATAACTACTTTTAGCCCAAAGAGAGTACAAGAAGAGAAATTGTAATATGATTAATTATCTTTTGGATAAATACTTACTTCTCCAAGAAAAGATTAGGAAGAACCTGCATTGTAATGAAATTGAAAATTGTACATATATTTCATGTATAAGAAGTGATTTGTGTATATCATTTTATGATTACTCCCCAGGATTCATCTCTTCAATCAAAGAAGGGGAGAAGTACTAGCAACTAGCAAGTGATAGCTAACTCGAGTCTAGTCTACCATGATATGAGGAATAAAACCATTCATCTTTGGTCCCATCAGACAAATGTTTCACCCAATAATTGTCAATGGCTTTTCCTGATCGAAGGTTAATAGAATTGGATTTGGAGGGGCTTCAAAAACCTAACTGACAGGAGTGGCACAAAAGTATTGACCCATGCATGAGTATGAGATGGAATGCTTTTTCAAAAAACTAAATTTTAAACCCAATTTTCTCAAAAACAAGTTTCAATCATTCTCCCATTGAAATTTTCTTAAGCAACAAATATGTTCTACACAAATCTCAAGATATTTTCAAAATTTTCAAACTTGAAACACATTTTGCATTGAAATCAAGGAACTTTTAATCTTGGATGGCCACAACAAAATCACACACAATATAATGTACCAGGTTTAACAAAGAGTAACTTGTGTAGTGTGTGCAACTAGCAAAAGCTTGAGATACATGTGAGGTGATATGTGAATAGCAATTAATTACAAAGTTTACAAAATTCATCACACAGAATTTAAAAGAGACTATCACCTTAAGAGTTACATCCTATAACTCCCACATCTCCTAGAACAAAAACTTGCAATCATGTAAGTTTCTTGTATTTTTGCCTCATTATTATGTGAGATGGCATCAAACCTAATAATACACACCAATTTTATTTATGTAAGATGGCATCAAGCCTAATAGTACACACCAATTTTAAACATTAAGCAATTAAGCCGAGGCATCACCTTATGTTCTTTTTGTGCATGTGCTACACTTTCTCGAGCACAGAATCTTATGATATGCACTAAGGTGTTCATGATTGGCTAGTGAACAGTAGTGAGATGATTATTTATGCCCTTCTCAAAAGGATCAAGTCTGACAGTCAAATAACATGTGACTTCAAGATTAAGGCAAAATGATTAAAAATCATACACATCTTTCCCACACACATGCACTACGAAGCTTCAACTAGTAAAGTGCAATTATTAATCTCATCCGAGCTAAACAAGGTACATAAACTTGTTATGTAAAGATAAGGTGGCCAACCTTGATTTCAAATCCATAATATGAAATACAAAACACAAAGATCTTTTTGGTTTAAAAAATTTTATGACCAAAAACAGAAAGCACACATTATGCTAAATGAACAATACAAATGCAATGCATGACAATGTTTAACTAAGCTATAGAGGGTACTCAAACAAGAAATATCAATTTCTTAATTAACCCATGAGTACATGTACAAACTAGTATGTACTCACATAAAATCACAAATAACTTAGCACAAACTATTCAAGTTTCTCCACAATGTCAAGCATGATTTAAATTAAGAGAGAGATATCATAACCCATGTAATCCTCAAGAACAATAAAATAAAACACAAAATAAAATATTTTTGTCTTTTTGAAATTTTTCAATGTTTTTGGATTTTTTTTTTTAATAAAAACAACCTAAAAAAAAAAACAAAACAACCAAAAACAAAAACAAAACATGTCCACAAATAATTGAAAAAATTAAATCAGGGACAAGTTAGCAACACTCACCTTGGAGAATCTTTTCTCACCCATCTAGCACGAGTCTTCGGTTTTGTAGGTGAAAATCCATGTGAAGCAGAGTGTATTTGAGGGATTATACCAAACTTCTGAGAGAGACTGAAATCTTGCAAATTCCTTTCACAAGCCAACAAGCTCAAATTTTTCAAAAGAATATGAAACAATTTATATGGACTTATGGCAGGAGAAATATCATCACATATCCTAGATTGAAACACAGAATGCTTAAATTTCAATTTATGACAATTAGGACGAATGTGGCCAGAGACACCACAAAAGTGGCAAACAGGAACAAATTTAGGAATATCAGTATTCCTAACAACAAGTCTAGTCTCAAATTTTGGTTTTTGCCTCAACAAAGAATAGTTTGTTCTAATATGACCAACAACACCACAAAGGTGACAGATAGGCACAAAAGCAGATTTATTATGCTCTCTGACAGTAGGTTTAGACTTAGGTTTAGAAACTTTAGCGTTAACATCAGAACTTTTACCTTTGTCTAACCTAGCAAAATAAGTTTTTTCTTTATTATTCCTCTTAAAATGAGGGATATAAACTTTCTCAATTTTAGGCTTAAGAGAAACAGAAACACTTCTGTTATCAACAACAGGCTTGGTACTAGTCAAATTTTCAAGTTTAGTTTGACACTCAACTAACTCTTGTTGCAAGCTTTTCATCTTCTCATCTTAAGAGGAAATTTGATTTCTTAAAAATTCATTCTTTTTATTAGACTCATCTAATCTTACAATCAAATTCTCTTTTTCAAGATTAGCCAATTTTAACTCTTCTTTAAATTTCTTAACAATTTTTAAAGATTTAGATAATTCCTTACGAAGAGTTTCAAAAGTATCAAAAAAATCAACAGAAACAATATTGTCCTTTTTATTCAAACCATCACAGGCATTAGTAAAATCAGCAGAAGCATGAGCAGAAACATGATCAAAAAGACAATTCAAATTATCCATGACAACAGGGGTCAAGAATCAGCTCAGAGATCAAAAGATTTACAACAAAAGAGATACCGGCTCTGATACCACTTGAACGGTTTTAGAACCCTTAAAAAAAATCAGATTACGTAGCCTAGATTAATTAGCCAAGTTGTTACTTAGTCAAATTATGCAATTCTAGGTTAAAGCAATCAAATAATCATATTAAGATATAAAACAGCAGAAAATAAATGAACACAAGATATGATGACTCAGGAAACCACACGGTAAAAACCTGGAGAGGATTTGACCTAGCTATCCTCAAGGTAAACCTGAATCCACCGTGTGAAAGAATCGAAGTTCATACAGAAGGACTACAAGCTCCCCGCTTGACTTCCTAATGCTACCCACCAATAGAACTTACTGACATGACCACATGCAAGCTCCGAATCCACGGACTCCTTCTTTCTTAGATTCTTCAATCAAGTACAAGCACCTCCGCTTGATTAATCTTTAAGTTCTTGAATCTGCAATTGAATGATCATCAAGGTTTTGATAATATCTCCACCTTGAAAACCCTAAGTTTTGTGTAAAGGAAAACTCCTCAAAGATCTCACAAGAGATTTACACAAAACAGCAATATGAGCAACAAAGACTTGGAGAGGTTTGGGTACAAAACCCTAGATACAAAAGAGGCACTCTCTTCTCTCTCTCTCAAAAGCTCTCAAAAACGTGGCGTAAGGTTTCCTTTATATAATGGGAAAATTAGATCTGAAACCCTAATCCTTATTGGGTTTAAGCTGCTGTTTGGGCTGACTTAAAATTCTGCATATACAATTTTCGATCGATCGAACCTGTTCTTCGATTGATCGAACCAGGCAGAATATGAAGTCTTCTTCCTACAGCTTGTATGATCTTGAATCTTGACTTGAATCACCTTGAGCATTGTCTAATAAAACTTATAGACTCTAAGATCTATATCTAGACAAGTTTGTGTTCACGATTTGCCAATTGTTTTAAACATTTAGAACCTAACAGGTTCAACTGTAAGTTGATATAAGGTATTGGGATTCCTTTACTTGTAATTGCTTGTTTTGATAATAGTGAACTCTTGGGAGTGATGACCTTAAAATCATTCGGTGGGGTTTTTGTCATGTAGGTTTTCCCCATTCGTAAATAAATCACTATGTCAATTTATTTTCTGTTGCATACTTTAGTTAATTGGTGATTTGTTTGTGCTGTCATGTACAATTGCATGTTAATTTGATTAATTAATAAACTTGGCTAATTAATTAATTAATTCATCATAATGGGTCAATATGTTTTTGGCCTATCAATGATCTTTGAATTTGAAGATGCATCTGACTTCCATGAGGGGGCTAGAAGGAAGCCATGATACTGCCATCAATCTGGCCCAAATTACTTGAGGAGTAATTGTATAAAACACTGCTACTTGATGGGTACAAGGAGGACTCTATGAGCTAGATGCTGTTGCTGCCGCCGCCGCCGCCGCCGCCGCCATTGAGACCATGTCCAACGCCAATGGTCTTTCTTGGGCTGTTGGACTCAGCGGCATTTTTCTTCCATCTACAAGAACAAAACATAACAATAAAATAAATAAGAGGTAAATAATCTACAAGAACACAACATAACAATAAAATAAATAGTTAAAAAACTGTCAAAGATGAATGGCCAAATCAACTGAAAATAAAATCCATGGAAATGACAAGAAGCATGTATAAAAAAATATAGAGTAAGACCATAATTAAGTATGCTTAACAATGCTTTGCAGAAATGTATAACAAGGTTAGGCCAGTCGGAAGAGTCAAGAAAGTGAAAAACTAAATGTTAAATGGAAAAAGATAGCAAAGACTTCAAAACCAGGAAACTATACTGAGCCTTGCTTTCAAATTTCGTTTTATCCTCCCTTGCAAGTAAACATATGTAATGTGTTTAATCAGTTCACCATAGAATATTCTTCTTGGACAGCCCTCAATTTCTCATGTTTCCAATAAATTCTTAAACAGTCACGTAAAAATGGCAAGCACAGTTCGTCCATTAAAATATATAATATTCATGTTTGTCAAATACTTGGTGCCAATTTTAGCGTAAAATTAATGTATCAAGTTGCAGTATAGCCTCTCCCCATAAGGTAACTGCACAAATAGATAGTTGATCAATAGAATTGCATCGCAATCTAACAGAAACTTTAAATCAATTAAAACTAAATATTACATAGCTGGGCCTTTCCCTGATTTCCCCTCAAAATGTGAATAATCAAATATAAATTTTCATCCATGACCGGCAGAGTGCAAAGAAATTTGGAGGGATAGTAGGCCACCCAATAAAAAATAGAAGAAAGAAAATCCTATTTCATGCAAAAGCTTAAAGTGTCCTGTTTGATGCAGAATTATATTAGCAAACAATTAATATCTTAACCATATTCTTGTTTAAATTTCTCTAAGCAGTTCTTTTTTTTTAATAAGTAAAAATTTTCTCTAAGGAATTGGGATGATCTTTGTATCCAAGAGATACTATCAGATCAAAATAGTTTGTCATATTAGTATACACTCAAAAGTTAGAACAAACTGAGGTAACGAACAAGTTATACTCTTATAATTATCCATGCCTAAAAGATTTCTTTCATAATGAATCTTGAGACATGCACAAGTTTTAAAATAATTTGAGCAACCTCTAAATCCTTTCATGTACTTGTCATCTTACATCAAATTGATTGTGCCATGACATTGTCCATAGGGTCAAGTACAAAGAGATTATTCCAAAGGAAAGATTACCAAAAGCTGGAGAGTTAGAACGTAACTTTTCTCATCCAAAGCAAAACACTACAATTGCAATCAATAGTCATAAAGAATAAGACATATTTCAAAATGTGCAGGATATATGAAACAGTATTAATTTTAAAACATTACAGAACTATGCACAGATCAAAAATCTTGTAGAGGAGCTTACCAGAACTGATGGGTATTACTTACTAATTCTTATACGGATTTATAAAATTAGAGGCATGTATGGGTTTTCACTTTTCCCATTGCCATGGCCCATTTTGTATTCATGTAGAGTAACAGACTCAGGGGCCCGCTTTATCTTGTATGGTTGTATTTCATATATGGATAGGATAGTTTGTCTTACCATGGAAATTGTGTGTTTTCAAAATTGTGGTCCAAAATCTTATATAGGATAGGAATAGGATAGTTTTATGGAATTTCTGCTTTCATTTTTCTTTTCTTTTTTTACTAAGGAAAATATTAAAATTACTATAAATTTTACTTTTAAAAAATTTTATTTGCAAACTGATATGATAATAAATATCATAAATTTTTATAACCAAAATATATAAAGTAATACTATAGTCACAAACTATTTTATAATATTTTTGCAAATTGTTAATGTGACAAATTTTTACTTGTTCTAACATTACATTTTTACTTACAACAACTATTCGAAAATGCTAAAGCCACATAAGCTGTTTGTAAAAATATTGTAAAATAATTTGTGTATATAACATTACTCAAATATATACTATATACTAAAATTTCCTAAATCACTACCCCAAACTATAATTGAAAGAAACATGATAACGTTACGGTAATTTCTGATGCAGAATTTCCCAAAGTATGTTGAAGTGTTACAAAGTACAAACTAGCATTACAAAATGGCATCTATATGATAAAGTTTATAGGCACAACAATTTGACACTCGTTAATGTGACAAATTATTAGTAATAGATTAAATAAAAAATAGGCGTAAATACACTTTTAGTCCCTACATTTTGCACTTTTTCCATTTTGATCCCTACATTTGTTTTTACCACTTTTAATCCATAAACCAACTAATGCGTGATATTTAGGTCCTTTCCGTCACCCAACTAACGGCAAAAACAGACGTGGCTGACGTGGGCATTAAAATATTATTAAAGAAATTATTTGGCATTTTTTAAATGCCAAAATTTAAAAAAAAAATAATAATTACTCAATTTTAATTAGTAAAATAAAAAAACAAACAAAAAAATTTATTTTCTTTCAAAAAAAAATTTTACTTTCTTTTAATTAAAATGAATTTTTTTATTCCAATCTTTTTTTTTTTTTTTTCAGAAGAACATATTCATGTTCTTTATGTTCTTCCCTGTATATGATTCATATTCTTACCAAATTAATCCTTATTTTCTTATCATTTTCTTTTCCTTTCTTGTACCTTCTTTATAACCAAGCACATCAAAACAAAATAAATTAATTAAAAGTCTTTCTTGTCTTTTTTTTTTTTTTTTTCTTTTCATTATTTTTTCAAAAGAACATGTTCATGTTCTTTGTGTTCTTCCCTATAATCAATCTCCAGCAAAAAACAAACCCTAAACCCAGATCCTAACCAAACCCCAAACCCATATCCCCAGAAAAGCAAACCTTAGCCTTCAAACCCATAAATTTTCTTGGCAAACAAACACAAAAAAAGCCATTAAAAAAAAAAAAAAACCCCAAATCACCACCACCGAATCAAAGAACATGAAGATCAAACCCGAGCAAAAGAATAGAGACCCAACAACTAGCAAAGCACCACCACCGAATCAAATCATCCACTACCACATCAACAAAACCACTCCCAAACCAAACCATAATCAAAGAAACTTCCAATACCACAACAAGTTAACAACTTAAAAAACATAAAAAATTTTCAAAATGCGAAATGTACAGCAAACGTCAAACCCAAATCTCCAACAACCCCAAACCCCAAATGTCTAGAAATGTCAACTTCTTTCTCCTCAGCACATTTGGCTTCCCCAAAGGTTGTCTCCACCAGCTCCTCAAAGCCCATCAAGAACCGTTCATCACTTCATATCTCTGCTGCTTGCACATCAACAGCGAAGAGGCCGACTACTAGGTCCCACACTACCAAGATAGCGGTGGCATGTGTTGGAGAAGAAGGCCAAGCTTGTGAGCTCCGACCATAGAGCTACCATGAACAGAGAGAGAGACTTTGAGATTAGAGAGACTTTCCATCCATGGAGAGTGAGGAGAGAGAGAGTTTGAGAATAGAGAGAGAAAAGGGTTCTGATTGTTAAATGTGACGAATTTTAATGTTTAGTTTGAAAGAAAATCTTGATTTTTTGGGGAAAATGTTGATGATTGGAGAGAGGACTCAAGGGCATTGATGCATTATCTTAAATTTTCGATATTTTAAATTTCTAGGCAATCAAACATGTTTAGGGAAGAACATGAAGAATATGAACAGTCATGTTCTTCCCAAAAACTAATGATTTTTTTTTTTAATGTTTGTTTTTAATTTAATTAATTAATGTGTATGATTATATATATATATATATATATATATTTTTTTTTTTTTATTCCACCGTCAGCCACGTCAGTTTTTGCAGTTAGTTGGGTGACGAAAATGACCTAAATATCATGCGTTAATTGGTTTAGGGACTAAAAGTGGTAAAAACAAAATGTAATGACCAAAATAAAAAAAGTACAAAATGTAAAGGACTAAAAGTGTATTTACGCCTAAAAAATAAAATAAAAAAGTCAAAAGTGGGCTTAAAAATGAGATTCGCTTACCCACCCAATTGATGGAAAAATGTGGTCAATATTTATGTGTACTTAGGCGTTGATCCATTCATAGTTCATTTGATGCTTAAGCTTGATTAACGATTATCCTGCAATGTACGCTTTCCGAAGGTCTGTCACTTTCTAGTGAAAAAATAATTCACTAGCTGTTCACTCCTGAAGCACGTTACCCCGCCATTTAGATACCCATTCAGGACGCAATCATGGCATGGATTTTGCGAACAGTTTGGAAATTGGGAAGGAAACTGAAGCAACAATGCGGACGCCAAGAAGCCATACTTGTTAAGCACCAACAATTAAAGCCAAGCCATCAATTATAGGGATGGTAACAGGGCATGATGGGTCTGAATCTGATTATGGCTGTCTAGTTCACTTTTTAAAGGCAAGAAAAACCCATACGAGACTAAAGTGGATACGTCAAGCCAAAGCGGGTTGGTTTTGAGCATTAAATTATATACATAAAAAAGAGAAACTCTTGCAAAGTACAATGGGTTGAGTGGAATGAGATATTTTTGCCAATTTTAAAACAGGTTAGGAGTTTTTCTTCTTCATCCAAAAAATTATACATGCTTCATTTATGCCAAAGTAAAAATTTAGGAGAGTAAATATTATTCTAAGAAAGTATAAATACAAAGTAGATTTTACAAGTGATTGGGATGAAGGTTTCTTAAAGAACCTATCAGACTAAAAGCGTGAAGATACTATCTTATGTAATGGTTATGTGTAATCAATGTCTCGTAACATGTGAAGTATATGGATATATGATTTTTCAAACTATTTTATACATACCTTCAAAAGTAATTAAATCTCGATTTTAGTTGCTTTAAAAAGTGTGTAAAATAGTTTGTGTTGAGTGAAACTCGTAAGATAATTATTTCAAGTGGTGGGGCTCTGTGGTGTAAAAGATCTCTTTATTTTATTTTATTTTTTGGTTAAAAGGTAGCATAACATTATCAATTCAAAACAGCAGAAGTATTGGCAGAGCGCGTTAGAGTGTACAGAACCCTTGCATCAAAATCCAAGATATTACATAATTCATCAGAGTCAGGATAATCTAAAATATTAGAAAGATCTCTTTAATGGATTGCGTGAATATCGATTACTATTTTTAATTATTTATGAAACAAAGACATGGGTCCATTTCGATTGGATGGAGTCCTTCTAATTTTATAGATCTTGCAGACTCAAAATGCAGCCAATTGTGTAAGCATCAAAACTGTGTGGCTATGGAGAGAGCATATCATGTTTCAGTAATATCAACTTAGTATCTATTTTGGTATTTTCTACCCAATAAATGCGTGACACTTGTTTCAAAAAACCACATCAGACTACTCTAATAAATTAATTACAATCTTCTATATTATCGATAAGATATATTAATAATTATTGGAGTAGTTTAATGTGGTTTTTTGAAACAAGTGTAACTTATTTATTGAGTAGAAAATACCAAAACAAATGCTGAGTTGGTATTACCGAAACATGGTATACTTTCTCGTGAGTATGGCTCACTGGCTTCCTTTCCTTTAAAGGCTCATAAACATTTGTTGTGTTTACCCGTTTAGTGGAGTAGTTGTACTTATACATTTCTTCCGAAGGACCACAACAACATGGATGCCTTATCTTCTTCTTTCCTCTCTACTTTCTCTACCCAAAAGCTTCTCTATCGACAGTGGTGACTCCAGGAATTTTGTCTAGGGTATTCCTATTCTACTTTGAAAAAAATTCGAGTCATTTTGGTCTATTTGGAGTGTTTTGGGAAATACCGTCCGAAATTCAAAATTTGACCAGCATGAAGTTTGTGCTTTAAAAAAAAAAAGTTCTTAAAACCAAAACAAATTTGCATTCTATACACCCAAAATCCTCAAAAGGAAAAAAAATGAAAAGAAAAAAAATGAACAAAGTACCTATATAATAAACTATAAGTTCATTTGAAATAATAAAACTATTAATTATTGTTGTTTAGTTGTTTCATTAATTTGTTTGTCTTTTATAATTTGTTTCATTAATTATTAAATTATTAATTTTTGTTTAGTCTAACATAATTTAATTTGTTTGTCTTTTATAATGTATTGGTTAATTAAATTATTATTTATTAGCTGCACTGGCAAATCTATGTGCACATTACACTAAAAGAGCCAGCCATGTGCACATTATACATCCCATGGGCTGATGTGCACATTACACTGCTTTAATTATTGTTTACCCGGCCCTATGTGTTCATCCACCCACCTCCCACCCCACTTAATAGACAAGCCAGTCAAGCCTTAAAAAAATTTCCCCAATCACAAGAGCCAACTGCCAAACATTACACTAAAAGACAATTAATAATTTAATATCTCACCAACGGATAAGATATTAAGATAAAGCCAAATTTAAAAAGTCAAAAAATAGCCAAATATTAATAAAGATGAAGTTAAAGCTTTAGCAGTTCAGTGGCCCAATCAGAATCAGATAAAGACAAAGTATTAAAATTAGACTTAAAGAACGAAGAGAGAGAGAGACTCATAATTTTCATTTCAGTGATTCAGATAGAGAGAGAGACTGAGAGATTGAGAGAGAGTCAGAAAGAAAAAGAGAGAGAAGTTAGTTTAGTAAAATGAAATACCGTGAAGGAGGCGACGAGCGATCTCCGATGAGGCCAGTGGCAAGCGACGAGTGATCTCCGATGAAGGCAATGGCGAGCAACGAGCGACGACGAGGAGGGGTGAACGAGCCAAGCGACGACGACAATCTGGACTGGACCGATCTCCGACAACGAGCAAGCTGCGAGCGTCGTGACCAATCCGATCTCCGTGACTTCGTCTGTTGGCAGTTGGCTGGAGCCTGAGGCGTTGCTTGCTCTTTCTTTACTCTTTGGGTTTGCTTTAGGCCTTTAGGGATTTTTGATTTAGAAGTGATTTTTGATTTGATTTGCTCTACAGCTCTGGGGTTTGGTTGTTTTTTTTTTTTTTTTTTTGGAGAATCCGTGGGTTTGCTACTTTGTAATCTGTTGGGCTTGCTAAGTTGCCGTGGGCTTGCCGAGTTGCCATGGGCTTGTCTCTGTTACAATTTTTTTTTTTTTTTTTCCAGATTTTAGTTCAAAATTTTATTTTTGGGCTTTCTTCTTTCTTTTTCTTTTTTTTTGCTTGAAAGTAGAACAAATAATTTTTTTTTTTTTTTAATTTGAGGGTGTTCCTAATTCTATGACTGAGGGTGTTCCTAATACAGAGTAAATATAAAAAAATTTGTAAAAAAAAAAAATTTCAAGTTTTTTTTAGGTCAGGAACACCCTGAGTTGTATGTGGTGTCGCCACTATCTATCGAACAACACCACCACCACCACCACCACCATCTCCTATCCTCAATGCTAGGATTGAAGAAAAACCACAACAAATCCCAACAACAAAATCTACACAACCCATTTCAACTTCAACCACCCCACCTCCAAAAACAACATCCCAAACCCCATCCTCCATAAGATCATCATCTTTAAATTCTTTACAATCAACAAAGAGAAAAGTAGAGCCATCAGTGCTAGCACTGATTTTCAATGCATTAGACAACATAATCAACACCTTCATAGACCCTCCTATCAAACCATCGGTGGATCCAAAACATGTTCTTTCCCAAAACTTTGCTCCTGTACTCAACGAGCTTCCCCTAACAGAATGTAAAGTAATACAAGGCTTACTCCCACCATCTTTGAATGGTGCATATATTCGCAATGGCCCAAACCCTCAGTTCCTCCCTCGTGGCCCTTATCACCTCTTCGATGGTGATTGTATGCTTCACTCTTTACGCATCTCACAAGGCAAAGCTTGGCTTTGCAGCTGATACGTGAAGACAAACAAGTACACATTGGAAAACGAAGCAAGGTTTCCACTATTTCCCACTATTTTCTCTGGTTTCAATGGCCTAAGTGCCTCAGCAGAATGTGGTGCTTTATTTGCTGCTCAAATCCTCACAGGTCAAGTTGATCTTTCCAACGACTTTGGCCTGGTGAATACGAGTCTGGTTTTGTTTGCGAATCATTTGCTTGCACTAGGCGAGTCGGATTTGCCTTACTCAGTGAAACTGAGCTCAAATAAGGATATAAAAACTTTGGGACGCTATGATTTTGATGGGAAACTTTTTATAAGCATGACTGCTCATCCTAAAATCGACTCCAACACCAGTGAAGCCTTTGCATTTTATCACAAAATCAAAGATTGAAATCTGTATTTCTCATTAATTAATCAAAGATCACACAAACTACATATATATACTGATTTGTACAGGTGTGAACACAAAAGTAACTAACTACCAGAACTGACAACCTATCACACGTGCTACCTACAGGACTAACCAACTGTTTCACGAGTTAACACTTAAGGAGGCATCTAAACAGACTAAACTACAAGTCGTATTATCATTTTTCTTCACTTATGTTGATCTGCCGTTTATGCTCTGTTATAGAATCAACAGCTCTGCTCTTGCTACTGATCTTGTTAGCTTTAGTTTTATCTAAACTCTGATACTCCCCCTCAAGATCAACAGGTGTATGTATATTAAGCATTTATCAGAGTTTAGATAAAACTGAAGCTACCAAGATCAGTAGCAAGAGCAGAGCTGTTGATTCTATAACAGAGCATAAACGGCAGATCAACATAAGTGAAGAAAAATGATAATACGACTTGTAGTTTAGTCTGTTTAGATGCCTCCTTAAGTGTTAACACGTGAAACAATTAGTTAGTCCTATAGCTGGCACGTGTGATAGGTTGTTAGTTCTGGTAGTTAGTTACTTTTGTGTTCACACCTGTACAAATCAGTATATATATGTAGTTTGTGTGATCTTTGATTAATTAATGAGAAATACAGATTTCAATCTTTGATTTTGTGATATGGTATCAGAGCGAATTCCCAAATTCCTATAGGGTTTCATATTCCTTTCAATTTTAGTTTTTTTTTTCTTTCTCAATTTTCTTGAGAAAATCTTTCTCTGTTCTTGAGAAAATTTCGTTCTTGGGAGATTCATTCTTCATTCATCATCTATGGCTTCTATTACAAATGCAAATGGTTCTACAAATGCTTCCACGTCTGAGAATCCATCTCCTTCTTCACAAGAATCCCCAATGGATAACCCTCTGTTCTTGCATCAGGCAGAGAATCCAAGTTTAGTTCTTGTCACACAGCCATTGATAGGTGGAGAAAATTATGCAGCTTGGGCTTGTGCAATCAGAAAAGCTTTACTCACCAAGAATAAATTAGGGTTCATTGATGGGACTTTGACTCTCTCATCACCATTGGTATCAACTCCTTCGAATGTGCAAGCCTGGATAAGATGTGACAACATGGTTGGCACATGGCTAACTAATTCAGTCTCATCAAAGCTTCAAGCAAGCATCATTTATGAAGATACTGCCTTAGAAATCTAGAATGACTTGAAGAATCGCTTTACCCAGACAAATGGACCTACAGTTTTCAATCTTCAAAAAGACATAGCAGAGCTTCATCAGGGTGAGATGTCTATCACGGATTTTTTTACCCAGTTGAAGGTGTTTTGGGATCAGTTGCAAAATCTTAGTCCTTTTCCTACTTGCACCTATGGTAAATGCATTTGCAATATTAACAAGAGGCTCACTAATCTGCAAGTAAGAGAATCTGTCATGAAATTCTTAATGGGATTGAATGACTCTTTCTCCCAAGTTAGATCTCAAGTCTTGCTTATGGATCCTATTCCATCTCTTAGTAAGGTTTACTCCTTTCTAATTCAAGAAGAGACACAAAGATCAGTGCCCAATGCATCTTTTGCTAAGGTTGATTCCACTGCTTTAGCTGCTAAGTTATCAAATGAACATCTTGGTTTGTTTCTTGGTGGTGCTATTGGCAAAGGGAAGGGGAGACCAACTTGCACACATTGTGGCAAGACTGGTCACATAGTGGACAAATGCTATAAAAAGCATGATTTTCCACCAGGTTTTTAGTTCAAGAACAAGCCTTTTATGGCTCATCAAGTATCTTCAGATGTGTTGCCTATTACTCCTTCAATTGCTTCACCACTACATCAACAGACTGCCTTTACTCCTGAACAGTATCAACAGCTTTTTGCTATGTTTGGAGCTTCTACTTCATCACTTGAACCTTCCACTCTAGTCAAAGATGCTTCAATGCCTAATATAGCATCATCTTCTACATCTGCTAGTGCCCCAATGTCAGGTATTGACTTATCTCATAATGTTTTCTCTGCATAAGTAGTAAACAGAAGAACTTATGATAAATTGACTTGGGTATTGGATACAGGAGCTACTGACCACTTTGTTTTTTCAGTTGATCTATTAACTTCAATTACTGCCACTATACAGTCTTTGGTTCACTTGTCTAATGGGGAATCAGCTCAAGTCACTCATGTTGGAACCGTTGTTCTTTCTTCTTCACTCACTCTCACTAATGTCCTTTGTGTTCCCTCATTTAGTTTTAACCTGCTATCTGTTAGTACACTCACATTATCTCAACCTTACTATCTTGTTTTCCTCTCCAATTATTGTTTTCTTCAGGACCTTTCATCTCGGAAAACAATTGGGGTGGGCAAGGTTGTTGATGGGTTGCACTTGTTGCAGTGTGATAGTCTCCAGCATACTCCTCATTCTTCACTTGCTGATTATCTAAGCAATCACAAGTTCAATGCTTCTTTTATTCCTTTCTCTGCAACAACTTCTGTAAGTTCTGCATCTTCATTTCTTTGGCATGCCAGATTAGGACATCCATCAGACATGAAACTTAAAGCTTTAGGTCACACCATTCCTTCTTTACATTCTTTTTGTAATAAGGCTTGTCAGATTTGTCCTATAGCCAAGCTTAAAAGATTACCATTCCCTTTTAATAATAAAATTTATGCTTGTGCTTTTGATTTAGTTCATATGGATGTTTGGGGTCCTTATTCAATTCCTACTTTAGATGGTTACAAATATTTCTTGACAATTGTGGATGATGCAACCTGAGCTACTTGGCTGTTTCTAATGAAATCCAAATGTGATGTTAGGCCTTTGTTTCAATATTTTTACACTATGGTTGCCACACAATTTGGTCAAAACATTAAATCCATTAGAACTGATAATGCCAAAGAATTTGCCATGTTTGATTTTCTTAGTTCCCATGGCATCATTCATCAACATTGTTGTGTTTACATCCCACAACAAAATTCTATTATGGAGAGAAAACACCAACACTTACTTTCCATTGCCAGGGCATTGCAAATTCAATCTCAAGTACCTTTGCAGTTTTGAGGTGATTATGTATTGACTGCTGCCTACCTCATTAATAGACTTCCCTCTCATTTGTTGAATGACAAAACACCTTTTGAACTTTTATTCCATAAACCCCCTAAATATAATCACCTCAAAGTCTTTGGCTGTCTCTATTTTGCCTCTACAATTGCAAGAAGATGTGTTTTTCTTGGCTACCCTTGTAATATCAAAGGTTATAAATTCTATGATCTTGATACTCATGCTACGTTTGTTTCAAGGGATGTTGTTTTCCATGAATCAGTTTTTCCTTGTCTTCCATCTTCCACTAACTCTATTCCTTTCAAATCATTACCTTTGCCATGTGTTCCTTCTATTCCTTCTTTACACGATGATCCACTTCTGGCCCAACCCAACACTCTTGTTCTTACTCCTCATTCCATTATCCAAGTTCATCATACTATTGATGATGACTTTCTTGATGAGATACCAGAAGCACCTCTTGATCCCACTGCAGATCCTCTTCCTCTTAGAAGGTCCATTAGATCTATTAAAAGACCTTCTTATTTACAGGAGTTCCACTACAATCAAGTTGCTTCTGTCCAACCTTTGTCTTCTTCCCAAACAGGTACTTCTCATCCCCTTTCATCTCATGTCTCATATCATCATCTTTCTCCCTCATATAAGACCTTTTGTGGTGCTATTTCCTTTCTTGTTGAACCTCAATTCTACTACCAAGCCAGGTCTGATCCCCAATGGCAAGCTCCCATGACTGCTGAAATAGCAGCTCTTGAAGCTAATAATACCTGGACTTTGAGACCCTTGCCTGTTGGTAAGAAATCCATTGGCTGCAAGTGGGTTTACAAAATCAAGTATAAGGCTGATGGTTCTATTGAGAGATATAAAGCCAGGTTGGTGGCTAAGGGATTCACACAAAAGGAGAGCATTGACTACTTTGAAACTTTCTCTCCAGTAGCAAAAATGGTGTCTGTCAAGGTTCTTCTTACTGTTGCTGCCATTAAGGGTTGATTTCTTAGTCAATTAGATGTAAATAATGCTTTTCTTTATGGTGATTTAGATGAAGAGGTGTTTATGGCTCTTCCACAAGGGTTTCACAGCAAGGGGGAGGTTGTTTGTAAGCTCAATAAGTCCATTTATGGCCTCAAGTAAGCTTCTAAGCAATGGTTTGCCAAATTCTCAAGCACCTTGATTCAGCTTGGTTTCATTCAATCAAAGGCTGATTATTCCTTGTTTACCAGAAGGCATGGTGACATTTTCATGATTCTTTTGGTTTATGTAGATAATGTTTTGATAACTTGCAATGACAAGGCTGAAGTGGATAAATTTAAAGTTATGCTGGATGATAAGTTCAAACTTAAAGACTTGGGTGATTTGAAGTATTTCCTTGGTTTAGAGGTTGCAAGATCAGATAAAGGAATTGCTTTCTACCAAAGGAAATACACTCTTAAGCTACTCAATGATGCAGGACTGCTTGGTTGTAAGTATGTTAAAACTCCTATGGAGCACAATTTAAGGCTAAGCAAGTTCGAAGGAGAAGAGCTTAAGGATCCCAGTCATTACAGAAGGCTTGTGGGGAAACTCTTGTGCTTAACAATCACAAGACCTGACATTACATTTGTTGTCCATAAACTCAGTCAATTTATGTCCAAACTAAGGAGACCACATCTGGATGCAGCACATAGAGTGTTACAGTATTTGAAAGGTGAACCAGGAAAACGACTCATGTTTTCTTCTAACATAGACTTGCATTTAAAAGGATTTGCAGATGCAGATTGGGCTGCATGTCCTGACACTAGAAGATTAGTGACTGGTTATAGCATCTTCATTAGTGACTCTTTGGTGTCATGGAAGTCCAAGAAGCAATCTACAGCATCAAGATCCTCAGCTGAAGCTGAGTACAGATCCATGGCAGTGGCAACATGTGAGATAGTATGGATTTTATACTTTCTCAAAGATATTGGAGTGAATAATGAAAAGGAGGCCTTGTTGTTCTGCGACAGTCAAGCTGCATTGCACATCAGTTCCAATCCAGTCTTCCATGAGAGGACAAAACATATAGAAATAGATTGTTATGTGGTTAGAGATAAGGTGTTGGAGAAGGTGATTAAGCCGAATCATGTTAGATCAAATTGTCAATTGGCTGATCTACTCACTAAAGCTTTGAATTACAATCAATTTTCAACCCTTATTTGTAAGATGGGGATGCTTAATATACATACACTTACTAATCTTGAGGGGGAGTATCAGAGTTTAGATAAAACTAAAGCTACTGAGATCAATAGCAAGAGCAGAGCTGTTGATTCTATAACAGAGCATAAACGGCAGATCAACATAAGTGAAGAAAAATGATAATACGACTTGTAGTTTAGTATGTTTAGATGCCTCCTTAAGTGTTAACATGTGAAACAATTAGTTAGTCTTGTAGCTGGCACGTGTGATAGGTTGTTAGTTCTGGTAGTTAGTCACCTGTACAAATCAGTATATATATGTAGTTTGTGTAATCTTTGATTAATTAATGAGAAATATAGGTTTCAATCTTTGATTTTGTGATAAGTTTCGATACGGCCCAATTCCTCCATTTTTGACATACTTCAGGTTCGATAAAAATGGAGTGAAACAACCAGATGTGCCCATATTCTCCATGACCTGTCCTTCTTTTTTGCATGACTTTGCTATAGCAAAGAAGTACGCAATATTTGCTGACATACAAATTGGGATGAACCCATTGGAAATGATAGCAGGAGGGTCTCCTGTGGGATCAGACTCGTCAAAAGTGTCGAGAATTGGAGTGATACCTCGATATGCAAAGGACAAGTCTGAGATGAAATGGTTTGATGTGCCTGGGTTCAATATTATACATGCTATAAATGCATGGGATGAAGAAGATGGCAATGTAATAGAGATGGTTGCACCCAACATATTTTCTGTGGAACACACCTTGGAGAGAATGGAACTTGTTCATGCGTTGGTGGAGAAAGTGAGGATCGACCTCAACACAGGGATTGTAAAAAGGTAAGTTAAAACTAACATAGTATTTTCTTCTAGAGTAGAGATGAAATGGTTTGATGTGCCTGGGTTCAATATTATACATGCTATAAATGCATGGGATGAAGAAGATGGCAATGTAATAGAGATGGTTGCACCCAACATATTTTCTGTGGAACACACCTTGGAGAGAATGGAACTTGTTCATGCGTTGGTGGAGAAAGTGAGGATCGACCTCAACACAGGGATTGTAAAAAGGTAAGTTAAAACTAACATAGTATTTTCTTCTAGAGTAGTTCTAGTGTCACAACTCACCCATTTGGACAAGTATTATTCATGGTCTTTTCGTAATAATTAAAGAAAAATTCAACTTTCTTATATTACGTCCCTTTTCACATCACCTTTTTTTTTTATGGACTTTTCATGTCACCTTTAAACTAAGTTAAAAATAAAATTAATCTTTGTCATGACATTTTTTTTTTTTTGACAATTTTTTCGTGTCAATTAAACTCAAAGTAATCGGTTAAACATAAAAAAAAAAAAATAACAATAAAAAAAAATTATTTATGTCCTATTTTTTTACCACGTTAAATACTTAATGTCTCAATTCCTCTATTAATATATTTTTTCTTACTAAAAGCTTTATAACTCAACCAGCTAGTATTTCTTGCTATATCTATGACGTATAAAATTCAAATCTCTCATCTTAGTTGTAATTATCAAATTAATTATCAACAAAAAAAATAATAACTTTTAAAAGTAAGACGTGAAAAATAAATTATATTATAATATATTACATTTTGTATGATGTTTACATTATAATATATTTATTTCTTCAAAACATTTTTTTTTTTTTTGCTAATAAAATATACAAAATATTTATTTGACCCACAAACAAAAATCAACAACCCCTGAATTATGATGAATGAAAATGATTAACCTTTGAGAAAAATAGAAGAGTCCTTAAGTACGCACATACTTAAAGGCTAGTTTTTATTATTGTCAATTAATTTTGCTCTCAATATTATCCCTCGAATTAAAATCCTAAATCTGTCACTAAAGGTATCCCATATTAGCGAGGAATCTAGATTTTGCGGTGATAAATCAAGTATACATGGGGAAGAAGAACAAGTATGTGTACACAGTGGTGGGTGATCCAATGCCAAAGATATCTGGGGTGGTGAAGTTGGACTTGTCTAAAGGAGACCAGCGTGAGGATTGCACTGTGGCAAGTAGAATGTATGGGGAAGGGTGTTATAAGGGAGATCCTTTCTTTGTGGCAAGAGAAGCTGCAGAGAATTTGGATGCAGAAGAGGATGATGGGTATGTTGTGTCTTATGTGCATTATGAGAATACAGGAGAGTCAAGGTTCTTGGTGATGGATGCCAAGTCTCCCAATCTTGATCTTGTTGCCACTGTGAAGCTCCCACGTAGGGTTCCCTATGGGTTCCATGGATTATTTGTCACAGAAAGCGACCTCAACAGGACCTAGCAAAATTATAGAGAGTACAATAATGTCAAACCATCTCATATGAATAGTGAATCTCATTGATTTGATTTGATTTTTATTATATTTTCAAAAAAAAATTAATTTTTATTAATGAGATTCACTATTCGTATAAGATTTATTATAATGTGAGAAGAAGGGGTTTGACAATGTTATACACATAATAAATTTCATTAATCGAGGTTAGTATAACATATTTCACAACAAATTATATTAATTACTTATATCATTATTGGAATATACCAGTTACAACCATAAATGATTATGAGATTTATTGCTTCAATAAGAGTCTAACAAGTGGGGTTGTTTGTGAATGATGTGAAAGTAGAAGAGTCGAGGTTTTTTTGTGAGATGGATGCTTTGATCTCCCAATCTTGAAGAAAACTTGCATGGCCACTATGAAGCTGCTACGCAAGGTTTCTTATGGTAACATGGATGGTTTGTCCTGGAAATGAAAACGACCTCAACAAGCTCTAGTAAGTTGGTGTAATTTTGCTGAATAGCATAATTTTAAGAAAAAAATAGGAGAAATGTATCCAAATAAATTTATTTAGTCATATAGCACTTTTTTGAAACTCAAGTTTGTCAAACTAGATTTCTAAGTATTATGTTTAATCAAACTGCCATGCTAGCCCGTAATGCTTGGAACTCAAGTTTGTTAAAATCGAGTTTGTCAAACTCAAGTTCCAAAAAAGTACTTTTAGTAATGTAGCACTTAATAAGTTAATTTAGCCGAATGTATTTCTCCTAAATCTTTCATAAAATTATGTTATTTGGCAAAAAATAAAGCCTGGTAAGTTGTAAGTAGCAAGTAGAAACTAGTAACTTCCCACCACCAAGTTCCAAGAGTTAGAAAAAATAATAAAATATTGTTGGGTTCTAAGATTTTTGGTTTAAATGTATTAGAACTTCAATTTGTAATGTCGGCAAACCATGATCAAAACGTTTAGTCTTGTTTTAGACTTTCTCAGAATATGTTTAAAGTGTAAAGTTGGAATCAAGTGTACTGCAGGATTTACTGTGTAAATCTACCTGGCTCAAATAATTGAAAATTAGACTCGATCGATCGAAACTTATGCAAATTGTTTTTCTGCAGAATTTTCCAACTCAACCCAAGCCCATTTGACATGTAGGGTTTTATGTTTTGTCTTAAGTATAAAAGAGAAAACTCTAGCCACGTTTTGGCGTGGCTCTTTATGTTGTGTGTATGAATCTTTTATGAGATCGAGAAATGATTGCCTTCACATACACTTAGAGTTATTAAGATTAGATTGATGTCAAGAGCTTGGTGATCAATTTAGTTGCAGATTTAAGAGCTTAAAGATATACAAGCAGCAGTACTTGTGCTTGCTGTGAATCCAAGAAAGAAGTAGTCTGTGGATTCGGAGCTATCACGTGGTCATGGTAATAAGTTTCCTACTCGAGGTAGCAATAAGATGTTAGTGGTCTAAGTCGCTATTGTGTAAATTTCAATTCTTTTATAGTGAATTTGTTTTACCTTGAGGATAGCTAGGTTAAATCCTCCCTAGGTTTTTTACTGGTTTGGTTTTCTTGGGTTATCATTTCATTGGGTTCTTTATTTTCCGCACTTTACAATGATATGATTTATCTGTGTTAACCTAGATCTACATAATTTACCTAAGTTAATTACTTAGCTAAATAACTAGGTTAATCTGGTTGTGTTTTAAAGGGTCTAAAAACAAACAAATACTAATGAGATACATATTTTACATTATTTCTCACTTATGACTTATGACACAACATAATAAATTTTACAATATTTTTGTAGGCTTGAGGTGTTACATCAATGTTAGGGGTGATCACAATGAAGAGTAATTCTTAGGTACTCTCGAAACATGAAAAATAGTGCTCTCTCCTCTCACATTCATAGTGGAATCTACTCATTAAATTTATGATGTGATCCACCATAAATGTGAGAAGAGAGATCACCATTTCACTATACTTCAAAAGTATCTAATAACTTTTCTACAATGAAAGTGATGTTGCAATAAACTGTCACATCAACTAGTTGGGAAAATTTTGGTGAAATTTATTTTGTTTTTAGTATTGTTTTTTAGGTCCTGTTAATGGATACTTTATTAAAAAACTTTCAACCTATAGTCATTTTTATTAACTTTTGCTATTTTTAAATATATGTGGGACCCATTATAAGCCTTCTTAACTATGATCAATTAACAAAATCCTTGTTGTTTTTTCCTACTACAGAATTATCAAATTTTTATTGATTTTCATATGATTTACAAATAACATCACTTTCTTATCTTTCATTATCACAATAATTTTTACAAAATATTTCATAACTATAGAGTTGTCATTAGATAATAATGTGATGTTAGTGGTCCCAATTTTAGGGGATTTTATTAGACTGGACTGGTACCCAATTCCCGATTGAATCAATCGATTTGGTTTGGTTTTTAAAACTATGACAAAAACTCATAAAATTTGTCAACTCAGTCATCAAGAAAAATATCACATTCATAGTTCTTAAGTATTTGTGAAAAATTTTATGATTTTATGCTTATGCTTAATTCATTAGAGTATTCACATCTAAGGTTATAAAAAATTAGCTTTTAGTACCCAAAAAAAAAAAACTATTTTATTTATTTTAACATCTCACTTAACAATACACCATAAATTTCATGTTCTATTTTAACATGCAAGCCCAATAAAATAATATAAACAACTCAATAAAATAGTATAAGCAATACAACAAAAAATCCATTTAACTATGAGAGAGAGATTCTCCAAAAATAAAAAAACTATGAGAGAGAGAGAGGGAATAAAAATAAGTAGCAAGTCAACTTATTCATATTGTAGCAACTTGTTAAAAAATTTAACTTCAACAACTTGGATGTAATTAAGTAGCTTTATTGTATTTGTGTGCAATAAATAACTATTTTCAAATGAATCATCATTAATATCACTTTTATTTACACAACTCACATAAATCATTTTTTTTTTTTTTGGTCAGCAAGAAAATAAACTACAAAGCTATCTCACACTAGAGGTGAGACCAGTGCTGGCAGTTCTATTAACATACATTCCAACTATATCCGAATTAACTAGATACAAAACATCAATACTTGGCGAGGAACTAAATACAACAAAATCTTCAACCATTGTACACCCCCATCTTGCAAGTGCGTCTGCACAATGATTGTCTTCCCTATAAACATGCTTCACTTGAACCCGAGGAAACCTTCGCAGCAAGCACCTGTAGTCACACAAAAGAGGAGAATATGGTTTGACAATGTCCACATTAGAGCTAACAAGATCAACCACCACTCTTGCATCCAACTCCACAATCAAATTCTGTATTCCTTCACTCAAAGCCAACTTCAAACCATCCCTAAAAGCCTAGAATTCAGCTGTGATACTGGGGGCAAAACCAATGGATCTCACAAATCCTTGAATCCAATACCCGCTGCAATCCCTGATCAATCCCCCACAACCTGCCTTGCTTGGATTCCTACAAGAAGCTCCATCTGTATTGAGCTTATACCACCCTTCAGGAGGTTTAGACCAAATCACCTGAATTACCACTCTTTGATTAACCTTCCTCATCTTTCTAATACAAAAGAAGAACTCCATAGCTTGTCTTAGACAGTGACCATGAAGATTTATGTTGAGTGGAGTATTATCAAACACTACTCTATTATGGTGTTTCCATAAAATCTAAATAGCAAAGGGAAAAACCACACTCCAAGAAATGTTACTATGATGCACACGTTTACTGTGACAATTATTATAAAGCCAATCACCCAAGCTTTGGCTAACATAAATCATAATTAACATCATTTTCTTTTTTTTCTTTTTTTTGGAGAAACAATATCACTTCTACTTCTACTTTTACTTTTCACCGAAAGTTATGTAACTTCACATCATGTGTCCCTTGACTGACACGAAAGGCTGTATTGTTTTCGTTTTTCCTTTTTTAGCAACACTCTATGTATATGCATGGGTCCATGTACGGTAAGTTTCAATTAGCTTAACTAGTAAAGTATCTGATAGTTGAATAAAAAATTTAGTATTCAATTTCCATTTACACAAAAAATATCAATTAGTGTCTTGATGAGTACTTATTATAAAAAATAAATACCATAAGTTGAAACTCTTTTTACCTATCATCAAGATCTGACGCTATAAATTAAAACATTAAAAAAAATTGGGGTCGCATCTCTGTCACCATAGCATTACATTGCCAATAATACAAGAACACAAGTGAAGGAGTGGTGGGTCTGGTTGCCCAAATAATATCTTCTTGACTTTATGATAACGATTCGGATAAAATAGGTAACTAATTTTTTTTTTCTAACTAATCTAGTTAGTAGTTAAGGTTTTGAAACTATATTGTTTACTAGCATTTCGAGTCTAAGAGACTCGATTTAGGGTCTATAAATCGAGTTTTTGGGACTCAATTTTTATGGGCTTTTCACGTTTGATGTGGCATTTTTTTCACGTGGCGTACACATGGAAATCGAGTCTCTAAGGCTCAATTTGTAAACCAAAATAATTTATAAAAATTTTAAGATGTATAAGCTGAAACACCAAAAAAAAAAATATATATATATATACATATATCCATCAGAGAGAAAATACAGATCAGAGAGAGAGAGAGAAAGAAGCTGAAACACCCAAAAAAAAACCCATCAGAGGGAAAATACAGATCAGAGAGAGAGAGAGAGAGAAAGGCTCGCGCGGCCTGGGCTGCACCTGCGCGCGGCCTGGGTGCACCCCCATGGCCTGAGTGCGCCAACGCCGATCTCCATCCCACACCCAAACACCGATCTCGCTTTCCTCTCCATTCAATCACACAGCCAACAATGATCTAGGTTCAATCGCACGACCCACAACGATCTCGGTCTAGGTCTCTAGATTCTTTGGATTTGGCGAACAACTCGACGAGGTGAGGTGAGATCATTCAGTTTTAGGTCTCGGTGTGGGTTCAAAAATGGTCTCTGATCTGATCTGATTTTTTCTCTCTTCAAGTTCATTGTGCTAGGATTGCTATATTTATGGGATTTCTTTTTTTTTTTTTTTTTTTTGGGTATTTCTGGGAAGACTTGAGACTTATAAAATGTTTGGTTTACAAATTGAGTCTTAGAGACTCGATTTCCATGTATGTGCCACATGGAAAAAATGCCACATTAGATTTGAACAACTCATGAAAATCGAGTCCCAAAAACTCGATTTATAGACCCTAAATCGAGCTTCTTAGACTCAAAATGTTAGTAAAAAATATAGTTTCAAAACCTTAACTACTAACTAGATAGTTAGAAAAAAAAAAATTAGTTACCTATTTTATCCTAACGATTCCCTTTTGTGATCACATGGCTCCAGGTTATGGTTGCAATATAGTGGGGACGCAAATTCCTAGCACCACACAAAGCAGTATTTGATGTTCCCTGGGGGAAAATAGGTAACTAATTTTTTTTTTCTAACTATCTAGTTAGTAGTTCCGATTTCCAAACTATATTATTTACTAGCATCTCAAGGCTAAGAGGCTCGATTTTGGCCTATAAATTGAGTCTCAAAGACTCGATTTCCATGATCTGATGTGGCATCTTTTTCTACATGGAGACCACCTGGAGACTCGATTTACAAACCAAAGAAAATTTGAAAAAATTTCAAGTCTCCAAGTCTCTAGCGTACAAGCTGAAATACCAAAAAAAAAAAAAAAAAACAATCAGATCACAGAGAGAGAAAGAATCCAGAAAAAGATCAAGCTTATATGTGTTCATAAAAAAAAAATAAATAAAAAAAACCCCAAAAGCAGAAGGTTGCGCTGCGACCTGGGTCGCACTGTGACCGGGGTTACGCGCGACCTTGGGTCTCGTGCGACCTGGGTCACGCTAGGCTAGGGCTCGCAGGCCTGGGTTTTTTTTTTTTTTTTTTCTTTTTTTTCTTTTTTTTTTTTTTTTTTTTTTTCTTTTGGCTTTCGGCTTCTTTCCTTCTTCTTCAAATTTTTTTTTTCTCTTCTGGCTCTGATTTTTTTTTTTTTTTTTTTTTGCTAGTGCTGCTGTTTTTTTTATATATAGGCTTATAAATCAAGTCTCAGAGACTCAATTTTCATGTGGACGCCACGTGAAAAAAGTACCAACTTAGACCCGATCAAAACATAAAAATCGACCCTCAAATACTCAATTTATAGACCCTAAATCGAGTCTCTTAGACTTGGAATGCTAGTAAAAAATATAGTTTGTAAACATTGTCTGCTAACAATATAGTTGGATATTTATTGCTAGTTACCCATTTTGCCCTGTTCCCTAATATGTTTTATGAACACAAATATTTTTTTGACAAAGTTTCTGATAAACATGGTCTCTTTATTATAATATTAACGTATCAACCAGTTTTATTTTTGTATAATACCAAAGATACAAATTTTCTTTATAAAAAAATTTACAAAACATTTACGTGGTGAGTAGTTATTAATAAATGAAAAAAGTGATATTCATAGTAGACTTACATAAAAACTAATAAAAAGTTAAACACATTAAGTTATAAAATAATTTGTAACTGTAGCATTACTCGTCTGGTTAATGTATGTCTTATTTTAAGAAATGTTTTATGAAAAATAAAAAAAAAATGGCAAAAAAGTTTTTTTTTTCCCCATAATTTACCAAATGGATTACTAAAAAGTTTCTTTTTTTCCCCCATAATTTACCAAAATGGCTTACTAATGAACTAACTAAAACTCACCTGTAAACACAAATCTCAATCTTATAAATTAATCAATTTAAACATGCGTGTATTGATAGTATTCACATTGCTTATTTAATATCATAAATTCGGTTTTACATTTCTTAATTTTAATTTTTAAGGTGGCGTTTGTTTTAAAGGAATAATATTCCATGGAAGTCTAAATTCTCAAGTATGGGATACATGAGAATCAAGAGGCCGGACTGTCTATATACTATATGTAGTGGGTTTTATTAGGAATTTTATAAAATTTTCGAAAATATGAAATCTTCTGTTTCATTTATTCTTATCAATTTTATAAGAGTTATATATTCTTCCTCAAATATTCTTAGGTTTATAACTACAATCTCAAGTGCATTGTCCGTAATGAATTGGGCTAAATTTTCTAAAATGTAATAGTTTAACATTAACAAATACACAAAGTAAATCAGTATTTTTTTTAAAAGAAATGGTTTATGAGGACATCAAGCCATGTCAAAAAGTTATTTATAATTCTTAAAAGACAAACAATTCCATATAGTAGATAAAAATCAGTGTAAAAATAATAATCATAATATATAAAAAAAAAGAGTTGAATACATAGTTGTGGGGATCCATAAACACCAAGAATGCAGCACAAGTTGATGAAAAATGATCGACACAACTAATTTGTAAGAAAAGAGAAAATGCAGACTTAATAAAACTTAGGTACAGTACCTTAGGTGCTGTTCCTCAAGTTCTCCTCTTAATATTCAGTCATGTGTCTATTTAACTAAAAAATACACTTCTATTTCATGAAAAAAAATCCACATAACAAAATCGTATAAAGAGAACTTAATGATCAGCACTAAATACTATATCTAAGTCTTGCTTTTTAAAAATAACCCACCAAACCTAACTACCCAAAGTCCAAGTGTGCCTCACAAAACTCTATTCTTTGTTGCATAATCCTGGGAGACAAAAGAACACAAAATTCTATTCCTTTAATTGGATTATTATTGGTAAAAAAATTTATGGTTGAATAAAAGATCTGGAATTCAATTCTTATCTACACTAAAAATCTATTGATATCTTGGTCTAATAAAAAAGAGTTATCATTAGAAGCAGACGCTATAAATTAAAACTCTAAAAAAAAAATATATATATATATATATATATATAGAATCACTCCTTTTCAGTGATAGGAAGTCTGAGTTTGGCAGGAGGAGGGGGCTCATTAGAGTGTCCAATTGCACATTGTTGAGAGCATTTTCAAGGGCAACTGGCATTTCTACCAGCTTTTACAGCTGAATTAAAAAAAAAAAATTTATATATATATATATATATATATATATAAAAGAGTTAATCCATTGGCCTTGGATATGGGGGTGTCACCTGTTTATAGATTACTGAAACCGAATCCCTTTTAACTATTAAGCTTCTTCTTTTCTTTTCTTTTCCTACGGACAACTCTTTCCACAGTAAATTTTATAATTGCTGAGTTAATCAACTATGACAGGAAAAATATTGGTGGATCCATGAACGGTAAGTTGTGTCCACTGCTCACAACCGACCAATTTAACAATTGTAAAATTTGTTATGTAAAAAATTGTGTTAGTAGCTTTACTGTATTTTGTTTCCAGTACAGCACATCTTTATTTAACTCCTCCAGAACATGTTCTAAGAGCATTAGAGTTTGATTGCTCAAACACTCTGTATGTACCCTATTGTTTATAGCTGATGTAGTTCTATTTCCATTGGTACCCAAAACAAAATGGTAAAGCAATCACCCAAACTCGTGTGGTTAGCCGTTGGATTTGTACTTTGTAGTAAATTTCACAGTCGTTTAACCTCCTTTTGTACAAATTGCACAAATGGGCTTTGCATAATATGTACCAATATTATGTTAACCAATATTGAGTCCTTAATATGACATACTCAGAGCATTAGCATACTGGATGCCAAAACCTTAACTAAAAGCAAATAAAGCCTGCACATGGTTCTAGCAGTAAAAATAATATATACATGTATAACTAAGGAACACTTTTGGCCCTTAAAATTTTCATTGACCCTTCATTCTAGCTCTACATAAAAATAAAAATTTTGAAACATAAAAGGTCAAACAAAAAAATTAAACAAAACACGTAGGACCAAAATGAAAACTTTTAAACACAAGCAGCCAATGTAAAAACAAATCAAACACGACGGGCTAATGATAAAAAATTTGAAACATTAAAGACCAAAGTGAAAACCACCCCAAATTTTAAGGGTCAAAAGTGTATTTTAGTCCTTTTTTTTTTTTTAAATTATCTTTTGGATAACTACATTTAGCCCAAAGAGAGTACAAGAAGAGAAATTGTCATATGATTAATTATCTTTTGGATAAATACTTTACTTCTCCAAGAAAAGATTAGGAAGAACCTGCATTGTAATGAAATTGAACAATGTACATATATTTCATGTATAAGAAGTGATTTGTGTATATCATTTTATGATTACTCCCCAGGATTCATCTCTTCAATCAAAGAAAGGGAGAAGTACTAGCAACTAGCAAGTGACAGCTAACTTGAGTCTAGTCTACCATGATATGAGGAATAAAACCATTCATCTTTGGTCCCATCAGACAAATGTTTCACCCAATAATTGTCAATGGCTTTCCCTGATCGAAGGTTAATACAATTGGATTTGGAGGGGCTTCAAAAACTTAACTGACAGGAGTGGCACAACATGGAGTGAGTGAAAACCATGACCCAGAATCCCAAAGAGCTAGCTTGTTTAAACTGGGTAATTTGTGAAAGAATATCTGATTAATGAGTGCCAAAATCTCTGCTGAGCAGAATCTGTTGGAGTCAGTGATCAGACCAGCACATCATTAGCCCTACAATAATCCTTGGAAAAATCCTCTACATGCTTGTAGCATGTAGAATACACACACACACACACATAAGGGAATGCTTACAGGATCAAGAATTCAAGATGAATTAACCCATTAAAGAAATTAAATTTTTTTTTTTTGTGAGTTAAGGTTTATGAGAGGCACTATCGTCATTTATAAAAAAAAAAATTAAATATCTGGATGCAACCTGAAGCAACATTCATGGTGTGAGTTGAAAATGGAATTTTTTAAACCTTGGACAGTGAGTTTCATTTTGGAAGCTCTCTTTTAATTGATGTGACTGAGCTAATAGATATGTTTCTCATACACGAGCAATTTATTCCTAGATGAGAGGTTCAAGCAGACCATTTCATTTTTTATATATTTCGAGCATTTTTTTTTTCTTTGGATAGTTATAATGGAGGAGGGAAGATTTGGACCCTAAACATTTCCGTTGGAAACAGCAAGAAGTGTCAATTGACTTACAAGGCTCTTGACATAGCGAGCATGTTAGAGAAAAGCATGTAACAAAAGAAAATACCTGTGTCAAACTAATTCTCAGCTGAAGTGGGTTTTTTTATATGGTACAAAAGAATGGCTATAATTAAATAGGTAAAGCAAGACTTTCTAAGGAGATTTTGATCAACTGGTTTCTATTAAAAGAAATGTAATTTGAGAATGAAAAAAATTTAAGTGACCATACCAGAATTTCTGGATATGCATGCCCTAGACCTTCACCATGTGTGCTTCCGCTAGAGAAGAATTAAGGTCTTCTCGAGATTGTGATCTCCGACTTTGAAGATGCATCTGACTTCTGTGAGGGGGCCGGAAGGAAGCCATGATACTACCATCAATCTGGCCCAAATTACTTGAGGAGTAACTATGTAAAACACTGCTACTTGATGAGTACAAGGAGGAATCTATGAGCTGGATGCTGCTGCTGCTGCCGCCGCCACTGCCACTGAGACCATGTCCAAAGCCAAATGGTCTTTCTTGGGCTGTTGGACTCAGCGGCATCTTTCTTCCATCTACAAGAACACAACATAACAATAAAATAAATAAGAGGTAAATAATCTACAAGAACACAACATAACAATAAAATAAATAGTTAAAAACTGTCAAAGATGAATGGCCAAATCAACTGAAAATAAAATCCATGGAAATGAAAAGAAGCATGCATAAAAAAATATAGAGCAAGACCATAATTAATTATGCTTAACAATGCTTTGCAGAAATGTATAACAAGGTTAGGCCAGTCGGAAGAGTTAAGAAAGTAAAAAACTAAATGTTAAATGGAAAAAGATAGCAAAGACTTCAAAACCAGGAAACTATACTGAGCCTAGCTATCAAATTTCATTTTATCCTCCATTGCAAGTAAACATATGTAATGTGTGCAATCATTTCACCATGAATATTCTTCTTGGACAGCCCTTAATTTCTCATGTTTCCAATAAATTCTTAAACAGTCATGTAAAAATGGCAAGCACAGTTCGTCCATTAAAATATATAATCATGTTTGTCAAATACTTGGTGCCAATTTCAGCGTAAAATTAATGTATCAAGTTTCAGTATAGCCTCTCCCCATAAGGTAACTGCACACATAGATAGTTGATCAATAGAATTGCATCGCAATCTAGCAGAAACTTTAAATCAATTAAAACTCAATATTACAAAGCTGGGCTTTTCCCTGATTTTCCCTCAAAATGTGAACAATCAAATATAAATTTTCATCCATGACCAGCAGAGTGCAAAGAAATTTGGAGGGATAGTAGGCCACCCAATAAAAAAATAGAAGAAAGAAAATCCTATTTCATGCAAAAGCTTACAGTGTCCTGTTTGATGCAGAATTATATTAGCATAAAATTAATATCTTAACCATATTCTTGTTTAAATTTCTCTAAGGAGTTCTTTTTTTTTAATAAGTAAAAATTTTCTCTAAGGAGTTGGGATGATCTTTGTATCCAAGAGATACTATCAGATCAAAATAGTTTGTCATATTAGCATACACTCGAAAGTTAGAACAAAATGATGTAACGAACAAGTTATACTCTTATAATTATCCATGCCTAAAAGATTTCTTTCATAATGAATCTTGAGACATGCACTAGTTTTAAAATAATTTGAGCAACCTCTAAATCCTTTCATGTAGTTGTCATCTTACATCAAATTGATTGTGCCATGACATTGTCCATAGTGTCAAGTACAAAAAGATTATTCCAACGGAAAGATTACCAAAAGCTGGAGAGTTAGAACGTAACTTTTCTCATCCAAAGCAAAAAACAACAATCGCAATCAATAGTCATAAAGAATAATACATGCTTCAAAATGTGCAGGACATATGAAACAGTAATAATTTTAAAACATTACAGAACTATGCGCAGATCAAAAATCTTGTAGAGGAGCTTACCAGAACTGATGGGACTCCATCGCTGGAATCCGAAAGGAGATGAAATATTCGATGCACTATTATGCCTGAAAAGTGGGAGATATGACCTCCGGGAAAATCTTGGCATCCAATTGCCAACACATGATAATGCACAAACTAGGAGAACCAATGAAATAAACACAATGGCAATAAGAATTATCGGGTTTATCTTCACTTGAAATATCTCATAACTACGTAGCCGCATTCTTGATGAAAATGCCTTGCCAGCTTCCAACAGGGCAACTCCAAGAGTCCAAGTAATACTTCCAGAACCAATAATAATTTTTTTAGCTGGAATGTGCAAGCCCTCTCTTAACAGAGACACAATATACGGAGCCCTAAAGCAGTACTGTTCAATGAAGGGCTGAGGTGCAACACTTTTTCTTGCGACTTCCCAGGTCTTTTCACAGAACTCCCGACCCTTTTCCAAAACATCATCAAGAGTGGCTTCTGAAGTCAAATTAAAAAACCGATACACCACAAAAAAGCCAGACATTGCATAGAACTCACCATAAGGGCGAGGAAAACTATCAGGAAGAGCACAAGGCTGCAAATGACAGTCAATGCCTGGATTTTTATTTGACCATTCAGACAAATTAACAGCACCTTTTGCCAGCTCACTACATTCCCCCCAGTTTGGAGCTCCAACAAGTTGCACGGCAATGCCTGACTTTCCTCCTTTACCCAAATTTTTCCCTGCAATCACAGGGCTCCCGGTTTCCTTGTAATGCGAAGCACACTGAGAGCAGATGTATTGCTCCTTGTACCCAGAATGCAAGCAAGGATGCTTTAGTTCTATTTTCTTGTTAACTAGATCTCCCTTAGTGACTTCTGGAAGCCTCTTAAAAAGTTGAACCACAGACTTGTCAAATGCATCATTCAAACCATAACCCGCGAGAGAATAGGCAGTGAGATGATGATTAACAGCTCCTATTCTAAGTTTTAAGCTAGTCTCATCATGTACAGGTCCCTTGCTCTCATACGTAACCTGCAACGATGAGCCGCCCAAGTCTAGTGCACCAAATGTTGGCTTTTTTGGCGTGACCCCTAACATACCCGTGCGATGATTAAGTGCTATCCATCCAAAATAAGCCTCCTCTGCCCCACTGATAATTTTAACACAGTTTTTCTCACACCGGAAGGGTGAAGTTTTCAGTATGGACCGTGCATTGTCTAGAAGCCATTCTGAATCAGCTTTGGGCAGCCTGCGAACCCCAGCTGTAGCATAAAGGAAGAGAGAGGTGGACTTATGTGCATTCCTGGGGATTTGCTTCTCTGCCCACCGAATAAGCGGTTTAATTGCACCTTTCAAGCCAGTCACATTGTGCACTAACTTATGAAACCCAGGCTCAGTCTCCATTCTATCGTAAGCCCGTCCAATCTGCAAGCTAGGCTTCTTACGAATGCCTTCCGTAAATGATTTCAATGCAATAGGAAGCGTGCCTGCATTGTTGTGATCAAAAGATGCCTGATACACATAAACTCTAGTTCCAGTACTTCCACAATCGAGCACAACATAAAACTTCGATTCCCCTCGAGACCAATACGAATAAACATAAACAGAAATCATATAAATTAAAACACCCAACAAGACTAAGCACAACATGAGCATGAAAAGCCGCAAAAACTTGCTACGCTTGGACAGGGTTCCTCCTCCCACTCCCCTCTCCTTTGAAAAACTCGAGACAGCAGCATTGTCTCTATGCAACAAATGGGGATACTTTACATGGGCAGCAGCAGCCCTATTATCAACATTCGCAATGGCGACATCATTATCAAGCGGACGATAAGCTGTTAAATCCTGGAGAGACGACGATAATCTGAGGTTGTTCTTGTTATTACTATAAGGCATCTGAGCATACATATAGGCAACACTACTCGACGAAGAAGAAGAAGAAGAAGAAGAAGAAGACGCGGCTGCTGCCATCGATGATGATGATGACTGTTGCCCCGACAAACGACTTGTGACAACATCAGCAATTCTAGCAAACATCTTAAATTGTTTTTTGAGGTTTCTTTCTTTCCTTAACTTCTTGGTCTATGGTTTGTATTTGTAATTGCAACACACATTTTCTACAATCCTGATCAAATATAAATAAAACACCCACAAATTAAAAATATTAACAAACACAAAAGTAAAGATCAGAGAGTGAAAGAAATGATAAAAAAGCAAAACCCAAAAACAGATCAGAAATTATAATAACTAAATTGAAATAATTTTCAAAAAAAAAAAGATTAGGGTTACCTGGGTGGAGGAAAATGGGTCTTCATTCTTTGCTTTGATTAACAATTTGTTGTGTTGTGGGAATTACAAAAAAACTCTTGATTCATCGTCTTCTTTGTAAGTACTAAGTTGTAATGAGTAGGTAAGTTGTTGTAAGAATATGATTTTTGGGTATTTGTATGTGTTTGTTTAGAGAGAGAGAGAGAGAGAGAGAGATTCAGATCCAACAAACAACGAGTCTGACATGAAATGGTCTTTTTGACAGCAAGAGAATGAAAAGAAAGAAAAGACCCTCATTTGTAAATTCCTTAGTACTTACTTGGAACCGTTCCGTTTCTACTTTCTATTTACGTTTTTTTTATTATCTATCTATTTCTTTTCAATCCCCATATTTACCTCAAATACTCTTCTGTTCCCTTTATTTATAAATTATATATAATTTAAGTATAATGGAATTTCTGAATGTTAATGTAACACATCATCTAAAATAAATTTTGATGGTGAAGGATAAAGTATCTAACTCTCAGGTCGTCCACACACCTCGTCCAAGAAAGAGGAAGGGGCCTTTGCCAATTAAATCAACACTCATCCTAATCGGTCTCCGTCGTCTTGAGGGACAAAGACGAGACATTGTAATAATGTCTCGTTCGTCCCTGATGACGGACGAGCTAAGCATTATAACAACATCTCGTCCTTTGTAAAGGTAAGACGGACGAGATAAGACGTTGCGTTTGTTCCCAACGAATGCAATGTTCCATCAACCGTTCTATAGTAAATGATTGAGGATGGAATCTTAGTATTGTAACTTCTATGACAGTTAATAGTGGTTACTCCAAAGACCCGCAATTACTAGAGAAGTTACAAGGTAACTGCCTTAGGTGAACACTATATAAAGGACTTATTGGCAGAGAAGCGAGGTATGAAAAAACATTCTGAAAAATTCTAGATAGCATTTTCTCTCTTTCAACAATTAACAAAAAGACTAACTTTGTCATCAGAGAACCCTTGGCCGGTGTCCACCGGTCTCCTCTAATTCTATTTTGTTTTCCAGGACACCCTTCAAGATCAAGACCCAGAGATCTTCAGCCCACTGATTTCCTTGGAATCATCAAATTTAATAGATGAACTAAACAAAATAATATGTTTGATATATTTAAATATTTGAAAACAATTATGTAAAAGTTATAAATTCTATTTTCTGTTTATGATTATGTCTAAAGTCCCAAATTTATGGACACATTTCAATTTAAAATTTACTTCTATTCTATCTACATTAATTTTTTTTTTTTTTTTTTGGGGGTTATTTTGGGCAGTAACGAAGTGGCCAAAGGTGGGAAATTATTAATTAAACAATGTGTTTTACTTAAAGTTTATGCATAAATAAGTTTTGATAACTATTGAATAAAGAAAGTAAAGAGAAAAAGTTTGGCATAAAGTGAGAACGTGATTCCCAAAAATTGAAGTTTTTTATACTTTTTTTTAAGAGAAATTGAAGTTGATTACCCTAGTGAAACACAAAGTTATACGAACAATCTTCCATTTTTCTCTATTTAGTTACTACATAAAATAACAATATTTAATGACCGGGATGGATTTTGGGTTTCAAATTGAAACAATTGCTTCATAAGTTTGGGATTCTAATGGCCAAAATTAAAATTTTGAAATCCAATCTAAAATAATATATAAACTTTGGATACTTTTATGTAACTGTCCCCTATTTTATGGATGAAACTACAAATATATTTAAATTTCAGGGACAAAAATTGAACCTAGATAAATTTTAGGAAAAAAAAAATACAGTAGCATTTTTTAAAACTATACAAACACCTCTTAAACATATCAGCATATGTCTCCTACAACTCAAACGTCACGGTATTTGTATTTTAAATAAAATCATGGTATATGAAAATTAGAAAAAAAAAAAATACACACCCAAACAAAAATCTATACTTAAAAAATGTTGTTATAATAGCATGTTAACTAAATTTTCTAAAAATCCTTTTTTAGGGATTTTATAAAGAGTTCGATTATCGAGTAACAAAGTATATTAGTTCAATTTGAGTCTTAAAATAGCTACATTGCATTAAGGCATTGAATAAATTTTTTTGGCTCATATCATATTTTCAATGTTTACACTCTAGCTGCATAATATCATGTGTACCGTTTATATCACCTGTATGGGGTAGAAAAAATTTGAGGCTCAAAGGAGGATTGGGCTTGGATTAAGGCTCATCACAATTAATTTGTAGAGATGGGTTAACGGACCAACACTTTGACTCCTAAATGACAGATTATGTTAAAAAAAGAAAATAAAGACAAAAGGATTGAGTTTAAACAAGTTATTTGGGATAAAAAGTTAAATTTATCTTCCTTGGAATAGACTAGGAGTCTTTACACTTGATGGATTACAAAAGTAAGTAGTTTTCTGCCTAATGTTTTTAATTTGATCTTTGTTCATTGGGGGATCTCTTCTCCTTTATAGTGTTCCTTTTTTGATGGAGATCTTCCTCTATGATACTTGTCTCATCCTTCCTTTTGAGGCCATGTTGAGTAGGTTATAGGTTGTGTTGGCACTATTTAAGTGTCCTTCAGTCATTAATGCGACTAGCATAGTTATTGCAATGCATTTATGGATATATTGTCATTTTTTTGATATAATAACTAAAGAAACACCTTAAAAATCTTATGGGCCGATAAAAATTAAGAGAAATGCTAATGAGTGTCTTTAGGACACTAGTTAATAATCTATTTAAAGAAAGTTTTTATGGGAAATAAAAAAATTAATATTTTGGCAACTTTTTTTATTACTCATAAAAATAGTATTAAAACTTTATTAAAATAGATTATTAACAAGTGCCATAAGGGCACTCGTTAGCATGACCAAAAAATTAATATAAAATACTAAATTGAATGTCGTTGTCTAAATTAAGGTCCCATCACTCAGATACCCTCATGGAAGGTAACTTATTTATAAAATCTATATAAATAAATATATTCTTATACATATATAATATAATATTATATATACCAGTCTAAAAATATATATATTTAAATCAAGTCTTATACTCACAAATTTTTTAAATAACACATTATTTAATAAAGTTAGTGGCATACAAAATTTCACAACATTCTTAAATTAATCTACTATCTCACACATGAGCTCACCACAGTGTACATTTTAAAATTTTTTCAATGCCAATTTGAGGATAAGGAATATCTTGCTTTCAGTGCATGTATCCCTCCTCTCACTGTCTCACATGGAGGTGTAGGGTCCTCCTCCATGTGAGAGAGTGGAAATATATACCGGATACATAGTGTATTTTCTATAATTTGAGAATGTTTGTGAGCATGACTTAACACATTATTACATTTAAGCTTACTTTAATTAACAAGACTTAAGCCTAGTTTAATATATATAAAACTCTATTATCTAAGCTTGAAGAAATTTAAAATATGTTTTTAAATTTATATAGGATTTTTGAATAAACCGTTCACGATCATAATACTAATTAAACTAAAAGAATAAAATGAGATATCCATACCTAAAATTAAGTTTGAAAATCAATGAAAACTATGAGCTCACATGAAATTAAGAAATTAAAATTTAAATGTTTTTTTTTTTCAAAATAAATCTCTAAATTTCAATGGCATTCATGTTCATTGTTTAGTTAGAAAAAATTAATTTTTTTGATTAAATTGAATTTAATTATGGGTACTGTTAATGGTGTTCTTAGACAGTATTTCCATAAAAAAAAGTTTTTCCTAAAATTATTTACTAAAAAAGAAAGTCACAAGTGATTTTAATATGAGTGTACATTCCTCTAAAACACACACACACACACACATATATAACATGGCAAATAGTCGAATTTGGGTCGGGTCATTTGAGTTGCGGGCCAGAATGGACCATTTTAAATGGGTTGGGTTAGGTGGGTCGGGTTGACTAGTATTTTTCACACAAAAAAACAAATAGATGTCAATTTTTTAAGAGAGAATGAATCAAATCAAATAATTAGACTATTTGTTACTAATTTGCTATTATGCATGTAAAGGGAAAAAACAAACAAACCAAAAAACATAAAGATTTCCATATCCTTGCAATTCAGACAATTTTGACTTTTGAGCATGACTAAAATTATTTACATACTTCAAATTCAAAGTTCACTAATGATATCATTCCCATAAAAGATCCAATATATATATATAAAAGAATGCTGATTACTTGACATGGTCCATGACATTTAGTTATGTCTTCTTAAATGCACAAATTTCTATTGCATTTAAAACAATAATAAAGTTAGGTTATATAGAAAGATAAAGTAAATAAATAAAACATTTAAAAATAAATATAACAATTTAAGTAGAGAGGAACAAGTAAGTATTTTATATCTCAATCTACTCAATTTTGGTAGTAGATTCAGCACTACAAATGTTCATACTTGCAAATTGTAGTTCAAGTTGGACAATTTCATTAGTATCTTCATTTACAATACAATATTTTAATATAACTCGAGTGTATAATGAAAGCAAATCAAAACTTATCACTAAAGAGTTAAAAATGTATAATTTCTATGACTCTATTAATAAATTAAAACATCTTCAAATCCATATAACCAACTTTTAGTAGTTTTTGAAGTAGAACTTAGTTACTTAGTAGTCTTATTTAATGAATGTTACAACTAGAAGTAGAGCTTAATAGTTAGTAGTTAGTGGTTAGTGTTGCTTGCTTAGTAGTGTAGTTTGTGTAGACACTGGACAGTAAATGCTTTAGGCTTTAGCTTTCCTTTTGTTTTTTTTTTTTTTTTTTCGCTTTCATTTAACTCTTTATTTTTTTTAATAAATAGGGGGCACAACACACAAGTTCATTGTGCCTTTTATGATAATGTTATGCACTTAGGAGCAGTCTAGTTGCACACCTTGCCATGTAGTTTTAACTAATTTTTAGGGAAAAAAAAGTTAAAAAATGGGCAGGCCTGCGGGCAGGTCCAGTTGGCTTGCAAAAAACGGCCGGATTGGCCTGCAAAAAAAAAGAGCAGATTGTTAGTTGACCCATATTTAATTCAAACAAAAAAAAAAAAAGATTTGGATCAAGTCAAACGGGGGAGGTCGGGTCAGAAAATTTTGGCCCATGAGACCATATATAATATATTACACATTAAAATTGATTTATCTTTTTTTTTTTTTTTCATAGAAAAAATTGATCGATATATTACACACATGATTTTTATTTGCTAAATATATGGAAATAATATCATATTCACTCTCACCACACTGCCTTGGTTTTGTTCAAATCTCTACTCTCTCTTCTCTAGAGTTTAGACCGACCTAGGGTTACGTACGGTTTCTTTCTTCCAAATCCAAAACCCAATTCGAAATCCCAACAGATACAATAACCTCAGTCTCTCTAAAACCCTAAATTTTCTTCATTCTCTCCCTTAGCCCTAGCTTTCACCTCTGTTCAAAGAAATGGATCCAGAGATCGCCAAGACTCAGGAGGAGCGGAGGAAAATGGAGCAGCAATTAGCCTCCATGACTTCTCTCACCTTCGACACCGATCTCTACGGCGGAAACGACCGCGACTCCTACGTCACATCCATCCCCGTCAACGAGGACGAGGACAACCTCGATTCCCTCATGGACAACGAGGTCGCTCGCAAATTGGCCTCCTATACCGCTCCCAAATCCCTCCTCAAAGAGATGCCCAGGGGTTCCGACGAGAGCGACGACGTTTCGGGCTTCAAGAAGCCGCAGCGAATCATCGACCGCGAGGACGATTATCGGAAGCGGAGGTTGAATCGCGTCATCTCGCCGGAGAGACACGACGCTTTCGCCGCCGGCGAGAAGACTCCGGACCCTTCGGTGAGGACTTACGCCGATGTCATGAGAGAGGAGGCGTTGAAGAGAGAGAAGGAGGAGACTTTGAAGCTCATTGCTAAGAAGAAGAAGCAGCAGCAAGAGGAAGAGGAAGCCGCCCCCGAAAAGCCGCCCGCGGATTCTTCTGCGGCGGCGGCGGCGGCGGCGCCCAAGAGAAGGAACCGGTGGGACCAATCGCAGGACGATGGCGGTGCCGGTGCTGCTGCTAAGAAGCCCAAGACTTCGTCTACGTCGGACTGGGACTTGCCGGATACCACTCCCGGGCGGTGGGATGCGACGCCGACTCCTGGGAGATTAGGCGATGCTACGCCGTCTGCTTCCGTGGGGAGGAGGAATAGGTGGGACGAGACTCCGACGCCGGGGAGAGTGGTGGATTCGGATGCAACACCGGCGGCAGGCGGTGTTACCCCGGGGGCAACACCGGCGGGTATGACTTGGGATGCCACGCCAAAGCTATCGGGTCTCGCCACGCCGACGCCAAAAAAGCAGAGGTCGAGGTGGGATGAAACGCCGGCTACTATGGGGAGCGCAACCCCAATGGCCGGGGCTACGCCGGCTGCAGTTACGCCCGGTGTTACTCCCGTTGGTGGGCTTGATCTTGCAACCCCGACTCCGGGGGCAATTAATTTGCGTGGAGCAATCACGCCGGAGCAGTATAATTTGTTGAGGTGGGAGAAGGATATTGAGGACAGGAATAGGCCATTGACAGATGAGGAGTTGGATGCAATGTTTCCGCAAGAGGGGTATAAGATTTTGGACCCGCCGGCATCCTATGTGCCAATTAGGACTCCGGCGAGGAAGCTGCTCGCTACCCCAACACCGATGGGGACTCCTCTGTATGCCATTCCGGAGGAGAATCGTGGGCAGCAGTTTGATGTGCCCAAGGAAGCGCCTGGCGGGTTGCCATTCATGAAGCCTGAGGATTACCAGTACTTTGGGGCGTTGTTGAATGAGGAGGAGGAAGAGAAAATGACTTCTGACGAGCTGAAAGAGAGGAAGATTATGAAGCTTCTGCTTAAGGTTAAGAATGGGACACCACCGCAGAGAAAAACGGCTTTGAGGCAGCTTACCGACAAGGCAAGAGAGTTTGGGGCTGGCCCGTTGTTTAACCGGATTCTGCCATTGCTTATGCAGCCCACTTTGGAGGACCAGGAGAGGCATCTTTTGGTGAAGGTTATTGACAGAGTGCTTTACAAACTTGATGAGTTGGTACGACCTTATGTTCATAAGATTCTTGTTGTGATTGAGCCTTTATTAATTGATGAGGATTACTATGCGCGTGTCGAGGGTAGAGAGATTATTTCTAATCTTAGTAAAGCTGCTGGTTTGGCTACTATGATTGCTGCTATGCGCCCGGATATTGATAATATTGATGAATATGTTAGGAACACCACTGCAAGAGCTTTCAGTGTGGTTGCTTCTGCTCTTGGGATTCCTGCTCTCTTGCCCTTCTTGAAGGCTGTCTGTCAAAGTAAGAAATCGTGGCAAGCTAGGCACACTGGGATTAAGATTGTTCAGCAGATTGCCATTTTGATTGGTTGTGCCGTGCTTCCTCATCTGAGGTCCCTTGTGGAAATCATTGAGCATGGTTTGCTTGATGAGAATCAGAAGGTGAGGACAATCACTGCGTTGTCTTTGGCTGCCCTTGCTGAGGCTGCTGCCCCATATGGTATTGAGAGCTTTGACTCGGTGTTGAAGCCTTTGTGGAAGGGGATCAGGTCTCACCGTGGGAAAGTGTTGGCTGCATTCTTGAAGGCAATTGGTTTTATTATTCCGCTTATGGATGCGCTGTATGCTAGTTACTATACTAAGGAGGTGATGGTCATTCTGATTCGTGAGTTCCAGTCCCCAGATGAAGAAATGAAGAAGATTGTTCTGAAGGTGGTGAAGCAGTGTGTGAGTACAGAGGGTGTGGAGGCTGATTACATTCGCAGTGATATACTTCCTGAATTCTTTAGGAATTTCTGGGTCAGGAGGATGGCTTTGGATAGGAGAAACTATAGGCAACTTGTGGACACAACGGTGGAGATAGCAAATAAAACTGGTGTTGCTGATATAGTAGGTAGAATTGTTGAGGATCTTAAAGATGAGAGTGAACCTTACAGACGAATGGTTATGGAAACCATAGAAAAAGTGGTTACAAACTTGGGTGCATCTGATATTGATGCTCGGTTAGAGGAGCTTCTTATTGATGGAATCCTTTATGCCTTCCAAGAGCAGACCAGTGATGATGCCAATGTGATGCTTAATGGGTTTGGTGCGGTTGTGAATGCACTTGGGCAGAGAGTGAAGCCTTACCTACCCCAGATTTGTGGTACCATTAAATGGCGGTTGAATAACAAGAGTGCAAAGGTGAGACAGCAAGCAGCTGATCTCATTTCAAGGATCGCTGTTGTCATGAAGCAGTGCCAAGAGGAACAACTGATGGGTCATCTTGGTGTTGTCTTGTATGAGTATCTGGGAGAAGAATATCCTGAAGTTCTGGGGTCGATTCTGGGAGCTCTGAAAGCAATTGTCAATGTTATTGGTATGACAAAGATGACTCCTCCTATAAAGGATTTGCTTCCTAGATTGACACCAATTTTGAAGAATAGGCATGAGAAAGTCCAGGAGAACTGCATTGACCTTGTTGGACGAATTGCTGACCGCGGTGCTGAGTTTGTTCCGGCGAGGGAGTGGATGAGGATTTGCTTCGAGCTTCTTGAGATGCTTAAAGCCCACAAGAAGGGTATTCGGCGAGCCACGGTGAACACCTTTGGATACATTGCCAAAGCCATTGGACCACAAGATGTCCTGGCTACCCTGTTGAATAATCTCAAGGTGCAAGAGCGGCAGAACCGTGTGTGCACAACTGTGGCAATTGCCATAGTTGCAGAAACCTGCTCTCCCTTTACGGTGCTGCCAGCCTTGATGAATGAGTATCGTGTGCCAGAGCTTAATGTGCAGAATGGTGTCTTGAAATCTCTCTCTTTTCTGTTTGAGTACATTGGTGAAATGGGAAAAGACTACATCTATGCTGTGACCCCATTACTTGAGGATGCCCTCATGGATCGGGATTTGGTTCACAGGCAGACTGCAGCTTCTGCTGTCAAGCACATGGCTTTGGGGGTTGCTGGTTTGGGTTGTGAGGATGCTTTAGTCCACTTGCTGAACTACGTGTGGCCAAACATATTCGAGACTTCCCCTCACGTGATAAACGCTGTCATGGAAGCCATTGAAGGAATGAGGGTGGCCTTGGGTGCTGCTATTGTTCTAAACTACTGCCTTCAAGGGCTATTCCATCCTGCCCGTAAAGTTAGGGAGGTCTACTGGAAGATTTATAACTCACTGTATATTGGAGCACAAGATGCGCTTGTGGCGGCTTATCCTACGCTGGAGGATGAGCAGAACAACGTATACAGTAGGCCCGAGTTAATGATGTTTGTCTAAAGTGCAGCTTCATTGTACCTTAGAGAGCAGATTTTTCACATGGGGACTGATGTTATCATGATAGGCAATTTACTTATCCTGGCTGATGTAGTTTCTTTAAATCAGTTTGTTAATTAAACTATATTGACTCTCTACTACGTCTCTGTGGGTACTTCCACCTTGTTTGCTTCTTAAATTATCTGTTATGTATGTAGGATTATTCCAACTAATTGTTATTGATTCTCATACTTCTCATGTTCCTTTTTGTGTTTGAAGTGTGTTTTTCTATACTCACTCTTAGATTTCCTTTCTGTAGTGGTGGTGGTGGTGGTGGTGTGGTTTGTTTTGTGTGTGTGAGTGTGTGGTATTAGAATCTAGTATCAACAATCTACAGACTGCAACCTCATTGAACTTATAGAAGGACCTTGTAAAGTTAAGGGCTGAGAGAGAGACAGAGAGATTAATCATTTGGGAGTTAGGGTTAAGGTTTCTGTTTAAGTCAGAGTTGGATTAATAAATTGGGAGTTAGCATTGGATTTTAATTGCAGTTTCTAGTTCTTTTTGTTTCAAATATATCCTTTTGGTTCTCGTTTCTTTTCTAGAAATCTATTTGGGGTTCTCTGCATTTTTACAGGCTGGATACACTGTATATTTTTGGATATTGGACTAGGATTCCTTGTGGTTAACCTGGTCTGAAGCTTTAAATTGTACATCACAAAGGAAAGAAAAGTTAGCCAGGTTTTACATTATTTCTGTTATAGCTCTATAAAATAAAAATAAAAAATAAAAAATTCTGCTATAACAAGTTATGCTTTAATTGCTTTCATCATTGGACCCGGCTTCTGTCCAGTGGAAATTTCCACTGGACACATCCGGATTTGGACACTTGTCCAAGAGTGGACACGTGTCCACCATCCAACGTGTCCAGTGGAAACTTCCACTGGACACAAGCCACACCCTTCATCATTTGTATGCTGTTTACTCTTATATTTATGTCATTGTTACTCTCTCTCATAGGATAACTAATTTTAGGAGTGATTCATGCACCACTGAAGTTTATTTGGCTGAAGTATATTATGTGCTACTATAATAAAGAAAGAAATTCCTTTCTTTGTCCTGATTAAACTGTTAAGATTCTTGAATCTATAGTTTTCTTTACCAAACTACAAGTCCAAGCATATTGTAATTAAGTAGCAGCACATATTGTAATTAGTAATTTCAAGAATTTGATGTCGATGCTTCACTGAATTTGTGTAAAATTGTTAACAGAAGTTCAAATTGATAAGTGTAGTCCATATGATTGACCTTTTGAAGGATTGCCTGTATGGTGTTTATTAGAATGATTGTTTGCTTGGCATTTCTCTATTGGCTTATGCTGTTGCTTCTAGTGGATGGGTATACGGTGGTGTCATTTATGGTGTATCACTGTATTGTTTTAGCTGTGTGGTGCTCTATAGGAAGGGGGCCTAGAAGGGGGAAAAGAAAATTTGGTATATAAGGCTCTGGCCTGAATGAGGTCTTTGTAAGAGCATAACTTGTCTATTTGGCCCCATGATTTAGACCAAACACACCAGTTGTTGATAAATGTGAAAAAGGCAACTGTTTGAATCTTTCGTTTTTTTTTTGCATTTGTCAATATTCTTTGGTGGTGTTGTTGATGTGAACCCAGATTTTCTATTAAGGTTAGATGCTTGAAGTTAGGTTTCTCTAAAAGTTGGAGCTTGTCTAATACAATTTTATTTTCTTTGAAGTTAGATCACATGCCAAAAATCCGTCACTGTTTGTGGTTTATTCAATGGTGAATCTTGTTGCATCCCCATGCAAACTTCTAAAGATGAGGACCTGATTTCTATAAGAAAGTCGTTGGTATTTTTCTATGAATGCTTGAATTCTGTCTTAACTTTCTTTTTGTATTGGGCATCACAGGTGTGGAATCCTATTCTGTTTACAGATGTGGAACTGCAACAACTAAGTCTCATAATTGTTCTAAATGTCGATGTTAGTGTTTTGGAGAGGGATTTGTGCTTCATACCACAATGGTATTTGTAGAGATACTTTGTGATTTATTGGATGGTGATTTTTTGTTGCCTGAAAAAATATTAGAAGTAATTATGCCAAATAATCTTTGATATTTTACGCCCCTTACTGGAGATGCCTGGCTTTCTTGAGATTGATATTTCACCTGTGCTCATTTCATTTTTAATCAATTTGAAAGAATAATCTTTATTGCAATTGATAGTAAAGTGCAGTTGCGGTAGCTCCAAAATCAGTTCAAAAAGTTCAAACTCCTGGAAATGTTTATATGTATAATATATATATATATATATATCTGGTTTGTTCAATTAGTAAAGTTTTTTATTGTCGAATAAGAAATTTGGGGTTTGATTTCTGCATATGCTAAAACTTAATTGTTGTTTTGGCCTAATGATAAAAAATAATCATGAGCAAATGTCATAGATTGAAATTCTCTAAATTAATATATATATATATATATATATATATATATATATATATATATTTACAGAACAATATGAATTATTTTTGTAGTTTCTTGGCTGTGCTTATGCAAAGCTTGAAGCAGATGGAGTTGGATGACAATTTTGATTATGTTTTTAACTTCCTACTTTACTCTTTTTTTTTTTAGAAAGGTCCTCACGTTTGTAAGCCCAAAATGATTTCAAACATGTGATTTTATACTTAGCTAATTTTTCTTTCTCAAACTATTAGATACATACTTGTGGGGCCCGTGGGCCCGGAATCTCCGGCCCACCTTTAGGCTGACCCAAGGCCTAAGCCGAGGAGGACAATTGTCACAGATAGTCGTCCAAAGGGTTTTAGCCCTTCTCGGACCCATGCCGAGGACACACCCTTCCTCGGCATACCTAGTCTAATCCTAGGTAGGGGGCAAACCCAGAATAGGTGGTCACATCCACACTTAATGTGTTTGCCTGACCCTCTAGGCTACATTAATGATGACAAGACCCCTGAACAGTGCAACCTTGGAGGCCGCAACTCACAGTATGGCGAAGAACCTGTCTGATGGGACAAGCTCTGGAGCAGTAGCCTGGATGGCCAACAGCTGTAAGGTCAGGATCAAGCCAAAGGGCGTATATAAGGCAAAGAGCCCCCTCGTGAAGCGGGGGGCCTCCTCGGACGCCCGCCGAGGAGCAACCCTAGACGAAGAAAAACTAAGGGAAAGCTCAAGGAGGACTGGCGAGAGGCCGGCCGGAGCCAAACCGTTCGTCCCACTCTCTACAAATTTATTGTCGGGGGTGCCCTTCCAAAAACGGAGCCCCTACAATTGGCGCCGTCTGTGGGGAGAGTTAGTGCGCTGGCCGGCGCAACCGGCAGTCGTCCTAAAGTAGTTACTACGCAAAAGTTGGCGGTGCAAAAAAAAAAAAAGAGAGAAGAAGAGAAGAATTGCAGTACGAGAAGAAGATTCAACAGCAAATAAAAGAAATTCTTTATTATTTCATAAAAGAAAATTACAAATACAATCAGAGGCTCAAACAGGCGTGTTTTACAAAAAATCTTACAAACTAATCCTACAATCAGAGGCCCAGGCGAACCGATCCTAGAACTAGTTGGGCAAGAGGCTCGCAAAGAATTAATATCAGGAATGAGGGAAGTGTCAACCCGTACTTTTATCGGCATCCAGAATGGGAGAACTGGACAGTAAAAGCACGGGAAGGGGGCTGGGGGCTGGCTCGCCTCGAGGCAGAAGCCTGAACAAAGCGAGGAGCCAACCTAAGGGCCCCGGAACACCCTCCCTCGTGATGCTTCCTCGACCCTCTCCGAACTGCACGAGCATTGGCCGTCGGAGACGGCAATACTCAGGCACCAACCATGACGAGAGTTCGCATGCCTCCTTCGTCGGAGGTGCGCTCTGGGGAGAGACGTTAGGTACTTCAACGACGTCCCTCCTGGCCATCGTACAAGGCCCTGCCAGTGTTACGCCTAAACTCTGCCGCGCCGGCAGCCCAGTGGGGGCTGCGGCCACGGCGGCCCTTAACTCCATATCTCCTAACTTTGGTCACAATCCTGGCGGCGGTGTCAAAGGGGCTCAGGGAGGTGAAAGTATATGTTTCTGTTTGTGGTGGAAGATTCATGGAATGAGGAGAAACATTCTCCTCAGAACGCCTTTTATGGAAGGCGAAAACTGGTGGGAGTTGAGCCACGCAGAATTCGAAGGGAGGATTGTCAAAGGGAATTAATTCCCACCCAATTTCAAGGGGATTGCCAACCGCCTGATTCGTGTTAATTCACAAGGGTATTAATGAAGGCGCGTTACGGGCACCGAAGCGTTAAACGCGGAGCGCGGAAGGCCAAGCGACGCCTCGTAAACCAAAAAGATGGGGAACACGAACTAGAGGCGAGATCAACTTCACGAATGAGGTCACAATCCGACCTGAGGAAAAATAGCTCCCAGAAAACGACCCGTGGACATCTTCACACTAAAAGCAAAGCTCTCGGATCCGAGGACGAACTCCTATTGAAGGCAACTGTGTAGTGGTGGTACACTAACTTTTGCTCCAGAAGCTTATAAGGGGTTAGTGGAAGGGACTTCTATCCGATGTGAAGATTGAGTTGCCCAAAGAGGTGAACACTGTGTCCTCACACTCGGGGACGAAGGCGAAACCGTGAAGGCAGCAATTGTACCTAGGTCTTGCATGGTCTACGGACTCAAGCCTATGGGGAGCTAGCCACTTACCATTGAGGGCAGCAATTGTACCTAGGTCTTGCATGGTCCTCGGACCCAAGCCTACGGGGAGCTAGCCACTCACTCTGAAGGCAGCAACTGTACCTAGGTCTTGCATGGTCCTCGGACTCAAGCCTATGGGGAGCTAGCCACTTACTCTGAAGGCAGCAATTGTACCTAGGTCTTGCATGGTTTACGGACTCAAGCCTATGTGGAGCTAGCCACTTACCATTGAGGGCAGCAATTGTACCTAGGTCTTGCATGGTCCTCGGACCCAAGCCTACGGGGAGCTAGCCACTCACTCTGAAGGCAGCAACTGTATCTAGGTCTTGCATGGTCCTCGGACCCAAGCCTACGGGGAGCTAGCCACTCACTATGAAGGCAGTAACTGTACCTAGGTCTTACATGGTCCTCGGACTCAAGCCTATGGGGAGCTAGCCACTTACTCTGAAGGCAGCAATTGTACCTAGGTCTTGCATGGTCTACGGACTCAAGCCTATGGAGAGCTAGCCACTTACCATTGAGGGCAGCAATTGTACCTAGGTCTTGCATGGTCCTCGGACCCAAGCCTACGGAGAGCTAGCCACTCACTCTGAAGGCAGCAACTGTACCTAGGTCTTGCATGGTCTACGGACTCAAGCCTACGGGGAGCTAGCCACTCACTCTGAAGGCAGCAATTGTACCTAGGTCTTGCATGGTCCTCAGACCCAAGCCTACGGGGAGCTAGCCACTCACTCTGAAGGCAGCAATTGTACCTAGGCCTTGCATGGTCCTCGGACCCAAGCCTACGGGGAGCTAGGCACTCACTCTGAAGGCAGCAATTGTACTTAGGCCTTGCATGGTCCTTGGACCCAAGCCTATGGGGAGCTAGCCACTTACTTTGAAGGCAGTAATTGTACCTAGGTCTTGCATAGTCCTCGGACCCAAGCCTATGGGGAGCTAGCCATTTACGACGGAGCCAAGGTGCTGCATGGTCCAAAGACCTAGTCCTGTGGAGAAACTGACTACCTACTGAAGAGTCTGAGTGTCGATCCAGCCACTCGAGGAAGAACCAGCCAGCGGAAGGCCTTCCGGAACATAAGGGCTGAAGTTTTCAAAACCCTCCTCCCCGTCCGAGGAAACATGCAGCAGGGTTTTGAGGGGCTATTGTGGGGCCCGTGGGCCCGGAATCCCCGGCCCACCTTTAGGCTGGCCCAAGGCCCAAGCCGAGGAGGACAATTGTCCCAGATAGTCGTCCAAAGGGTTTTAGCCCTTCTCGGACCCATGCCGAGGACACACCCTTCCTCGGCATACCTAGTCTAATCTTGGGTAGGGGGCAAACCTAGAATAGGTGGTCACATCCACACTTAATGTGTTTGCCTAACCCTCTAGGCTACATTAATGATGACAAGACCCCTGAATAGTGCAACCTTGGAGGCCGCAACCCACAGTATGACGAAGAACCTGTCTGATGGGACAAGCTCTGGAGCAGTAGCCTGGATGACCAACAGCTGTAAGGCCAGGATCAAGCCAAAGGGCGTATATAAGGCAAAGAGCCCCCTCGTGAAGCGGGGGGCCTCCCCGGACGCCCGCCGAGGAGCAACCCCAGACGAAGAAAAACTAAGGGAAAGCTCAAGGAGGACTGGCAAGAGGCCGGCCGAAGCCAAACCCTTCGTCCCACTCTCTACAAATTTATTGTCAGGGGTGCCCTTCCAAAAACGGAGCCCCTACAATACTCAAAATATATATATATATATATATATATATATACCACGGTTACTCCTCTAAGGTTACTCCTCTAAGCTCACTACCGATAAAGAGACCGTAAATTAAATAATGTTAAGTTAAATTAGTACATTTTTATCGGTACTCCTATAAACTCATAACTGATATAATTTTATTATTTACTATTCACAACTTGTCACATCAACGATTATGAAATGTTTTTTGAAAATTATTATTGGACTCCATAGTTATAGTTACTTACTGTTTCAAGTTTAGGCCACGAAGGTATGCATTATTTGTTGTTTGTACTCATGTACAGTGGTACATTTGAGAAGCTAACTAAGAATGACAGTTTGATACGAAAACAACAACCACACCGCATATATGCACGGTTATTGTTCATGTGTAAATGATTTTTTTATTCTTTTTTCTCTCTCCCTGTCAAGTTGCTCTCTGATCTGTTTTCTTCTCACAACATAGAAAGAAAAAGGTGAGTGAGGCCATGTGAACAGTGGTTTGTTTGATATAATAAAAAAAATAAATAAATATTATTATTTAAATAAAATAGATGATAAAATAGATAAAATGATGTAAGTGTTTTGTAAAAGTGAGTGTGTAAATTAGAAAAGGTATATTTTTTCTTGCAAAATAAACAAGAATTTTATACGGACTGATGCAGTTGCTCTAATCCTGATCAATTTGCATAGCCACAATGTCATTGAGAGGATTCCCCAATTTCCTGAGTAGCCCAAATGGCTATCAGTGCACAGGTCCAACTGGCCAAGAGAAGCCCGTCAATACTAACAAGGTGTGGGAAACGTGGACCCATCATACGTATGCACAATTGAAAATTTGAAAGATAAAACCCTATCAAAATAGAAAACATCGAACATGTTTTTTCTTGAACTTTTTAAGGAGATACAGAATGAATTATGAGAACTTTATAAGATGATGCTGTTTTATCTGAACAAAGTCTACAGTAAAGAGAAGAAAATTATAAGAGCTCTACATCACATCTCATCATAGGTTGGTTTAATCTGAAGATTTTGGCAATGCGGTAGAAGGCCCTGAGAAAATGAGACTCCTCTGGAATGGGATCTTGGGAATAGGTGAATCCTTGTGGATTAGCGGCTCAGCAGGACGAATAACATGAGGAATATTCCCCATAGCTGCTTGTTTTTCTTTATAAGTAGCCCAGGTCACCAAATAAAGACCAGCTATAATTAAAAATCCCCCTAAAACACTGTTTCCACAAGTAAAAACACCAAGTAAGCAATCATTCTGACAAAATGCCAAGTTCTAGTGCTACAAAAATTGGAACAATAGCATTATAGTACATTTGACATCAAAATGAATTTTTTTCTTTGGGGGAAGTTTGGGGGAGGATTAGTGTAATATGATTTCATTAAGTAAATCAAGGCATCTTCACACTGCAGCCATGGTGGAGCAAATGATAATACAAATTTTAATGGTAGTGATTGGAGCAAACCTCCCCAAATAGACAGGGCTTCCAAGAAAAATTCTTGACAGGAAGGCAGAAGCTACAGGTTGGACTGGATTGTAGAGAGCAACCATAGCAGGACCCAAGATTTTATTGCTCCATGTTAGGAGTCCATAATTAAGGGCAGATGCAATAGTTCCCTGAGAAAAAAAAAAGAATAATGTTCTTAGCCATACTTTCCCCCTTCAAATAATAGATTTAAAAAAAAATGTAAAGTTTACAAAGGGAATACATACACATACATATATGTGTGTGCACGTGAGATCTCAGATTATTAACAAAGTCATTTGTATAGCCAAAAAAGAAAATGCAAGACATTTGTGGCAAATTTCTATCATTCCTTTACTTGCAAGCGGATTACAGTGACCACCCTACAAATATGCATGCAACAGAGTCAGCATCCATAATTAATGGCATTTGGTGCCTTATTCTGAAATCTAAGGAAGAGTAGGCTCCTGCTTCACTGCATCCCAATAGCTTTTGTGTGTGTGTGTATTTGTGAACAGCTGAATATAAGAGAAGAAATATAAATCCGTTGGCTTCACCACTGTATGGGTGTTTGAATTCACCAACAAACGTTGAACAATATCTCTGAATTATTCTTATTTGTCCAAAATGCACTACCTTAAAAAATGTCTGGGGGGCCTCCTTCAAATGGCTTCCCAAATACAACCATAGTAAATGTCATAATTGCAAAATCCCAAAAAGAGTCAACTAATACAAATTAGGAAATAACTAAAATGCTGAAATACCTATAAATAAATAAATAAATAAAGGCTGAAATAAAATCACAATAAATCAATGCTCTGGTGCACGCATCAATATGTATATTAAACCCTGACAATTTAAAAGACTTAATTTATTCTGAGCAAATTACTATTTTGACCCTTGAGTTGTGTTGAATTTCAATTTCGTCATTAAACTACTAATTGTGTTAGTTTAGTCATTAGAGACTTGAAAATGCTTCAATGTAATCTTTGGATTGCTTGACCATTAATGGCCCATGGCCCAACAAAAGTAGTTGACATGGCCAACATTATTGTACCCTATCATAAAAAATGCTAACTTTGATGTGTGTTGATGTTGCAAAGTATCAAAATTAAAGGAACTGAGCCAAATCAGCATCTCAAAGCCAAAAATGATCTATCACGACCTAAGGAAGAATGTCTAGCCACATCTATACTATACTCCAAACGGATTAATCAAGTTACATTTAGGGCTCCTTATAAATCACTTATATAGCCAAGATAAACTTATTAAAAATCCTTGTTAGGAGCCACATTGTGCTACATTGATCCTAAGCCACGTGGTGGTATCAAGTTGACTCTGATATCATTTCTCACAACCTATGGAGCCGCTAACCACATATGTGTTATACCTCAAAAGGACTAGTCAATTTACAATAAAGCTCCTCATAATCGTTTATATAGCCAAGATCTACCTAGTAAACATCCAACGTGGGACTTAGCATATGCTCACATATCACCAGTGACTTAAATCATACACTCACATAACACTTATATAATCCAATCCTATATGGGATATCATATGATCCAAATCAACAACACCTACCAGAACTTAAATCACACCAGCACCCATTTGACTTCATAATCAATCTGCGATGAAGAGGCAAATTGGGTACCAAATTCTGAATGAGAGTTAGGACTAAGGCCTCGTTTGGAAGGAGGGAATGAAATGGAATAGAAAGGAATGGAAAGAATAATTTTAGAATATTCTTCCCTTCCCTTGTTTGGGAGTTTTAATGGAGGGAATGGAAAACCTATTCCCTTGTTTGGGAGTTTAAGTGAGAGGGAATGGAATGGGTAGGAGGAAACACTCATTCCTCTCTATTCTCTTAAAACCTCAAATTTTCATTCACCTCAAAATTGGATGAAATTAAATTTAATGATTTTTTTATTAAAACTCCCAAAATACCCCTATATATTCAACCCTTTATTTTAAAATAGGGGTCTAGTAGTAATATTGTCATAAAATAATTCCATTCCATTCTCTCCATGTTGCTCTCAAACAAGATTACTTACATTCCATTCATTTTCATTCATTTCCATTCCTTTATTTTAAAACATCCAATTAAAGTTACTGAATTCCATTATATTCCACTCTTTTCTATTCTTTTCCCTTACTTAAATATATTCTATTCCATTCCCTTATGATCATTCCATTTCATTCAATTTCATTCCCCTATGAACTCCCAAACGAAGCCTAAGAGAACCATTTGGGGTTTTTTATCCTCATGAAATCACTCAAGTTCATGAAATTGAGTTTAGAAATGAGTGCATGATGTATGAAGATGAGGTCAGATTTAAAGACTTTCTGTCATGGTGGGAGTAAAATTGAGAGTTCCAGTCATTGATGAGGCCTTTAGGCAGCTCCTCTCTTTTGTTTTCTAACTGTTTATGATAAAATTTCATCCTCTTTCTGAAAGAAAAAATTGTGATAGAAGGAGAAAAGAAATTTTAAAAAATAAAATAAAAATTGATCACCTCCACCTCTTTTCCTTCTCCAGTGTAAACCTCTTCTCCTCCGGAATAATCCTCAAATGACCTCCACTTCTCTAGCGGAATTCCCATTATCTACATTTTTCTAAACTCGTGATCACTAACCACACATCCTCCAATCATTGTACTCTAAGAAACACAAACCTGCTTAGGCTTTTCAATGAACACAATCCAAGAAAACTTGATCACCAACAAAACTACAACACAAGGTGCACCAATCCACAACACAAAAGCACATGTGAACCAACTAAAGCCACATCCAAGAAAAAAAGAAGGTTTTGAATCTACTGTTTTAACCCAGGCAAATGAAGAAAGTGGAAAATAAAAATTTACTACAAAAAAAAAAAAAAAAAAAAAAAACACAGAACAAAGGAAAAAAAGAAGAGAACTACCCAGGAGGGGAAAGAAACAAAAGGCTGTTGTTGGCCAAATCTGTAGTATTTCAGAACATTGTAAGGGCAATGCATCCCACTCAAGCAGCAGCGAAGATAGGCAACCAGGTCATCGTAACCATTTTTTTATTTTTATAGGTAAGGTCATTGTAACCAGTGTCTGGCACGGATACACCAGCACCACCATTCCTAAGCAAGGCATATGATATGGTGGCGGACCCAAAAGTGTTGTGAAGCCCCATTGACTACAACTTTGTGGTGCAGAACCCACCCCAAAGCATGCAGACAAGGCTCAATTTTTTGTTGGGGTTGTTTACTAGGATTACTTTGGCCTAAGGATGCTGGCATACCTGTGTTTTTCAAATTTTGACACCATGTTACATCAACATGTGCCACACCAGCATTTTATTCGGACAGATGTACAATGATGTTAGTCACGCCAGCTATTTCTATTGTTCCGTTGATAGTCAAGTAAGCCAAAGGTAATATTGAAGCATTTTCAAACTTCAATGACTAAATTAACATAAGTAACTAGATTGGAATCTGAAACATAATTAAAGGGTCAAAATTATTGTTTGAACACTTTGTTTTATGAAAAATGCAAAAACACCACTTAAACTTTGGGTCAAAATCAAACTAACCCATTGTTGTCCTTCTAATTTGAAATTAGACACCCTTCTTAAATGGTGCACGTCATAGCATTTTAATAAAAAACTTTTTTAAAATAAAATTTTAATATCTTCTTCTTCCTCTGGTGCTGTTATCATGGCCCAGTTTCAAGACCACCAACAACTGCCACCCTCCACAGCAAATTTAACTCCGAAACAGCCACCTTTCTCAAACCCTACTCACCACCCCATTAAGCTCACCCCTACCACACAACTAGCTTCTTCCACAACTTATTGGAGGCTTGGAGCCCATGCATGGTTCATAAAACCCAGCTAAGCCTATAAGAATTGGGTTGGCAGTGTGGATTAGGTAGGCTTTGAACCCTACTCACCACCCCATTAAGCTCACCCCTACCACACAACTAGCTTCTTCCACAACTTATTGGAGGCTTGGAGCCCATGCATGGTTCATAAAACCCAGCTAAGCCTATAAGAATTGGGTTGACAGTGTGGATTAGGTAGGCTTTGAACCCTACTCACCACCCCATTAAGCTCACCCCTACCACACAACTAGCTTCTTCCACAACTTATTGGAGGCTTTTTTTTTTTATAGGTAATATAAGAATTATTATTGATGAAAATGGAAAAGGAAATATACAATGTGTTCATGAGAATGAACACAGCAAAGCACAAAACAGAACACCACAGAAACCAATCAAGAGACTAAACTAAGAGAAGAAAAAAACTGAACAATAGAAGAACATTCTGTAAAACCCCAGCACCGAGACCAATCAAATAGACTTCTCTGGCACAGGCCTATTAACTCAACCAAAGACTTCTCAAAATCTTCAAAGGACCGAAAATTATGCTCCATCCATACAGTCCACATCAAACATCCTGGAATTAAATTCCAAATATCTGAATCATATTTTCCAAGCCAATGATTCCAACAAAATAATAATTCCGCCACAAAGCTAGGCAAGACCCACTGAATACCAAAAGCCTGAAGCATAAAAACCCATAAAGAATTCGCCACATGACAATGAATATGGAGATGATCCACAGATTCTCCACTACACTGGCACATATAACACCAATTTGCCAAAGGGCGACCTCTAAGCATGAGATTATCCTATGTAAGAATGCGATCATGAGTTGCTGTCCATACAACTTATTGGAGGCTTGGAGCCCATGCATGGTTCATAAAACCCAGCTCAGCCTATAAGACTCAGGTTGACAGTGTGGATTAGGTAGGCTTTGAGTCCAAACCATCGGGATTTCATTTTGATCCATAACTCTATTAATTTATGCATGAATTTAATTAATATTTTTTTATATCAGAAATGCTTATTGCTCATAAAGTATATCTTGATATATAATTTATTATTATTATTAATTTAATTCTAATCAGCTTCAGATCTTAATCAGATAAAATCACACCAATACCAAAATTTAACCAATTAAAATCAAATATAACGACCCAGATTTTCATATTTGAACCGGTGGATCCATTTGGTTTGGTAATAGAATCCTAATTGCAAAGAATTGGCACCAGCTTCGAATCTTTGGTATCACTGTTGCAGCTCTACAAAAGAAAAATTCTGCTTGTGGTCAAGCATTTCACAAGACCAAATGACTTTACTGAGTTTTAATCCTAAGACTTGAAAACAGAGATCAAAAGTTTCACTTAAGGAAGTGTTTCACTTAGTCCACATGACATTTTTTCAATAAAATCTACATGTAGGATCAAATTTAACCCAACCACTACATGAACCCTCTAGATAAAAGTTGATTATTGCTCCTATGCGGTGAGAACTTAAATATGGGGAAGACAAAGGGTTTCAAGATCTCCATACACACTCCTGCTGGTTTCCATTGCTAAAGCGCTTTTGCAGCTCATGAAAAATCTTCAATCATTCACCTCATCTTAGCCATCTTTGTTTTCTACCTTTATTTCCTCTACCCTCACGATCTCTACCTAGACCAACCATAGCTTAAAGTTGCAACATTTGACTTGTGAATTTTGTGGCTTAAATATAGGGTCTTTTGCTTTGATAATGATACCGCTTGATGTAGTCAGAACTTAGATATGGTGTTGAAGAAGCGTTTAAGAATATTTTCAGCAACAAACAAGATTAAATCAAGTTTTGTAGTTTGGGACAATCATATATCAATTTCTAGCCTCAAGGAGTTAAAAAAAAAATATTCAAATAATTTTTTTTATATATTAATAGATAAGAAAAAACTACCTATGACTCAAAAGATTATATTTATAAGAGCCTTTAGTAACCCTAGAATCCTAAACCTTCATCTTACATATAACAATTAAATCCTAACCATCCAACTTCATTAAAAAGTCACATGCTATTCACACGATCTTTCATAATACTTGAGGCATAAAAAAAATTAACTTAGATAAATAAAAGACAATGGAATAGTAGACCTTTTTCATTAGGCTTAGATTCTCCTGCTCATCAGATGGATAGATTGTAAATGATATGAATCATAGATTGAAAGTGAGGTGGATAAAATGGAGAAACACAACAAAAGTATCGTGTGGTCATAGAATACCTATTAAGTTAAAGCAAAAGTTTTACAAGATTCACATAAGTCTGGCTATGTTATATGGTCCTGAATATTGGACTATTACAAAGAAGCATGTTCATAAATGAGCAAATGAAATGGATAAGTGTATACAAGGAAAGATAGGACATGATGGAATTTGTTTAAAGATAGAGTGTCTCCTATTAATGAAAAGATGAGGGAGTAGCTTAAGATGATTTATTCATGTGCAAAAGAGAGCAATTAATACACCAATGAGGAAGATTAATCGAGTTTAAGTAATGAAAAAAGATAAAGGAATACTTAAAATACCACTAGGATAAGTAGTAACAAATGACATTTTAATTAAAGTAACAGACAATATGACTTTAGAGCAGTCACATGGGTTTAGACAAAATTATAGGAAATCATAGAATAAGAACCTACATTTTATGATGCAGGGAGCACCAATTTGGTGCTCCCTGCATCATTTTGTATTTTAGCTAGACAATCTACATCTGAATTTCTATTCTAAACTCTATTTCATTTGTTTTTTCTTAATTCCTTTTAATCTTTCCTTCTTTGTTTTTCCTCTCTCTACCACAACCCAATCTTCTCCCTACCCACGCCCAAATCAAAAGCCACTAAATCCACAAATCAACCACCACTTGAATGACGATGCAGTCCACAAAGTCACACCAGAAAGTGGCACTAGCCATGGTCACGGCCACCATTGTGTTTAGCCAGTTTGCAAAACAAGGCTTTAACCTCAGTGAATGAGCTAGTCTATGGTCATAGGCATTCTCCCCAGGGAACTCTGTCTGAGCAGCTGAATCACTGCTGCCACTGAACCACCCATAGTCATGTCTTCCTTTCTCAAGATCATTGGCGTGCTTAGAAAGAACTAGATGTTGAAAAAAATTAGTAAAATAATGATTTTGCTAACCTCCCCCCACACCCCCCCCCCCCCCCCCCTCCTAAAAAAAAAGGGGACTAATGCTTTGTTTTTGTTGTACTAAAAGTTCACATCTATTTAATGGATGACTATTTTGACATAGAGTGATGCAGGACAGGAGCTTTAATGGTCTCTGATGCCAATTTTAGATCTTTCAGATTTTTTTTTTTTAATAAATATTTTATAGATAACGTAAAAATTTTCAAAATTCAACTAAATTTGATTTTTGGATGAGATCTTGAATAGGGTTTGATGTTTAAGGGTTTACCTAAGGTTTAGGTAATAAAAGATTGGATCTTTAAAATGTTTGGTATTGAGTTGGACCACTAATAACAAAAGCATTAAAAAACTTCAAAACCAAGAAGGTAAATGACTTAAAAATACAACATAACCTATTCCTAGAAGGACTAGGACTACTAATAACAAAAATAAAGCATTTAAGAACTTCAAAACCAAAAAGGAAAATACTCAAAATACAAAATAAGATTCATGGGCCTTTGGTTCACCCAAGGACAACCCATTCCAAAAAAATCTAGAATTTGCCCAATTATTCTAATAAAACTTTAAAACTGAACCAACAACTTTCTAGAAACTTAATACTAAGACCTAACTATGAAGTGTGCTAAGAAGGCCCAACATCCAAATTCCAAACTATACCACACTTCTTAAATCCTTTTATATTTAATCTTGTTTTTCCTGAAACTCTTTCCTGTCAGCATCATAGAATGCACAGCTAAATCAAATCAAACTATAAATCAGGAAATGAAGAGCCACATAGCAAAAGATTAGAGAAAACTGCACTCCATCTTACATGATTGGTGAAGGCGAACCATCACAACTGACTATAATCTCCACAAATTGAGAATGCCCTCTTTAAAAAAAACGGAGAATTATCACCATCACACATGGACTTGGAGGATAAAAAAACCACCAAATAATTCTTTGATGTCAGATGGAATTATAGCTTAGACTAGCAACAAATCGGCATGGAGAAATGTCCGAGGCAAGATACTAGCAAGAAACTTACAGCATAAATGACTGCCAAAAACTCAGACACTGTCAAACTCCAGTCTGTCGACTCATTGGTCATAAAGAATGCTGTCATCACCATCAAGAGAGCCCCAAAAAGGTATGAATATGCTGTCACTGATAGGCTGGCAGGATACTTTGCTAGAAGTGGAGCCTGAAAATTTCACAGCATTAGATTGAACACAGACATAAAGTAACCAAAAAACAGATAAGACTAGAATATAACTGTTTTAAGAATTGAAGCAGCAATGTTTATCTTGAAATACATGGACTCATCAAGTATCTAATCATTGTAAAGCTAGTTCCCAAATTTCTTATAGAGTGTGTCTGTTATTATGAATCCTTCTTTTTGTTATTATCAGAGAAATTATAGCCCCCCTCCACACCCACCAAAAAAAAGGCGCTCTTCAGCCCTCTTTTTTCCCACCATTTGGCGTCCATTGCCTATTTGCCTCCCACAAGTGAAGGTGTTCATGAGATGTAGAAAATCTTTACTTAACTGAAAACCTACGAGTCAAGTGTAGGAGAGTGATAAGAACTGGGCCATTTTTTTTCTTTTGGGAGGAAGGGGCACAGGGACCGTTGATAGAGTAGAAGTGTACAGAATGGTTCATATAGAGCAGTACTAGGCTATAACAGTTTCAATCAACATCATGACTATAAGCAAAACCCCACTTGGGCCCACAGACACATTACATTTCTTGAATTTGATCAACTTCCAAATCAGATACTTGAAACCACAATCTCAATTACATCAGCATAATTGCTTATTATAAAATCATACTGCAATATGTGAAATATCATTTGTGTGTATACAGACTCAATTGCTAGAAGTGTGTCCTAGTAAATTCTACTTGATCTCCCCAGGTTCAATGTAGCAATAACATACCAAGTTATCAACATTCCCATTTAGTGATGCCCTTCAACACACGGAAACACAATATCCCATCATACTCTCAAAACCAGGACTTGAATATATATATATATATATACACACACACACACATATATAACATAGTTATATGCAGTACAGTTAATGTCTTTGTTATCATCTAAATTTGTTGCTGTACAGTTTGTTACATGCACTCCCCAAATTAACAGACTCGCATCTTTTGCTGAGACCCACTTCTATTTCATGCAGGAAAAAATAAATAAATAAACAACCATCACTAGGTTGTGATGGAGAAAAAGTGGAACAAGTTCAAGAACTATTAGCCAAACAAGCTCACCTAGCCAAGGCAACCACCTGCAAAGCCGTGTAAATCTAGTTGCAGGACTGCAGCTCACCTATGTGCTCTATAGTCATCTTTATAAAAAACATAGATGACTTACCAGTAGCGAGTCACTAGCCTAGAAACCAAGTGAAACAGCAGCTGTTTTATGGCCGGACAAAGCATGCTATGTACAAAGCCAAACCAGTCATACAAGGACACACAGAACAACCAACAGCTGGTTCTTGAAATTCTTGTTAGCTAAACTATTAGCTAGTACCAATAGTTTTCTAGATTTATGTAAATTAGCAGAGTAAGTTGCTCAGAATATAAGGAGTTCGCGACTTACAGAGAAGAAGGGTGGCTGTCTCTAACTGTCAGCTGCCATACTTTGAACTATCCTAGTAACTTGTGAGTCGTTTTTCATTAGACTATGTGAATACTTCTTCAGGAAGTAATCTTGGCTATAAAGGGATATAACTAGTATTCTTTTGGAGGTGATGATATGAATTGAAGTTGACTTTGTTTGAGTTTACTTGGAATCCCCCTCCCCCTCTGTCTCTTACTTTCTAGTTTTTTTCTATATTTTCATTTGATAAATAAGAGTAATTGTATTGATAAAAAGTATCTGTATGGTATTTTTCTCTATTTTATCCTATTTTCTTGATATTTTCAGAAGCTTTTTCTCCCTTTGTTTCTGATTGTTTCACTAGTTATTTCCTTTCTCCTTGCTGAAATTCTCAGTGTTCTCATCTCATAATCTCTCATAATTTGATTTCCAATCAAATCTGGTTATTCTCCCCCTCTAAGCAGCCACCCCAAGCTTCTATTCCTCTTTTCTATATTTTCCCTATTTATTCTCACCAACTTTCTAGCACGACATCGCATTAGTTACAAGAACTACCCAGCTGTCCTGCATGAACAAGGATCCTAACCCAAAATTGATCAGGATTCCAATTGAAAGTAATTGTGAATTAAGACCTACCAGGCAATGTGGCATACAAAGGGATTTTGTCCAATCTAGATTGGCTGGTAGTCTAACATCAGTGATGTGGCAGAATATATTTAATTGTCTCATACATTTCTAAAAGTAAACAAACTAATGATGCATTCAGCAGACAAAAAATGAAGAGAACCTTATCTAAATGAAAAGAATATTTTCGTCTTAGCTATCTGTGTTTTCTTGTTTCATCGATGACTTTGTAAATCATTAGTTAAAAACAAAGATATATGGTCCCATACCTGAATGGCTAGAAAGGCAGCCATGCACATACAGTTTCCTATTAAGCATAAAACTCCAAGGTGAAAATGGTCAATCCCATACTCAAGAAAACTGGACATCAACCATCCAGAAGGCTCTGGCTGACCCCTGGCACTTATTTCATTTTGTGCTGCAAATTCTAGTTCTGGATTTCCAATCAAAGCTGGGCCACGTAATAGAACCATTAGTATGGCACCGGAAACACATACGATTGTACCTCCAACCTTGGCCTGACCTTCAATTCTGAGCAAGTTCACTCTTTCTGTGCTGCATGAACAGGTCCAAATATGACATTGAACAAGTAAAATCCAATGAAATGAAACACGCATCTCAGCATATTTGCATAAAACAAATATGGGCTGAATTAGAGTTAAGTAAGAATTTATCAAACTGACCCCATCATTGTAGCCAATAAAAAAGTGAAGACTGGAATTGAAGGCTGTGTCGCAGCAGCATAAGTTGGATTTGTGTAGCCAAGACCAATGAGAAACAGAAGCTGATTGCCAAATATCCTAATTGAATTTAAAGAAGCAACAAAACAAAATAAATTTTTTGATAAGAATAAAACAAGATAGATTGATCAGTAAATAACAACTTTATATAGTAATCTACAAGTAAGAGGTTGGGCCTTCGTGGGATGGCAAGTGCCTTTCACCAAAAGCAACAAGTCGCTAGTTCAAATCCAGGAATCAGCCTCTCCAAAAAAAATTAGGTGGTACAATTGCCTACCAATCACCTCTTTAGACCCATACTGATAATGTCAAATATCATAATTGAATTTAAGGTAAAACAAAACAAGATAGATTGATCAATCTTAGTAATTGAATTTAAGGTAAAACAAAACAAGATAGATTGATCAATCAATAATAAGATGATATAGTAATCTACGACCCAAGTGGTCAGGCAGGTGGCTTGCACCAAAGTGACAGGCCATGGATTTGATTCCAGAAATCAGCCTCTCCCAAACAAAGATTGGGATAAGGCTGCCTACCGATCACCTCTCCCAAACCTCTTAAAAATGGGAGCTTTGTACACTGGGTCTGACCTTTAGTAATTTACACCTATACAACTGAGACTGAAATTAAAGCACATGGAAACATACCCAGTTAAGCCAAGAAAGAAAAACGACATGAGGAGTCGTCTAGTCATCGGTGGTCGAATCCGTCTACAAACAGCACAAAACCAATGTCACAAAGATGGCAGTGTTTTGTTTGTGTGTTCAATATTCATACAATTAAAATTAACACAAACAATATCAGGGAATCATTCATTGAACAATGAAACATCAGTAATTTTATACTATGATCTATACTATGAATTTCATTGAATATGTAAAAGTCAGAGAGAGAGAGAGAGAGAGAGAGTACTTTTCACGAACATAGGCGGTGGGGGCAAGGATGGCAAGGGCAAGGAGGTCACGGAAGACACAGAAAACGATTTGATTCATCCCAACATTGAGTGCAACTTTTGTTACCACATGATACCCTCCAGTGAATAGCTGAACCATTGCCATGGCTGCGTGTGCTTTCAATATATCTCCTCCTCCTCCTCCTCCTACTGTTGCTGCCGCCATGGCCATCACTCTTCTCCAGAGACAGAGACTACTATGGACGATTTTACCTTGCCTTTTGATTGAAGTCAATGGTTTTTGGGTATCTGTGTGTTTGTGTTTATGAAAGTTGAAGAGAGAGAGAGAGAGAGAGAGAGACTCAATAGAAAATTCCCATATCTCTGTTTCACTGTCAAAGGTTGTTTGTTTTCATTCTTGGTTTTTAAGGAAACGAATGGAAAGCATTTCCTTTTGTTGGTGTACCGTGTACTTGCTGGTTATGGAAACGTGCTTTTTATGGTACAAGATATCATATAATATCAACTCAATAATTCCTTTTGTTTTCTTTTGCATAAATTCTTTTGAGTTTTTTTTTTTTATTAAATTCTTTTTGAGAAGAAAAATTAATTTGAGTTTTTTTTTTAGAGAGATAATTATTTTGAGTTAATGATGCTAATTTTCAAGGTAGTTCTCACAACAATACTTAAACACAATTTCAAAAGAGTATATACCAAGTGCACGCAACATTAAGTGTGTAATAATCATTACTTAATCTAAAATTCTAAAGTTCTATCGAAAATATCATTGATCCATGAGATTTTTAGGTGTCTCATGGATAGAAAATGGGAGTAGTTTGGCCAAGAGTTAGGATTTTACTTCATTATATTAAAGTTTCACTCTTTAAAGACACCCAAGTGGTGAGCTCAAAAAATTTAATGATACATTATAAATTTAGAATTCTAAAGTCATCGGCTACAGCTGTTGGTCAATAGGGTTTTCAGGGGTATAGAGCAGAATAGTAAGCTTAAAGTTAGGACATTACTTCCTTATATTAGATGGGGAAAAATTTTATTGGTTCACATTGAGACCTACCATTAATATCGCTTTATCATTTTTTTTTTTTAATAACTTTACTATTTATTATTTTATAACTTGTTACCTTGAAATTTTGAGATAATTTATGAAAATTTCTTGAATTCTTTACTTCTTTACTGTTATAGCAAAATTTTACAATTTTTTTATAACAAATTTATATATCACTCTGAACCTATCATAAATCAAAATAAAATAAAATAAAATAAAAACAGAATATTTTAGATACATCCGACTCAAAACAAAATGTTATAAAATCTTGTAGTGTTTGTATACATTGATTTTTTTTTTCTAATTTGAATTATAATATAGCGGTTGAAACTTGAAAACACCAAAAAAAAAAAAAAAAAAATCAATTGAGATATAGTGAAATTCTTTTTTGGATTTTTCTTTTGCCAGGCCGCTAATAAAGGTTTTTTTTTGTTTTTTTTTTTTTTGTTTTTGTTTTATCATCTTTTATATTTTGACACAGATGAGTCACTCACTTGGATCCAAACCAAATTAAGCCCCTCAAGCAGACAAGCACAACACAACCACTAGTTGCCATTTATTCGTAGCCAAATGAGCCTACCCCTCTTCCTTATCCTAAATCTTGTCGTCATTTATTTATTTATTTATTTTTCTTACCAAAAGTTACAATTTTAAAAAGTCATCAACTTATTTATTTGATCTTTACATTATTTTTGTTTCACAAAAAGACAAAAAGTTTGCGTCACCTGAATAAAACTGAGCATTTTCATCATATCTTTTCAAATTTAATCAAATTTAAATAATAATAATAATAATAACCACTTTTTTTAGTCACCCATTTTTCGAATGTATATTACATCGTACGTACTCCTCTCCCTAAAAAAAAAAAAAAAAAAAAAACTAGTGTCTCAATAGACATTCATAACAATTTCACCACTCCAACTTGTCTATTACGTCACACTTAGGCCTACCACAATTTGTAATTTAAAACACTACGTTAGGTTTCCAATTAAATACATAGTTGTTTACTTAAAAAATAAAAAAAATTAGACATATAATTGCATTGAATTTATCTATACTTGAAATATTTTAATATTATAAAATCCATAAAAAGATAACACATCCATTATATTCAACTAGTGTATAATTCGTGCATATGCACGGTACAATTAAAAACAATACAATTACACATATATGAATTTAAATTATACATTGTTTAAATCATAGATATATATATATATATATATGAGTTTTAATCTTTCTTTCTTCTTTATTTTATTTTATTTTTTGGATATACACATGAGTTTACTTCTTTTTTTATTGAGTTTTTTTTTTTTTTTTTTTTTAAATATTAGACTCTCTGTCTTTTGCACAATATTAACTCACCTAGAACTTTAAATATATATATATATATATATAGGACACGTAGCACAAAATTAGACAACAATTAGAATCCAATTTGAAATCTAATTGAATTTTTTCTCAACTTTACCTATTAATATATGTGTAGACTAGTGTGTAATCTCGTGTATATGCACAGGTACATTTTAAACCAATCACAATTACATATGTGTGTGTGTGTGTGTGTGTGTGTGTGTGTGTGTGTGTGAGAGAGAGAGAGAGAGAGAGAGAGAGAGAGAGAGAGAGAGAGAGAGAGAGAGAGAGAGAGAGAGAGAGAGAGAGAGAGAGATTTAGAATCTAATTGGATCTAGACTTTTTAGTTTTTGCAGCCAAGAATTCACCTACCACAAAAATTAAAAAAATTAGATGTGACACGAGGTACAAAATTGTATTTCAATTAAAATTCAATTTAGAATCTAATTGAATTTAGACTCTTTGATTTTTGCACCTAATAATTTATTTGACACGAAAATTTTAAAATTAGACAAGACACATGACGCAAAATTAGACATGATTTAGAGTCTAATTGGATCTAGTCTTTTTGGTTTTTGCACCTAATAATTTACTTGCCACAAAAATTAAAAAATTAGATGAGACACATGGCACAAAATTGAACTTAAATTAAAATTTAATTTAGAATCTAATTGAATTTAAGCTCTTTGATTTTTGCATCTAATAATTCACTTGACACACAATTTTAAAAATTAGATAAGATACGTGGCGCAAAATTAGACTTTAATTTATAATTTAATTGTATTTTCTTTTAGCTTTGGCTACTAATATATACTAGTATGTAACCCGTGCTACCGCACGGGACTGGTTAATTGTAATGATGCTATTGACCAATTTTTTTGTTTTTGTTTTTGTGGGTTTATCACATGGATGATAAAATTAAATCAAACAATGAAAAATATATAATGCATTTTATTATTTAAGTAATGCTATTGGTCTTTTTTTTTTTTTGGTTTATCATATATCGGATAGCATTAAATAAAACAATGAATAAAAAAAAGAGAATATTGCATTTTATTATTTAAAATATATAAAGGGACATTAAAAAATAAAAAACTGATCATTGAGCTTGGAATCTTCTCGGAGGCGCCAATGAAGTGCCAATGTATGAGAGTGTGAAGCAAGGAAGAGTGGGATTGAACATTGTGTTTGAACCCGGCCTTGCTCTGAGAAATCCGTAAGGAGGAGGAGAGGGTAGTGTGTGGATCTAGTTGGTAGATGTTGAGAGAGGAGGAGATATGGGATGACGATATGGAATTAGGAGAAGATGAAGTTTTACTTTTATAGTCTTTCTCGTTGGACTCCTTGGTTCTAGTTGTGGAATTAGAAGAGCTACAGACTCTATTGAGATCACCCATAAAAGTGTGCAGGTGAGATGTTCTTGCTTAGGCCAATGAGTATTATCATTGTGATTTTCTTGGCTTCCGTGTTAAATGTTAATGCATCATTTATTTGGGTACAAAAATTAGAAAATTTAAATAAGATACATGACATAAAATTGGAGTCCAATTTATAATCTTCATAAAAGTGTGCAGGTAAGATATTCTTGCTTAGGTTAATGAGCATTATCACTGTGGTTTTCTTGGCTTCCGTGTTAAATGTTAATGCATCATTTATTTGGGCACAAAAATTAGAAAATTTAGATAAGATACATGACACAAAATTGGAGTCAAATTTATAATCTAATTAGATTTTTTTTTTGAGTTTTGGTTAATACAAGTGGCGCAAAATTGAGAATCCAATTGAAATCTAATTAGATTATAAGATACATGACACAAAATTGGAGTCAAATTTAAAATCTAATTAGATTTTTTTTTTTTAAATTTTTTGTTAGGACAAGTGGCGCAAAATTGAGAATCCAATTGAAATCTGTAGGGACTCAGTTTGGATTGGACCCAGAATATGAACGGGTTTTCAGTCCAACAAGCCCAAACAATAAATTTGTAGAAAATGGGTTGAAGGTTTAGGAGCTGGCCGTCGTTCACCAAGCATAAACCCCTTTTCTTTTATATAAAAAATGTTTGTAACTACAAATTTATTGTTTGGGCTTGTTGGACTGAAAACCCGTTCATATTCTGGGTCCAATCCAAACTGAGTCCCTACAAAATCTAATTGGATTTTCTCTCTGCTTCACCTATTATTATATATATATATATATATATATAATCTAATTGAATTTAGAATATTTGATTTTTGCACCTAATACTTCACTTGACACAAAAATTTAAAAATTAGATACGTAGCGCAAAATTAGACTCCAATTTAGAATTTAATTATATTTTCTCACAATTTTGACTGTTAATATATACTAGTCTCATTACACGTGCTTTGCACATGTGGTGAGACTCTTTTTTTTTTTTTTTTTTTTTTTTTTTTTTTTAAATTTTGAATTTAACGTAATTTTTCAATTTGAATTTATCTATTGTTAGTGAGGTTATATAGGAAGAAATTTTTAAGTAACTAAAATTTAAGATTTGAAATGGAGTAAATTGTTGGTTTTAGTGTGTGCTAGTTTTTAGAAAAAAAAAATGTAGCAAACGTGCGTCAAATATATTTAAATAGAGAGTGTGCTAATTTTTAGGAATAAAATTTATTGGGTAGTTTTTTGTTATTGAATTTTGTTGAATTAAAATTTTAAACCCATTGTTTTTATTTTTAATGAATAATGATTATTTAATTATATTAGAGATATTTTTGGAATTTGTTGAAATCATAACTAACTTTCTAAATCCTCTTAATATATATATATATATATAAAAGTCGTGTTATAATTTTTTTATTGCCAAATTTTACTTGTAAATCTCATTAATGATTTTTAGTAATTAGATAAATCTCAAGTGTAGTTTATGTCAATTTTTGTTAAACTAATAAAATGCTTAAATTATAACAATTTTTAATCATATTAACCATTTATAAGTCTAAACTTTTTGAGTTAACTCGAGAACAATTTCAAATTATGGATTTATTATTTGATTATTTTCAAATTTTATTGATTATATGCTCAATTTTATGAAAAATAACATTTTATTATATAAAGAATTTAATCTCTTTAACACTTTTGAAAAGTATCAGTATTTTGTTTGCTCTTCAATTGAATTGTTGCTTCTTTATTTTCATTGTTTTTCTTTTGAATTTTTGAACCTTAAAAAACATTGATAAGATAGAGGAAATTTTCCTCCCTTTTCTTTTTTTTTTTTTAATAATGAAACTTTGCAAATAAAAGAAAGCAAAAAAAGAAATCAATAACCAGATCAAGGAAATGCCAACGAAGCCTGAATATAACTTTATAAAGAAGTATGTTTACATTAAAAAAAAAAAAATTGAAGATGTTGTATGAGGTTCATTCTTCCTACACAAGCAACATTAAGAAGTTTGGTGTACCAAGTTTTTATTTAGATGGAAGGAGGCTTTTCAACAACTTGAAAACTCAAAATAAAAATAAATTAAATAAGCATAAAACATAAAAAGTAAAACCCAGAGAGAAATAAAACCTTCATTTGCCAATCGAAAGGTCATGAAATGTCATTAACATGAACTTAAACATTTGATTAACTAAGAGTATATTAGTTTTTCCTTTTCCTCAAAAGATTCTGCTCATGGACGATCACTAAAGAACAAAACCATGATGAGATTGCAATTCTCACGGCTTCCATAGAAATGAGTAAATGACATACCAATTTTCTCTATGATAGTGGAATAACATGGAATATTTCTTTCATCCATGTCTCCCGTGCATAATAAATTAGGGGAAAATAGTAAAATACACAAACTCCATGCATAATAACGGCATGATTTTGGCTTCAATGTCTAAACAATTACCATAGATACACATAGCCTTGGAGATTGAGGCATTGGCAGCTTCAGCAGCATTGGCGTTTGCATCAGATTTGGGATTTTGTCACGGTGTCCTGGAGACCGACTCACTGGTGTTGGCTACGACGTTGATCAATAACAGCTCCTATTTGTCCTCGGATGGTTTGTTAATTGAGGATATCAAATTTAATGCTAGTTTGGAAAAAATTGGCCTTTGTCCTTTTAAAAAAAAACAATCTAGTATTTTGCCATTTTTCTCAAACTAATTAGGAAAATGCTCTTCTTTTGAAAATCGATTTTCTCAAAATCAAGTTAAGCCTTATAGTGGCGTTTTTAAGAAGCCTATAGTGACGTTTTAAAGACCTATAGTAGCGTTTTATAATTCGATCTCCATGAAGTCGAGTTATAGGTAAAAAGAAAAAAAATTGCATGTAACTCAATTTCATGGAGATTGAGTTACAAAACGTCACTATAGGTCCTTAAAATGTCACTATAGGCTCCTTAAAAACGCTGCTATAGGCCTTCATAATTTTTTTTTTTTAATAACTCGATTTTAAGAAAATCAAGTTTCAAAAGAAAGGCATTTCTCTAATTAGTTTAGGAAAGAGGGCAAAATGCTGGATTATTTTTTTGAATGGGGCATTTGTCCATTTTCTCCATGCTAGTTTTTTTAATCAATTACTTTACTCTCATGTAAAGAGAGAGAGTAATAAGGTTACGCATAAGTTAGCAAGACATGCTCTTTATATGTCAAACTTTTCAGTGTGGATGGAGGTTGTTCTACCGCTCTTACTACCTGTTGTCCTAACTAACATTGCTGGGTTTTCTTAATAAAGCTTGACGTCTTTCCTTTCAAAAAATAAAACATAGAATTCTCTCAAGTTTTAAATAAGGGTTTTGTTAACAAGTGCACAGGCATTTAATAATAGATCATTAAAAAAAAAAAAAAAAAAAAACTTTGATACCATTTTCATTAGAAATATTAAAAGATGTCAAAAATAAAAAAATTGTTTTTTTTTTTCCATAAAAAAATGTATATAAATATTTCCTAAACCAATATTCTTAAAGTATCCATTAACTTTTCCCTTTAAATAAAACTCTTAACTTCTTGTGGTATTATTTTATATGTAAACCATTAGAACATCCATTAAATAAACAATGTGTGAACCATTAAAACATCCATTAAAATAAACAACGAGTTTCTCGTATGGTGGCATATGTCCATATATATATATATATATATATATATTGCATTTTCTCATAAAACAATATCACATGGGGAGGTTTTGTACTACACTACCCAAGAGTATTAAGTGTTATACAATTAATAGTTCATACATAAAATAGCAGTGTGGGATTAAGTATTACACTTAAAACTTAACTTCAATAGGTTTCATGTTTTATGAAGAAATCACAAGGGGATTTTGTGTATTTTTCCCAGTAAAATATTAGGGTTAACCTATTCCAGTTAGGCCTGTTCATGGGTCGGGCCGGGTTAGGTCAGTTTTGGACCCAACCTGGACTCGACTCGCTAGCATTAGGTGGAGGGTGGAGGAACCTAAAACCGACTACTGATGTCAATTGGTTGAGTCAGCTTTGGGTGGGGGTCGGTTGATTGTCGGAATATGCAAAATATCGTTGATAACTGCAAAGTGTCGCCAAAAACTGCATTTTTTCGCTGGAATCTACAAAATTTTCACTAGAATCTACAAATTTTGCTTAAAATTGCTGAGATTTGGCTGGATTTGGCTAAATCCCACTAGATTTGATCAAAATCTCGCTAGATCTGGTCGAGATCTCACTAGATCTAGCTTGGTTTTGCTCGATTTGGCCAGACTTCTTATATGGCTCCAATCGGGTTTGGCTTGCTCAAGTTTCGAAGAAGCAAACCCGCCACTCGACCCGCCCGCATTAGTTCTTGGAATTGGTTGCCCACCGCCGACTGATTGGAGCTTCAATTCGGGCCGGAATCAGGTCGACGTCGGACGATTTGGTTAGTTTTTCAGGCTTCGATCAAGTCTGGAAACCCCTAATTCCAATACTACAACTACCTCACCCACACGAATAAGGATCTCGTATAACACTCATAACATGTAGAACCCATACACTACAATATTGTAGCAATAATTTAAATGACTCGACCTCACAATAAAAACACTGCCATATGATGCATACTCGAAACAATAATAAGCATACATACCTCTCAAGAACTAACTTTAGGCTTGCTTAAAACACTGAAATTATTCAGCGCACCCAATATACTACACCTTTATCTCACATAAAAATGAACACAGTAAGACAATACACTTGATGCACCAAGTAATCTCTGCTAAAACACAGTAACAATGTAGTACTGGCATTTGAGTTACAAGTTCCCTCAGAAAGTGAACCAATGAATGGAGCAATTTCTACTAATAAAAACCATGACTTATGTTACCCTTGTTTTTCTTTCCAACCCCGTCCCCGCCCCCGCACAAACGTTCATTGGACCATCTATTCTTTTGTGTGCATTACGGATGTTCAGCTGTGGAATCTGCTTAAGAGAACTGGAGTGACCAAATGGAAATGAATTTCAAATCCATGGGAAATTTGTGCCAAACATAAAATGAGTTGGGAATAGAAAGTGAGTACAAGATTTAAGAAAAAGAAAATGAGTACAGCATATGAAAAGTGGAAATAAATACACACCCAACATGAACCAAACAATACCTTATTATCCATGTACTGAAATTTATACCAGCAACATCTAACTGGACATCCATCAATCCCACTTATAAAAACATATAAATGACCCATTTATTAATTATGTAAACTACTAATAAAGAATATTAATATGTTCGTATCAACAATAGAACTATTATGTTGAAGAAAATAGTAGCATCAATCTAGTTATAATACAAAGAAAAACACATTTTTTATAATGTGAAAACCAAAAGAAACAAAAAAGAATTATATAAAAAAAAAAAAAAATTGCGCTTTTATAAAGCTTCATATTCCTAAAATGGTCCTTATCTGATCTGGAGGGTGCCTTGCCAATGACTTGGGGTCTGGATAGCCATTTGCAGGATCCATGATTGCCTTGTACATAAGCTCATAAGCTTCAGCCAGTGATTTAGCCACTTGGATACAAGCTTCTGAACGCAGCTTTGGAACCTGCATCTGCTCAAATTCCGGCAGAGAACTCTCACTTCCCAAAACAAGCCCAAAGAAAGCCTTCAAGCACTCTGAAAGAGAGGCTGGAGCTGTGTCCTCCAACTCTGCTAATGGGGCCCTTGTATTGCCAGCCTCCTTGTTGAGTGAGTTATGGAAGTGAAGCATCTTTTGTGACAAGCCACACCTTCTTAGGATGGCCTCAACTTCCTTTTCCACAAGGACACGCATGTGATTATCTATCATTGCTCCCAGGTTCTTCACATATTCAGCTGCAACCTCATGTCCATATAATGGTTGTTGGATGGCACTCAAGCAGTTGATGAGGAAGATCTTGGAAGGAGTTTCATTATTCTGCTCAAATACATGATATCAGGAATTTTAATAAAGAAGCAATAAGGAAAATTTCAAACAAGATCAATTTATTACATCATATTATTTTGTATGTGCAAAACAAAAAAGTTTTGTCAACAACCAGGATACATACATAAAATCACTTTGTGGATAGTTACAAAATGCATGTTTATTCAAAAAATAACATGCATCTTCATTCCATCCATAAAAAATTACAATTTACAACACTAAGGGAATTGAAAACATCTTAGGATTGGCATGGGAACATTTTGAAATCTAGCAAGCAGAAACACAGAGGACACAAGCACCATCAAGACACAAGCACAAACCTGGGAGGATGGAACAGAACTGCTGCTTGACAGGAGAGCATCAACTGATGATTTACTTATTTGTCCTGGGTCAGAATTCATTCTACTTCTTCTTGATGAGAAACCAGCACCTTTGGATTTGTGGGCCTCTGCTGCTTGCTCACACATCTGCAGTGAATGCGAAGTGAAGATTTTCATTTTAAATATTGCATATACCAAAGAGATAATAATGGTTCTAAAATTTTGAACTGGAGTGATAAAACAAATAAGTGAAGATTGAAGAACTAATAACCATATGTGGTGCTTCGGCTTATTTTACATTATCAAAACAGTTTTTGTAAAACTGAGCAACTTAGTTCAACTTGTATCAAACCCAGAATACAAATTTATATGAAGCAATAAGAAAAGAAAGTTCTCATTGCATCATTTGCATTATGATGACATGATCAAACAGGTTTTAGTCCAAAAGTTTGGCTCACAAGTCTCAGCATGCAAACATGAACCTTGAGTGAGCTCTCCCACTTACAGGGAGCACTTTTTTGCAGGATTATTCTATGCTACAATGACAAGCTCCTGAACATATAAAATGTTCTCTACATAAGATGACATTTTAGAAAAATACCAAGTACACAGAAAAAATTCTGCCACTTTGTTAAAGCATCATGCAAATTAGCAAGCATATGGCATTTACCAGAAAATATGGAAAACACACCTGAATAATAGGATCAAGTAAAGCAGATATAACTGGACCAAAATCAGGCTTCTTCCCTGAAGCTGGAACCATCACACTGTTATGGGTCTCAATTATTTCAAGAAGCACAGAGACCCCTTCTCTTACTGCTGGTGGAGGGGAAAGATCAACAGCAACTAGGGGGGGATACCGTAAAAGCTTTTCTCCTCGACTTTTCAGAATATCAAAAGAAGTTTTCTGAGCAGCATCCTTCAGTGCCCAAAGAGTATTACAGAGAGCTGTTTCTCTCCCAAGTAAATCTGAAATCTAGACACAAATACATAGTTATAACAAGGCATCTGAGACAATTAGTATATCAATAAAAGAAAAGAGCTCAACTCACAGTGTAGCTGTAGAACTCCAGTGTGTTACTGAGTTTATATGAAATTATAAGACTAGGTTGAGATTGTAAGACTTGTTCAACTCTCACTTTAAATGGCCGGCAAACTCCTTCAAAAATTCTATCCAGAACAAATGTCATGTCAGACTCTGTCTTCCCAGAATCACTCTCCAGGCTCGTAGAAAATCTCTTTGCAGTTGGTCCAGTATCTACCACAGCATCGGGATCTAGTAATGCAAGAACAAGTTCTCGTTCAGATGCTAAGGCCTGCATAGAAAGCAATAAAACACAATTAACAACTTTTTTTTAAAGGCACCACTAGAATAGGCCAGAACCAAAAATCAGATGGCATTAATATCACACCTGATGTAGCCAACCTAGCATGTCCCCTACATATCGTAAGGGATCATGAGCATGCACTTCAATAGGCCGAGGCAATCCACCAGGTCCTCCACGCGTAAGAGCACTTATAAATCTTCTAAACAATGCATTATGCCTCATATTTGCCACCTGTAAAAATAATGAATACACATATTTTATGACAAGCTGCTAGAAAACCCATAAGGTATGTCATGTTTTTGAGTTACTGATCAGCAAGCTATCCACAGAATCACCTCTTCTGCACAATACTTAAAAAGGACAGGCCGTTCCTTGAGGCAGCGAACTGCTGTCTTCAAAAGCTCACTAACTTCAGGATTATCAGTGTCACCTAATTTCCTACACTCTCCCTGAAGCCACCTATAAAAAAGATATAAGAGATATATATGTATGATTAAATCATTCCAATCACTTCATGCAGAAGAGCAAAGAAAATTTTATTATAATTTAGTCTTGTTTAATTTTACAAGTCAATTTTATTTTTTTGGTCCATTGGATTTGGATTTTTAGTTTAGGTATTATTAGTTAATTAGAACATTCATAGTTTATTTAAATTTCCTAGAGTCAAGGCTATTTTTGTAATTCAATAATTTGGTTTCCTAACTCAATTATGATTAGGATTTAATCCAACTAGTCTATATAAGCACACTACTGTACTTCTATGGAGACAGTTTACTTGAATAAAATTTCATTTGGAATTTTCCTAATAGTGTGATGTTGACTCCAACCAACCTTAGGTGCTGAGTCCTAGGCTTTTTACTTTTCACCTTTTCTACTTTGTTTCTTTATTGCAATTTTCTTTTAGTATTTGTCCTGTGTCAAGTTTTGGTCTTAGAGATCATTGTTCTACATCAATTTTAGAGCAAACTTCAATCAGCCACAACCACTATTACCTGAGCAGCACCACCAAAACTCCACCCAAGTGTTCAATCATTGCCACCCTATTCGGTCAACTATACCCACCCACATCCAAATCTCAACGGCATTATAAACATTGAAATCAAACCCAGATCTTGTACCAACCCCCACCCCCCCAAAAAAAAGTGTCCATTGATCGGAAGCCATTTTACCACCAAATCACAAGTCGTGCTAACAAAGTCCAGTTATTCAACCACCGCCATCAACACCCAAAGACATCTACCAAATCTGGATCACCCAAAACCCTTCATCCATCATGTATGCTTCCTCAACATTGCACCGCCATCACCTAAATGGCTCCTTTGTGTCCAGCGTAGTCACCACCATCCTCTCCACATCATCGTCCCCAACCTTTAACAATGGCAGACAACTTAATCAGCACCTTGACATTACAACTCTAAAGAAAAAGGAATTAAAAAGAAGAAGAAGAAGAGAGAGAGCACTATCGCCATCACTCATGCAACATCCAGATCCAATCACCACCCATCACAACAAGACCCAACCCATGAGCCCATGACTCAAACTCTTCAGCGACAACCATCAAAGCTCAAGCTTGGTTTTTTGATCCTACAGCTCATATTAATGGGCAGTCTCGATCAGATTTAATATGGGTCTTCAGCCTTAAAAGACATTACTTCGATGCAGCCCGCTGAGGAGGCTGATTCGCCACTACCACCATGCCCCTCAACCCATTTTTCTAAACACACCTCAATCAGTTTTCTAGAGTTAAGGGCCTGCACCCAGATTTCTAAAGATCACAACCAGAACCATCAAAGAATCCACAATCCCTTCAACCCTTACTACTAAAAAAATAATCCCCTTCAACTTAGCCCAAACAAGTTCACATCAGACCAACCTAACACAACCAGTTTTGATTAGTATATCAAGGAACAAAAACTAGCAACTCTCTTGAAAACCATCCAAGACCTAAACCAAGAAACTGCAGGACAAAATACCCAATTAGACAAAATAATGGCTTCCATCCAAAACTACTCAATAATCTGAAAAGTAAAGCTTCACACATGGTAGGAAATAATGTTGACACCAATTTGTGTTGAAGTGGAAGTACAAATCCCAACAAATCTTGCTACAGCACAAGAAGAACATAATGCAAAGTCTGATCAACCAGTTGAAATACCTGAACAAAGTATAGTAGACTTAATACAGCCTATTGGAGAGTCAAGTATAATGCTTATATATGACAATGAAGATTTCCCACTACATGGCGAAGAGAAAATTTCAGCAAGAGAGTAAAGAATTAGTGAGTGCACATGTTGCAAATGTATTTTTTTTCTAATAAACCCTCTATGGTGCATGCTTGATGAAGCAGGAAAATTTGATATAGTAAAGTTTCCTGAGGATCAAGATACAATCAATAACATTTACAACAATGATTCCACCTATTGATTTTGTCATTCCAGACAAGCTCCATGGTAAGGTGGAACAAAAAGCTTCTTTGTTTTTATTGCTACCAAAGATGATTCAAGAGTTGGTGCATGTATCCGAAGCAAAAATTCTTATCCTTCAAAACTCGAGTAAAAGTTATCTTCAACCAAGGGGCAGTGATGTTGGAAGCGCAGAGAAACTTTTATTTTAATTTAGACTTGTTTTATTTTAGAAATCAATTGTATTTTTTTGGTCCACTCAAATTTTAATTTAGGCATTATTAGTTAATTAGGTTATTACTAGTTTATTTAAATGTCCTAGATTCAAGGGTATTTTTTTAATTCAACAATTTGGATTTTCTAAGTCAATTAGATTTAGGGTTTAGTCCTAGTAGTTCATACAAGCAAATTATTGTACACCTATGGGGACAATCTGCTTGATTAATAAAGTTTCTTTTGGAATTTAAAATTTTCCCAATGGTTTAGTGTTGACTATAGACAACCAGAAACATTACTGTCACAGTTAGACCAAAAAAATCATATGCAAAGCAAGAGAAAGAGCTTTATATCCAATCATTTTTTTAAATACCTTAGGGTCAAAGAGAAACAAAGCATATAACTGGAACTTTTCAAAAATAATAATAAGTAATGAAAACTTTATTGAAAAGAACAGGAAAAAAAATGGCTGCCTCCATGTACACAGGCAGTGTACTAAGAAAGGACAAGACTTGACAGAAGGTACATAAATCTAAAAACTCTACAACAAAAGAGAAGGAAGAACCACCCATCATAGCCATCCAATCATACAAAGGACACAAGAAGAAAAAACACATAACTGGAACTGTTATTGAGAACAAAGGACACAACAATGACAGATCAACCATGAAACCCTAAGTCAAGTCAGAGAAGATAAACCCCTATAAGAGAAAGCCGCACAACCAGAGTTATGCTTACCATACAAAGAAGTGGCGGAAGGGGGGCTAAGAAAGAGAGAGAATTTTCAGTATATGAAATGAAGCACCAGCTAGCAGCCTAGCATGCTAAGATCAACTACTTGGAGAGCATGGAGCCTTCTTCCTTGGTCATCTGTCTTAATATAAGTGGATCCAATTCATCCAGTTGCTCTCAATTTTTTTATACAAGATTCAGATTTTTTTTTATAGGTAAGATTCAGATCTTGACATACTCCGGATATTCAAGATGATACCTTTCATCATGAAGTTACTATAAGTAGGGATGAACTATGGGTTGCCTACTCGAATTCCAAGCAATAATAGCAAATCTGATCTTCTACTATCCTTCTCATTTTCTTCAGTTTCCTAAGCCTCTAATGTCCCAAGATTCTATAACCCACTTGTCCTGGTGATTTGGGTTCTCCTCCACATGGTGCATAGTGCATTCCCATTTCTTCTACCCAGAATAAGTTTGATCTGCGCGCCTGGCCTGAAATCCTCATGGGGCAGACTCAAATTTTCATTTTTGTTGAACAATAACAAATCAACAATGAAAACCAGCCTCAAGTCTTTCCAACCAACTTGAATGGGTTAAATTCATATTCAAACAAAGGAGGGTCTAAATAGTGTTCCCAAACTTCAAAACTCTTCCATGTAGATCAAGGGCAGTTTCTGCTAGAAATGATCCACTTAACTGATAGAGAAGATTCAGTCTTTGTTTATGTGGATTAGGTTCCTAATGGTCAAACCCAATGGCAATAATAATTAAATCTACATAGTTTTCAAGAGAATGATTGTGCAAAACGTAACTATTCCTTAACATTTCTGAGTAGAGTAATCACACATTTAATGCAACCAAGCAAAGAACCTTAAACCAAAAAAGAAAAGCACCTTCCACATTTCCACCAAAGAAAACTAAAATGACAATCAAAAAGCCAAGTAAAACACTCGAAGAAAATAGGCAGAAAAAGGTGCAGCCAGCTAGAAAAAAGCTCCAATTGGTGAAAGAAATCTATGCTTCAGTGGTTTTCCATAAAAGAGAGAATATCAACTTGATTATGAACCACAGACCATAAATATAATACGTTCACTTTTTTCCATGAAATAGAGATCTAATGTTATCAAAAAAGAATCAGATTCAATTTACCTCATTCCACCAATTTGGAAGTGCAGAAGTAAAAAATTTATAAAAAAGTATATACATGTTTTTTTTATATAAGAAATATATATATATATATATATATATATATCTGTGTGTGTGTGTGTGTGTTTTAGAGAAGCTTCACCTGCACAAGCGCTCATATGCTCCTTCTTGGTACACAGCCATCATATCCATGAGCTCCAAGCCAGCACGCTGTGAATAATTCCTCATGTGAATGGTAATTATCAATATATTTAAGCTGATTCAAAAGCAGGAAAAAAAAGAAAGCTATCTCTCATCCAAAAGCATGGAAACAAAAAAAGAAATTTAACCTCTCACAAGTTAAAAAAAGAGTGAATCAGACAACAGAGGCACATTAAATCAGAAATTAACCAACAACACGAATACTAAATCTCCTGGCATTCAGATCCATCTAGGCTAGTATCTCTCTTGTCTACTCCACAAGTACTTGGGTTTTGGCCCTTTTACTTGGAGGCATTTAGATCTATCTACTATCTAGGATTCTAGCAATAGTGCCAAGAGCCTTGTAGCTTACTGACATTTCCTGCTCTCCTTTATTAGGAGAACCAGGTTCGAATTCTTCCCCCCCCCCCCCCCCCCCCTCCACCCCCCAAGGCATTCAGATCTATCTACTATCTAGCAACAGTGCCAAGAGCCTTGTAGCTTACTGACATTTCCTGCTCTCCTTTATTAGGAGAACCAGGTTCGAATTATCCCCACACCCCCCCCCCCCCCCGGGGCCACCCCATTATTGTAACTATTGAATTATCACCCAAAACATTATCTCGCAACAGTAACATCCGAAGTCAATTCTTCATAGCAATAAATTACTAGTCTTATTATGGTTATGGACAACTTAAGCTGAAAAAAACAAGACCATAAACAATTTGTAGACATGAGCAGATACATTAGGAACAAGAAAGCATTACAACTAATGCGCGCATGAAACGGTTGTCATACAAGTTCATCTCAGGAACAAGAAATACCTGGTGATGTGTTCTAAGCAGTAATTTGCAGTTGGCATGAATTTCTTGAACATGGGAGAGTGCCTTGAAAAAATTCTCGTTGAGATCTTCCTCCCTCAGTGCATTTATCTAACCACGCATTAAAAGCTAGAATTAGATAGACAAGTCAACAACAACAACAAAACCTTAATCCCAATTTTTATAAGGATTGGCTATGGATCGTCAACATGGTTAACATACTAGTCAGAGTTGGCCGCATGTATTATTTTCCTTTGTTCTATTCTATCTCAAGCCATACCCTTTATTACTTCATTTATTGAAATATAATGGAATAATTAGACAGACAAATTGAATTGAAACTTGAAAGAAAGGAAGCAAAAAGTCAGCAACAACATAGCCTGAGTCCTAAATTTTTTTTTTTTGGGGTTAGCTATGGATCATCAATAGATTCGTCAATGTCAGCCACATGTATTCTTCCATATTCTATGTCACTTTGTTTTGTTAATTGAAATGTAATGGAATAATTAGATAGAAAAATTGAATCGAAACTTGAAAGTGATGAATTCTATGGGGGTTTCCAAACACGAAAGCTTATAGAGTTACACGAAATTCTTGTCTGAATTGAACCATGCATAAGCCAAAAACCAAAAATTGAACACAAGTTTTCAAAACATTGACTCAAGTGTCTAGTATTATGTATTCGCAAACGACAACACAAATCATTATTCTTCAATTGTTCCTGAAACTTCCATATTTTTAAACAACCCCGTTCTGATGAATTTAGAAATGGGCTCCCTAATTAATTCAGATTCAAAAACATCTTTTTGCAACAGGCATAACTTGTAAAGCAATTGGGCTGAAGAATTAAATCCAAAATTCAATCTTGTTCTCGAGTTATAATATTTCGGGATCACTTGCATAGTTATGGCATTTGAGGTCCACTATGAATGCAAACATGTATTCGTTTCTTCCATTCTATTCTATCCAAAATCATACTCAAAGAAAGTAAAGGAAAAAAGTAAACCCAGATCTCTTATTTGACGACAAGAAACTTTAGAAGAACAAACCTCGTCGTTAGAGAGCTGGTAATCGCGAAGAAAGCACGAAACAATCTCTTGCCGTTGGGTTGTGATTTCAAGCTCCTGCTTCAATCTCTCGGTAGTACTGATGATGTCTCCAGTTTTTGCACTGCAACTGTCCAATGCTTTGGCGATCCTATCGCAGCAATCGGAGAGCGCATTGACCTGCTCCTCCACGCGATCCAAGGCGCGCTGAGCAGGATCGGAGGCGCGGAGGAACTCGCGGTTGATGTCGAGAGCGCGCGTCTCGATAGTGTACCTGAGATTGCGGCGAGACTGAGGAGTGTTTTCGGTGTAGAACGATGATAGTGTGTTGAGGGAAGATAAGAGATCCGGCGAGTCCGTTCGGCATTCTAATACCTTCTTCAGCTTTCTTGACAGTCCCGGAGCTAGTCCCACCGAGCTGCTCCCCATTTTCCGATCTCTCGAGATCTCGAGAGAGTTTGAGTGAGTGCGTACCAAGTGTTTGCGAAAATGTCTGAATGAATTTGTTGCTTCAGCGTTCGTTGATTTTCTCAAATCTGTTTGTTGGAAATGGAAATGAAGAGTGATGTCTGTTGTGTGATGAGTTAGAGGAGTGAGTCTCTCTCTCAAGCCCAGCCCAATGTGCTTTGGTATGGGCTGGACCCTATATTACAAGTTTCCAAACTAACATTTTCTTTTTTTCCTTTTTATACTTTCGGTTTCAAAAATTCTATCTTTTATCTCCCCAAAAAAAAAAAATTAATGGGAATTTCCTAAATAATTAGAGGTGTTCTTTTCAACTTGATTTTTTTTCTTCAAATTTATAGATTTTTTAGAATGACATATTAATTTGTAACTCTTTTGTAGATAAGATTTGTAACTTTTTTTTTAAATAATTTTTTTATTTAATTTTTTTATTTAAATAATTTTTTAAATAATGATTTTGGAGCATCATTATTGGTGGTGCCAAAAATTTAGTAATTTGATACTACAAAAAGTAACTTTATCTATTTTTTATCTCACTTTACAAAATACCCAACATTAGTGGTTTTATTTTAATATTCAACACAATAAAATAATATATCTACTACAATAAACAACAACTACCACCATTAATACAATAAAATAATATAACTTTTAATAAAATATTGTTTTTTTTTACCGTCTTAGTTACGGTGCACAACCATCTTTTGTTGTGCACTGTAGCTTAACAACCAAATTTTTTAGCTTTCTTTCCACCATTGCAATATGCTTTTTAGTATTGGTGGAACTAAAAAGTCATATAACTATTTTTAGCACCAACAATACTAATGCTCTTAGGTACACTATAATTTCACTCAAAAGTCATGATAACTTTTGTATAAGATTTGTAACTTAATTTACATATATACTAGTTAAAGGCCTATGCACTGTACGATTTTATCATAAACTTAGAGAATATATTATATTTTATCTTATAAACAATAACGAAATAAATAATTATTATAATAACAAAATGAACAAATTGTATCGGTATAATAACTATCAAGTGTAAAAATGATAACACCTAAATAAAAAATTATTATTTTATAACATACCTGTAAGGATAAAAGCTCACATTTATATATTGAGCCTTGAGCCCTATTTGAAGATATGAGTACGTCTAAAGAGGAGTAAATGATTGGGAAAAACCCTGAACTAGAGAATCACGCAAAGAAATAGTAGAGGAATATAGTCCGAGGAGTATGTCCTCCTCAGATATGAGGAATATCGGTCAAGCAAATACCTGAGTTGTTTAGGTGACCTTCCTGGTAGTTCCCAGTGATAAGGATGAACTACAGGCACTTATAAAGATGATAAGAATAGAGAAATATCTAAAGAAAAAACTGCTACCACCGCATTAAATGCACTGTAGCAACTTTTCTAGCCGCATTTATGTGGAGAAGACCCTTGAACAGTGCAGTCTCAGCAGCCACCACTCATGGAGAACCAAGGAAGGTACCTGATGGGACATATACTCAAGTGAAAGCCTAGATGAAGAACAGGTGGACGATCAAGATAGTCTGAAAGAAAACTATATAAATGTAAGAGACCTCTCATGAGAAAGGGATCGGAAAATCTAGGAAGAGAAAAAGAATGAAGATTTACTGTATCTCTAAGAATTGTATTAGTTTTTAATCTCCTCAGACATCAATTTATTGAAGTTTGAAGTTTGTCTTTGCACTAATTCATCTTTTAAAGTCTTGATTAACTGTTGTTTAGTTCACAAACAGCTCAGTTCTTTCACTCACTCTCTACATATTTATTATATTGGGCTTATTGGGCTTATATCTCATATCTTTTGGGCTTGAGCTACAAATTTTGACCCTACAATACCAATTGTGATTTAATGTGAATTTAGTATCTTTGGGAGATTGTTGAATACCTTTTTGTACACTATATTTTTAGTGTATCATTGTTTTTGTTTGTCATTGTTCTTTATTGAACTCTTTAGTCCTTCGGGGCTTGTTACTCGAGACAAAGCAACATACAAAAAAGGCTAAATGGATCGACTGCCTTCTTTTATAGGTCAAAGTGTACAACACTAATTAAAAGTCAGTTAGCTAAAACTATTTCAATTAGGGGAAAAAAATATCAAACTGTTATGAACAATTTATCATCAAATTTATATCAAGACATGCTTATTAATAAGCTAAAAATAAGATTTTTCTTTAAATCAAAATTGAGAGGATGAAAGCAACATATCACCATAGGAACCCATGTCATAAAACATCCAAAAAAAAAAAAAAATCATGTCTAAGAATATTTAATGATTGATTCTCAAACCATAAACATATAAATTGGATAAAATTTAAGGAAATTAGGTTTAAAAAACAAGGACAAAAAATACACAAAACCTATTCAATTTAATGAGAAAAATATTAGAGTGAACAAATACATATCCGCAAGGTTGTAAGTAGAAGAAGAGAAGAATAGAGAAAAAGTACCGTATGACAGGTATTTATTATGAATTATTCGATATATATATATATATATATACACACTTTTCACATTGAAGAAGTTGACATGAACAAAAAGTCTAAAGTTAGTCTAATTTGTGGAAGTGTGAAACTAAAATCTAAATCTTTAAAGAAGTAGCGTGTGAACAGGATATTCAAGGAAAAAAAAAAGGTCATAGTGTGTGAAGAGAAAATTAAAAGAATTTCGTGTTTTATTTAATCACTAAAAGTAGTTGCTGTTTTTATTTAGTGTTTTATTTATTTTTAAAGTAGTTGCTTTTTTATATTTTTTATTTTTATAATGTTGGTGCTCTTTTTTAAGTGTAGTAATATAATTTTTAAAAAACAAATAAAGAGGCTTTGTTGTTTTAGCTGGGCATGTGTTGTATATTTAAACTTGTTATTTAGTGGTTTGATCCATGTTAAAATGTTATTTAGCGTAGTACTCAATGATTAAGATCTTACCGGCATTCTCATAAAAAAAAAAAAAGATCTCACCGGCATATTAGTCCAGTAGTTTGCACATTTTTGCCCTTTAATTGTTGGCATGATTCAAAACAATAAGATATAATTATAATAAGAAAAGGATTAGACGACGAATTTGGATTGTAATCAAATTAAGATTTTTATCTATTATAGGATAAGAAGATTAAAAAAAAAAAATTATATCTATTTTTTTTTTAAATCTATAAAAATTTCTACATTTTGGTGAAATCATTTGGCGCAACCACATTTTCTAAGTCTAACTTTTATTATATAGTATTAAGAAAAAAAATTTTTTTATAGTAAAAGGGTGGAGTCCAAAAAAGATAGTAGCTTAATGAATATTTTTCTTTTTATAATTTAGCTTATGGGATATATTCTCCAAAGATGCAAAGTTGATTTCAGTTGGCTGAATTTTTTTATTCATGTGATGTCCATCTCCAAGGAAATAGGTTTGCACGTATGCCAAAGATGTTATTGATTCTTACTTTTTTTCTTTTTTTTTTCTTTTTTTATAATTTTTTTTATAATTTTAAATTTTTTATTCTTACTTGTTTAACAATAGAAAAAGTTCCACTTCCACCTCAATTCTATGATGTAATGCAGTCTATTTGGCCTCTTCACTTTAATAAAAGTTCACATATTTCTTTCTCAAAAAAAAAAAAAAAAACACTAAATTCTTAGCACCAAAAATGGGACTTGGCCCTCCCAAATATTTGAGCTAGTCCAATGATACTTTTAAAAAAATTGCCCAATTGATCTAGTAGTTATAGAGAATTTTTTTTTCCTTACATTCATTTTTTATTGTAAAATTTGTTCTTGTGTTTATTAAAGTTTTGGATCATTCATGTCTTTAAATACTTTATGTTCAATTGAAATTTCTTTTACTCACTTTGATAAATAATTTGGTAACTTATATTAAAAATGAAAACTATAAAGGATTCACTATGAAGGATACTAAGTTATATGAGTATAGATGTATATGTTTATGCATGTTTATGAAAGTTTGTATAAGCCCTCCAAACAAAAATTTCTGACTACGCTAGTGGCGACTCCAGAATTTTTTTTTAGGGGGGTTCAACAATTATAGAGCAAGAAATTTGTCATGAGAGTAAGTAAAAAATAAAATGATTTTTTTTGTTTTGTACATACAACTTCCATATTATATACAATAATCTAAAATATTATTCTAAATACAATTCAGTATATAATAAAACTATATTGTACAATAATATAAAAAAAGTTATTAATAGTTTAAAGATCAGTAAGACAACAAATATAATTAAAAAATTAATCATAAATTTTTGTCAAATTAATAATAACTTATTATATTTATACGTATTGTCAATTAAATAAAAATATATGATAAAGAAGAATACTAACACACCAAAGAGTAGAACTAGGAGTAATGTGAAATAAAGAAAAAAATTAGTAACTAATATAAGTTTTTGCTTTTGAAGTGTATGGTTTTTTTTTTTTAGAATCATGTATGGCTTTTTAATTATACATGTGATCACTCTCTTGGAATTTGAGCAAGCACTAAAAAACTTCTTGGACTTGAAAATCTATAGAGTATTTATCAAACTATTTGTTTAAATAAAGACAAAAACTAAGAAAATACAGAAGAGAGAAAGAGAGATAAAGAGAATGGGAAAGAATCACAAATGTAAAGTAAAGTAAGCCAAGAGTCCTGCAAAGAATATACATATATATTTTTAACAAAGGAGCAAAAATGAAACTTAAAAAAAAAAATATTCAATACACAATACTTTCACAAAAATTTTATAACAAAATCTAGGTGGTAAGTTGTTAATAGTAGGTAAAAAGTGATATTAATTATTAGTCCAAATAAAAATCAGTTATATATAACTTGCCATATAACATTTATTGTGAAAATATTGTAAAAGTAGCATTAAGATGATTATATTCAAATTTATTCTAGTTGGGTTTAAATAAAATTTAGTATGAGAGTATTCAAATTTTTATTTTAGAGGGGCCAAAAAAAAAAGTTAAACAAATTTATATATATAAAAAAAAAAAAAAAAATTTGACAAGTCAGGGGTTCAAATGAACCCCCTAGCTTGAACACAACGTCACCCCTAGACTACGTGCCTAAATACACCTAATAGATAGAGTTTTGTTTTAACTCATTTACTCAATGGATACTCAGGTACCTGGTGGTTATCACATCTGGATTTATTTCATAAGAAACTAACTTATTTCAACTAAATTAAATTCTCAAGATTTCTAAAATCAATTACCTACCAAACACTAAAATTTATTTCTCGAGAATTCTTAACAACTAGGATTTTAAACTATCATGTCAACTGAACAGTACCTTATTGAAAAAACAGTGTGTAGGAAGGAAATAAGGATAATCTGTATGAAGGATACTAAGTTATATGTGTATAGATGTATATGTTTATGCATGTTTATGAAAGTTTGTATAAGCCCCCCAAACAAAAATTTCTGACTATGCTCTGGAATACAACAAATAGATAAAGAGTTTTGTTTTAACTTATTTACTTAATGGATACTCTGGTACCTGGTGGTTATTACTTATGGATTTATTTCATAAGAAACTAAATTATTTCAACTAAATTAAATTCTCAAGATTTCTAAAATCAATTACCTACTGAACACTAGAATTTATTTCTCAAGAATTCTTAACAACCAGGATTTTAAACTATCATGTCAACTGAAGGGTACCTTATTGAAAAAACAGTGTGTAGGAAGGAAATAAGGACAATGAGTATGAAGGATACTAAGTTATATGTGTATAAATGTATATGTTTATGCATGTTTATGAAAGTTTGTATAAGCCCCCCAAACAAAAATTTCTGACTACACTCGTGAATACACCTAATAAATAGAGTTTTGTTTTAACTCGTTTACTCAATGGATACTTAGGTACTTGGTGGTTATCACTTCTGGATTTATTTCATAAGAAACTAACATATTTCAACTAAATTAAGTTCTCAAGATTTCTAAAATCAATTACCTACTGAACACTAAAATTTATTTCTCAAGAATTCTTAACAACCAGGATTTTAAACTATCATGTCAACCGAACGGTACCTTATTGAAAAAAACAGTGTGTAGGAAGGAAATAAGGACTGTGGGTGGGACATATAAAGTTGATATGAATTTTTCTCGAGTGACATGTCAATTCTCATGGTGAGAAGACTGAGAATTGAAAAGAAAATTTCCAAAGGAAAGGTACAAATTGAATGGAGAGGGTCCTTAGATATTTTTTTTCTTTGAGTGCTCCTTAGATCATTTCTTTCATTTGTTCAAATCAATGACCAAAGATTATTACATTTGTCAAATGATATCAATCCCCTCCTTGTGCAGCTTGATCAGTCATCCTGATAAAATATCATGCTTTGATAATCATTTTTGGAGAGAAAAAAGAAAAAGAAATAGACCCTTATTAAGGAAAGAAAAAAAAATCGTTTATTATTTTATTTTGCATAACTTTCTGCAATAGAATCTTTCCAAAGAAGATTTTTTCAACAAAAACCCTTAAAACCTCAAAGCATGCTTTTGGAAAATGGAATCCACTAGTCCTCGTTGTTTTAATTATCAAATTAACAAAAACAGTTTTAAGAAAGAGCCTTGTAACTTAAGGCTGCGTTTGGTAGAGTGGATTTTAGGGAGGATGGGGGAAAAAAAGGAGAGAAAATGAGGAAGGAAAACTTTTTGGAGAGTGTTTGGTTGAGAGAGAGAGAAGGGAAAAGGCGTAAATGCACTTTTAGTCCCTACATTTTGACTTTTTTTCATTTTGGTCCCTACATTTTAATTTTACCACTTTTAGTCCATAAACCAATTAGCTCGTGTCACATCGGTCCTTGCCATCAGCCAACTAACAGAAAAAGTTGACGTGGATGACGGCACTATTAAAATAATAATAAAAAAAACCTAAAATACAATTTAATTAAAATTATTTCTTAAATAACAAAAATCATTATCTTTTTAATTCTTATTCTTTTTTTTTTCTTTAACGTATCAGTCATTAGATTTTTTTAAAAACCTTAACTAACTTTATCTATCTCTAATTTTCTCTTTCTCCCTCTCCCTTTCTCTCTTCGGCCTCCATGGACGGAATCTCCCTCTAATCTCAAAATTCTCTCCACTGTAGCTCCATGGCCAGAGCTCACAAGGTTGGCCTTCTTCTCCACCACACACCGCCGATCTAACCTAAGCTTTCTCTAGTCTAAAAATCTCATCTCCGCTCAAAACCTTACACCCAATCTCAACCAACGGCGAGCAAATCAGGGGCTGATCTTTGAGGTTTTGATTATGGAGACCATAGGGTCTTGATGCAGAGAAAATAATGGGAAAATTTTGGAGTCTTGCTGGTGGGTGTTGTGAAAAACGGATTGGTGGTTGGTGGTTGTGGTGTTGTGAACTCAAAGTGGTGGTGGTTATGGATTGGTTTGGTTTCATTGGTTGTGGTGGGTTTGTTATTGGTGTGGGTCGATTGGTTTGTTTGTTTTGGTCTTCCTTTGGTTGGTTGGGTCTGTTGATGATTTTGGCTTGGGTTGATGATAGTGGGTTTTCTCTAAGATTGGTGGTTGTCGCGTTATGAACCCCAGGCAGTGGTGGTTGTTGATTGGTTTGGATTCGTTGGTTGTGGTGGGTTTGATGATTTTTCTGGGTTGGTTTTTTAATATGGGTTTGATGATTTTTTCATGTTGAAGGTTTCAGTGGAGGATAGAGATTTTGTATGAATTTTTGCATGTTTGTTTGATAAGAAAATACAAGAAAAGAAAAGAAAATCTTAGATTATTTTAATTTTCTGGGCAACTCGAAGAACATGTTACCCATTGTTCTTCCAAAAATAATGAATTTTTTTTATTTAGTTAAAATTAATAAATTAAATTTTTTTAAAAAAAAATTTAGATGCTGATGTGGCATTTTTAATGCCAAAATAATTTTTTTTTATTATTATTTTACTAGTGTCATCAACCACGTTAGCTTTTTCCGGTAGTTGGTTGACGACAAGGATTGATATGACACGCGCTGATTGATTTAGGGACTAAAAGTGATAAAATTAAAATGTAGATACCAAAATGGAAAAAAGTCAAAATGTAAGGACTAAAAGCTCATTTACGCCAAGTAAAAATGATGGTGGGGCCCACCTAGGCCCACAAAAAAGCTTTCTCCCCAAAATTGGGAGAAAACTTGGTGTGGAGGGGAGGGGGGGGGGGGGGAGAGAGATATCTAATAGGTGAAGAACAAAAATTACCATGTGCAAGTTCCACATGGGCTTCAGTACAGTTTTTTATTTTTTATTTTTTCAATTCAAGCTTTAATAATGGCTTGTTTGATATGTGTGTTTAAACAACAATTTTTAGTTTTTTTTGAAAATACGTGTAGGTGAAAAAGTATGTGGAAATATGTATAATATTGTTTAAAAACTGAAAAAATGTGTTTAAACACATATACCAAACGGGCCAGTGTTTGATTTTTATTCTCACTCTTTTTTCTTTTGCTTTCATGGGCTTTGGTACCCTTGTTAATTGTTTCTTTTGGTCTGATTCTAATTTTTTTTTTTTTTTTTTTTTTTTTAAGTTTAGATGTGATTTTTTTTCTAGACATGATTTTAAAAAAAAAATTTGGGTAATTGTATTTTTTTTTTTTTTTTGTTTTAATTGGACATCATTTTTTAACAAGAGCATATGAGTAAATTTATACAAATTCACTTTTTCATCTCTCTACTTTTTCACTCCCAACCAAACAAAAATGAGGGAAATTAAAATATTTTCTATCCTCCAACTTTTCAATTCTCTTACCATTTTCTTTTCTCCCTTTCAACCAAACCGACCCTAACTGACACTTCAAGGCGATTACAATGAAGATCAGGGTTCACATCCCTCCCTACCCTCTCTCAACTATTGAATTATCAAAATATAGAAATGAAATTGACACCATACCCCTTTAGTCAGGAATGTTGGAAAGATTGTTAAGGTTTGCAACTTAAGATTTCAAGGAGGATTCCTACCCCTAGGTCCTACCCCAAAGTTGTTATCTTAACCATAAGGAGGGTGGTGCCAAAGGCAAGCAAGTGATTAGAGTGAAGTTGTAAGAGCATTCACATCAGCGACTGATGTGAATGCTCTAACAAGATAGCCATATACGAAGGTGTGGCTAAATCACCTCATTTTTCAGGGAGAGTTAATGCTTGTTAGATATTTTAGTTTGACATTACTTCATACCCAAAAAAGAAGCAAGCTACATCGGGGTTAAACGAGATGAAATTCTTCTCTTGTTTTTTGATAGTGAAGACTAAAGTTTATGAACTTACTATCATAGGTTGTGTGTGTAACTGTGTATGTTGTAATGCAATTGGGATATGATTTTTTTTTCCTTTTTATGTTTATTGATTTGAAAAATTAGTGATGATGTTAACTTCAAAAATATTTAATTTTTAGGATAATCTAGTCCTACAATAAGTGTAAATATAATTTTATAAATAAGATATTTTATAAATACAATTTGTGAAATATAAATGCAGGATTTTATTCTAAGTTTACAATCAAATATATATATATATATATATGCATGAATAAGAATAGTTCTTTTATTATTTATTACTAACAAGTAACAGCACATATTACTATTTCTAACTTAATTTGTATTCAATATACCAAACATGCTTATGTCATTTGAAATGCAGGAAATCTTAATAGTTAGTGGGTAGTCCTGACTTTTGTTCGACTTATATATATGTCTCAAGAAAATTGTTGAGAGTTGAGGACAATAACATAATTTCATGGTTTCCACTATGGCCCTTGATTTAATCTTCCAGTGCACGTGTGACATTCATCTGTTGTGAGTGTTAAGTTGCACGCATGTATTTTTCATGGAGTGGAAGTCTGGACTTTGGAGTTAAAAGTTTTTATGGGGTTACATCGATATGATGCGTCTTGTGGAGATGAGTTTGGAAAACCACTTTCCTTTGACAAAGATGATATATGATTTATGAGCCAATGGATTGCCCTGCTAACTAACATTAATTACATTATTTTCTTTTACTCCATCATATAAGGTAGAGCCACCTCATTTCATGCTGCTATGAGCCTCTCAATTTCGTCTCAATTATATAATCTTAACCATAGTTTAAATATTGAAAGAAAAGTTGTCCATATATATAATATATATTTATTATAATAATAAATAAATATATGTTAAAAAGTTGATTAATATCAATTATAAAAATAAAATAAAAAAATAAAAAAAGACAACGTATTTACATATTTGACTAAGAAGCTAATATTTTAATAACCGGGAAACATCTTATAGTTTAGGTGAGGTTGTAAGTGGATGGAGTTTGGTTCAATTTGTGATTATTGATTTTTGGATTAACATGGAACATTTACAAAAAAAAAAAAAAAAAAGAAGAAGAAGATTTTTTCGTAGAATTTGAAGCAATGTGGAGATTTATTAAAAAATTTCTTAACTTTTTAGTGTTATAGTCGTGAACTATTTTATACTATTTTTACAAATTGTTAATGTGGTCAATTCTTACTGGTCCTCATTTGAGTCCACCACTAATATCATTTATTCACTTACTAATAACCACTCACTATATTAGTAATTTGTAAAAAAAATGTTGTGAAATAGATTTCAGCTCTAGTATTTTTCTTTCTTAATTTGACTTTGTTTGCATTTTCCATAGGGTACAAGGAAATTCATTCCTTATAAAGAAGTAAATTGGTATTATTTGTTTTTTAAGAAAGATATAATTAGTCCACTAACAAATATATAATGAAGTTTTATGAAAAAAAGAAAAGATTTGGTGGCTTTGGCTTAAATGTTTTCGAGGAAAGATTCTTAAAAGAATATGAAGTGAGTTTCTTCAAACCGTAATGAGTGTTTGTCTATTGTTCAAGTGAGAGAGCACAATTGGATGTATTAATCTTTCTTGATGCTATTGAAGTAGTTTGCGGAAGTTCTAGAGTGATTTTATTATCTGCGAGTGTTCTTTAAGTGTGTAAACACTTTCTATTCTCTCTTTCAAAATATTGTGATTTCATCTTAGTTGTGGAAATTAAACTGGTAATATATATATATATATATATCTCGGCTCCTATTGAATATTTGTTTGTGATCTTTTACACAAGCCGATAATAAAAATGAAGTTTTGATTTGAAATTCCATAATCGAAAAACATGATATCCACAATCCACATGTAGAACACTTAAATGTTGGTAAAATGTATGTACAAAACCTTGTATTGATAAATCATAAATCCATAATAGAAGAGAGCTGAGGGAAAGTGGGAAACTCATGCAAAGAAAGCTCTAATAGTGGTCTTTTCCAAAAAGTTAATAAGAATCAATCAATAATGATGACAAAAAAAGGTATTAAATCTATAATTAACGTTGATTGTGGCTTATGTAATCTAATTCGCATGCTTGTAAAGAAGAAATAATAGATGACAAAGTTGAAACAAAAGGAGTTCAAATATAACCCACTTCCTAGTTTGAAAAGTGTGTGCACCCAAAATGTGGCTATTGGGTTTAACCGTTACTTGGGCTCACAATCTATTTGTTTTGTGGGTTTTGAATTTCCTACTATGGGTGATCCTGTGCTCGGGGGGCCTAATTACACTCCTGTTTCCTCAAGTTTTTCTCCTCACAGAGTCACTCCCTTATTTTGTGTGCTTGTTCTTTTCTCTCAGTGTTCTCCCCAGAATTGCCAACCCCTTATTTCTCATTCTCTTCCCCTATTTATAGGCTTGGATAAGGGGAGCTGTCATGATTACTTCCCCTCACTAGTGAGAATGGAGGTCCAATTCCATCACTTCAAAGTGGATGCTTCGTTGTTAAAGGTGGGAGTGGCATTGGAACTGATTCCCACCTCCAAAAGCCCGCTCAACAGCGATGTTCTCAAAGGCACTAGTAGGCAGCTGAGGGCAGGGAGTTCTCAAGCAATAATGCTCCCGACCAGGTTAGAAGTGATCGAGGGGAGAGGGGGTTGCTTGAGGTATTCAGGCTAGCACAGTCCCCTTCCAGCTCTTGGGCTCAATTTGGGCCTTGAGATGTCTAGGTTGAGACTAAAGGTCCAAAAATTAGGACAATGTTACATAACATTCAGTGAGGCTTGGGCCCGGGGCCTGGGGCCTAGCCTCGTACAATAGCCCCCCCTTAATTCGTGCCCGGCTACCAAGAACGAATTAAGGATAATCAAGCAGTGGTAATAATCTCCTGAGAATCTTAATCATCGGTTGTCAAATGAACCGGATGTCCATCAATACCATCTTAAAAGGAGTGCTGCACGACAGTGCCAGGCTGTCACACTCAACAGTAATTATGACTTGCCAGTTTGCGAACCGTTTGACGGTTCGTGAACTGAGCCCATGCATGTGGGAGTTACCTGGGGGGATTGGAAAGGTTTTCCTGCCCCTTTCTCTTTAAATGCTTCTATTCTTATAAATACCTCCTCCTGACTTCCCACTCCATTTTTTACATTCTCTCCTCTCCAATTTTCTCTCTACCGAGCACATTCCTTAAGCTTAGTTTTCCTGCACGTACACTCTCCAGCCCAGATCATCATTTCTTAGTGCCCATAATAAGTCCTCTTTACTCTTCCCTTTCCTTTCAATTTTCTTTTACTCTCGTAGTTTAAGAATGGGTTACTCTTACCTTCTTGCTTCTGAAGCGCCTTTGGCTGCTTTTAGAGCAGCCTATGGCGTTTCTGAGGATGTTGATATCACTTATTGTCACGAAGGCGATATCACCCTCCAGAGGCACGCCGGTCCAAACATAGCTCTTTTCCCTTTGATGGCCATTCTTGAGGGTGGGGTTAGGTTTCTTATAGACTCCCTCATTATAGGTACCCTTAGATTCTATAGCTTGTGTCCTGACCAACTCCCTCTTAATTTTTACTGAGTGGTGAGTTGTGTCAATAGGTTAAGCCAAATATTTGGCTTGCAATTAAACCACCATGATATTAACTTCATGTATAGTTTGTGCAGCAACATCAAGTCCGATTACTATTTAAAAACTAGGGATATGCGGATATGGCTTATATCATACCCGATTCCAACAGAAACTCGGCAGGAGAATTCGTCTGGGTGAGCGACAACTGGTTTGCCGATGAACTCCCTTGCCCCCTTTCGCCTTGTGACATTAGTTGGTACTGAGCGCCCTTACTTGTTTTATGTTTAAAACTTTTGTTCGGTCTGCTTGCGTATGTACTAACCAGTCTTTTTATTGGTTTTTTTTTGCAAAGGGAAGATGATTTAAACCAAATCTTAGAGTTGTACATGTGAGGGACCTTAATTTTGTACTTAGGTCAGAGATTTTTGTTCATACAGAAGGGTTGCTCTGAGCATACCATCTAATACTCAGCTGTGAACCTGTATACTCCACCTAGCAGTCATTTAGCCAGGCCTTGTTAGTGGATAGTCTGCTCTTGTCATATATTGACGTTCGGCATGCTAACTTCCTTTCGCCTTCCCTGACTGTCGGCGAAGCTTAGGACCTCGGCCCCATATATACCACCGCAGAGGACCGAGCACCGGTGAGAGACAAGTCAGCCAAACGTGTATCTTAAAGTCGAAAAGTCCACGTACTTGTTGAAGAGCCAGAAGCTCCAGCCTAACCAGTCGAGCCAGAAATAGCTGAGGTCGGACTAGACGTCGAGATAGTGAAAAGGCAAAAAATGACAGTTGATCGATTCCTGCTCGGCACCCATCTTACCGCTTAGCCTCAGCAGCCTTAGGGCAAGGGCTGCACCCCTTTTTCCCCCTCTACTAGTCGCGCCAAAAAGAAGCAGTGCATTGATGATCAATCGCCCTAGATTCCTAGTGATGCCCCTTCTAAAACCCCCTCTTGGCCATCTAGCGGGATTGTGATCCGAGAGCCGATGGGTGATTCTTAGCCAACTGCCCAAGTTAGTGCTGATGTGGCGTCTTCCTTCCAGCTCGAGGTCAATTGGCAGCCCTCCTTTAAGCTCGGCAATGGGCCTCTGCGAGCAACTACTAGCATAAGGACTTGAGCCTAGGGCCAAAGGGGAAGGGTGGCCTAGAGTTTGGTGCACGACCTCCTTCTACTACCCTAGGGTGTTCAGTTTTTCTTGGACGGGGACGAGGATTCGTTAGCACGACGATTGTAGTGGCACACCGTAGCGGTAATTTTCCTTTCCTTCTCCTTTTTGTTCATTTTAATGCATGAATAATCCCTCCACATTTATATTTGTTATTTTTGTGGTACCAGGCTGCGCAGCTGACCCACATCCTCAGCGAGACATCCTCGACAAGAGATTGAAGGAGCTCGCCAAGGACGATGATCGAGAGAAAGTGCTAAAGGATGTTGCCAACGCCATGACTAAGGAGAAAGGCAAGGCTACCGAGGCCATTGAAAAGAAGGCTTAATCTTCGGAGAAGGCTCATTTGCTGGTTGAGAGGAAACTGGTTGAGCCTGAAGGCAAGCTAGGGGGTAGAGCTTCAATTGGTGGAGGCAGCCAGCCTAAATTTGACCTAAGTTGACAAAATAGTTGACTTGAAGGCAGCCTTTGAAGCTTGTGAGACTAAGTGGTACAACGAGGGCTTCGCAGATGTTGAGAACTCTATGGAGCCTATCGTCCACCAGGCCCAGTTTCATAGGTTCAGGGAGGGGTGGCTAGTAGCCTTTCAAGCAATGGGAGTGCCTGAAAATTTCCCATTGAGGAATCCAAAGCAAATCCCATACCCAGCTCCCCCTCCCGCCATGCAAAGTCAAGTTGATGGTACTGATGAAGAGGATACCCTAAGTATAAGGTAGTTGGTGAGAGCAATTGACGCTCATGTTGATCTAGAGGTTACCAGTAACCTTAACATTGCCGAAGACGCACAAGCCCAACAGCTAGCAACTGAGGACATCCTTGGTCAGCTAACCGATGAAGCAACCTATCTCCTGCACAATGATCCTTTCGTTTGGTACTTACGTTATAAACAAGCCTTTTTTTATTTTTTAATCCATGTTTGCTTTTCTTTTTTATTTGTTTGGTTTGCCTATGTCACTGGGTTGTGGTGACAAAACACTAGTTTAATTTTTATTTGCTTGCTTTAATCATGTTTTACAAATGTTTGCTACGGAGTTATTCTTTCTGTCATGGTTTTGCATTTTCTTTCCCTTTAATATATAAATATTCCAAATGACCAAGTAGTTTGATTTCGGTTTGCCTCTAAACGGTGATTGAAACTACTTTCTCATTCATCTTCAAGAGGATAAGTCATATCTGTGCACGTATGATGACCGGGACTAGTCTAGAAAAGGTCGAAAGAATTGGCTCCTCAGTGATAAGAACTAAATTTGACATGTCTAGGCTTATCTAGGAAAATTTAGTGTAGGGTGATCATCTTCCCTGTGATTTGGATTAAATTCGAGAGGCTAGCTTCAGTCCTTAGAAATGATTCGACGTATCTCTTGTGTGCTCAGTGACAAGGACAGAGCTAGGAAACTTTTATCCTTGGAATAACTCAATGTTAGGTTCTCCTCCTGTTTGGTGTTGAAGATCGTCTCGGGAACAAGTTCTTATCAGATAGAATTTAAGATTAAGTTTCTATCTATTCGGTGATGAAGATCTGCCTGGGGACAGGTTTCTATTCTTAGAATAATTTGACATAAGGTTTCCTCCTGCCTTTTGATGAAAATCAAACCAAGAGGCAAGTTTCCATCCTTAGAGTAATTTGACATAAGGTTTCCACCTACCCGGTGATTAAGATCAAACCAAAAAGCATATTTTTGTCCTTAGAGTAATTTGACATAAGGTTTCCACATGCCTGGTGATTAAGATCGAACCAAGAAGTAGGTTTCTATCCTTAGAGTAATTTGACAAAAGGTTTCCACCTGCTCAATAATTATGATTGAATTGAGAAGTAGATTTCTGTCCTTAGAGTAATTTGACATAAGGTTTCCACCTGCCCGGTGATTAAGATCGAACCGAGAAGCAAGTTTCTGTCCTTAGAGTAATTTGACATAAGGTTTCCACCTACCTGGTGATTAAGATCGAACAGAGAGGTAGGTTTCTATCCTTAGGGTAATTTGGCATAAAGTTTTCATGTGTTTATTAACCGAAGTTAATGAGTTAACAACGATAAAATCATAAGTACAAATACACCTGCATGGATAAACATCATTGTTGTATTAATTGATAATATGCACATATCACATTACATTCAATCCGTATCCTCGTGTATTGATAGTCAGTGGTAAAATTTCTTCAAATTGTGGGCATTCCATGGCCAAGGAAGCGGTCTCTCGTCTAAGTCCTCCAAATAGTATGCGTTCGCGATGACAGTAACTCTATAGGGCCCTTCCCAAGTTGAGGCCAATTTCCTCGCATTAGCATCTCGCATATGTCCTACCGCTATCCGCAACACCAAGTCCCTAGTGCTAGGGATGGCAATTTTTGCCCGACCCGTGGATACCCGGTCCGGCCCGACCCTAATGGGCCGGATTTTACCCGGTCCGATTAAAAATAGGGTCGGGTATGGGTTTAAAAAAAAAACCCGAACCGGGTCCGGGTCGGGTCCGGGTTTTATAAATAAAACCCGAGACCCGACCCGAGACCCGGCCCGAAACCCGACCCGTTAAAAACCCGGAACATTAAATTACTAAAATGCCCTTTATATATATATAATCCTATTCTAACCCTAATCCCTAATCTCCCTCATTTCTTTTCTTCAGCCTCCTGCGGTCCTGCCTCCTTCACCTCCTTCCCTCATTTGATTTCAGCTCAGTCCGTCCCTCATTTGATTTCAGCTCAGCTCAGTCCGCCTCAGCTCAGTCCGCCTCAGCTCAGTCCGTCCCTCAGCTCAGTCCAGCTCAGTCTGAGTCCGCCCCTCACCTCATTTCAGCTCAGTCCAGCTCAGTCCTCACTCCTTCGCCTCACTCCTTCGCCTCACACCAGCTGATCAACCCATTGCGGCAGTGACTAACCCATTGCGGCATCTCATCTACTTCAAGTAATTTTTTTTTTCTCCTTCAACTTCAAAGCATAACATTGATTTTTATATGATTTTTTCTCTCTATGACTAACATTGATTTTTATATGATTTTTCCTCTCTGTGACTAACAAAGCATAACATTGATTTTTATATGATTTTTATATGATTTTTATATGATTTTTCCTCTCTGTGACCCATTGCGGCAGTGACTAACATTGATTTTTTTCTCCTTCAACTTCAAAGCCTCACATCTCATCTACTTCAAGTTTCTGAATCTGCGATTGTGGGTTTTATTTTTGAGGCTGATTGTGAATTAAATTTGAATATGTGAATCTGTGTTATGTAATTGTGTTTGGAGTCTCTGTGTTATTTGTTTTTGCAGCTGCTGAGTGTGTTAGATAAATTCATAGTGTGATGATGAATGTGTGTATTTTGGTGATTTGGGGTTCGGCTAGGAATGAAAATACCAATACAAATATAGCTCTCCTTGAAAAAAAAGAATAAGCTGACTTTGTGAACATTGAATTAAAAAAAAAAAAAAGCGGAAAATGCCAAATGGAACATAATATAAATAATTTTTTACTAAAATTTTCTTTATAATAGAACAACTTGGAAAATGAACTTAGGAATTAAAAGAGGAAAAACTATTATTCTGTTCTATTCTAGAAAGCCTAGCCTAAATGGAACATAATAATTAGAGGGGTGGGGAAGAAAGAAAGTATTAGTATTTGATTTCCCAGTTGAGGTCATGATGCTCACGTGACTAACTTGGCCTTTTCCATTTTTTATTTTTATTTTTGAGCTTTGAATTTTTTTTTCCCCAGTACATTTGGTTTGGTTGGTGATGACCACAAAAGATCCTTTGGTCCCCTACCATTTTTGTTTAGATGAGGACATGATTAAATCCTAATGGTATGAAATGGAATGCAATATGAATCAAGGAGTTCATGTAGACATTGGTATGAATTTAATTGTATATATTAGCATGTGTTTGGATGAATTTAATTTTTTACTAACAGATTGTACAGAAGTCAAAAGGGATGAAACACATAACAAAAAGTGTAAGCACATGGTGTAACAATAACACCTTAATTTTTTGGAAGAGTGGTTTAGGGTAGTAGCCATCTTCATTTGGTGAAATAGGTAGATGGCAGAGAAGAGAAAACTAGATTCCAATAATAACTATGAATAATACATAAAATTGTTTTAAGTATTAGATTATCATGTAAGCTCCTATTCTGTCGTCATTATTCATTTTTGTGTTTGTTGGAAATGCAGAGCCTAAAACGGAGATGGAAGACACAAACACAGACACAAACAAATCTGGTTCTTCCTCGCCAAGTGACTCTCCCTTAAGAACCGGACGTTTTTCCTTGCCAACTATACGGTCTCCTTCTCCATTTTCACGATCACCCTCGCCATTGTCGCCTGGCAGCTCACCTTCAGGATCACCATCACCTTTATGCCCACTAAATAATGAGTAAGTGTTTGAATTTATTATTAATTATGTTTAATTTGTGAATTTGTGTAATTATGAATTTGTGCCTATTAATTAATGAGTATGTGTAATAATAAATTTATGATAATTTGTTTTGATTCTAACTCCCAAACTTCTGAATCAATTAGGAGTCCGAAATCTCCGACGGTGGACTTAGAGGTAGAGGAACAAGAAGGGAGTCAAGGGAGTCCAAGGACAGAGGAAGAGAGAGAGCAAGAGCCTACTAATGAGGACTTGGATACAAGTAAAAAAAGAAAGACTACCTCGGATGTTTGGACTCATTTTACAAGGAAGAAAGTTGAAGGAAAAGTTAAAGCTCAGTGCCATCATTGTGGCAAACTTTACTTGGGTGATTCTAGCCAAGGTACAACTCATTTGCGTAATCATTTAGCAAGATGTCCACGGATGAAGTTTAAAGATATACGACAACAAGTCTTAATTAAACAACAAAATAAGGTGGATGGAACTACGAGTTTAAATACTTACCAATTTGATCAAGCTAGAGTTAGGAATAAGCTTGCTCGTATGGTCATTTTACATGAATATCCCCTTTCAATGGTTGATCACATTGGGTTTAGAGAGTTTGTGACTGATCTTCAACCTATGTTTAAACTTGTCACAAGAAATACTTTGAAGAGTGATATTTTGAAAATCTATGATAATGAGAGGGAGAAAGCCTTGAAGATCACGGATAAGAATGGAAGTAGGATGGCAATTACAACTGATATGTGGACTTCAAATAACAAAAAGAGAGGGTTTATGGTCATTACTGCACATTTTATTGATCATACTTGGACTTTGCAAAGCCGGGTTTTAAGGTAATTTTTTTATCTATAAATTGAATGTTAAAGACTTTACATTTAGAATGTTTATTGAATTATGTTAGATTGAATGTTTATTTAATTATGTTATAATTATTCCTATTATTGTTTTAGGTTTGTTTATGTTCCTTCTCCACACACGAAAGATGTTCTTGCTGAAGTCCTTGTTGATTGTTTTTTAGAGTGGAACATTGATAGGAAGTTGTCCACAATAACCGTAGATAATTGTAGTACTAATGATGCCATGATTAGACTTCTCTTGAATAAGCTTGATACTAGTTCTCTTATGTTGGGTGGGTCTATGTTGCATATGAGGTGTGCTGCACATATTTTGAATTTGATTGTTCAAGATGGGTTGTCTCTTATTGGTGATGGTATTGAAAGGATTCGTGATAGTGTGATTTATTGGACTGGATCACCAAAAAGGAGGCAAAAATTTGATGAAAATGCACGTCAATTGCGTGTTCAATGCACCAAAGAGTTAGTCTTAGATTGTAAAACTCGTTGGAATTCAACTTACTTAATGCTTTCTACTGCATTGATTTATAAAGATGTTTTCTCGCGTTTGGCTAAACGTGAAACATCTTATACTTGTTTGCCATATGATCATGATTGGGAGGTAGCCAAAGATATTTGTGGGAGGTTAGAGTTGTTTCATAGTGTGACAGAGTTTTTCTCTGGTCGTAAGTACCCCACAACTAATATGTATTTTGCTTTGGTGTGTGAGTTGAAAATTGCATTGAATGAATGGAGTTTGTCTTCAAGTGAGATGATAAGTACAATGGCCGAAAGCATGCTTGCTAAATTTAATTCTTATTGGGCTAATGTTAGTATTGTTATGGCTGTTGCTGCTATCTTAGATCCAAGATATAAGATGAAGTTATTGGAGTTTTATTATCCTAACATTTATGGTGATAATTCTGATTTGGAGATTGAAAAAATTAAGAATCTTTGTTATGATTTGCTTGATGAGTATGGAGATGTGGATGAGTCTCCTGTAGGTAATGAAGGAAGTTCTCATATGCCTACAAGTACTTCAAATCAAGTGGCACAAATAAAATTTAGGTTGATTGGGTCAATGTCAAGGTTTGATGGGTTTGTGAACAATAGTACAAGTAGTTCAAAGAAACATGGGAGTGGTAGAATGGAATTTGATCATTTCATTGATGAGAGAGTGTTGAAGAGGAGTGAAGATTTTGATATTTTGGCATGGTGGAAAAGTAATGGTCTCAAGTATCCTACTTTGCAAAGGATTGCAAGAGATATTTTAGCTATTCCCGTCACAACTGTTGCTTCAGAAGCTGCCTTTAGCACTAGTGGGAGACTTTTAAGTCCACACCGTAGTAGGCTACATCCCAAGACTATAGAGGCAATGATGTGTGCTCAGAATTGGTTATGGAGTGAAATCAACGGTTAGTAATTGTCTAATTTCTGTTTATAAAATCAAAGTGTGTTTTTATATTTGCTAGTTACAATTTGATGAAGTTTATTCCATTTTTTAATTCATTGTTGTTGTAGGTTCTTCAACTATATCTGGAGATATGACATTTCAATCAATTCTTGATGATGGGGAGCCAAATGAAGAAGATGGGAGTTGTGCCACAATTGATGGGAGTTGTATCACAATTGATGAAGATTAAACATTTTGTAATAATTTAGTAGTTTTTTTTTTTAATTTCTTAGACTTGTTGGATTAATTTGTTGGTTTGTAATTATTCTAAACTTGTGGGATATATTTTGTAGCTTTTTAATTTCTTAGACTCGTTGGACTTTTGATACTTATTTCTTGGATTTGTAGGATTTATTTTATTTTTATGTTTAGACAGTGATTTTAGTTATGATTTTGTTGATTAATGATTAAATGGTTATCTTAGCTTAGTAATTTATTGATTTAAAATCTTAGTTATAATTTATTGAATTATGATTATGATATTAGTTATGATTTATTGATTTATAGATTTGTAATTAACAGGTGATTTATTGATTTATGATTAGTAGTTTATGGTTGATTTGGACTGATTTGGCAATTGGGCCATGTAGGCAATATGCAGGCAAAAATAAATTTGGACTGATTTCAGGATTCGGCAGGCTTAATGAATTGGAGTATTGGACTGAATGCAGGCTTAGTTTAGGCAAAAACAATCTGGGCTTAAATTTTTTTTTTTTTTTTTTTTGAGGTTGGGCCACGGATTGGGCCCAATCTTAAATGGGGCCCGCGGGGGCTTAATGAATTGGACTGAATGCAGGCTTAGTTTAGGCAAAAAAAATCTGGGCTTAAATTTTTTTTTTTTTTTTTTTTTTTTGAGGTTGGGCCACGGATTGGGCCTAATCTTAAACGGGGCCCGCGGGGCCCGGCTGGGGCGGGTCCGGGGCCCGGGAAAAAACCCGGCACCTTAAACGGGCCGGGTCTGGGTTACGGGCCTTGCCCCGCGGGTCGGGTTCGGGTATGAAAATACCCGGCCCGAACCCGACCCGTTGCCATTCCTACCTAGTGCCAAATTCTTGTGTCTTCACATCCCGGTTATACCGCCAGGCAAGCTTCTGCTAATACTCGACTAGCCGTATAGTTGCTGACTCTTGGCACTCTTCTAGTAAATCCAGATGCTTCACCATCAATTCGTCATTCTAGGTAGGGGCAAACCCTGTAACCTGTGTGCTACACAGGTTTATCTTGGTTGGTATAACAGCCTCCACCCCGTATGTTAGAGAGAATGGAGTTTCTCTTGTAAACCTTCTAAGGGTTGTTCGGTATGCCCATAGGACATTTGGTAGCTCCTTAACCCACTTGCCCTTCATTCCTTCCAATCTTTTCTTCAATCTGTTCATAATTGTTTTGTTAACGGCTTCGACTTGGCTGTTGCTCTAAGGGTAGGCCGGGGTGAAATATTTGTTCTTAATGCCAAGATCACTCTCGCGGAAGGCTTTACTATCGAATTGCAAGCCATTATCAGATATGAGGGAGTCTGGCACCCCAAATCTTGTAACTATATTTCTTCACACAAACTTTTTAACATCCACGTTCTGAATATTAGCCAATGCATTAGCCTCTGCCCATTTGGTAAAGTAGTCTATAGTTACTAGAACAAACCTTTGATTGCTTGTGGCCTGGGGAAATGGGCCGAGAATATCCAGCCCCCACTGTGCGAAGGACTAGGGGCTGCTGATTGGGTTTAGACATCCTGCTGGTTAGTGGATCAGTGGGGCATGCTTTTGGCACTGTTCACACTTCCTCACGTATTCGGCAGCATCCTTCTGCATTTGTGGCCACTAGAACCCCTAGGTTATTGCTCGATGTGCCAATGAATGTCCCCCTACATGACCATTGCATAAACCCTCGTGTAGATCGGCCAAGAGCTCATTAACCTTCTTGGGGCGCAACCATAAGAGATATGGCCCCCCAATAGACCTCTGATATAGTTTACTGTTTGGTAATAACCAGTACTGAACGGCAACCCGATGTACCCTGCTGGCCTCTTTTTCATCATTCGGAACTTGGTCTTCAGCTAAAAAATCAATGATTGGATCCATCTAACATGACTTTGACGCTAGTACCACCGAGACACCTGCTGTAGCATTAATACTCGGTTCCACTATGAGCTTCACCTTGATTATCCGAGGCACCTCTGTCATTGACGACGCTAATGTAGCCAAAGAGTCCGCATGTCGATTCTACCCTTAGGACACCTAGATCACCTTTGCCTTTAGAAATTGATTCATAACCTGCCTCACCATTCGCAAGTACTCCTTCATCCAAGAATCTCGGGCTTCAAAACTGCTATGCACTTGACTAACCACCAATCTGAAATTTGAGTAAATCTCTACTTCTTGAGCACCCAAACCTAGAATGGCTCTTAATCCTACAAGCAAGGCTTTGTACTCAACTTCGTTGTTAGAAGCCTTAAAACCTAACCTAAAAGAATGTTCCAACCTTATCCCTTATGGAGTGATGAAAACAATCTCGGCCTCAGCCTCCATTGCACTGAAGGCGTCGTCCATAAAAACCCTCCACATTTGGATATCCACATGACAAACCACTTCGGCATCTCTCCTTGAGGAGAATTCTGCAACAAAATTGGTGAGAACCTGGCCCTTAACCGAACTCCTTAGTCTATAACTAATGTCAAAAGAACTGAGTCAAGTCCCCCATTTAGCTATCCGACCCGTGAAATCAGATCTCTTTAGTAGGGATTGCAAAGGATATCCAGTCAACACATGGATGGTCTAGGCTTGGAAATAATGGGGCAACTTCCATGTAGCATGCACTAGAGCTAACACCAACTTCTCCAGTGGCAAGTACCTTGTCTCAGTGTCGACCAAGGTCTTGTTGACGAAGTATATTGGCTATTGTACTCCTTGGTCTCTCAAAAGCATGGCACTTACGGCACGTTCTAATACTGAGAGATACATGAATAAATCCTCCCCAGGTTCCGAGGCTGTCAATATAAGTGCCCACACCAAGTATTCTTTCAAATTTTGAAAAGCTCTTTCACACTTCTCACTTCACCGAAACCCCTTCCACTTCTTCAAAAGCTTGTAAAATGGACGGCAGCAGTTGGCGAATTTGAAAATAAACCGATTAAAGGTAGCTAACATACCGGTCAGTACTTGGACCTCCTTTGGATTGCTTGGTGGTTTAAGGCATTTTACTACTTCAATCTAGTCGGGATTAACTTCTATTCCTCAGTTAATGATTAAATACCCTAGGAATTTGTCAGCCCTTACTCTGAAAGCACACTTATTAGCATTAAGGCGTAGCCTATGCTGTCGAAGTACGTCAAACACCCCTTTGAGATCATCAATGTGCTTCGTTTCCCATCTACTTTTCACCACCATATCATCAATGTACACCTCAACTATGTGTCTGATCTTGTCTCTGAACATTCTCGTCATCATCCGTTGATATGTGGCCCTGATGTTCTTTAACCCGAACGGCATTACTGTATAGTGATAGTTAGCATCAGGGGTTATAAATGTTGTCTTATCTTGGTCCTCGGTTGCCAGGGCAATCTGATGATAGCCCTAAAAAGCATCCAAAAAGCTCATCCTTGGGTGCCCATAGGTGGCGTCTACCAGCTGATCAATCTTTGGCATAGGAAACGGATCCTTTGGACATGCTTGGTTTAGGTCAGTAAAGTTAAGACAGATTCTCCATTTGTCGTTCTTCTTTTTTACTACCACAGTATGTGCGAGCTATCCCAGGAAAAAAATTTCCTTTATAGCCCTGGCTTCCTTCAATTTTTTAACCTCTTGCCTGACAGTTTCGACATGCTTTTTAGCTGATCTCCTCGGCTTCTGCTTTTTGGGAGGGTCCAACGGATCCACATTGAGCTTGTGAATTATGAACTTAAGGTCCACTTCGGGCACCTCATACTAGTTCTAAGCAAACACGTCTATATTCTGCACAAGAAATAGTAGCATCTCTACCTTCTCGTTGTCGGCTACACTTGCTCCTATCAGAAATTCCTGTCATCATCTAGTAATATCCTTACTCTCACTAAATCCTCGGCATAGCTAGCCCCTGGCTCGTCTTGGGGCTCCTGTAATTGCTATAAGGGAGTCTTCTCAGTTGACTCCTTTGGCTTAACTCTTTAGTCAACCGCGGCTACCAAGCACTACCTAGTCACTTGCTGATTACCTCTTACTACAACAATACCTTGCTCAGTGCAGAACTTGACCTTCAAATGTAGGGTGGATGGTACTGCCCCATTGCATGAATCCATGGCCTTCCAAGAATCACTGTGTACAGAGAAAATGATGTGGCCACTATGAATGTTACCATCGTCTCCTTACCTTCCATGTTCATGGGAAGCGAAATCTGCCCTTCTGGGATCACCATTCGGCCATCAAATCTTATCAAGGGCGTATCGTACTTGGATAGGTCGTCTTTCTTCAAGCTAAGCCCCTTGTACAGGTCGGGATACATCACCTCGACGCCACTCCCCTAATCTATCAATACCCTCTTTACTATAAAGCCATTTATCCAGGATGTAACCACCAAAGCATCGTTGTGTGGTTAAATTGTGCCTTCTAGATCATCATCATTAAAAGCAATAGGCTCTTGAGTACTCTTCAACTTCTTCTCGGAGTGTTGCTTACCCGTGCAACTTCCTCCTAGTACTACAGCTAGTACCCCCTTTCTCCTAGACACTTGCGTGCCTCTTGGAGTTGCGTGGATGACTTCTATCACTCCCAGTAGGGGTGGAAGAGGATTCCCTCGCGGTTGTACACCCTGCCCAGCTTCTTGACCCTTTGGGTCCATGACAAATTCTTTCAAGTACCCTACCTTTACCAACTACTCTAGATGATCTTTTAACACCTTACACTGGTCGGTGGTATGCCCCTTATCTTTATGGTAAGTACAATATAAGTTTTGATTTGTCCTGGACGGGTCTCCCCCAATCTTGTTTGGCCATCGAAAATACGGTTCATTCTTGATTCGATCCACAATCCTGTGCACCGGTTCCTTGAAGGCTACATTCACCACTCCCATCTGTAGCCTCAGCTCTTGAATCCTCAAATCCTTCCAAGGCTTGGATTGTAAACTGCTATACTGATGATGATTTATGATCGGGGCCTTGCCCTTGCTCTGTAACCGATCATCTTTCAACCATTTATATTCCTCGATACGCCTCATCAAATGCCTCATATCCTCGGGAGGCCTCCTCGTCAACGATTCCCGTAGTCCAGAATCCTCAGGCAACCCTATCTGAAAAGTACGCACCACGATTTTTTCATTATCTCCACCAATCTCATTGTATAGTTCCCAGTATCGATTAGCGTAGCTACGGAGGGTTTCTCCAACCCCCATTTTCATTGATAGCAACACGTCCTCAAGCTGTGGAACTCAGCTGTAGGTCATGAACTATACACCAAACTCTTGAATCAATTCGAAAAAACTGTGAATTGAGTCTTTCCTTAACCCATTGAAACATCTCAAAGTAATGGGGTCGAGGTTTGAGGGAAATACTTTACACATCAGCGCATCGTTATGAGTGTGCAAAAACATCATTTGAATGTAATGGCTTACATGTTCTACTAGGTCCGTCTTTCCATCATAAGAATTGAACGGCAGCTGTGTAAATCTGCTCGGCATAGGTGCTCTTTCAATGTCCCTCGAGAATGGTGATCGAGTAGCTCGGCGTAATGTACGGCTCATAGCGTTCATGGCCGCATTCCTAGGTTGTCTCTCCTCCGGGGAAATCAAATCCCGTTCTGCATATTCTCGTGAGCTATCTCGGTGCCAATGAGACCTGGATTGATGGAACCCTACTCCATGGTGATCCTCGACACTAGTCGACCTTTCCCTTCGCTCCCCGTGGTCCCTTCTCTGATGCCTACCTCTCGCTTGCAACTCCAAATCCCTCACCAACCTACGAAGACGTTCAAGTTCCTCGTCCCTTTGGTCGAGCTCTTCATCCTTTCTGTTGAAGCAATCAACCTTGAGGCACCGGACATTGTCTGATACATTTGAAATGACCCTTCTCTAAGGTCAGACGGCCCTTCCTCTTCATATTGCCTATCGTCACATCCCTTCTGCCTTCTTTCCCAACAAGTGGAGCCTCGAGAAGACCTTCTTGAGCCACTTTTAGCATAACTCCCCGATTGACCTCTAGACATTTTCCTGTTCCTGCCTTTAAAGAACCATAGTTTTGTAGGAGATTCCTACAAAAGGTGCCAATTGTGCACACCTAAAATGTGGCTATTGGGCTTAACCTTTACTTGGGCTCACAATCTATTTGTTTTGTAGGCTTTGAATTTCCTACAATGGGTGATCCTATGCTCGGGGGGCCTAATTACACTCCTGTTTCCTTAAGTTTTTCTCCTCACATAGTCTCTCCCCACATAGTCTCACATAGTCTCTCCTTAAGTTTTCCTTAAGTTTCCTTAAGTTTTTCTCCTCACACTCCTGTTTCCTTAAGTTTGTGTGATTGTTCTTTTCTCTTAGTGTTCTCCCCAGAATTGCCAACACCTTATTCCTCATTCCCTTCCCCTATTTATAGGCTTGAATAAGTGGAGGTGTCATGATTACTTCCCTTCACTAGTGCGAATGGAGGTCTAATTCCATCACTTCAAAGTGGATGCTCCGTTGGGAAAGGTGGGAGTGGCATTGGAATTGATTCCCACCTTCAAAAGCCCGCTCGGCGGCGATGTTCTCAAAGGCACTACCAAGCAGTTGAAGGCAGGGTGTTCCCAAGCAATAATGCTTCGGACCAGGTTAGAAGTGATCTCAGGGGGGGGGGGGGGGGTGGTGTTGCTTGAGGTATTTGGGCTAGTGCGGTCCCATTCTAGCTCTTGGGCTCAATTTGGGCCTTGAGATGTTCGAGCTGAGACTAAAGGTCCAAAAATGGGACAATGTCACATAACATGCATTGAGGCTTGGGCCCGGGGCTTGGGGCCCAGCCCTGTACAAAAAGATATATTTCTCATGATGATTTTATGTGGGTGCATGCTTGATCTTTCAAATGAATTTACCTTCTATACCCACATAATTCGCCAAGATGTCTAAGGTCGCAGATTCAAATCTTTACACAATCACTCATTCGATGAGTGCAAACCAGAATCTGATCAGTATGCGTGCCGTCCTTGTGTTTAATTTGAAAAATCTCAAGCAAAGACTTTGCGGTACTATAAGTTAATTGGGTCACAATGCTACATACAATGTCTCTTCACCAGCATATGTATTGGTCTATATGAGCTTATGAGGATAGGTTGTTGTTAGATATTGTCTTTATTATGAGCACACGAGAAAGAACATTCAGTAGAAAATGATGGAAACGGGTCTGCTAAAAGTGATTGGTATTTTACACCCGTGCTTTTTTCAGTGCAACTTTCTTAGAAAAGAAAGGCTTGGAATAAGAGCTAGATTCTGGCCCATCCACAAACATATATATATATATGAGTGGAAATTAAAATGAATGCTTCTCCAATCCCTAAGAATATATAGGTATAGCAGTATATAGTAGCTAGTCTCGTTAGTGTGATACACATTATATTTTCACAGATTCCAAATGATGTCCCTGCCACCATTCCAAGAGATCAGAGAGACAGAGAGGCAGTCAATTTGAAGTGGGACGATGTGGACTTGAAGAGAATGAAAAGTGTGCAAATTCAATGCAAATTGACTCAGTGAGTTACTTATTCATTTAATTAAGATTTTGTAGACAGCAGAACCCATAAAACCACGCGTGTGCCTCTCTCTGATCTGCATCATTTTGCATCCATTAACTTTTACTCCTCGATCTCCCACCCACTTCAACTCAATCTATGAAAATTATTACTACTTCACAAAAACGACGTATACACTCCCTACACACCATGTATAATTATTCAAGTGTCCACGTTTTATATTATACCAGCGTGGACAAATTTTTACGGGAAATCAAATAATCATGGTTATAAGGAAAGTGTTGGCTTCAACATCAAATCTTCTTCGTCGATTTTGCAAAAAAGTATAAATATGATGTTATATATGAAGAAAAGATGGAGATGAGGCTTTGTGAATACCATTTTCCCATAATTCATTGTATTAGATTTTATTATCCTTGTTCAATTTTATCTTTATAATTACATAATTTATTTTGACTACATTCTTCATTTTTAGTAAAAAAAATATATATATATGAAAAGCTTTTGTTCATTTCATTGGCTGGAATAGATGCGTGAAGTCTACAAATATTAATACTAAATTTAAAGAGAGAGAGAGAGAGAATATAAAACATAGAAACGAGACTCAAGGAAAGATAATTTAAGTATTAAAAAAGAAATTGAAAGTAATCCTATGACCACTCTTAAAATACAATTTGATTCCCTATGAACACTATCTAAAAACAAGTCCGTGGGGCACGATGCCAAATGCCATAAAAAACTTGAGTTTGTATTGTTCATTAACAATTAGTTTTGAGGTGTTGTAGCACAACTGACAAGTTAGTTAATCATTCTCATGTCTTGTTAGGGAGCTCAAGGAGAAAGGACGATACCTTTCCCCCTACCCAATTCACAAATCTAATGCAATTGATCATAGTAGTTGACAATAATAAATGCAGAGATTATAGGAGGGATGGAGTGCTTGAACTTTGTACGAAATCTTACACTATCCCATTAGTTTGACAAGGGCAAACCCCAAGCTGCGCAATTTTAAGGAAGACTCTTTAGCTGACTTATATGGTCGAGAAAAGGCTATTGGGACATTTCTGATGTCGCAAAAGTTTAAAAAAAGTACACACGATGCTCTCTTGATAGAATAGAAAATAAATTATTAGCTTTTGGTAGTAAACCTCGAATCCCCGAGGCGTTCTTTGAATCCACAAAATGAAAAATTGGAATCCACCAAAGAAAGAAAATTGACAAAACGTCTGTATTTTATTAATAATCATCTGTCTTGCCTTTGGAGGCTATAAAACATATAAATACTGAGAAAGTAAAGCCCTAGGATGATTAGGAAACATCTGAAACCCTAATTTGCACCAATTACAAGATTAGGTGGCAAAATACCGAATTTTACCAAAAATGATAAAATTGAGTTAAATGCAAAATCATAAACTACTGACTTTAAGGGTTGTCTCAAAACAAGCGGGGACCTTATTTTGACTTTTGAGTAAAAAGTTATTAAGGAATCAAAAATTACTAAAAACAACAAAATCACGATTTTCAGAGGCTAAATGAAGGAATTCACCAAAATCAAGAGGTACCTCATGGCAAAGCGAAGACTATTGTTTAGAAGACCGTTTCCCTTTAGCTTGCCAAATTTTATGCGATTTCAACTCCATCACCCAAATGATTTCTACTAGTGCCTTTTTGTCTTACGTGATTTCAGACATGCTTGAGAGTCCAGGAAGGCCATGGCGGTCTGTTCTACATCACTTTCATCTTTCACTGGAAGAGCTATTAGTCTAAACAAAGAGTTCTCTCTTATTAAGGTGTGAGGTTAGAGTAAAAATCACTTTGAGTTCGGCTTCCCTTTCAAACAAGCATGGTCGAATTTGGGCCTAATTATGTTCTAAGCTAATAGGCTCCTCGACCTATTGTTTTTTGAATGAGAGCCCAAAAGTATTTTTTTAATTTCCTCCTCAAAATAAAACTTAATAGTTAATACATAAAATATTAGAAAGGATACAATTTTTTTTTTTTACAAGATAGAATTTCTACTCTAGCCTAATCTAAATGTATATGTGTGTGAAGCTCCTTCCCAGAGACTTGAACTCCGGCCTTTACCCCCCACACCTCATAAACACTTATACTTGTAGAATGACCACTGCATAAAAAATGTGCGATAATTAGAAAGGAAACCTTTAAATGTGAAGTAATGTGTTTTTAGTTACATAACTTACACATATACAAATAAAGCAATGTAGCAATAAATAGTTTGATATATGTTAATTTGGCTTTTTAATATATATTTTTTTTCTAAAAAGTGAACTCTTCCATTTTGCTAAGTTTTAACAATAAATTTTATTATTAATTCTAGTGAGTTCAATTGATAAAGTCTTTTATCTTAGAATCAAAGAGATGAGGCTTGAATCTCATTATACAAAAAACGGATTAATCTCTTAACTTGTGCTCGACATTTAAAAACAAAAACAACAACAACAACAATAAAAATATATGGGCTATAGGGGGCGAATTCTTGTTCAATATTAGACCAGGGATCAGGACAGAGAAGTCATGGACATGGGGATAAAAACTTGTTTAATGGGGTCAAGGAGGTATTGAAAATGCATAAATCTAGGGATCTTGGCTGCTGGTGGCACTGATAGATGTTGATAGGGTTTGTTTGTTTTCCAATCGAATAAATTCCAACATGTGTGTGTGTCTGTGAGAGTAAGAATGAGTGGAAAAAAAAAAAAAAAAGGAATAAAAAGAAAAGCAAATGCAGTACTAGTGAATGCAGATCTTAGGTTGTTGTAAGTGGGAAGAAAAAAAAAATGATACTTAGAATCATTATGTGACTTTTGAAAATGGATAATCAGATAAAAAGAGAGTTGTTGATAATTGAATTTTTAAAAATAATTATCTTTTATATAATAATTATTTAAAGGGCTTGGTTATCAAGTCAAAAGGGATTTATTTTAGAATACAAGTTTAAAATACTGCCGTTGGGTTGTGATTTCAAGCCCCTGCTTCAATCTCTCGGTAGTACTGATGATGTCTCCAGTTTTGGCACTGCCACTGTCCAATGCTTTGACGATCCTATCGCAGCAATCGGACAGCGCATTGACCTGCTCCTCCGCGCGATCCAAGGCGCGCTGAGCAGGATCGGAGGCGCGGAAGAACTCGCGGTTGATGTCTAGAGCGCGCGTCTCGATAGTGTACCTGAGGTTGCGGCGAGACTGAGGAGTGTTTTCGGTGTAGAACGATGATAGTGTGTTGAGGGAAGATAAGAGATCTGGCGAGTCCGTTCGGCATTCTAATACCTTCTTCGGCTTTCTTGACAGTCCCGGCGCTAGTTCTACCGTGCTGCTCCACATTTTCCGATCTCTCTCTCTCTCTCTCGATCTCGAGAGAGTGTGAGTGAGTGAGTGCGTACCAAGTGTTTGCGAAAATGTCAGAATGAATTTGTTGCTTCTGCGTTCGATGATTTTCTCAAATCTGTTTGTTGGAAATGGAAATGAAGAGTGACGAGAGTTAGAGGAGTGAGTCTCTCTCTCAAGCCCAGCCCAATGTGGTTTGGTATGGGCTGGACCCTATATTACAAGTTTCCTAACCTAACATTTTCTTTTTTCCTTTCTATGCTTTCGGTTTAAAAAATTCTATCCTTTATCTCTAAAATAAAAAAATAAATAAAAAATAAAAATCATGGGAATTTCCTAAATTAGAGGTGTTCTTTTCAATTTGATTTTTTTTCTTCAAATTTATAGTTTTTTTAGAATGACATATCAATTTGTAACTTTCTTATATATATAATTTTTAGGAAACAAACACACACATATACGCAAGGGAAAGGAAAAGGGTTTTGGAGAATTATTATTGGTGGTGCAAAAAATTTAGCAATTTGGTACTATAAAAAACTACTTTATCTATTTTCTACCTTATTTTACAAAACACCTAACATCAGTGATTTTATATAACATTCAACACAATAAAATAATATAAACAATACATTAAAAAAATATATCTACTACAATAAACAACAACCACCACCATCAACACAATAAAATAATATAACTTTTAATAAAATATTATTATTTTTTCCATCTTAGTTACGGTGCACAACCATCTTTGGCCGTGCACTGTAGCTCAACAGCTAAATTTTTTGGCTTTCCTTCCACCATTGCAGCATGCTTTTTAGTATTGGTGGTGTTAAAAATAGCAATATGACTTTTTAGCACCACCAATGGTAATGCTTTTAGGCATACTACAATTTTACTCAAAAGTCATGATAACTTTTGGATAAGATTTGTAACTTAATTTACATATATATTAGTTAAAGGTTCGTGCGTTACATGGTTTTATCATAAATTTAGAGAATATAGTATATTCTATCTTATAAAAAATAACGAAATAAATAATTATTATAATAACAAAATGAACAAATTGTATCAGTATAATAACTATCAAGTATAAAATGATAAGACCTAAATAAAAAATTATTATTTTATAACATACCAATTGTGATTTAATGTGAATTTAGTATCTTTGGGAGATTGTTGAATACCTTTTTGTACACCATATTTTTAGTGTATCATTGTTTTTGTTTGTCATTGTTCTTTATTGAACTCTTTAGTCCTTCGGGGCTTGTTACTTAAGACAAAGCAACATACAAAAAAGACTAAATGGATCCACTGCCTTCTTCTATAGGTCAAAATGTACAACTCTAATTAAAAGTCAGTTAGCCAAAGCTATTCAATCAAGAAAAAAATTATCAAATTGTTATGAACTATTTATCATCAAACTTATATTAGACATGCTTATTAATAAGCTACAAATAAGATTATTCTTTAAATCAAAATTGAGAGGATGAAAGCAACATATCACCATTGGAACTCATGTCATAAAAGACAAAAAAAAAAAATGTCTAAGCATATTTAATGATTGATTCTCAAACCATAAACATATAAATTGGATAAAATTTAAGGAAATTAGGTTTTTTTTTTTAAAAAAAGACAAAAAATACACAAAACCTATTGAACAAAAAGTCTAAAGTTAGTCTAATTTGTGGAAGTGTGAAACTGAAATCTAAATATTTAAAGAAGTAGTGTGTGAATAGGCTATTCAAGGAAAAAAAGAAGAAGTTATAGTGTGTGAAGAGAAAATTAAAAGAATTTAGTGTTTTATTTAAACACTAAAAGTAGTTGCTGTTTTTATTTAGTGTTTTATTTATTTTTAAAGCAGTTGCTTTTTTTTTTTTTTTTTTTTACTTTTTTTTTTTAAATTTTAACGTTGATGTTCTTTTTTAAGTGTAGTAATATAATTTTTTAAAAATAAATAAAGAGGCTTTGTCGCTTTAGCTAGGCATGTGTTGTATATTTAAACTTGTTCTGTAGTGGTTTGATCCATGTTAAAATGTTTTTCCTTTTGTTGTTTTGTATTTTTTGTATTTTGTGTGTGTGTGTAGTACTCAATGATTAAGATCTCACAGGCATATTAGTCCAGTAGTTTGCACATTTTTGCCCTTGTAATTGTTGGCATGATTCAAAACAATAAGATATAATTATAATAAGAAAAAGATTAGATGATGAATTTGAATTGTAATTAAATTAAGATTTTTATCTATTATAGGATAAGAAGATTTAAAAAAAATTATATCTATTTTTTTCCTTAAAATATATAAAAATTTCTGCATTTTGGTAAAGCTACTTGACGCAATCACGATTTCTAAGTTTAATTTTTATTATAGAGTATATGATTTTTTCTCTCCCAAAAAAAAGGGCTTTTTTTTTTTTTTTTTAATAGTAAACGTGAGTCCAAAAAAGATTGTAGCTTAATGAATATTTTTCTTTTTCTAGATTTTTAGCTTATGGGATATATTCTCCAAAGATCCAAAGTTGATTTCAGTTGGCTGAATTTTTTTATTCATGTGATGTCCGTCCCCAAGGAAATAGGTTTGCACGTATGCCAAAGATGTTATTTTATTTTTTTTGAAAGATATGCCAAAGATGTTATTGATTCTTACTTGTTTAACAATAGAAAAAGTTCCACTTCCACCTCAATTCTATGATGTAATGCAGCCTATTTGACCTCTTCACTTTAATAAAAGTTCACATAATTCTTTCCCCCCAAAAAAAAAAAAAAAGGAAGCTTATACGGATAAAATTTTTCTTTTAACTTATTAAAGCAATGGCAGAGGCGGAGCTACATGTATGAGTGGGGGGCAAAAATTTTAAAAATATTTTAATACTATATATAAATATTTAACATTTTAATTATTAGTCTACAAAAATGAGACTCGGCCCTCCCAAATATTTGAACTAGTCCAATGATGCTCTCAAAAAAATTGCCCAATTGATCTAGTAGTTATAGAGTATTTTTTTTTTCCCTCATATTCATTTTTTATTGTAAAATTTGTTCTTGTATTTGTTAAAGTTTTGGATCATTCATGTCTTTAAATACTTTATTAGTTCAATTGAAATTTCTTTTACTCACTTTGATAAATAATATGGTAACTTATATTAAAATTGAAAACCATAAAGGATTAACTATGTATAATACTAAGTTATATGTGTATAGATGTATATGTTTATGCATGTTTATGAAAGTTTGTATAAGCCTCCCTAACAAAAAATTTTGACTACGCGCCTAAATACACCTAATAGATAGAGTTTTGTTTTAACTCATTTACTCAATGGATACTCCGGTACTTGGTGGTTATCACTTCTAGATTTATTTCATAAGAAACTAACTTATTTCAACTAAATTAAATTCTCAAGATTTCTAAAATCAATTACATATCAAACGCTAAAATTTATTTCTCAAGAATTCTTAACAACAAGGATTTTAAACTATCATGTCAACCGAACGGTACCTTATTGAAAAAACAGTGTGTAGGTAGGAAATAAGGAAAGTGGGTGGGACATTTAAAGTTGTTATGAATTTTTCTCGAGTGGCATGTCAATTGTCATGGTGGGAAGACTGAGAATTGAAAAGAAAATTTCTGAAGGAAAGGTACAAATTGAATGGAGATGGTCCCTAGATTTTTTTTCTTTGAGTGCTCCTTGGATCCTTTCTTTCATTTGTTCAAATCAATGACCAAAGATTCTTATTGTGGGGTACAAAAATTTAATAAAGTAATTATGTCATGTGTCATACGCAAGGCCGAGGAGGCTAATACAGTTTCGAGGAGCCTGAAGAAGCGAGCTATAGCCACATCAAGGGCAATTTACCAGAGGGGGGCCACACTATAGAGGAAGAGCTTTAGAGAGGCGATTAGCCCTGACGTGATTGGAGGGATGATAGTTGCCACCACATTTATTGCACCTCACCAAATCCTTTGGCTGCATTTATGTGGAAAAGACTCCTGAACAGTGCTATCTTGGTTGCTGCAACTCACAGAAGACTAGGGAGGGCGTCTAATGGGACAAGCACTCAAGTAGTGACCTGCATAATCAATAAATGAACAGCCAAGATCAACCAAAAGAGGCTATATAATCTGAGAGAACATCCAGGGACAAAGGGAAGAGTTCATCTGAAAATTTGAAAAACACTATAACACAAAGAATTGAAATTGTAATCAAGTTTAAGAAGAATATACTCCAAAACTATTCTCCTCGGACTTTGCTGAGGAATGATTTCTTCACATAAAACCTGTTTTCCTTTATTTTCTTTCAATCTTAAATTCATTATGGGCGTTGTCCAACTCACCGAAACCTTGTTTTCAGTCCACTCTCTAAAAATTCATTGTGTTAGACTCTTTGGGCCTGAATCCTTCTACCTTTTGGGCTTAAGAACCAAAACATGCCCTTACACTTACATTTATCAAATGATATCAATCCCCTCCTTATGCAACTTGATCAGTCATTGTGATATAACATCATGCTTTGAGAATCATTTTTGGAGAGAAAAAAAGAAAATGAAAAAACCCTTATTAAGGAAAGAAAAAAAAAATCATTTATTATTTTATTTTGCTTAAGTTTTTGCTATAGAATCTTTCCAAAGAAGATTTTGCCAACAAAAACGCTTAAAACCTCAGAGCATGCTTTTGGAAATGGAATCCACTAGTCCTCATTGTTGTAATTATCAAATTAACAAAAAATAGTTTTAAAAAAGAGCCTTGCACCTTAATGGTGTGTTTGGTAGAGTGGATTTTAGGAATGGTGGAAAAAAATGAGAGAAAATGAGGAAAGAAAACTTTTTGAAAGGTGTTTGGTTGAGAGGAGGAGATGGGATAATGATGGTGGGGCCCACTTAGGCCCATAAAAAAGTTTTCTCCAAAATGGGGAGAAAACAATTGGAGGAAAATCTAATGAGTGAAGGATAAAAATGCCCACGTGCAAGTTGCACATGGGCTTCAATACGGTTTTTTATTTTTTATTTTTTCAATTCCAACTTCTTCTTTTTTTAATAACTGACACTTCAAGGTAATATAACGAAAATATTCAGAGTTCAAATCCCTCCCTACTCTCTCTCAACTATTGAATTATCAAAATATAGAAATAAAATTGACACCATACCCCTTTAGTCAAGAATGCTGGAAAGATTATCAAGGTCTGCAACTTAAGATTTCAAGGAGGATTCCTACCCCTAGGTCCTACCCCGAAGTTGTTATCTTAACCATAAGAAGGGTGATGCCAAGGCAAGCTAGTGATTAGAGTGAAGGTGTAAGAGCATTTACATCAGTTACTGATGTGAATGCTCTAACAAGATATCCATATTAGAAGGTGTTGCTAAATCACCTCATTTTTCAGGGAGAGTTAATGCTTGTTAGATATTTTAGTTTGACACTACTTCATACCCAAAATGAAGCAAGCTCCATCTGGGTTAAACGAGATGAAATTCTTCTCTTGTTTTTCGACTATGAAGACTAAAGTTTATGAACTTATTGTCATAGTTTGTGTGTGTTGTTATGCAATTGGGATATGATTTTTTTTTTCCTTTTTATGTTTATTGATTTGAAAAATTGGCGATGATGTTAACTTCAAAAATATTTAATTTTTAGGATAATCTAGTCCTACAATAAGTGTAAATATAATTTTATAAGTAAGATATTTTATAAACACAATTTGTGAAATATAAATGCAAGATTTTATTCCAAGTTTACAATCAAATATATATATATATATATATGCATGAATAAGAATATACAGTTCTTTTATTATTTATTACTAACAACACATATTACTATTTCTAAGTTAATTTGCATTCAATATACCAAACATGCTTATGTCATTTGAAATGCAGGAAATCTTAATAGTTATTGTGTAGTCTTGACTTTTGTTCGACTAATATATATGTCTCAAGAAAATTGTTGAAAGTTGAGGACAAGAACATAATTTCATGGTTTCCACTATGGCCCTTGATTTAATCTTCCAGTGCACATGTGACATTCATCTGTTGTGAGTGTTAAGCTGCACGCATATATTTTTCATGGAGTGGAAGTCTGGACTTAGGAGTTAAAAATTTTTATGGAGTTACATCGATATGATGCGTCTTGTGGAGATGAGTTTGGAAAACCACTTTCCTTTGACAAAGATAATGATGATTGGTGAGCCAATGGATTGCTCTGCTAACTAACATTAATTACATTATTTTCTTTTACTCCATCATATAGCATATATTCTACCAGAACTATGCCATATATAGTAGAGCCACTTCATTTCATGTTGCTATGAGCCTCCCAATTTTCGTCACAATTATATAATCTTAACCATAGTTTGAAAAAAAGTTGTCCATATAATATTTTTATTATAATAATAAAAAATAAATGTTAAAAATTTTATTAATACCAATTTTTTTTTTTAAAAAAAAAGACAACATATTTACATATTTGACAAAGAAGCTAATATTTTAATAATGGTACCCGGGAAACATCTTTTTTTTTTTTTTTTAAATGAAAGATGTTTCATAGTTTAGGTGAGGTTGTAACTGTTATGAAGTTTTGTGATTATTGATTTTTGGGTTAATACGGAAATTTTACCAAAAAAAAAAAAGGAAGATTGTTTGGTAGAATTTGAAGCAATGTGGAGATTTGTTAGAAATTGTCTCAATTTTTTTAATGTTATAGCCACAAATTATTGAATAATATTTTTACAAATTATTGATATGGTCAGTTCTTACTGGTCTTCGTTTGGGCTTGCCACTAATATTATTTATTCACTTACCAATAACTACTCACTATATTGGTAATTTGTAAAATAATTCGTAACTCTAGTATTTTTTTTTTTCTGTAATTTGACTTTGTTTGCATTTTTTGATAGGGTATAAGGAAATTTATTCCTTATTAAAGAAGTAAATTGGTATTATTTTTTTTTAAGAAAGATATAATTTGTCCACTAACATAAATATATAATAAAGTTTTATTAAAAAAAACAAAAAAGAAAAAGATTCGGTGGCTTTGGCTTAAAGGTTTTCTCATATGAGGAAAGGAAAGACTCTTAAAAGAATATGAAGTGAGTTTCTTCAAAATGTAATAAGTGTTTGTCTATTATTCAAGTGAGAGAGCACAATTGGATGTATTAATCTTTCTTGATGCTATTGAAGTAGTTTGTGGGAGTTCTAGAGTGATTTTATTATTTGCAAGTGTTCTTTAAGTGTGTGAACACTTTCTATTCTCTCTTTCAAAATATCGTGATTTCATCTTCGGTGTGGAAAACTGGTAATTAATATATATATATATATATATATATATCTCAGCTCCTATTGAATATTTGTTTGTGATCTTTTACACAAGCCGATAATAAAAATGGAGTTTTGATTTGAAATTTCGTAATCGAAAAACATGATATCCACTTGTAGAACACTTAAATGTTGGTAAAATGCATGTACAAAAACTATTATTGATAAATCATAAATCCATAATAGAAGAGAGCTGAGGGAAAGTGGGAAACTCATGCAATGAAAGTTCTGATAGTGGTCTTTTCCAAAAAGTTAATAGGAATTAATCAATAATGATGACAAGAAAAGGTATTAAATCTATAATTAACGTTGATTGTGGCTTATCTAATGTAATTCGCATGCTTGTAAAGAAGAAATAATAGATGACAAAGTTGAAACAAAAGGAGTTCAAATGTAACCCACTTCCTAGTTTGAAAAGATATTTCTCATGATGATTTTATGTGGGTGCATGCTTGATCTTTCAAATGAATTTACCTTCTAGACCCACATAATTCCCCAAGATGTCTAAGATCGCAGATTCAAATCTTTACACAATCACTCATTCGATGTGTGCAAACCAGAATCTGATCAGCATGCGTGCCGTCCCTGTGTTTTTTTGGAAAAATCTACGCAATATCAGATTCTGAGGCCGGAAAGCAAAGACTTTGCGGTACTATAAGTTAATTGGGTCACAATGCTACATACAATGTCTCTTCATGAGCATATATATTGGTCTTTATGAGCATATGAGAAGGACAGGTTGGTGTTAGATATTGTCTTTATTATGAGCACACGATAAAGAACATTCAGTAGAAAATGATGGAAAAGGGTCTGCTAAAAGTGATAGGTATTTTACACCCGTGCTTTTGTCAGTGCAATTTTCTTAGAAAAGAAAGGCTTGGAATAAGAGCTAGATTCTGGCCTATACACACATATATATGAGTGGAAATTAAAATGAATGCGACTCCAATCCCAAGAATATGTAGGTATAGCAGCATATAATAGCTAGTCTCTTTAGTGTGATACACATTATATTTTCACAGATTCCAAATGATGTCCCTGCCACCATTCCAAGAGATCAGAGAGACAGAGAGGCAGTCAATTTGAAGTGGGATGATGTGGACTTGAAGAGAGTGAAATGCGTGCAAATTCAATGCAAATTGACTCAGTGAGTTACTTATTCATTTTATTAAGATTTTGTAGACAGCAAAACCCATAAAACCACGCGTGTGCCTCTCTCTGATCTGCATTCTTTTGCATCTATCCATTAACTTTTACTCCTCGATCTCCCACCCACTTCAACTCAATCTATGAAAATTATTACTACTTCACAAAAACGACGTATACACTCCCTACACACCATGTATAATTATTCAAGTGTCCACGTTTTATATTATACCAGCGTGGACAAATTTTTACGGGAAATCAAATAATCATGGTTATAAGGAAAGTTTTGGCTTCAACATCAAATCTTCTTCGTTGATTTTGCAAATAAGTATAAATATGATGTTATATATGAAGAAAAGATGGAGGTGAGGCTTTGTGAATACCATTTTCCCATAATTCATAGTATTGGATTTTATTATCCTTGTTGGGTTTCTCAAAAAAAAAAAAAGATTTTATTATCCTTGTTCAATTTTATCTTTATTTTTTATTTTGACTATATTCTTCATTTTTGGTATAAAAAAAAAATTTATATATGAAAAGCTTTTATTCATTTCATTGGCTGGAATAGATGCGTGAAGCATACAAATATTAATACTAAATTTAAAGAGAGAGAGATTATAAAATGTAGAAATGAGACTCAAGGAAAGATAAATTTAAGTATTGAAAAAGAAATTGAAGGTAATCCTACAACCACTCTAAAAATACAATTTGATTCTTTATGAACACTATCTAAAAACAAGTCCGTGGGGCATGATGTCAAATGCCATAAAAACTTGAGTTTGTTTTGTTCATTATCAATTAGCTTTGAGGTAGAGTAGTACAACTCACAGTTTGACAAGTTAGTTAATCATCCTCATGTCTTGTTAGGGAGCTCAAGGGAAAAGGATGATACATTTCCCCCTACCCAATTCAGAAATCTAATGCAATTGATCATAATAGTTGACAATAAAAAATGCAGAGATTATGGGGGGAGGAGTGCTTGAACTTTGTACGAAATCTTACACTATCCCATTAGTTTGACAAGGGCAAACCCCAAGCTACACAATATTAAGGAAGACTCTTCAGCTGACTTATATGGCTGAGAAAAGGCTGTTGGGACCTTTTTGATGTCGCGGAAGTCTGAAAAAAGTATACACGATACTCTCTTGATAGAACAAAAAGTAAACTATTAGCTTCTAGTAGTAAATATCGAATCCCCTAAGGGTTCCTTGAGTCCACAAAATGATAAACTGAAATCCACCAAAGAAAGAAAATTAACAAAATGTCTATATTTTATTAATAATCAACTGTCTTGCCTTTGGAGGCTACAAAACATATAAGTATAGAGAAAGTAAAACCTTAGGATGATTAGGAAACATCTGAAACCCTAATTTGCACCAATTACAAGATTAGGTGGAAAAATTCCGAATTTTACCAAAAATGATAAAATTGAGTTAAATGCAAAATTATAAACTACTAACCTTAAGGGTTGTCTCAAAATAAGTGGAGGCTTTATTCTAACTTTTGAGCAAAAAGTTATCAAGAAAACAAAAATTACTAAAAACAACAAAATCATGGTTTTTAGGGGCTAAATGAAGGAATTCACCAAAATCAAGAGGTACCTCGTGGCAAAGACTATTGTTTAGAAGACCGTTTCCCTTTAGCCTGCGAAATTTTATGCGATTTCGACTTCGTCACCCAAATGATTTCTACTAGTGCCTTTTTGCCTTGTGCGATTTCAGACTTGCTTGAGAGTCCAGGAAGGCCATGACGGTCTATTCTACATCACTTTCATCCTTCACTAGAAGAGCTATTAGTCAGAACAAAGAGTTCTCTCTTATTAAGGTGTGAGGTTAGAGTAAAAATCGCTTTGAGTTCGGCCTCCCTTCCAAACAAGCATGGTCGAATTTGGGCCTAATTATGTTCTAAGCTAATAGGCTCCCCAACCTATTGTTTTTTGAATGAGAGCCCAAAAGTATCTTTTTAATTTCCTCCTCAAAACTAAACTTAATAGTTAATACGTAGGATATTAGAAAGGAAACCTTTAAAGGTGATGTAATGTGTTTTTAGTTACATAACTTACATCTATACAAATAAAGCAATGTAGCAATAAATAATTTGATATATGTTAATTTGGCTTTCTAATATATATATATATATATATATATTCTAAAAAGTGGACTCTTCTGTTTTGCAAGTTTTAACAATAGATTTTATCATTAGTTCCAATTAACTCAATTAATAAAATCTTTTATCTTAGAATCAAAGAGATGAGGTTTGAATCCCACCTACACAAAAAACTAATTAATCTCTTAACTTGTGCTCGACATTTAATAACAAAAACAACAACAATAAAAATATATGGGCTATAGGGGGCGAATTCTTGTTCAATATTAGACCAGGGATCAGGACAAAGAAGTCATGGACATGGGGATACAAACTTTTTTAATGGGGTCAAGGTGGTATTGAAAATGCATAAATCTAGGGATGCTGGTGGCACTGATAATTGTTGATAGGGTTTGTTTGTTTTCCAATCCAATAATTATTTCCAAAATGTGTGTGTGTGTCAGTGAGAGTGAGAATGAGTGAAAAAAGAAAAGAAAAGCAAATGTAGCAGTAGTAGTGAATGCAGATCTTAGGTTGTTGTAAGTGGGAAGAAAAAAAATGATAATTGGAATCATTATGTGGCTTTTGAAAATCTCTATCTAGTTATCTATAAAAAGTATTAATATTTAATTTGTACTCCTTGATAGCACGCGCATGCATAATCCCATTCTCATTCTCACGTAAGCATGAAGCACTACTGACAAAACATTAGGTTTTGCTCTTCCCTCACATTCCCATTCCTTAATTTAAGTGATATACTGAGTTGGGACCTATTATAACAGACTGCCACTTAAGCCTTATCACATTAGTAGAACTTAGACATATAGAACCAACAAAGTACAATTTGCAATTTTAAAATTGCTACAAAACCAAGTTGGTGAAAGTACATATATAATATAAGAACGTCATATTTAATGTACAAAACTCATATATTTTTACGGCGTTCAAAAGATACATTTAGAAGATAAAAAGCAATCATATTCTTAATTCATACACTTTGTCTTCACACCAAAATAGACCTCTTCATACATAATAAAAAAATCACGCTTGAGATTGCTTGCGAGGAGATAATTTTTTTATTATGTCCCCTCAACTTAGAATGATAAACACTAAGTATTCCCACCCAAAGATAAACAAGATTGAGATGAAATATGACCTCATCTCAATTTCTTTACTTGAGAAATTGTGTTAATGGCCTATTGAGTACGTTACTATCATAAGCTTGGCACTATTCGGCGCACCCAAAAGTACAAAAATTTGCTTGTCACTGTAACTATATATATATATATATATCTAGCGACCTATCAAATCCAAAGATTTATATGTTTATGATCTTGTGCTTTTCTCGTGCCGAAAGAAAAAGAAGAAGTTGTATTGATCTGTTTTGTGATATAATTTGCTTTAATTAAGATGAAGTGAAAATATAGAAATTAAAATTAGAAATATATGTGCAGGTGGGTAGAGCTAGCTATAGCTAGTAGTAGAGCACATCAGCACAATAGAATGCACCTTAGGAATGTGAATCATGCCAAATGATTAATATTAGACCCCACAACCCACCGTAATACGCATGATGTACGAAGTAGGACCAAGGTTTATTGATATTTATGGTAGAGATATTAAAATGTGGGATTGGAGTAAAAAGACCAAACAAAGCTGAATTATAATCTCCATGACTGAAAGATCGTGGTATATATGTGCATGTTTACCACTAATCAACTAAGAATTATTGCTTAGTTTCAAAATCAAAATTCTGACTGGAAGTTGAAGGTGTTGTGTTATAATTGGTCTCGGCCGAAAGAGAAAGTGACTGGTCGAAATTTGCGTTTAGCCATAGATCGAGAACTTGGGATGGTAGTCAAGAGGCAATCATAAGGTTGTTAAAGCAGTAATCAATTACTAGAAGAAGAAAAAAAAGACGGTTTTTGTTAAAGAATGTTCTAAGGGTATATTTAACTATGTTAAAAAAAATTTTAAAAATACACACAATTACAATAAATTTGTGCATGCAAGTTAATGAATTATTGATACATACATTTTACTTTTAAAAAAATATGTACTAAAATTTATAATTGAGCATTTATTATCCATTAACATGTGTCTTTTATTTGTTAATATATGAGGTGGAGAGCTTATATATAGTCCAAATATGAGACCGAAAAAGAAGAATAGACAATAAAAAGTTGAAAAAGGACAGGACTTAGGAGGAAAGCATTATTAATTAGACAAAAACATTAATTGGAGAATGGAGTTGGACACATAGAGAGAAAAATAAAATAAAATAAAATAAAAATTAATGGGGAGGTGGGAACGTGGGGGTAGTAGATAATGATTTTTAGTGGATGGTAGGACCTAAAATTGGCCCTCCACCAATGCCTAATGATTTGGGGAAGATCACGTTTCTAAACGTAATCGTAGATCATATATTTTTAATATTTTTATAAAAAGATTAAAGAGAAGCCAAAATTCTCCACTACAATTTGGGAGTGCGTGCTACGTGGCAGCTTCCCAACTCACTTTGTAAACTCAGTAAACGACAGCCTCAGCTCACCATATTCTCCCCACCATCTCCATCAGTTTAATTATTGAGTGACTATATGTAATCGTAATTATATGATAATCGCTCCAAAGTATGGCTTAATGGTAGGAAATTCTTATAGCCCGTTATATTTGCAAAGTCTAAAAATTATAACTAAGTTCGAGTAGCAACAAACAGTCCCGCATCATACGGCTTAGGCCTCCGGAAGAGGGCATTCTTCGCCCTCCCACCTAAGTTGTGTAGGAAAGGCTCAATGCCAATTCCAAGAAATAGTGAAGTGGTATTTGGGTCTAGATGCAGATAGTCCGCATCTTCATAAACATGCCTATTTCACCGAGTCTTTCTCTGGGATAGTGTCTAAATCGTTACATTTTATGTGCGGGTCAAAACTTACCCGACAAGAAATTTTACTACTTTAAAACCGTTATAGTTACGGTCACCGTTCACCTACATAATAGAGTTTAAGTGGGCAGAAACAATGATCAGATACATGTGAGCTCTTTTTTTAAAAAAATTATAGAAAGAAAGTATAATTAATAATTATATGATGTATACTATGTGATTAAACAAAAATATCCTTATATGACACCAATTTATGCTTGGCACAAGTCTCACGACTCACAGCAACTTTAATTAGTTTATTATGGCGCATATTTGCACACTCCCAATCAAAGGGTTCAATTTGGATTGCAATTGTGCTGCCAAACGTATAGGGTAGGCCTTACATTATCAAGATCATTAACCAAAATATAAAATATAAAATCATGTTATTATTAGGCCATGCAGTATTAAAATTATAATGATCCTATTCTTTCTTTTTTTTTTTTTTTTTTCTTTTTTCCATCTAATATTGTTAATTTGATCTCCAAGAAAAAATATATATTTTTGAGAATCAAAGAATAAAAACTTCAATTGCTTAAACTATCGCGTTTACTTCAAAAAAAAAAGTTGTAAGATGCGAGTAGCAATAATAGGTAACGATGATATTACTAATGAAGATAGTGGTGGACATGAATATTGTGGCAGAGATTACAGAGATATACTTTATCTTCACCTTTTTCCCCTTTTTCTTCACACTTTTTTATTATTTGCTTTTTGTAGTATTTTTTATTATCATATTAAAAGCAGGGATGATCTTGAACACCTAAAACTCCAAATATAGGAATGACAATAGGCTGGGTATGGGAAAGAATATCTTTTCAAAGGTAAATCCGATAATATATATATATAGATAAAGTTTAGGATTTTTTTCTCAAACTTGGACTTTTATAAACTTTATTATAATACTAGGAATATTTAATAAATAACATTTATAATTAATTCATCTGGTTCAATTACTCAAGATCTAAAAGACTAAAACCTAAACCTATATCGATCAAACCCATTTAAAATTTTAATCTAAACCTCATTCCAAATCATTTTTTTAAATCCCTAAAACATGTCATATATGGATTGAAACAAGTTGAGAAACTCATCCTACTACCTATTAGGAAAATGGGATAATAAGTAAGAAATATAATCAAACTTAATATTTGCTTTTAACGTGCGATGATTCACTATCTTTAAGATGATATTTGCTCCCACTCAAAGAAGTTGTTAATATATTACTAGCATGTCATCTCCGAAGTCTACAATACAATAAAGCCTATGAATCCTACAAATAGCAATTTAGAAGAATTGCTTGGATTTCCCTATATTTTTGTTTTTTCAATTGAATATGAAAATATATATATATATATATATATATATATATATATGAAAGGGAAGATATACCCTGGAAGGCCTTGTGTGGTTAGACGGGCCTCACACGAACGGACCCTAGTTGGACAGGCTGGGCACATGGACTGATTGAATGGGCTGCTTGGCTATGGGCCTGCTGGACCCCTCAAGGGGGGCAATTTGGCCCGCTCTCATATGGGCCCAAGTAGAGTCCTTGCGCTAGTAGGACTCCGGAAATCTTATGTATTTGGTAAAAATCTTCCCTATAAGGGGGGGATTTGTCCATCACATTTAGGATTCTACAAGAAGAGTCCTATAAGGAAAAGACTTCCGAACCAAGAAAGAGAGGTCAACCATCTACTACTATAAAAGCCCTAATGCTCTCACAAACGAAGGTACGCATAATTAAACCCTCTCTAGCACTCTAGAGTTGAAAAGAAGTTCTAACTTGACCTTCGGAGGGTATTTGGCCGGCACCACGCCGGTGTCCTTCGACAGGTTTTTCTCTTTTGTTTCGTGCAGGTTGCCGTCCGAGTGAAGGAGTATCGTGCGGCATATTGGTGGATTTCCTTGAATCATCAGTTGGATTCACCGAAGAAGATGCAAGGAGACTTCATCATCCGCATGACGACGCACTGGTCGTCAGTATACGTGTGGGGGATTACAACGTCCACCGGGTGCTAATCGACAACGGCAGCTCAGCGGACATTCTATACTATCCAGCGTTCCAGCAAATAGGGATAGACAGAGCCCGATTGATGCCAGTGAGCGCTCCCCTCGTCGGCTTCAGAGGGACTAGGGTATTCCCAATAGGTTCCATCGTACTCCCAGTGACGGTGGGTGATTACCCACAAGAACTCACTAAGAACGTAGTGTTCCTCGTAGTAGACTGCTCCTCCGCTTACAATGGTATCCTCGGACGTCCTACACTCAACTCGTGGAAAGCAGTAACATCCACATACCACCTAATGATCAAATTCCCGATGGACCATGGGGTTGGGGAATTACGGGGAAATCAGGCAACCGCCCGAGAGTGCTACATTGCCATGTTAGAAATGGAAGATCACCATCAGGCAATGTGCGTAAAAGAACAGCAGACGGTGGTAGAACCAGCTGAAGAACTGGAGGTGGTAACACTCAACGAGTCCAAACCAGAGCGAACCACCAGAATTGGAACGTTGGCCTGCCAACCTGTACGCCAGGCCCTCGTAACATTTCTCAGGAAGAACCAAGACATCTTCGCATGGACACATGAAGACATGCCCAGGATCGATCCTTCTGTCATAGTCCACAGGCTGAACGTGAACCCTTCACACCCTCCAGTCCGGCAGAAAAAGCGAGTGTTTGCTCCTGAACGGGACAGAGCAATAGCACAAGAGGTCAGGAAGCTACTCGAGGCAGGCTTTATAAGGGAAGTGTATTACCCGGAGTGGTTGGCAAATGTGGTCATGGTCAAGAAAGCTAGTGGAAAGTGGCGGATGTGCGTCGACTTCACGGACCTCAACAAAGCATGCCCGAAGGATAGCTACCCCCTCCCACGGATAGATGCGCTGGTCGACTCGACGGCCAGACACCAGCTCTTAAGTTTTATGGATGCCTTCTCGGGCTACAACCAGATCAAAATGGAGGAACCTGATCAGGAGAAAACGTCCTTCGTTACCAGCCAGGGCCTTTTTTGCTACAAGGTGATGCCGTTCGGACTCAAGAACGCCGGGGCAACATACCAGAGATTAATGGACAAGATGTTCGCACACCAGATGGGGAGAAATGTACAAGTCTACGTTGACGACATGCTGGTCAAGAGCCAGTTCGAAAGAGACCATCTGAGCGACCTCCAGGAGACATTCGATACCCTACGATCATACAAAATGAAGCTGAATCCGGACAAGTGTGTATTCGGGGTGACGGCAGGAAAATTTTTGGGTTTTATGGTATCCCAAAGAGGAATAGAGGTCAATCCAGAGAAAATTCGGGCCATCATAGAACTTGAACCACCAAGGACAACAAAGGAGGTACAGAGCTTGAACGGCAGAATCGCCGCCCTGAGCAGGTTCGTATCGAAAGCAACGGACAGATGCCTACCGTTCTTCCGGGTCCTGAAGAAATCTTTCGAGTGGACGGAGGAGTGCCAGAAGGCATTTGAGGATCTAAAGAAATATCTTTCCTCGCCACCTTTGCTCAGCTCATCCAAACCAGGAGAAGATCTCTACTTATACCTAGCCGCTTCAAATGTGGCGGTAAGCGCGGCCCTAGTAAGGGAAGAAGAAGGGACGCAGCGACCCGTCTATTTTGTAAGCAGGGGGTTCCGGGGTCTGAAGAAAGATACCCATACATGGAGAAGCTAGCCTTCGCACTGATAACCGCAGCTCGAAAACTGAAACCATATTTCCAAGCCCACAGCATTATCGTCCTAACAGATCAGCACCTAAAAAGGGCAATGAGCAGCCCCGAAGCAGCCGGACGAATGGCCCTATGGGCGATAGAGCTAAGCAAGTTTGACATACACTACCGCCCGTGAACCGCGATAAAAGGCCAAGCTATAGTTGATTTCATCGCCGAATATACACGAACAGGGTGGAAGGAGCCTCAAGCCCTCAGACTGTGGAACATCCACACGGACGGATCATCAAATAAGCTAGCTGGAGGCGCCGGGGTGGTGATTCAAACCCCTGACAGAGACACAATCGAGTGCATGATCCGATTAGACTTCCCGACGACCAATAATGAGGCAGAGTATGAGGCATTGTTGGCAGGGTTAGACCTGGCAAAAGCAGCAGGCGCCGAGGCTATGGTTATACATTGCGACTCACAGGTAATAGTCAGTCAGATTAGTGGCGTCTATGAATGCAAAGGGGAAAAAATGAAGAAATACTTGGACGAAGTCAGGAGATGGATCGACTCCCTCCAGGTCACGTTCGTCCAGATCCCGAGAGAAGAGAATGAATGTGCTGACCGGCTTGCCAAAGCCACCTCCGCTACGAACATGACGACCCCTGACCGAGTACTATCATTTATACAGAACTCCTCAACCATTAGCGATGAAACGGAAGTACAGGAGGTAAATTCAGGATACGATTGGACCACGCCCCTAATAGCCTACCTAAAGGAAGGCACGCTCCCAGACGATAAGGACGCTGCCAGAAAATTGAAAGTCCGGGCCTTACGGTTCACAATAATCAACAATGTCCTATACAAGAGGGGATTCTCGCGACCATATCTAAGGTGTTTGGGTCGCGAGGAAGCCGACTATGTAATGAGGGAGGTCCATGAAGGCATTTGCGGAAACCATTCGGGGGCACGGTCTCTGGCACACAAGCTGATCCGAGCAGGATACTACTGGCCTACAATGCAGAAGGACGCGCAAGCCTACGTCAGAGTCTGCGATAAATGTCAAAGGTTTGGTAACCTAATTAGGCAACCAGCTGAAGAACTGACACCCATGGCGGCCCCTTGGCCGTTCGCCCAATGGGGACTAGACATCATGGGCCCTTTCCCAACGGCCGCACGATAGCTGAAATTCTTGGTCGTAGGAATCGACTACTTCACTAAGTGGGTCGAAGCAGAAGCTCTAGCAACTATCACGGAGAAAAACATTAGAGCTTTCGTATGGAGGAATATCATATGCAGGTTCGGGATACCTAGGGTCCTCGTCTCCGACAATGAGAAACAGTTTGACAACAAGGCATTCCGGGATTTTTGCTCAGAGTTAGGCATTAGGAACCACTACTTATCGCCCGCACATCCACATGCGAATGGCCAAGTTGAAGTCACGAACCGGTCCCTGCTTAAAATCATCAAGACCCAGCTCGAGGGGGCAAAAGGTATATGGCCCGATGAGTTGCCAAGTGTCTTATGGGCATACCGCACGACGGTAAGAACACCAACAGGGGAAACGCCATTCGGACTGACATACGGGAGTGAGGCCGTCATTCCAGCAGAAATAGGTCTAACAACCTATCGAGTGGAGTGCTATGACGAAGGCAAGAATGAAGAAGCTTTGCGGCTACAGTTGGACCTAGTCGACGAAGTCCAGGCTACGGCCGAACAGAGGATAGCTCGATACCAAAACCTCATGGCAAAGTACTACAACTCCAAAGTCAGATACAGAGACTTCCAGATCGGGGACCTTGTGCTTCGGAAGGTAATGGGAGCAGCTAAAGACCCCTCGCAAGGAAAACTTGGCCCAAACTGGGAAGGACCTTACAAGATCTCATCTTGGCAGAGAAGAGGAACCTACCATCTCGAAACCATGGATGGACGGAAACTGCAACACCCGTGGAACACTGAGCACCTACGGAAGCAACAAGATTTTTTCTGCTTAAGTATTTAATACAACAAAACTGTCCACAAAATGGACGGATCATCCCAAGAGGATGGAAACTAAAGTCCATACAGTGGACGGACCAACCAAAACTGTCCACAAAATGGACGGATCATCCCAAGAGGATGGAAACTAAAGTCCATACAGTGGACGGACCAACCAAACTGCCCACAAAGAGGACGGATCATCCCAAGAGGATGGAAAGTAAAGTCCATACAGTGGACGGACCACCAAAACTGTCCACAAAATGGACGGGTCATCCCAAGGGGATGGAAACTAAAGTCCATACAGTGGACGGACCAACCAAAACTGTCCACAAAATGGACGGATCATCCCAAAGGGATGGAAACTAAAGTCCATACAGTGGACGGACCACCAAAACCGTCCACAAAATGGACGGATCATCTCAAGGGGATGGAAACTAAAGTCCATACAATGGACGGACCAATCATTCCTAAAGGAATGAAAACCTATAGGCCACATGATAGACGGACCAATAAGGTTGTCCACAAAGTGGACAGATCATCCCAAAGGGATAAAAACACTAAGTCCATACAATGGACGGACCAATCATTCCTAAAGGAATGAAAACCTATAGGCCGCATGATGGACGGACCAATAAGGTTGTCCACAAAGTGGACGGATCATCCCAAAGGGATGAAAACACTAAGTCAATATGATAGACGGACCAAAAAGGTTGCCCACAGGTTGGTCGGACCAGCACAAAGAAATAAAACCTTAAGTCCAGATAACAAACACTACTAAATTCGCATAATGAACGGACCCGTGGAAACGTTCGCTAGTCGAACTATCCATTTAGGGAGAAATCAACTACCCAACGGACGGGTTCAATAAGCTATGCTACCAGACGGACTATTTCAATAAACTAAGTTACCCTACGGACAATCAAATGGGCAGAACGGAGTTCGCTTGAAACATACATCCCATAAAGATGAAATAAAAGACAACGAATCTTGCATAAAAAAAAAAAAAAAAAAAAAAACCATATGAACGGTCAATGTATATACAAACCCCGCAAACATGACGGGTCCAAAAATTGTTCAACGCTTGCAAAAAAAAAAAAGTCCATAACTGTATGATCCGTCGGAGCCTCATGAACTAAGGCATTCTCGTCGAATAAAGCATCAGTATCCTCCGACGGAACAGGCTGAACGGTGGAAGGCTCGGGGGCAGAGACACTGACGGAGGATAGGTCAAGCTCCGGGTACAACTTTCTCACCTGACAGAGTGCGTCGTCGAACCCGTCGTTGTAAACGACACTTAGTTCCGCAATCAGGTCGGTGGAGTCACGGTACTCGCGTGCGGCGTCCTCCTTGGCCTGACGGACTTCGTTGTCTTTTTCCACCAGCTCTCTCTTCAGGCCCTCCACCAGTTGAACGGCCTCGTCCCGAGCTGCCTCGGCCATCTTAAGTTTCTTTTCTTGAACTACTTTCCAGGCCTTGAGGTCAATCAGCTCCTCCTCCGTCACCTTAGCCTTGTCGCGAATCCGGCCAATGGTGGTCTCGTGTTTGAGACACCGTCCCATTAAACCTTTCATCATGACCATGGCCTGAGAAACGACGGAAGTAAGCAAACAGCAATTAAAAAAAAAGAGAAGGAAGATGAACGGATGGACTAAGGGTAACGGAGTAATTACCTGGGCAATATTGAAGAGGTTCATCTCCCCCATAGCCTCCGTCGAGTGATTCCCAAGGTTCTCGTAGTCCTCGGGGGTAATAATTGAAGACAGTTTCTCCAAGGCATACTTGGAATCCTCGCGCAGCAAGACGGGTGGCTTTTTCTGCTCTCCAGGGGCACCCGTCATCAGCCCCTTGCCCGCACCATGTTTGGCCGGAGTAATTGACTTGCTCCCCTCAGCCATCAAGCCAATAATCGGGTCGAGGGGGACTTTGGTCTGCTTAAGTGGACGGTCGCTTTTCACCGGCAGCTTCCTCTTTAGTGGTTGCTTGCTTGGGCCCGTCCCCATGGGATCCGTCCCGGTCTGTTTATTCTTGGCAGCTTGGAGCCTTATGGCTGCTCACCTTTTTGCATCCTCCATCTCTGGAATAGGATGACGGACTAAGAAACAAATAGTAATAAGAATAAAAAACAGGGTCGCGAGGATAGACGGACTTACGCAGACGGGTTTGTTTCTCGTACTTTAATGCTGCTGAAGTGGGCGAGGGACCGTCACAATACCAGTTGATTGTATTGAGGTTGACGAGCTTGGCCCACGTCCGCTCCTCGGGTTTTATCTTTGAGAAAATTCTCTCAAGGAAACTAAATTCTTCAAGTGTAACTTGAGGTCGACATCGAACTGCAACATAGAAGACGGAGGTTAGAAACACTACAAAATTAGTAAGATGCGCAGAGTTGTTATTGACGGACCATACCAGACGGGTTTAAAATGCCCCAAACTGTGTCGACGGGCATAAAGTCCGTCTCCCCTGGACGACACATCCAGTCCTGACCTTCCATGAAGAAATACCGACTCTTCCAGTCCCTATTTGAGTCTGGGGTCTCGTAGATGACCTTCAGGACAGGACTCCTTGGAACAAAACTATACATTCCCCTTGACTTATCAATCTCGTCTGGACAGTAGCAATGAAAGAACTCTCTTATTGTAAGCCTCCTCGCTCCGTCTGACATGGCTCCATATAGGACCTCCATGGAAATAAAGACTCTCCAAGCGTTGGGGGACACCTGGCTGACGGAGATGCCTAAGTAGCTTAAGAGTTCGCGGTGTAGCGAACTCAACAGGAACCTTAAACCAGCCTTAAGCACTGGCTCGTATACACCCACTCCGTCAATTCCCTCATAGTAGCATTTTTCTGACTTATATGGAAGACGGAGGGGGATGTGGTCTGGAAGTTGGTAGCGGTCCCTAAGGGTATTGAAATGCCCCTCCTTGATGGTAGACGCGAAGGCATGAACCGTCCACTCTGGGGGCAAGATGAACTCCCTAAGTCCATCTGCCCCTACGACGGACCTAACCAATGGCTCTTCGTCATCTGATGCCTCGTGGAATTCGACCATCTCCAGGCCCTCATGTGTTGAGGACGAGGAAGATGATGACGGACTACTTTCGCTCGAGGTGTCATGGTCTTTGTGACCTGACGGGTATACCCCTTCATAATCCGCTCCGTCACGAACGACGGACTGGTTACTCGACGCACTAGACATAGCCTACAGGCAATGACAGAACCTATGACTCTGACGGGTTTGAAAAAGATCGACGGGCACATAAAGTGCGAGCATAAAAACTAAAGAATAAAGGACGGATGTATAATAAACTCACCTGAAGATTGATGCAAGATCTGGAGGGCGACGGTTGAGAGAACGAACGGACTGCGCTCTGACAGGTATGACGGATTCGCTCTGACAATCTCTTTCAGCAACAAACTGAGAAATGAGAGGCGAGGGTTCGATATTTATAAGAGAGGTGCACGGAAGTCGAAGCGACACCTCGTTCCAAAACAACGACCACTGACAAGGTGACATTTGGCACGGTGCATTAATGAATTGGCTTCTGATCCCGCAGCGTACGGATGGAGATTCACGGACATAGGCATGCAATGGATACGTCCTTGATTTTTATCCGTCACCCCATGGGTCCGTTCATTTAATGTTCACGGACTCATAGGGTGAGGGGGCAACTGAAAGGGAAGATATATCTTGGAAGGCCTTGTGTGGTTAGACGGGCCTCACACGGACGGACCCTAGTTGGACAGGCTGGGCACATGGACTGATTGAACGGGCTGCTTGGCTATGGGCCTGCTGGACCCCTCAAGGGGGGCAATTTGGCCCGCTCTCATATGGGCCCAAGTAGAGTCCTTGCGCTAGTAGGACTCCGGAAATCTTATGTATTTGGTAAAAATCTTCCCTATAAGGGGGGGATTTGTCCATCACGTTTAGGATTCTACAAGAAGAGTCCTATAAGGAAAAGACTTCTGAACCAAGAAAGAGAGGTCAACCATCTACTACTATAAAAGCCCTAATGCTCTCACAAACGAAGGTACGCATAATTAAACCCTCTCTAGCACTCTAGAGTTGAAAAGAAGTTCTAACTTGACCTTCGGAGGGTATTTGGCCGGCACCACGCCGGTGTCCTTCGACAGGTTTTTCTCTTTTGTTTCGTGCAGGTTGCCGTCCGAGTGAAGGAGTATCGTGCGGCATATTGGTGGATTTCCTTGAATCATCAATATATATATATTTATAGAATATGAAGAAACACGAATCAAATGTCATGATTCTCAAAATACAACTAATAATCTTTATTAATTTTTAAAAAATAATTCTAATTGGAACTCATTTTTCATTATGACTTCACTTGAGGGGGCTTGAGCTCGCTTGAACGAGCCACTAAAACTCGATTTTCTCATTTTAGTTTCTCTTCAATCTTTTACTTATGATTTAAGAATGGCCATATATTACAACCTACACGTGTGTGTATCTCATATTCAATTTAAGATTGCTTGTCTCATGCATATATAAGCCGAATTGTTAAGGGAGAAAGTTTGTTACGGTTATCTTGGTGTCTCTAGCAAATTAAGCTCTTAAAACGAACATTGAGAAGAGATAAAAAGCCTTCTCTCAAAGCTCACCTAAGTGAAGCTTCGCAGTAAATATTTTCTTCTTCAAGAAAAACTAATATATTCAATAAAACGAAACTAAGGGCTTGTATGGATTGAGGGGGAGAGAATGGGAGTGGAGGAGAGTAGAGTAAAATTAGCTAATTTTGAGCTAATTCTACTTTATTTTATTCTACTCCCTCTCTCTCTCTCTCTCGATCCAAATGGACCATAAATAAACAAAGCAATGGTCAAGAGTTTAATAACTGATGTAGAAGAACACAAAAATAAACTAAGGGAAGCTATTGCATTAATAGTCCATTAGTTTGCTCACCTAAGGAAAGCTATTGCATCCTCACTCTCCATGCAATCTAGGTGTGATAGGTTAGCCTACATTAATGATAATAAAAAAGTTAGAATGATTTAAGCAGGACATAAAATAGGGGGAAATTAAAATAATTATTCTTCAAATTGGTTTGGAGGGAAATTCTTTTACTCCAGTCCACTATGTGACATTCAAATGATCAATTATGCACATGTATATTTTTCATGACTTATTTAATAGTAATATAACTTGTTTAAATGATTTAATTGATTATGTGATTAAAATACATGTAAATACTTATTTGAATTGTCACATAATGATTTTTTTTTTTTTTTTATCAAAAAACAAACACACACACACAAAGAAGAGGAAAAGCACGAAATGAATTGTTTGGAGATTTATGTCTTTAAATTGATTGTAACAATATATATATATATATATATATATATATATATATATATATATATATAATTTGGAAACAAAAGGCTTCAAATTCAATATTTAATTCCAAAGGTCAACACATGAAATTATGCCTCAAAAAGCAGAAAGTTATTGATTGGATTTTTTCTCTTTACCGTTCTTTCGAGCCAAATTAAAAACATATCAAAATGGCAAAACATGATTCGTTTAATTGACTGCAAGTGGCTAGTATTTAAGGCTTTACTAAGGAGAATAAAAAAATTTTCTATAAAAAAAGGTTTATCAAAAGATGGTCAGTTGTAACATTTCACTCGTGTGGTATGTGATGAATATATGGGCTTTCTGAGTAGGGACTGAGGCGAGATATCTATTTGCCATTCGCACTTGATTACTTCATACATACAAGCACTAAGCCAAACAATCATTCAAGGGCATTTGTACTTCATCGATTCTATAAACCACACGGTTAGTTAATTAAAGTTTTGAAGGAAACTCCTTATTTTTATATTTGTGATTTGTGAGTGGAAGTCCCACATGAAAAAAATAATTGAGCCTAAATCTATAGACTTAAAACGGTTGAACTTTTAGGTTAAGATGACTTTAATTGGGATCTACTTAAGGTATTCTCTCCACCCAACAAGTGGTATTTGAAATTACAATACGCAGCAAGATTTCCATTTTGAATACTTCAACTATATGTGTGGTTGTAGCACTCAAAATTTCTTACTATAATAAAGCAAAGATTTTGCCGAGATATTGGTTTCACTAGGTTCCTTTTTTTTTTTTTTTTTTGGCAGTAAGATTGTATTATTCATACAGAGTAGTTCTTTTATTTTTTTTCCAATTTATTGTGAATTTAAGTTGTAAAGTTGTGATTTACAACTGTGTTTTATGTTAGCTTTAATTCTGTGTCAAATTTGATTGTAATTCTGTTCAATCATTTCCTTGTATTTTTGTGAGAGTTAATGTAAGGGTTGTGCATGAGAGCTTGGTGAAGATTCTGTGAAGATGAGAATTTCGCAACTAGCTTGCAACTGGCTCATGAGTGCGAACCCGCGAAACAAGCCATGTGAGAAGCACATGCTAGAATTTGAAGAATTTTTGACAGGCTGGATTTTGCGAGCCATTCGCGAGTCAGGCCAAGTCGCGAGTGACCCACGAAACTCTCTACCTGATTATTTTGAGTGTGCATTTTCTCATACATTTACCAACACTATATAAACCCTCATTATCCACAAAATGTAAAGAAGAACAATGAGTATTCACAAAAAACTTTTGAGAGAGAAAACCTTAGCCAAACACTTGAGAGTTAGAGATTGCTTACCCACAATCCTCTACATCATTTCTCTAGAGTTTCTATTTACTTCTATATCTCCATCTACACATCTTTGAGAGGTTCTTAGCTCAAACACTTATCTCACCCATTCTGAGTGTTGAAAGAAGTTTTGGTGCCTATGAGAAGCATTGGAAGAAGCCATTGAGTGGCAAATGCAATCAGTCAAAATTGCGGGATTTGGATAATTAGTGAAGACAAGACTCCGAGAAATCCGTTAGTAGTTGGAGCTGAGAGGGCTCAAGTACATTAGGTAGATTAGGTTCAAAGGGTCTTTTTGATATTTGTGTACTCCAACTTATTCACTAGTGGATCGATTTTGGCTTGGAGGGCCGCGGAAAGGTTTTTTGCCAAGTACTTTGGTTTCCTCTTCGATAACACGTCTTAGTATTATCTTGTGTTTACATCTCTCTTTCCTACTCTTTAAGCTTTACATTTATCGCTTATTGTACTTGCTTTTACATTAGAGTAGTGTTTCAATTTATTGTGCATCTTTTACTCTTGTTCTGCACTTAGTTAAGTTAAAGTAAAAGCAATTAAACCGTAATTTAAAATTGGCAGTCTAAACAAGCATTAGTGTTTCTATACTAATTGAGCTTTCACAAGTTTTTGGCATAAATTTGAGTATTGTAATCTCTGTTTTATTACAATGATTGGCTAAATCTATCTTGTGCTTTTTCCTTATGTACGGAAGGGTTTTTTATGTGAATTTGTTGTGTTCATGTGTGATTGATTTTTCTTAGTACTTGGTAGTGCAGAAGCTTTCATTATCCTAATAAGTGGTATTAGAGGATATGATGGTGTGCAGCAAGATTATCAAGGTCCCTTTGCCATGGACATGGATGTGTAGGAATCCTATTAATGAGTGTATAGAGGTGGTATTGCCTGCATCAGGTGCATGTATCCTCTCTCACACATGGGGGGTGGACCCCATAAGACATGATAGATTTTCTCAAGTGTGTGAGGTTGACATGTGGTCCCATGCATGGTGTACAAGGCCTATAAATGATGCACAGGAGAAGGAACAAGTTCATAAGTAAGACTTGTTCATGGCCGATAGAGAGGTCTTGAAGTACACACGTGGGAGAAAATTGTTTGGGCATACATGTGTGAGGGAAGTCTTACATGAAGAAAAAGTAATGAAATTGAAGAATTAATATAACATAATTGGGTCCAAATCCATATTAATCAAACTTTTAAGTTAACGGTGTTCCTATATATTCAGCTTCTAGTAGAATCTCCTAAAGTATTACAAGAATTCTATGCATTCAAAGTACCTTATCAACTTTCCTTTGGGATCAAACGCAGTTCCTGATACCTAAAACCATCCACAACTTCAAGGTAGTGGGGAGAACGAGATTGCATTACAAATAAAAATGTTTTTTAATTTTCAATCCAGTGAAAAATAAAGAATATTCCTTCCCCCAAGAGTTATGAATTAAGATTGTCATGTTGTTGGAGTTTAAATGGAAGATACAGTATGAACATCGATTGATGTGAATGTGATGATGAATTGCATTGAACTAGGTAAATAATATTTCCAAATAAGGCACCACTGGTTTATAATTGTTTAATGAACTTACTGATTTTTTTACGAATTTCAATAGTTATCTCTACTTTCCAATATTAATTATGGGTAATGCTAATGAGTGTCCTTAGGGCACTGGTAAATAATCTATTTTAAGAAAGTTTTGATACCATTTTTATGAGAAATGAAAAAACTGTCAAAATATTAATTACTTTTTTTTTTTTTCATTTCCTATAAAAACTTTCTTTAAATGAATTATTAACCAATACCCTAAGAACACTCGTTAGCATTTCCTATTAACTATTACAAGTTCCATCAAGAGTCAAGATTCACTTTTATATCCCAAGAGTTATTATACACAACACTCCGACCCTAATAATATTATTATACATCTCCATGTGCACAATGTCCTAGTTTGAACTTTGAACAAGAACCATCCATCTAAAAAAAATATTAAAGCTATAGAGTATAGACACAATATACACTTCATTAATGTGATAGGTTATTATTGATTATCTTATGTATTATTCATCACTAACATTATCTTACTATTTATATTATTCACAACTTATCACTTTAATTTGATCTGAAAAAAAAAATTGTCACTTTAATGATTATAAAAAGTTTTTTTTTTTTTTTTTTTTTGGTGTGTATTTAGACTTATTGTGTGAGAAAATCTACTTTCAATTCTAAAATGCAAATGGAACAAAAATTAGTCAACAGAGCATAAGGTATTTCCAATTATGAATGAGATTAAAAAAAAAAAAAAAAGAAGAAGAATATTTCATCACGATATGGAGGCATGAATGAATAAACTGTCCCCATAAGTGTCCGGCCGATAAGATTAGCCTAGGGCCAGGATACCTAAAGAAAAAGGAGAGCATCCATGCAAATATGAAGTGGAGAGCCGAAAGTGACAGGGAATTTTTACTCACTATTTTTCTTGATTATTTTACTATTTTTCTTGATTATTTTGTTCTTTTCAAGGCCAAGAGAGAACATTGACAATAGGGTGATTTTACAAAAGAAGTTTTTTGCTATTAGTCACTCATTTTCTTTTTTTTTTTCTTCTTTGTTCGAGATCTCTTCACAGAAAAAAACAAATGGATAAAGTTTAGTTACAAAATTAGTCGTAGCTTAAAATTACAACCTTACTCAATAAAATAAACATTACTATATATTTTGAAAATCTAATCATTAAATTGAAAATTTTTTATGCTCTTAATATACATATCAAATTTTGTGTCAATCAAATATTATTAACTATATGATCTATAAAATTATTTTATGCATAATTTTAAATTACAAAAATTTGCAATTTAAACAATTTATTGATGACATAGCTATCGATCTGTAATTTTTTAGAAATTTTGTAAGCATGAAAGATATAAGAAGAAAATGTAATCCAATAGTAAATTTGTCAAAATTTATCTTTAATAAAAAGATATTGAGTAAAATTGTAGACTTAGGTTACAACTAATTTTGTAACTAAATTTTTTCCAAAACAAATTCCTTCTTTTTTTATTTATGAAAAGCAATGGCATTAGGTCCCTAATTTACATTAATATAAAATATAAGTTAAAATATTATTTTGGTCCATAAAATATTAAAATTTACTAAAAGCTTTTTTTGGGTCCCTAAACTTTAAAAGGAATTTTTTTTTTCATCCTTTCAATAGTTTATAAACAAAATAGGGATAAAAAAGAATTTTTCTAATAATTTTTTTAGAAAAACTTTTTTAATAGTTTACTAATGAAAAATAAGATTATTTTTGAAGCTTAAGGACATAAAATGAAACATTTCTAATAGTTTAAGAACAAAATACGAACGATTTGGTAAAATATAAGGAACATAATATTATCTTAGCCTAAAATATATATATATATATTTTTTTTTTTTTTAATTACAAGTTGGGATAGAAAGGAGTGCACTCAAATGTTATGCGCACCCAGCTTCAAGTAGCAGTAGCTGTAGCTGTAGCTCAAGACTTCAGTCTTGGAGGAGGAAAGGCTGTCTCCACCTGGACCCATATACTCTTGTCTCAGTGCTTTCCCAAAAAGAAGAAAAAAAAAAATTGTTTTAATGGATAGAAATTGGAATCCGATTGATGGGTTCTCTCTTTAATCATTCCCCTCTCTCTCTCTCTATCTCTCTCTCTTATTCAGCTTATATTTAAGCAAAAAAAAAGAAAACTAAAGGGAGAGAGAATATTAGGGGGTGGTGACTTTAATTGTTAGCATCTTCTAACTTGGGGACCTTACTTTAAATGAATATTAGTGACTTAATCACATGCAATTATACTAGATGAACAGTCATATCAAAGTTTGGAGATGATACGAATTTTGAAAACTACAGTGGAAAATCAATACCAACATTAGAAAGAATATAAGAATCAGTTGTCTTTACAAGGAAAAGCACCATTGCCTTCAACTTTTGTTCACTTGGAAATCTATAGACAAAATCAACTCAGACTACCTTGTCTGTTTCCCCCTTATATTCTTTTGAACTTATTCTTGCTTACTAAGAAGAGAGTGTTAAAATTCTCCTTGTGAGGTTCGAGAGATAACACAGTAGTAATAGCATCATTTGTGGTACCAATATCGTTAAACAAAAATAAAATTCTCCCCATAGATATTCTTGTCCTTCATAAATGCAAAAGCAACAACCACCCCCCCTGGATGATATTCTATTCTAGTTTTTGACTTTAAGAGGGTCTGAGGACTTGACTATAAGTATAATAAACTGACTTTGGTGATTTGTATGTATAAAGAATGTGGAATTATGAAAAAACATAAAAAATAAAAAATAAACCCTCAACTAACTAACTAACATTTTGATGGATGGCAAAGAATAGGGGGATACTTTTGTAGCTTCACTTTACATAACTTTCACTTCATGTCCTAGGTCTAATTACATTGAATACAGAGGCATATATAGTGTCATTGTCCTTAGAAATTCTGAAAAGTAAGTGTGAAGTAATGAGAATTTTCATTTTTTTTCTAATTTTAAGTTGCTTTTGTTATTAGTTTAGTATGAGGTTTAAAAACAATCAAATTTCCCATCACTCAAATTAAGAAAGAAATGCTTTAATAATATTAGCATGTGCTCCATAGAGAATCATTAGTACACACCATGTCACTAAATTTTATAATGACAGACATAAAAACTATAGATGTTGGGGCCCAATTAAAAAGACCAAAAAAAAAAAAAAAAAACTGTGCTTCACTTGATTATTTATTAATGTCGTAAAATATAGTATGTTTGCTTTTTCCCCCAAAAATATAGAAGTAAGCAACCTCTTTCTTTTATACACACGCATCCCTTAAGGTCATAAGACCCTAATGTACAAAACTTTAACTTTTGCGGTATCTGGGAGAAGTAATTGTTAGGCAATCTTATCCCCAATTTTTTTTCTTCTGTTTTAGAGGCTAATTTCCTTACTAGAAGATGTTAAATTAAGAGGTTCCATAAAATTGATAAAATAATAACTAACAAATTCTTTAATACCCTCTTCTATATTGGTATTCATATATCTAACTATTAGTATTTAGAGGTATTACACCTTCTGTTGTGTATTTCCTGCAAATCCAGCTCTTAAGCGAATTGAATAAACATATTATGATATTTGGCTCTAAAATTTAGAGCAAAAAAATTCACAAGCAAAACAAGAGTTTGAAATTATATGCAGTTTTTTCCCACTTCCAAGGAATTGTATTGATGAGATTTAAATCTTATGAAAGAATTCTTAGGAGTAAAGGTGAAATACATCTTCTCAATGTTTGCAACTAGACTTTTCCTAAGCTTGGTCCATAACAAGCAGGGAATATGAAAATTAACTCAAGTAAATAACAGATTTAAAGTAAAATGAAGGTGAAAGTGAGAACTTAGACGTTAGTTTGCAATGCAGTAACATATTAGTGGCGCACATGTGCAGAAAGACTATGAAGAGTGAATACAACTTGCGTGCTTTGGGTAAAAAACCTGGCAAGCGCCACTATTCATCACTAGACAGTATTCAAATGTTCAACTCTTTCTATTTTCTAATGCACATAGAAAAGTATACAGTGTATAACTCTGAAGAGATAATAAGATGAAAATAATAAATCCAGCAAGAATGGCTTATGATAGTAATCAAGTCCAAGGATTAGCAAGAAGCACTAGAATTCTCTACTAGGTAGTAACCAACAATTTACTTTCTTTTTCCCAATTTTACAAGCACAAAACATATTGTTTTATTGATAGTATGTGCATCCTTAATACTTAATAAACAAGAACACTATTCATTCAAAAACAAAAAAAAAAAATCAAAAACAATGATTCAGAAAATATAGCTTTTAGCCCCAAAATAGTGGAGTGCTGTATTTGGCACTTTGGTACTTCATTTGCTTTGTGATATTTTTAGTGCACTGATGAGAGTTATTTTTCTTCCACACCACTGCAATATAGGCCAAGCTTGCAATATGGCTTTATCTGTGGCATATCCCATTTTCCAACTACCCTATTCTTATGTTAGCCACATGAACATCTATGCACCCATGGTCACCCTAAAAAGATGAAGCAAAGAGAGATGCTAATTAAGGGAAACTTAGGAAGAAGATTTCTATAAATAATGGCTATAAGAATTAGTGTTAGAATAATTATAAGAGAAAAGAAGGTGGATCCCACCATGGAGGCTAGGGCTACATCATAGAACAATGACAAACAGGGGACATCCTCGTTTATGCATCTCTCTCTGCTATATATTTATGGGCTCTCCAGTTCACTTTGGGAAGCAAGTTAAAAGGAACTCCTTAACTTCTCCCTTTCCTCAATCATCACCACCATCAACACCAACACCAAAAAGCAGTAACAACATAGTTTTAGCCGTGCCCCTCTACTGCATGGAGCCAAAACCAGAATACGGTGGCAGTGATCCCATGGAAACTCTGCCTGAGATGTCCGACCCCCAGAACACAGCTGTCCTTGCCTACCCTGTACAAGCCAATTCTCAATCTGTTTATCAACGCACCTTGTATCCTATAACTTTAAAGGTTATAACCTCTCTCTCCCTCTCTCTTAAAGCAAGAGCACATATTGTCTGCATAATATGTAGTAGTAATACAGTAGTTGCATAAACAATAAAGAATCATATTTTGTCTACTCTTAAATTACATTACCAAATATTTTCCAGCATAACAATTGTCATATATTTAACATAATGAAGAAGAATCTTTATGCTAATTTCCTGGTTCCTTTTCTATGTTTCTCTGTACAGTTTGAGGAGGTGGTGTATAAAGTAAATTTGGATCGGAAAGAATCCTGTTGGGGTAGTTGGACTAGCGGAGAAAAAACCATATTGAATGGGATAACAGGTATTGTTTCCCCAGGAGAGATACTAGCAATGTTAGGTCCATCTGGGAGTGGTAAAACCACCCTCCTTACAGCTCTCGGAGGCCGTCTAAATGGTAAATTGTCTGGAAAGATCACATACAATGGTCAGCCTTTTTCTGGTACCATAAAAAGAAGAACAGGATTTGTTGCTCAGGATGATGTTTTATATCCACATCTCACTGTGACCGAAACTCTTTTTTTCACCGCACTCTTGAGGCTACCCAACAGCTTGACTCAGGATGAAAAAGCACAGCATGTGGAAAATGTTATCACTGAGCTGGGATTGACTAGGTGCCGAAACAGCATGATAGGGGGGCCACTCTTTAGAGGAATATCAGGTGGAGAAAAGAAGAGGGTGAGTATAGGTCAGGAAATGCTAATTAATCCAAGCCTACTATTGCTAGATGAGCCAACCTCGGGCTTGGACTCAACCACAGCTCAACGCATCCTGAACACAGTCAAAAAGCTTGCCAGTGGGGGTAGAACTGTGGTCACCACCATTCACCAGCCCTCAAGCAGGCTGTACCACATGTTTGATAAGGTAGTCTTACTCTCTGAGGGGTGCCCCATCTATTATGGTCCTGCTTCTACGGCCTTGGAATATTTTTCCTCAATCAACTTTTCCACATCTATGACCGTCAATCCAGCTGATCTCTTACTTGATCTTGCTAACGGTAATTTCAACTTCTTTAAGCATCTAGGCTTAAATAAAAAGACTTTCTTATTTCCTTCAAAATAAAAAATGCTAGCAAGAGCTAAACAGAGACGACAGCAGCTGCTTTATTATCCAACCTCAATTGATTTTTTCTCTTTAGTTGCTAGCACATGAGCTGGAGATATCACTTGGCCTACTATTGAAAGTGGAGCTTATTTAATGAAACATGAGTAATCTTCAACCTCCCATTGTGCTAAACTAATAATTATTAGTAAACAAGTTGAGTTTTGACACACACACACATCTTCACTCGCGCACGTACTCACGTGCTCCACAGATACTAACCAAATTTTCACTTCAAACAGTAGCTCATGCCGTAAGATCTAACATATCTCAAGTTTACTGTGCTGTATTTGAATTAATCTGGACGGAGAAAAAATGTATGCAATGTCATGACCATTGTGGGAAATTCAAAATTTCAGGAATCGCCCCTGATTCCAAGCAAGCAACTGAGCAAGGTGAGAATGCAGAGCGAGAACAGAAGTTGGTCAAGGAAACCCTGATTTCAGCCTATGACAAGAACATTTCTACAAGGTTGAAAGCCGAGCTTTGCGATGCCAACAACTGCAATTATGCAAGAGATGGTTCTAAAAGTAAATCTTCTCTCTCCTCCCTGTGGTTGTTGTAACCATTAATTTATCCACTCTAAACCTGTCAACTTCATGCAGGAGCAACCCCCACCCCCCTCCCCCTTTTCTTTTGGCCTCAAATGATCACTGTTTTCTTTTTCTTCTGAACTTTAGTTTCAACTGATATGAAGCACTGAAATTACTGAGCAATGCAGGACATGACATGAAATCAGAGCAATGGTGTACAAGCTGGTGGCATCAGTTCAAGGTACTGCTCCAGAGGGGCCTAAGGGAGCGGAGGTTTGAAGCCTTCAACAGGCTCAGGATTTTCCAAGTTATAAGTGTTGCCATACTTGGTGGACTCTTATGGTGGCACACCCCAACATCTCACATTGAAGACCGCGTAAGAATCACACCTAATTTAAAATTATAAATAAATTAGATGATACAAGAACAACTTTTATATCATAAATCTGGTAGTAGTAACGCTAAGGTTCTACATACAAATGACTTTAGAAGTTAGTGTCGACTCTATTTCATGTCAAAAAAATATTTCTAATCTATGTAACCAATATACCTTCTCCATTAATGTGCTCCTATATCATTTCAAAATTTTGGCAGAAATGTGGAATTTGAACAGGAGTGGAGTTACTTTTGATATGAAATTTGTATCCTTAATTTCTTGTATGTGCTAAACAAGGTTTGCATTGTGAATGCAGATTGCATTGCTCTTCTTCTTCTCTGTATTCTGGGGATTTTACCCACTCTACAATGCAGTTTTCACATTTCCCCAAGAAAGAAGAATGCTAATCAAGGAACGATCATCAGGAATGTATCACCTTTCTTCCTACTTCCTAGCCAGAACAGTTGGAGACCTGCCACTGGAGCTTGCACTCCCAACTGCGTTTGTTTTCATTATCTATTGGATGGGTGGACTTAAACCCGAACCAGCGACTTTTATTTTTTCACTACTAGTTGTTCTCTATGCAGTTCTTGTCTCCCAAAGTCTTGGCTTAGCCATTGGTGCAATTCTTATGGACATTAAACAAGCCACTACTTTAGCTTCTGTGACAACCCTTGTTTTCCTCATAGCAGGAGGATACTATGTTCAACAAATTCCTCCTTTCATAGTCTGGCTCAAGTACATAAGCTATAGCTACTACTGTTACAAGCTTCTTCTTGGGGTTCAATACAATGAGGATGACTACTATGAGTGCTCAAAAGGAGTGATGTGCCGAGTTGGAGATTTCCCTGCAGTCAAATCTATGGGTCTGAACCATTTATGGGTAGACGTGGCCATCATGGGCCTAATGTTGGTGGGTTATCGACTTGTTGCTTATTTAGCACTGCATCGAGTGCGGTTGAGGTAAATTCCATAAGAGTCCCTTGTCATCAACACAAGAGAGTTCCAAGAGTTTTCTCCTTCTTCAACTGAGGAATAATGATAAATGCTTAGGTTTTAGATGGTGACCAAGTTGTGAAATTTTGATGAATTCCCCTCTGAGTTGGATGCAAAATGTTTTAGCCTTTTTGTTACAACTTTTAGAGCTATACTAACTCAGCAGCTTTAATTTGAGAATAAAAAATTTGTAACTTTCTCAATAAAGTAAATATGCTACTTCATATGACAAGTGACAGGAAATGAACCATGTAAGATATGCATATCAATTTAGGAAAGTTAAAAGATGACATCCAGTCAGCTCAGTATTCTTGTGCAGAACTGAATTTTAAATCTTTGAGTGGCTTTCTAACCAAAAGAAAACTTTTGTTTAATAGATTCCTCAACAAAAAGAGAGAACACTCAGCCAGGGAGAAAAAGAAAAGAATAATTAAGGTAACACCTTACAGCCATAGATAAGAAAGTATTCAAACGGGCCTGAATGAAGCTCTATTGTCACTTTTTATCTTGTTATTTCCCCTCCCTCTATTGGACTAAAAGATTTTACTTAAATTTTAATCTTCCAGTCCAAAATTTGGAGGTCTTGCAGCAATTGAGACAATTGTTAACATCTTTGTTGAAACTGAACCAATTACGTGAAATTCTAGGTCCAATAATTTTGATAAAAAAAAAATTAAAAAAAAAAAAAAAAAAAAACAAACAAACAAACAAAAGTTATGATTATTGAGATTATCAAGGATAAGGAAAAAACTTGAACTCCAATTCATTGAGTATTTAGCTGAGTAATTAGACATAAGACCCAAACTAACACAATCTTTTTTACTTTTTAAAAAAGAATTGGTAAGTTTCACATGCACTTAGTAGGTCTTAAACCCATGATCTCACCCTTCATGGTCCACCCAGCACTTACAAGGGGAGAAGGTGCTGGTTAAACTCGAACTCATTGGGTTCAAACTAACGTAATCCATAGCAGAAAGAAACTTCTTTTTTAGTAAGATTTTGATTAGATCCCATTTCCTTATAAAGCTAGAAGTGATGCTGAGTAGACCATGGAAGAGTTGACAACCAAAATCACATAATTATCACCATCATAGTTCCAATAGGTAAAGTTAATGACTTATTCAGAAACAGTGACAGATTGTCTGAAAGAATTGGCCAGAGCAAAACAATGAGAGGAGGAGGCCCACGTGGTGTGGACACACAAAAAGGTCACTGAAGTTTGGGTGGAGGCTCATGCAAAGAAGAAGTGACAGCCAAAATACTTGTCATTTCCTACTTGAATAGGCACAATGCACTATCCACGCCAAACAAAATTGATCACCTGAAATCATGAAAAGGACAAGGATCTGCATACTAGCTAGCTTCACCCTCAGCCTGTCCTTTTCTTTCCTTTATAGACTTAGAAGTTGTGGCTTTCATTCAAGAATTTAAAAGTGGTAGCCTCATTACCGTCATAGCTTCAAATGATGAAACCAAAAGAAATGAAGCACAGGAGAAGTCAAAATTATGAAGCAACTATCAACAAAAATATTGGATCCAGAAACTTACTCCACTGTACTAGCCAACTGCCAAAGCCTCCTTTTGGAGCATTTAAAGTTCAACATGGAACTTTTTTTTCCTTTTCTTTTTTAGAGATTTAAACACATGACGTCTGCTACATAATAGTATTTCTTTATCATTAGAAAAAGACAATAATTGATTTTTGATGCACGTCAAATCCTAACATGATCTCTTATTCAATAATAATGAACTTAACCGATTAAGCTAACTAGAACCAGTACTTTTTGCATGAATCACGTAAGAAAAGAGAAGCCCGTAATCACACAAATGGTTGAGCAAATGAGTGAAGCCAATGAATGTCTCAGTGAGTTATAGAATTAAGCTTCTTTAGCATTAGCAGAAAAAGAGGAATAATGAGTAATGAGTAGAGTCGCCTCCTTCAGCAATGCAACCCTTTTTCTAAGTTTTCTTTTCTCTTTAATAAGTTCAACAATCACATATATAAAACTTAAAGATTTTCACAAGGATGATGATGATGATGAAGAAATAAAATAAATTACATTATACTTTTCTTACCAGGAAAAAATAAATCGATAGGACCTTTGAGCAAACAGCTTTGGTGGATATATATAAATATACGTGTGTCAAACTTTCTTTCACGAGAGTTTTCCTCTTACCATTGTAACTTCGGCATTCATGCTATTCTGAATCTCATCCTCAGCTTGTAATAACAGCGTGTACATGCAAAAGTCACAAAATAAACTGTTTTTTTTTTTTTTTGAAGGCCACAAAGTAAAATGTTGACCTATCAAGCAATGCTGCATGATGATGCTGAAAATATCACCAGTGAGCTACACAATGCTTGCTCGGTCAATACGTCACCTGCACAAAAAGAATAAGAGAAGACCTAATGAAGAGCTTCGGTGTGGTGCCGGCTAAATACCCTCCGATGGTCAAGTTAAAACTTCTTACAACTGTAGAGTGCTAGAGAGGGTTTTAATAATGCGTACCTTAATTTGTGAGGGTATCGAGGCTTTTATAGTAGTAGAGGTTCAACCATCTCTTCCTTAGGCTAGAAGTCCTTTCCTTATAGGAATCCTAATGAGCGTATATTACGGAATCCTTTCTTTGTAGGATACTAGCATTAAACGTGGGATACAAGTCATTTCCTTATTTATTTATGTGTGGTGACCAAGTCAAGGTTTCAATAAGACTGTCGGCTTTAGGATCGTCAATTTTCCTTATATCCTTTAGCCATAACGACATCAGTCTCTTGATGGTGTTATCTTTAGGCTGAGCTAACTTCCTTCTTGTTAAGTCTCTGTCCGTCAGTTTTTTGGATCTTCAGTCTAACTCATAGTTTACCCTGTCAGCTTAAGCCGTAGGGCCTACTCTATGATCAAATTCGACGGGCTAAATCCGGAGTGCCTTGCTTGCTATATTTCTACTTATCAGTTGCCCCCTACACATATCTCCGTCAGCTTTCACTGACGGGTTATGGAGTTGTACTTTTTGGCCAAGAGAGAGGAAATAATTTAAGGGTGATTCCTCGAGCAGTCAGTATTAAATGCTTCGGACACGTGGCACATTCTAGTTGGCTCCGCTTCTGGACGAGGGCGTCGCTTTGTCTTCTATGCATTTCCCCTCTATATAACCCACCTTTCTCTTCATTTCTCCTATTTCATTCTTATTGATTCCTAGAGAGAAGATTCATCACTCTTGCTCTGTCGATTCACCTACATCATCGCCTATGCTGCCGCCGTCGCTTTTAGAACTGTCGCCTGCTTTTAAGAAACTTGTAAGTTATTTCTGCTTCTTGTATGCTTTATTTCGATCGATTTCTCTTATAGTAAAGTCATCATCTTAGGTCCTTAGAATAAATCCGTCACTTGTAGGTAGTCAAATGACAAGTGACGCATCGAGTGATGAGTCGTCGGTCCACAAAGGAGCGGGCTACAACGAGGTATTTGGTTCAGGTCATGAGTTCGGGAGCTTTTTCTGGTCATCAAAGAGAGAAACATCAGCTCAGTCTCCTGTCGAAGAGGTAAGGAGTCATGGAGACGATGGTCAGGATGAGGTAGTAAATGAGGAAGGTGAAGTTGTGGTGGAAGAAGAGAAGGATAGTGACAGAGATGAAGGTGACGAAGAGTCTTGTGAGGGAACTTCAAGAAGCCCTGGAGGTAGTCATCCCTTCATCCTCCCCAAAGAATGGGCCGTCAATAAATTTTTACCGAAAATGAGTGATAAGTTTTTTAAAGAGTTACGCGTTCGTTTTCAAATCCCAAACCATATTCCCATCCGTTTGCCTAGGGAAAATGAAAGGTGCTATATAGGGAGAACTGCAGATGTTAGGATGTATGTTGCAATGTTTGCTACGAGGCTCAGACTGCCCTTGACAGCCTTGCACCGTCAGTTAGCTGACTTTCTTGGGTTATCCATTAGCCAAATTACCCCCAATTCATGGAGGATTTTCATAGGTGCCGAGGTCTTGTGGGGTCGTCTGAGTGGGGGGCACCGTCAGCTTTCTTTAGATGAATTCTTCTACTGCTATCATCCCCAACATCTTTCTTCTTCTAAGGTAATATACCATTTCGCCATCAGGGAGAGGGATTTGAGATTAGTGTTTGAGATGCCAGACTCAAATAGAGATTGGAAGAGTAGATTCTTTTTTGTCAAAGGGACGGACTGGGTGTGTCGTCAGGAAGAATGGGAGATGATGCCCCGTAACTATTCTGATAATACTTGGGCTTTTGTCAAAGATTCAGGTTTTAGCCGTCAACTTTTATCTCCGTCAACTTTTACATATATTTACTTATTTATTTCATGATGTTTTAATTGCATCAGCCTATTTTTTTTTTTAGCCAACACTCGTCCTCTTATAACCGACGAACAGATTGATTTTATCCGTCGAGTGCTGGAGATTCCCTTAGAGGAGTGAAAGTGTCGAGATTTAATCACTCTTAACACTCTTCACGCATATTGCAGGAGTCCAGAACCGACGCCTGAAGCTTGTAAGTTAAAGGAATTTTCTCGCCGTCATGAGTAGTTTTCTGCCACTCCGTCACTTAGATTCTTATCGTTAATCTTTCTTATGCATATCTGTTGTGTTTGTAGAAATGGAGGCTGCCAGGCAACAGATAAGGGCTGCTGCTGCCTGGCAGAAGGAGGAGAAAAGGGCCAAGGGAAAGTTGGTATCTTCATCAGCCCCTAAGGCTGTCACTAAGGGTTCGTCGAAGAGGATAACCGACGGGAAAGATGCTCGTCCACTCAAGAAGGTGGCCGTCACTATTAAGGACGAACCCCCAGAGAAGTCACCCCCCAAGTCAATCCATGGGGCTGGAAATGGGGTAATGACTTCTTCTGGTCCTATCCTTAAGGGGCCCTGTTGCCTACTGAAGCATAAGGATTATGTCATCGAAGAAGTAGAATCATTCATAAAGCCAACGGACATAGATCCTTGTGCTTTGCTGGGGACGGAGGACTTGGGGGCATCAGCTTTGTTTGACCTGACACGAGAAAGCCGTCTCTCTTATCTCACTTCTCTTATCTTTTCCTTGTTTGTTAACTGACGGTTGTGTCCTTTTTTAGGCTTTGATATGTGTAAAAGCACTCCAAGACCGGTGTGTGGCCAAGGAAGGAGTCGTCACTCGTGTTTGTAAACATAACACTAACTAATTGAACTAGCAGGTGCAGTATAAAGAGGTCGTTCGTGTTCTGAACGTTGAGCTGAAAAAAGTAAAGCAGAAGCTGGAAAAGGTAGGTCGTCAGAAGGATGAGTTGGAGCAAGAGCTGACGACCCTATGTAAGCAGGTGGAGACAGTTGGGGTTAATGCGGTTCAAGAATTCAATGCGTCAGATTCCTTTATTGATGCCTGTGGTAGAGGCGGGTCGTTAGAAGGATGAGTTGGAGCAAAAGCTGACGACCCTACGTAAGCAGGTGGAGACAGCTGGGGCTGACGTGGTTCAGGAATTCAAGGCGTCAGATTCCTTTATTAATGCCTGTGATGGATACCACGGCATGGGATTCGATGACTGCCTTAAACAAGTAGCGCCAGCCTTTCCTGAGCTGGATCTATCTGGGATCACCTTAGATGACACCCCGCCAATAACGCCTGCTACTGACGCCGCTGTTGAAGGTGATGACTCCAAGGATGCTCCCCCACATGGAGATGGTGGAGTTGTTTTGGCCCAACCTACTGCGAATCCTCTCGTCAATCCTTCTGTGGAGATCTTTGACGTAGAAGACCCTTCCGTTCAACAAAGTAAAAAGACTTCAAGGGACGCCCCTTCAACATAGTCGTAGTTTTTTGTAATTGTAATCTTCTGTTCCATTTTGTAAACAATATTTTTAAGTGCCCCTTTGGGCTTTCTTTTGTAATACTTAAACAAATTTCTTTTTTAAGTGCCCTTTTGGGCTTTAAGTTATGAGTAACCATTGCTTTTGATCATGTGTGCATGCCTACTTTGTTCGTGTGCTTTACTTTCTTTCTTTGTAGACTTAGTTTATTTTTAAGTTGCAGGATGAGGTCGTCAACCTTTTTGTGGGTTATAATTTAAGTAGTAGTGATTATGGATTCAACTATTCTAATGACGCCGTCAGCTTAGTAAAGTCGTTGCTCCTTTCATTTTTGAAGTTGTTCATGTTAATGTTGGGCTTATTCTGTTTTAAAGGTTCGTTATGTCCGTTGGCTTCTTGCATTGGACCTATCCCTTGCTAAAATTCCTTTATTTTGAAACCGTCACTTTGTTGAGTTCGTTATTTTTGAGGAGTTCGTCACACGGACCATTAGTCTTCTGGCTTTGTCCACATTACGGACTTAGTGAAGCAATTTTGTTGAGACCGTCTCTTTTGATGAGTCCGTCACTTGGACAGTTAATTTTATGGCTTTATCCGTATCATGGACTTAGTGGAGCCACTTTGTTGAGACCGTCACTTTCATGAGCCCGTCTCTTTTGATGAATCCGTCACATGGACAGTTAGGTTTATTTTCTTGTCCATGCTATGGACTTGGTTTCTGGCCCATCCTTTTGGGATTGGCTCATCAGTCTTGAGGACTTTCAGTCGCCCATTTTTTGGAGACTAAAGGTTGTCCACTCTGGCTTAGAATTTTTACCTTTTATGGATTTGATGTTGTCTGTTTTTTGCAAGCTTGTAAATAGAAAACGTCAGCCTTTCTGAATAAACTCCTCTTATTGCCATGCATTCATAAAAAAGTAGTTCTAAAAAAAACTTGCCCTTTGGGCTTATTGTAGCAAAAACTAGCCTCTTGGGCTTATTGTAACAAAAACTAAAGTAAACGATAAGTTCGAGGAGTAAAACTATAAATGAGAAGAGGTGTTGTCGTCATCTCTACTGGTAATACTTTCATAAGTGTTCCGCGTTCCAAGGATGTGGCAACTTCCGCCCATCTAACGTTTCCAGGAGGTAGGTGCCCTTCCTCTGCCACGCCGTGACTCGGTAAGGCCCTTCCCAATTTGGGCTGAGCTTCTCTTAGGTTGGGTCTTTTGCTGCGCCCATGACTTTCCTTAGAATGAGGTCTCCGACATGGAAGTCTCTTCATCTGACCCTAGAATTGTAATGCTTGACCATGCGGTCCTAGTACCGTGCGAGCCTTTGTTCCACTGTTGTCTTGACTTCATCTATTAAATCGAGCTGTAGGCATATAGCTTCCTCATTTTTGCTTATGTCATAGTTGTGCACTCTATAGCTTGTGAGTCCTACTTTGGCTAGGATGACCGCTTCGTTCCCATATGTTAGTCGAAACGGTGTCTCTCCTATGGGCGTCCTCGCTGTCGTCCTATACATCCAAAGTATGCTGGGCAGCTTTTCAGGCCATATACCCTTTGCCCCCTCGAGCTGAGTTTTGAGAATCTTGAGCAAGGATCGATTCGTGACTTTGACCTGTCCATTAGCTTGAGGGTGGGCGGGGGAGGAGTAATGGTTCCATATCCCCAACTGCGAGCAAAAATCTTGAAATGAGTCGTTGTCGAATTGCTTCCCGTTATCCGAGACCAAGACCCTAGGGATGCCAAACCTGCATATAATGCATCTCCAAATGAAACTTTGTACGTTTTTTTCTGTAATGGTAGCCAAGGCTTCAGCTTCCACCTAATTTGTAAAGTAGTCGATGCCGACTACTAGGAACTTCAGCTGCCATACCGCAGTAGGAAATGGTCCCATAATGTCTAGCCCCCATTGAGCAAAGGGCCACGGGGCCTTTATTAGGGTTAACTCCTAGGTTGGTCGCCTAATGATATTGCTGAACCTCTAGCATTTATCACAAGCCTTGATATAAGCCTCGGCATCTTTCTACATGGTGGGCCAAAAGTACCCCGCTCGTATCAGCTTGTGCACTAATGACCTCGATCCTAAGTGGTTTTCGCAAATTCCTTCGTGTACCTCTCTCATGACGTAGTCTGCTTCTTCAGTACCTAAGCATCTTAGGTACGGTCAGGAGAAACCTCTTTTATATAAGATGTCTCTTATCAGAACGAATCTTGCTGCTTGGACCTTCAGCTTTCTTGCTGCTTCCTTTTCATCTGGCAGTATGCCACTTTTCAAATAAGAGACTAACGGCGTGGTCCAATTGCTTTCGAAACCTATTTCCTGCATATCATTGGAATCTATCAGTGGAGAAAGCTGAACAAAGGGGAGTGCATTATCTATGGTGGTCATATGTTCGGTTGACGCGGCCTTGGCCAAGCAGTCAGCTTGCTCATTTTCTCCTCGAGGGATCTGTATGATTTTTGCCTTCAGCTCGCCTGCCCGTTTCTTTGCTTAGTCCAGATACTTCTTCATTTTTTCACCTTGACATTCATAGTCCCCATTTATCTGGTTGGTAACGACCTGAGAATCGCAATAAATGACCATATTTGAGGCTCCTGCAGCTTTAGCAAGATCAAGCCGAGCTATTAAAGCCTCGTACACCGCTTCATTGTTGGTAGTAGGGAAATTGAGATGGACCATACATTTAACCGTGTCCCCTTCAGGTGATAGTAATACAGTGTCGGCTCCCCCAGTCTGTCTGTTAGATGATCCGTCTACATGTATGCTTCATTGAGAAGACTCTTTTGCCCCCTTGTCCTCGCCATTCGTGAACTCTGCTATGAAATTTGTGACGATTTGTCCTTTAACGGCGATTCATGGGCGATACTGGATGTCGAACTCACTCAGTTCTAGGCCCATAGTTCCAATCTGCCAGCAGCTTCCGAGTTGCTCATTGCCCTTCACAAGGGTTGGTCGATTAGGACAATTACCATGTGGCCTTGAAAATATGGCTTGAGCTTGCATGCCGCTGTAACTAGTACGAAGGTGAGTTTCTCGATAAATGGGTATCTTTCTTTGGCACTGCGAAGTGCTCGGCTGGCGTAGTACACAGGCTTCTGTACTCTTTCTTCTTCTCTGACCAAGGCGGCGCTGACGACAGCAGGGGAGACAGCTAGATAAAGAAAAATCTCCTCACCGAGCTATGAGGGACTTAGTAATGGTGGGGAGGAAAGATAGGCTTTTAACTCCTCAAATGCTTGCTGGCACTCGGTGGTCCATCCGAAAGATTTCTTCAGTATGTGAAAGAAAGGTAAGCATTTGTCTGTCGCCCTTGATACGAATCTGTTTAGCACAGCTATTTTGCCATTGAAGTTTTGTACTTCCTTTACATTCTTTGGTGGTGCCATCTCTACAATGGCCCGGATCTTGTCCGGGCTGGCCTCGATGCCTCTCTGCGACACCATGAATCCTAGGAATTTTCCTGTCATCACCCTGAATGCACACTTTGCCCGATTAAGCTTCATGTTGTAAGAGTGAAGAGTGTCGAACGTTTTCTTGAGGTCTTCCAAGTGATCCTCCTCCCTTCGGCTTTTTACCAGTATATCATCAACATATACTTGGACATTTCTGCCAATTTGCCACGCGAACATCTTGTTCATAAGCCTCTGGTACATCGTGCCCGCATTTTTTAAGCCGAAGGGCATCACTTCATAGCAGAAAAGTCCTTGACTAGTTACAAATGAAGTTTTCTCCTAATCAGTTTCATGCATTTGAATTTGATTGTAACCAGAGAAAGCGTCCATAAAGCTCAATAGCTTGTGCTGGGCTGTGGAGTCTACTAGAATGTCAACTCGTGGGAGGGAATAGCTGTCTTTAGGGCAAGCTTTATTTAGATTAGTGAAGTCCACACACATCCTCCACTTCCTGTTAGCTTTCTTGACCATGACCACATTTGCTAACTAGTCAGGACAGTACACCTCCCTAATGAAGCCTACCTGTTGTAGTTTACCGACTTCTTCCGCAATTGCTCGGTCTCGTTCTTGGGAGAAGACCCGCTTCTTCTGTCAGATAGGTGGACATGAGGGTGACACATTTAGCCTATGCACCATGACTGAAGGGTCAATTCTTGGCATGTCTTCGTAGCTCCAGGCGAACACGTCTTGATTTTCTTTAAGGAAAGTTACGAGTGCTGAGCAAATTGCCGGGCTTGCAAGAGTACCGAGCCTGGTTATCCTGTCTACCCTAGAACTGTTGAGAGGTATTTCTACGAGCTCCTCTACCGATTCTGCCCCCGTTCGTTGTTCCTCTATGCTCATTGTTTACAAATGGTTGTCCATCTTTAACATTACAACATAGCATTCGCGCGCGGCTACTTGGTCTCCTCGCAATTCTCCCATTCCATATTCAGTAAGGAACTTAATCATTAGATGATAGGTCCATGATATGGCTTTCCAGGAGTTGAGGGTAGGTCACCCTATAATAGCATTGTAGGCAGAAAAGCAATCGACCACAAGGAACGTAACATCCTTTGTGATCTGTTGGGGGTAATCTTCGATGGTAATGGGCAAGGTGATTGCGCCTAAAGGGTACACTTTTGTTCCACCAAACCCAACGAGTAGAGCGTTGGTTGGGGTTAGTCGCTCTCTGCTGATCTACATTTGTTGGAATGCAGGGTAATAGAGAATGTCCGCGAAGCTCCCATTGTCGATTAAGACACGATGCACGTTAAAGTCTTCTACCTGGATACTGATGACAAGCGTGTCATCATGTGGGTGGTGGAGGTGTCGGGCATCTTCTTCCGAGAAGCCGATGAGGGGATTGTCGACTCGTGGCATCTTCGAAACGACGCCGGTGTGTTGAACATTCTGGACCATTCTAAGATAAGTCTTCTGAGCCCTTTTTGATAGGCTGTTGGCAGCCACGCCTCCTACAATCATCCTTATATCTCCCAAGGGCTGTCTGGGACGCTTGTTGTCTCCCTGGGGGCCTTGCTTTTGAGGGGGCGAATCTGCCCTTTCCTTGCTAACGAATTTCTGTAACTTCCCTTGCCTAATGAGGGCTTCAATTTGTTGTTTCAAATCATAGCAATCAGCCGTGTCATGTTCGTGGTCGCGGTGGAAGCAACAGTATCTGTCCCAGGATCGTTTGTTAGGATCCCCCTTTAGCTTTCCCGGGAAAGTCAATGCCTCCTCGTCCTTGATTTGCAATAGGACTTGGTCGATTGGGGCAGTTAATGGAGTAAAACTTGTGAACCTTCCCATGGGGGGGCTTAGAGCATCTATCATCTCTTTACTCTCCGGTTCTCGCCATCTTTCACCCTCTTTCCTATCGGTTATCTTCCTGCCTTTCTCTCTTCTTAGATTTTTCGTCACGAGCCAGTAGTGCGTCTTCGGCATTCATGTATTTGGTGGCCCTGTATAGTACTTCCAACATAGTTTTTGGGTTATTCTCATACAATGAAAATAAGAACTTACCCTTCTTTAGGCCATTCGTAAATGCTGCCACGAGTATCTTGTTGTCTACTTCATTAATGGAGAGCGCTTCCTTATTGAAGCGGGCTATGTAAGATCTCAATGTTTCATCCTGCCGTTGCTTGATACTCATTAAGCATGCGATAGACTTCTTATACCAATGCCCTCCGATGAAGTGTGAAGTAAATTGGGCGCTCAGCTCTTTAAAGGTGCTAATAGAGTTAAGCGTTAACCGGCTGAACCAAATTCTCGTAGGGCCTTTTAGTGTCGTCGGGAAGGCTCTACACATAATCTTGTCCACTACTCCCTAGAGATGCATCAGAGTCTTAAATGTTTCTAGGTGATTAAGTGAATCCTTGACTCCATCGTAGCTTTCGATCTATGGCATGCGAAACTTCTGCGGTAGGGGGAAGGAGTTGACGGAAGTAATGAAAGGTGAATCGATTCGGTGAACCAAATCGTCGAGGTCGCTAGACACCCGTCCCTTAAGGGCGTTCATCATGACCTCCATTTGTTCTTTTATCGCCTGTATCTCCGCGATAACAAGAGGTGGAGCTACATCAATGAGGGATAGGAGGCTGATATTTTGCCGTTTCGGCTTACTTGGGGTGTTACTACCTTCAGGCCCCTCTTGATCTCCTCGTACGGCACTGGTACCTTCTTGTTCTCTCTAATTGTTTGGCGCCGCCTTTTTCTGACGCAGCTGTTCTTCTAGATCGCAGTTTTGCTTGGTGAGGCGTTCTATAGCTACAGTGAGGGTTTGTATCTATCTTTCTTGGGGAGTCATGGATGGTTCCTCCTCTTGGATGTTATTGGTGGTCGCCATCGAACGGGTTAGCACCATGTAACTCTTCTGTCCGGGAAACAACAATGTGGCCTTTGAACATGAAAGAGACTATCTGCGCTTTCTTTCCCACAGACGGCACCAACTGATGATGCTAAAAATATCACCAGTGAGCTACATGATGCTCGCTCAGTTGATACGTCACCTGCACAAAAAGAAGAAGAGAAGACCTAACGAAGAGCACCAGTGTGGTGCCGGCCAAATATCCTCCGATGGTCAAGTTAGAACTTCTTACAATTCTAGAGTGCTAGAGAGGGTTTTAATAATGTGTACCTTGATTTGTGAGGGTATTGAGACTTTTATAGTAGTAGAGGTTCGACCATCTCTTCCTTAGGCTAGAAGTCCTTTTCTTATAGGAATTCTAATGAGCGTATATTACGGAATTCTTTCCTTGTAGGATACTAGCATTAAACGTGGGACACAAGTCATTTCCTTATTTATTTATGTGTGGTGACCAAGTCAAGGTTTCAATAAGACCATCAGCTTTAGGACTGTCAGTTTTCCTTATATCCTTCAGCCATAACGGCATCAATGTCTTGATGGTGTTATCTTTAGGGTGAGCTAACTTTCTTCTTATTAAGTCTCTGTCCGTCAGTTTTTTGGATCTTCAGTCTGACTCATATTTTACCCCTTCAGCTTAAGCCCTAGGGCCTACTCTATGATCAAATTCAATGGGCTATATCCGAAGCGCCTTGCTTGCTATATTTCTACTTATCACTGCATATTAATTAGAAAGATTTACCTTTAACCATAACATTTCTTCGGTATGTAATGGATTCTGTAAGTGGTCAAAAACGAGCTAAGGAAATGTTGGGAATGTGTAGTGTGTGTAAAAGATGGAAAGCTCTAGCTAAAGCACATAAACAAAATAAACCTTCATTCTTTGAATGTCTGCTTGGAAAGTCACCTTGAGAGAGAGAGAGAGAGAGAGAGAGAGATAAAAGGAGAGTAGTGTTCAGAAAAGAGAGAAAGTATGTTTGACTTTTAAGGTGGGTTGTTGAAAAAAAAAAAATATATATATATATATATATATATAATGATTATTTAAAGAAAAGAGAATATATAATAGACAATCTGATATAAATGTTTTTGTAAAGTAGCTGTGTAAAATAGAAAAAATGGGTTCTTAGGCTAAAATAGATAGAAAATTTTGCATAGGGTGCAATTGCTCTAAAGGTAACTGTACAGTGTGCGGCCATAGGCCCATTGTTATTAGGCCTCATGTTGTACAGTGTGCGGTCATAGGCCCATCACTGCTGAGACCAATGGGTATGGACTACATGGTGGGCATGGTTGAGGTTCGTTCAAGTCTTGGTGCCGTTATTGCTCGAATGCACCTTGGAATACAACGGTAATACCTTGGGGATATTGTCATCGAGCAATATTCGACATCTAACACTAGTTCCAATATTCAAGCTCCTGTTTCCAAGGCAGGGTCCACTACTATCAGGAATAATCCAAACAGACCCCACCCACACAAGGATTGTCAAAAAACAATCATTGTTGATCCACTAAAGGAAGGCTATAAATAGAGGAAAGGTAAGAGGGAAAGGGGTTAGACACTTGAGAGAGAAACACGAAGAAGAGAGAGAAAGGGAGGACACTCAGGAGGGAGGGTGTTTGGTCAGTTTGAGCTCTTAGGGAACTTCCTATTGTAGGATATTCATTAACCCACAAGAAGAAGTAAGTTGTGAGCCCAACTACACGGTAGGCCCAATAGCCACTAATTGGGCACGCAAAGTAACAAATTCTTATGAGATGCATTGTCCTACACTTGGTCATCATTTGAAGATTTAAAACTCGAATTCGTGAAGATCGAGTTTTACATGTAACTCGAGTTATGTGTTGACTTGGCATTTTTATTTAAAGATTTGGAACTCAAGTTCATGAAAATCGAGTTTTACATGTAACTCGAGTTCCATAACTCGAGTTATGTGCTGACTTGACATTTTTTAAAATTTAAAAGTCCACATGGAAATCAAGTTTGAAAAACTCAAGTTGTTTGCAATGTGGAAATCAAGCTCTGTACAATCGAGTTCTGTGAAAATTTGAACAGGGAAATAAAACTCAAGTTCCACCTGTGAAACCCAACAATTATGCACTTAGTCTTCAATCAATGCAGCTGGTTGCCGAGGAACTTTCTAGTACTGATCAAAACAAGAAGTCAGTAGAAACCAAACTGTATAGCATTAGTTAATGCTTTTCGAAAAACAAGAAGTTCGTGAACTCTCTGTCATTACCCCTCAACTGTCGAAAACACTGCTGCCCTATACAACTAGTCACTCTAGCAATGGTACTCTCCTGCAATTATTCTGATCTGCCACTTGCACTCTCAAACATCAATTTATTTCTATCATACAAGAAGTCCCACAAAGCATAAAATTCTTTTACATAACTCGAGCATAAAGAGCTCGAGTTTTATTTACAAGGAACTCAGCTTCTCCAAACTCAAGTTCCATGTGGAGTTTTTTAATTAAAAAATTCTAGGTTAGCAGGTGCTTTTTGGAACTCGAGTTACATGTCAAACTCAAGTTTCACAAATTTAAGTTTTTAAAAAGTGATAAACTGCTAAATATTTTTCAAACAATAGTAGATTGCTAATTATTTTGGCCAAAGATGGTATTTCTCCATTTTGGCCTAGGAAAATTATACTTATTAGTTCTTGTACTGCCCATCTCATGCATTTATCCATCTGTGCTGCCAAGAATAAGACGCAGTCAATTGCAATATGTTATGTTATGAATGTTCCCCAGATTAGATATTTGGACCATACGATGAATTAGTTGGGTCATTTGGGGCAATTTGGTTGACTCAATCCCCATCTCGTTGCTTTATATGCCTCTAAAGAAACGCAATTAACCCTCAGAACGTGCAAAGTGATTTTAAATTTTACAAAGCTATAGGAAGGTTGGTTCTGATAATTATACAAAGTCAAATGCATTTGGACTTCATGCAATAGTGGCTCAATTAATTAGAAGCCAAATATTATGAAACTCGATTTTATAGCCTTTATTTGCCTTTCACTGCAAATAAAAAATCACTCTCAATAAGCTGCAAATACTATACTAAATCTTACTGCCCTTACTTTCTCAAAAAAAAAAAAATCTTAATTCCCTTTGGCATTGCATAAAATTTAGCAAATATGATAAAATTGTCATAATTTGAGCATAGCAAAAGGCTATATTGTCTACTACAAGAACCATGTTGATGCTTGCCATTAATGCAGAATCCATGCCTGCTTATCTTTCTATCTTTTTTCTTTTCTTTTTTTGAGAGAGGAAGTTCAACAAGTCCGCTCTTGATGATAGCTCTTTATCATAAGACTAAGACATCAATCAGTTTTTGATATAGCCAAAGATTGAACTCTAAATCTCTTATACAACTATTAGAGACTTTACTAGTTGAGCTAACTGGAACCTGCTTATCTAGACCTTTAAAAGTATTGGGCCACCCTACTAATTAATGGACCACCATTGATAGAATTCATTGACTAAAGCTATGCAGGATAACTATTAATATCCAATTATGGTACCGAAACATTGAAAACTATAAAGTAGTTCTGCCAGATTAACATCAAGTAGTAGATGAAATTGTTGCTTCAAGAATCATTAAATAGTGGATGCTTGGTACCATTAAGGCATTAATGGCATGTTTGGATGTTTAAAAAAGGAGGGGGAGTAGAGTAAAGGGAGGGAGAGTAATGCAATTACCTTATTTGGAAGTTTTTTAAAGAATGAGGGGGAGGGTTTGGAGGAGTTTGGAGGGGTTTGGACTCCCTCTAGCCCCCCAATTTTAATTCCCCCAAATTAGAGAGATTTGGAGGGGGAATAGAGTACATAAACTATTGACCAAGTAAATTACCTAATTTACCCTTATTATATTAACAAAATTACATAAAGGGAAGGGCTAATTACTCCCTTCCCCCTTACTAATTTTAAAAACATCTAAATAAGGTGAAGGTGAATCATTCTCCTCTACTCTCCTCCCCACTACTCCCCTTCCCTCTACTCCCCTCTACTCTTCTCCCTCTCTAAACTTCCAAACAAGCCATAAATGTAACATTCAACATTTACTTTAGAGAATTCGAATCTTCAACTAAATTGAACTTGTTTATTACCCTCAGTAAATTAAGAATATTTGCATGTTATTCCAAAGCAACCATTTGATTACAACCCCTTTTTTGTTTTATCTTTTCCACTGGATGCATTTGATTATCAATTACAAACTAATGGCTTGTTTGGAAGTTTAGAGAGGGAGGAGAGTAGAGGGGAGTAGAGGGAAGGGGTGTAGTGGGGAGGGGAGTAGAGGAGAATAATTCACCTCCACCTTATTTACTCCATTCCCCTTGTGTAATTTTGTTAATATAATAAGGGTAAATTATGTAATTTACTTGATTAATAGTTTATGTACTCTACTCCCCCTCCAAATCTCTCCAATTTGGGGGAATTAAAATTGGGGGCTAGAGGGAGTCCAAACCCCTCCAAACTCCTTTAAACCCCTCCCCCTCATTTTTTAAAAAACTTCCAAACAAGGTAATTGCATTACTCTCCCTCCCTCTACTCTACTCCCCCTCCTTTTTTAAACATCCAAACATACCATAAGTTTTAGCTTTAATATTCCAACTCGTTATAGTTCTATCAACTACCACATTGAATTTCGTTCGCCAGAGAGAAAATTGGTGCCAAATAAAGCTCTTATTATATGTTCTTTTGCATTCTAGTAGCTATTCATATAGCAATATAACACTTTTTCTTTATAGCATTGCATATCATCATACCACTTATATAGCAAGTAATTTATTTCATAGTAATCTACATATATTATAGCTTTTATTGCTGCTGACCTCTTATTGCATCACCTCATCTACACGTCATTGACCACATAATAATTATTATTATTATTTTTATTTATTTTTTTATTACAAAAAAATAGAGATAGATTATTGAATTTACACACTCATTTTGGGCAGTTTTAACATTAAATATAACTAGTAAGTTGCCCGTGCGATACACGGATAATTTTGTAATATTCTATATAAGATGGTTTTGGATAATATTGTGTATATATATTATAAAGAAAAAGGAAACTAAATTAGAGTAAAGAAACATATACATTTTAAGGTATTAAAAATTAGTTTAGTAGATTCATTGCATATTTGCACCCTTCTTAGGTTATGATTTTTTTTTTTTTTAAAAATCATGAAACCAAAAATAAATGCAAAAGAGTAACGGGACCATGAAAATTAACAAATTTGTGTTGTGTTCACATATTTCATACCATGAAATGAAAGTTTGTCCAACTCTCTGACCGTCTTCCACTTATCGATAGTACGACATTATGACATGGTTTGGACAAATGTGTATATATGTGTCTTATAGATGATTTAAAATTGAACCATGGTAGAATATGGTTTCACATTGTGCGCTAAATATTCTCTCTACTTATATACCCAAAACAAAAACTATCCAACCAAATTACCCACCCCAAATTTTAAAAAGAAAAAAGAAAAAAAAAACCCTGTAGGGGTTTTGGTGTCTTGATGGTAGTGGGTGACTTGTATAACAAAGACGGTGACCCCTTAGATTCCTCTTTCTCTCTCTTTCAAATGTTTTGTTAGTCTCAGTTTTTTTTTTTTTTTTTTTTTTTGGTAATATATAGTGAAACAATGCGTTTTATACAAAAATCCACAACATTTTAGTGTCTCTTTATCTTTCTTTAGGGCCATATCTAGTTAGTTATTACTATTAGTCCTTAATTTTATTTTAATTTTGCTTTTTTTAAACTACTAAAATGGTGGGTGTGCTAAAAGACATGAAGAATAGAAAAATGTGTGGTGTAAGTTTAGTAAATTAATGAGACATTAATAAGCTAATAGTAAAATAAGTTAATATGAATTTTTTGGTAACAATTAAAAAACTTAATGAAAGAGGTTAAAAAAAATGCAAAATACAAAATTAAAACATTACTTGGCAAGATCTCATGCACTCCCCCATGAGATTTCTGCTTTATATATATAGATATATATATACACTGATATTATTCCTTTATAACTCCCAATCACTAATCAGCATGAGTCTAAAAAAACTTTGTGATAGGACTTTATCATATGTACAAAATAAGTATAGATTTTTTTAAAAAAAGATATTGCCATTGCGTTCACCATTATAAGAATTTAAGCATAGATTTTTTTTTTCTTTATTTAAATAAATAAAAAAAGGATATTGTTCTTGTGTTCATCCATATAAGAATTTAAGTACAGATTAAATTTTCATTATTTTTGACAATTTTTCTTTGATTCCTTTATAATTTATATATTATGTTGGTTTAAATGAATTTTTTCTCAAGCTTTCAAAGGATGAACTTTAGATAAGATGTTCAAGTTTTATACGCCAAGCATTGATTGTAAATCTTGTACATGGAACAAATCAAGATAAGAAATTAAGAATATGGTCCATTTTGTTTGGCTTGATTTGTCTAGACATCAATTTTCTCTCTTGCCAAAAGTCCAACTTTTTGGCGGAAGTTTCCTTGATTATTACTTGTATACAAAATTCCAAGATCATTAAATTGGAATAGATCCCTTATTGACCTAACCAATTGGAATAGGATGAAATTTCTTCCCATCCACACCAAACTTTGTGTACACTCCAAATTTTTTCAACATCTCATAATGATACGTTATGGAAAGGTGTCATCCAAGTCCAACATGATTGAGAGTTGTAGTTGCAACTATGGCCCAGAAGCTTTACTATTCAATACTTTGTGAGAAAAATTAAATACTCATTTGATGTAATAGGAGACTATGGAATTTGACACTATATACACTAGGGTTTGTTCTTGATGTTATGAAATTGCTATAGGTACTAAAAACTATAGGTTGATTTGTTGGCAAGTCATGTTTTTTAAGCATGAAAAATCTATGATGGAAAACTTTTATGTTCCTACAATAAAAGTTTTGAAGAGAAAATTGTTAGCCCCCTCATCCCATTGGGACCTCCCTATTTATACAAATGAAAAAGAGTCCAATATTCCTAAGTGTGACTTAGTTAAATGGAATTTTTGTGCAATTGTGCTTACATTTCTTTTAAAAATTTAATTAGAATTTTAAACTCTAATTTGGTGATTTTTATATGATTTTTGTGGTTTGATTTTGATTTAGTAAAGACATATTAGCCAAAAGAAACGAAGGTAAAGCTATTAATGAAATCTATACTTTCAGATTAGCAATTACTGATGACCAACGCTGCATTGTCATTTGTGGTTATGGAATGAATAAGCAGTATGTTGTTTGGGCAACTAATTGAGGCAAAGCAATTAACCATATTAAAAGGGATTAGCAACTTTTTCTTTCTCCTTTGCCATTTGTGGAATGTATATGCCTCTTTCACATATGCTCAAGTGAAGTACCCATTAGGATTTCCCTTAATTACAATAAACATTTTTTTTTTTAATGGAAGTTCTATATTTATTGAATGAGATATATATATATATATATATATGTCGAGGGCCATGTAACTGAATTGGCACCTCCCCATACACAAAATGTCTAGGGTTTAAGGGAGAAAATGTTCAAATTGTGGGAGTCAAGAAGAAAATGTTCAAGTTGCGGGGTTAGCATAGATACTGTAATTATTTCTAAATTAAAAAAAAAAAAGATATATATATATATATATATATATATATGTATATGTATATATGTATATATTGTTTTCCTTGAGCTAAAGCAATTGTGATGGATGTGCGGAGTGGATGGTTTTTTTTTTTTTAGTCCTTGAGTATTTTGGGTTGTTTCAAATGAGTAATGGCCCCTCTTAGACTCTAAAATTTTTGGTTTGTTGATTTTTCTATCTATAACTTGATTCTTCTTTACATAATAAAGTTTGGAATTTTTTGTTAAGTATATTTTTTTCTTCAAGAAAGTGAATAGAAATCTACCTTCATGCTCATGCTCATGTTAATGTTCATATTTGTAAACCTAAATCATATTTAAGCCCCTAATTTTAAAAAGAAAGAGGAAAAAAAAAAAAAAAAACACCCCGTAAGGGTTTCGGTGTCTTGATGGTAGTGGGTGGCCTGTATAACAAAGGCGGTGACCCCTTAGATTCATCTTTCTCTCTCTTTCAAATGTTTTGTCAGTCTTATGTTTTTTATTTTGGTAATATATAGTGAAACAATGCGTTTTATATAAAAATTCATAACATTTTTGTGTCTCTATCTCTTTTCAAGGCCTTATCTAGTTAGTTATTATTATTAGTCCTTAATTATTATCTTTTTTCTTTTTTTAAAATACTAAAATGGTGGATGTACTAAAAGACATGAAGAATAGAGAAAGGTGTGGTTAAGTTTAGTAAATTAATGAGACATTAATAAGCTAACAATAAAATAAGTTAATATAAACTTTTAGATAACAGTAAAAACACTTAATGAAAGAGGTAAAAAAAAAAAAAAAAATTGCACAATGCAAAATTAGAGTGCCACTTGGCAGGATCTCATGCACTTCCGCATATGGTTTCTGCTTTTATATATATATTAAAATCATGAAACCAAAAATAAATGCAAAAGAGTAACGGGACCATGAAAATTAACAAATTTGTGTTGTGTTCACATATTTCATACCATGAAATGAAAGTTTGTCCAACTTTCTGACCGTCTTCCACTTATCTATAGTGCGACATTATGACATGGTTTGGACAAATGTATATGTATGTGTCTTATAGATAATTTAAAATTGAACCATGGTAGAATATGGTTTCACATTGTGCACTAAATATTCTCTCTACTTATATTCCCAAAATAAAAACTATCCAACCAAATTATCCACCCCTAATTTTAAAAAGAAAAAGGAAAAAAAAAAAAAAAAACCGTAGGGGTTTTGGTGTCTTGATGGTAGTGGGTGGCCTGTATAACAAAGGTGGTGACCCCTTAGATTCCTCTTTTTCTCTCTTTCAAATGTTTTGTCAGTCTCAGTTTTTTTTTATTTTTTTTATTTTGGTAATATATAGTGAAACAGTGCATTTTATACAAAAATCCACAACATTTTAGTGTCTCTTTATCTTTTTTCAGGGCCATATCTAGTTAGTTATTACTATTAGTCCTTAATTTTATTTTATTTTTGCTTTTTTAAAACTACTAAAATGGTGGGTGTGCTAAAAGACATGAAGAATAGAAAAATGTGTGGTGTAAGTTTAGTAAATTAATGAGACATTAATAAGCTAATAGTAAAATAAGTTAATATGAATTTTTTGGTAACAATAAAAAAAACTTAATGAAAGAGGTTAAAAAAAATGCAAAATACAAAATTAGAGCATTACTTGGCAAGATCTCATGCACTCTCGCATGAGATTTCTGCTTTATATATATATATATATATACTGATATTATTCCTTTATAACTCCCAATTACTAATCAGCATGAGTCTAAAAAACTTTGTGATAGGACTTTATCATACGTACAAAATAAGAATAGGTTTTTTTTTTTTTAAAGGATATTGCCATTGCGTTCACCATTATAAGAATTTAAGCATAGATTTTTTTTTTATCTTTATTTAAATAAATAAAAAAAGGATATTGTTATTGTGTTCATCCATATAAGAATTTAAGCACAGATTAAATTTTCATTATTTTTGACAATTTTTCTTTGATTCCTTTATAATTTATATATTGTGTTGGTTTAAATGAATTTTTTCTCAAGCTTTCAAAGGATGAACTTTAGATAAGATGTTCAAGTTTTATACGCTAAGCATTGACTGTAAATCTTGTACATGGAACAAATCAAGATAAGAAATTAAGAATATGGTCCATTTTGTTTGGCTTGATTTGTCTAGACATCAATTTTTCCTCTTGCCAAAAGTCCAACTTTTTGGCGGAAGTTTCCTTGATTATTACTTGTATACAAAATTCCAATATCATTAAATTGGAATAGACCTCTTATTGTCCTAACCAATTGGAATAGGATGAAATTTCTTCCCATCCACACCAAACTTTGTGTACACTCCAAATTTTTTTCGACATCTCATAATGATACGTTGTGGAAAGGTGTCATCCAAGTCTAACATGATTGAGAGCTGTAGTTGCGACTATGGCCCAAAAGCTTTACTATTCAATACTTTGCGAGAAAAATTAAATACTCATTTGATGTAATAGGAGACTATGGAATTTGACACTGTATACACTGGGGCTTGTTCTTGATGTTGTGAAATTGCTGTAGGTACTAAAAACTATAGGTTGGTTTGTTGGCAAGTCATGTTTTTTAAGCATGAAAAATCTATAATAGAAAACTTTTATGTTCCTATAATAAATGTTTTGGAGAGAAAATTGTTAGCCCCCTCATCCCATTGGGACCCCCCTATTTATACCAATGAAAAAGGGTCCAATATTCCTAAGTGTGACTTAGTTAAATGGAATTTTTGTGCAATTGTGCCTACATTTCTTTTAAAAATTTAATTATAATTTTAAACTCTAATTTGGTGATTTTTATATGATTTTTGTGGTTTAATTTTGATTTACTAAAGACATATTAGCCAAAAGAAACGAAGGTAGAGCTATTAATGAAATCTATACTTTCAGATTAGCAATTACCAATGGCCAACACTGCATTGTCATTTGTGGTTATGGAATGAATAAGCGGTATGTTGTTTGGGCAACTAATTGAGGCAAAGCAATTAACCATATTAAAAGGGATTAGCAACTTTTTCTTTCTCCTTTGCCATTTGTGGAATGTATATGCCTCTTTCACTTATGCTCAAGTGAAGTACCCATTAGGATTTCCCTTAATTATAATAAACATTTTTTTTAATAGAAGTTCTATATTTATTGAATGAGATATATATATATATATATATATATATATGTCGAGGGCCATGTAACTGCATTGGCACCTCCCCATACACAAAATGTCTAGGGTTTAAAGGAAAAAATGTTCAAATTGTGGGAGTCAAGAAGAAAATGTTCAAGTTGCGGGATTAGCATAGATACTGTAATTATTTCTAAATTAAAAAAAAAAAAAAGATATATATATATATATATATGTATATATGTATATATTGTTTTCCTTGAGCTAAAGCAATTGTGATGGATGTGTGTAGTGGATGGTTTTTTTTTTTTAGTCCGTGAGTATTTTGGGTTGTTTCAAATGAGTAATGACTCCTCTTAGACTCTAAAATTTTTGGTTTGTTGATTTTTCTATCTATAACTTGATTCTTCTTTACATAATAAAGTTTGGAATTTTTTGTTAAGTATATTTTTTCTTCAAGAAAATGAATAGAAATCTACCTTCATGCTCATACTCATGTTAATGTTCATATTTGTAAACCTAAATCATATTTAAGCCCCTAATTTTAAAAAGAAAGAGGAAAAAAAAAAACACCCCGTAGGGGTTTCGGTGTCTTGATGGTAGTGGGTGGCCTGTATAACAAAGGCGGTGACCCCTTAGATTCATCTTTCTCTCTCTTTCAAATGTTTTGTTAGTTTTATGTTTTTTATTTTGGTAATATATAGTGAAACAATGCGTTTTATATAACAATCCATAACATTTTTGTGTCTCTTTATCTTTTTTCAATGCCTTTTCTAGTTAGTTATTATTATTAGTCCTTGATTATTATCTTTTTTCTTTTTTTAAAATACTAAAATGGTGGATGTACTAAAAGACATGAAGAATAGAGAAATGTGTGGTTAAGTTTAGTAAATTAATGAGACATTAATAAGCTAACAGTAAAATAAGTTAATATAAACTTTTGGATAACAGTAAAAACACTTAATGAAAGAGGTAAAAAAAAAAAAAAAATTGCACAATGCAAAATTAGAGTGCCACTTGGCAGGATCTCATGCACTTCTGCATATGGTCTTTGCTTTTATATATATATTGATTTTGCCTCTATATATTTATCTACTTTAATTTAGATGTTTATAACTAAATAATGAAAACAATGAAGAATCAAAAACCAAAAACAATGTCTATACATATTTATACTATATATAATAATGGAAGTTTTGTAATAAATTTTATAAAACTCTTTATGCACTACATCTTTAGCATCTTTTCTTATTTTTTGTTTTGTTTTTTTTTTTTTTTGCTTTTTTTTTTCTTTTTTTTTGCAATTCTTACTTTGTATGACTTTTCAATTTCTTCAACCATGGTCTTTTTAGTTCAATCTTTCATTCTCTCCTATAAATGTTTCCTTAAAAAAAAATCTTCATTCAATTCCCTTTATATTTTTAAAATTTTTTTTTCCTTTATATCTTCTTAAATTCTACAATTTCACTTTATTCAACCTTTCATCTACTTCCACCCTTCCTTTTTCATTTTAATTTTCATATAAATTTCTTCTTACTTCATTTCTACCTCTCTCCCTTATTCCTCCTAAGTTGTTCACTACAAAAAGGTCAATACTCTCTCTCTCTCTCTCCAATTTTGTTTCTCTTTTGGTGGATTTTTTTTATTGTTTCAATCACTTTTTTTTTACTACTAGTGATTCTTTTTGTTGTTGTTGATTTAATTGTCATATCACATTTGTTTATTTTTTTGGTAAATTTGTGTTGACTTTATGCACATTTTGGTTGTTTTGTAAGTTAGAATTTGATTTTTTATAGTGATTAATTTAGATGTTAAACAACAAGACTTTACTATTTTTTTTTTTAATCATTTGAAGTAAACAAAGTACTCTTAATAGTTGTATTATAAGTACTCTATAATGCCATTTATTCATAGAAAAGCAAAGGTTAGTTAAATGAAAATAATTAGATAAGTAACATATTTTAATTTTTGTAATTATATTTATTTTTTTATTTTATAACAATGCATATATAGAAATTTAATTATTAGATTTTGATAATATATTTTGGGTGGGTGAAATTACAATTTTTGCGAAGAAAATAATCTTAAAAATTATCAATAACAAATTGTTTTCCTAATTGGTCCAATTAATCATTGTTAAGTTTTATTAATTATTTAGTTAAGTTTTTTTGTATTTTGGACTATAGGACAGAAAAAATAGGATTTGAAAAGGTTTATTTAAAACTAAAAGAATAATTTCCAAATTTTATATTCTTTTTAATGATTCACAAAATGTTATAAACAATGTGTATTAAAAAATGCATATTTTCTTTAACTTGCCTGTCGAATTTCTAAGAAATTTTTTATTATTTTCATTTTAGTACGACAAAATTATATTTATGATTTATGATTGTTCCTATAATAAATAAAAATATGATTGTTCAAATTTATATTTATGATTTATTATTGGTCCTAAATTACATTTATGATTGTTGCAATAATAAATAAAACATAATTATGAAATACATTACTTTTTATTAAATTAGTCCAAATTGTAAAAATAAATTTAATGAGACCACTCTAAAAAATATATCACGAGCAATATGCAGGTTTACGACTAGTAATATAATAAACTCAGAACAAAACAGGACAAAATAAGCTCTAAGAACATCCACAGCAGTAGAGCTAAAAATTTAGCTATTTGACATCACAAAAAATTACTTTATTTATTTTACTTACACACATGTTGTAGCAGTGGATCTATTTTAACTTTTAACACAATAAAATAATATAAACATCACAATAAAATAATATATCCATTATAATAAAATAATATATCCACTACACACAACCACTGTACACAACCATCACAGCCATACACACAACCACAACCACAACCACCACATCCCACAACAAAGAAAAAAAAAAAATCAACCAAGCTCACACCCACTAGACCCATTAGGCAACACCCACACCCACCACCACAAAACCCACCCGAAGTGAATCGGCGGAAGAGAAGTGGGTTTGAGGCGGATCGGTGGCGTGAGTTTGAGGCTGATCGGCAGCTTAGGACGGCGGGTGGGTCGGTGACGTCAAACTTCGGCAGCGATGACGTTGAGGATTAATCAGGCCAGCGGCGATGAAAGAGTGAACTTGAGAGAGTGACATTAAGAGAGTGAGTTTAAGAGAGGTTTGAGAGGTGAGAGCTTCAGATGAGAGTGACTGAGAGAGAGGCATAGTGTGAGAATAAAAGAAAGTAAAAAAATGAACCAAGTTGTATTATTTTAATCTGGGTTGGGAATAATTTTTTTTTTTTTAACTCTTAGCTATAGTGCATAGCCATAGATAGTTGTGTAATGTAGCAATGAAGGTAAAAAAAAAAAAAATAAATAAAATAAAATAAAATAAAATAAAACATTTAGCTCCATCATTGTATGGTTGTTTTTTGTGTTTTGGTGGAGCTAAAATAGCTATATAGCTATTTAGCTCCACTACTGCAAATGCCCTAAGAAAGGTTCCAATATAGCTATTGTTTAAACAAAACTAATGATTTCTTGTGGAGGAAATTTTTTGGTTAGGTTGCGTTTGGCAACATGTAAAATATTTTCAAGTAAAAAAAATTTTAGGAAAGGAAAATATTTTCAGGTGTTTGGCTATATTATGAAAATTGTTTTAGAAAATGTTTTCAGGTGTTTGGTTGCATTCTAAAAATGCTATTTTTCTACTAGTTTCTCACATTTTTTCAGCTATTTTCTCAGCTTCCAAACAAATTTTATGATAGAAAATTTCAATATATAAACTTAAAAGAAACAAAAATAAAAACAAAACCATTCCTTAAACTCAAAAATTCGATCAAACTGAGAGAGGGAGGAAGAGAGAGTGGTCAAAAATTGAGGGAAACAAGGTAGATCGAGAAAGAGAGAGATCGATTATGGGTGGGTCATGGGTGACAAGACCGGTCAAGTGGCGACAAGCTTCAGGCGGCACCGAGATTGAGACAACAAGAGTTCGATCTAGATGGTGACAGCGGCACAATCTCAGCGGTGCTAGGGTGCGACAAGACCAATGCAATCTGGGGTTGGGGCAGTGGTGCGATCTGGGGTTGTGTGTGCTTCTAGCTCAATCTCTCTTCTTGCTCTTTCTCTCTCTCTTCGGGTGTCTAAGTTCGGAAATCATTTGAAGGTAAAACGTGTGTGTAATTCATTTTTCAGTTCTGGGGGCTGAATTTTATAGTCAATGAAATGGTTTTTAGTTTTACCAAATTTTCCATACACAACCAAACACACGACGGTGTGTAAAATATTTTCCCAAATCCATTTTTAGCCAAAACAAATGCAGCCTTAGTTGAAAATGAATTGAAAAGAATGGACAATAGCACAAACACATAAAATGACAGAAAAATAATTATACACCACAAATTTTCCTAACCTAAACCTCAACCAAAATCTTAAATGCCACCCGCAAAAAAATGATCCCTCTGTCATAACTTTTTCACCTTTTGACCTCGCAAGCCATTCCAAAAGGCAGCTGCACTAATCACCTTCTTCCCAGGAAGTTGAATTTCCAAAACCTGGAGTTCCCAATGAGCCAAAATCAGAAGTCATAACACATGCAGGTAGGCATTTGTCACATTGAAGTTCTCAACTGTGTGCAGGTTGACCATACCCATTGGCCGTAATGGAAGACTTATGAAGTATCTAAATGTTCCAAATATTAGCTTTCAAGGGCAACGGGAAAGTTAACTCTAAATGCATAGAGCAGAACAAAACACATAACCCAACAACACATTATACCCCAAATAGTATTTAATAGGAAAAAGAAAATTAGAAGAAAACATGTTCTCATATATCTATCATCGAAACAGCCAAATATATATTGAACAGAAACTTAAATTATAGGGTTATAGAAGTTATGAAGCACACCTCAAGTGTCGTGCACCCTGCACATGGAAATGCCAAGGCATCCTTGACAAAAGTAACATCATCAACTTCATTTCCCTGAACATTGTTATGGCTGCAAACTCTTGTAGTTATAATTTTAAGCTCTAAAATATTGCGTTGACCATTTTTATTGTCAATAACTACAACTTTAGCTCGGGTTCCTGGCCATCCTGCAAATGCACGAACCTAGAAAAGTTTTATGTCATGACTGCATGGTTGGAATCAAAGAAGAAAATGCTTACCTTATTATGTAGAACTAAAGCTTCTTTATCAAAATATAGCCAGGATTCTTCAGGAGCTATCTGCATAAAGCAGGAAAACTTAGATGTTACGAAACTTAAAATATTTGAGCAACTTGATATACAGAAGAAATACATCATGTAGATAATTTAGAAACATGTATGGCATAGTTTCTCTAAAGTTCCACCATGTTACTTGAATATTCAAATTATTTGGATGGGGTTTGCAGATATGCTGTATACTATATCCTACAAAGTTGCCAAATCCCATTTCACAGGTGGATATCGATATAAGAAACAAGACTACCTCCTGGAGAGAAACATGGCGTTTGAACAAAATGAAAAATATGAATGCAGACGTACACATTGTAACCATGTTCTGCGTAACATTAAGTTAAATCATCAGCTAGCCAAAACAATGAAGACATCACAGCTTCATCCAATGCATGTTACACCTTAAAGTATCTCTTAAAAATGTTACAAGACAGTACACCTAGTCTTATTCCTAGTATGATGTACCTTTGGAGCTAAGGTAGCTTTAGAGTCATCTTGGGGTATTGCTTTCACCTTAGCCGTTCCATCCAATATAGACGGAAGTTCATGGATTAGAAGTTCAGATCCTGAAAGAGACAATTCAATAAATTAATCAGAACAAAACATATATTCATATGTAAAATAAAATTATACATATATATATATATATATAATTATTTGCTCATTAACTTGTCCTGGACAAAGGTACTAGGTCACAAATTTAATATAAATATAGGATTACTATCAACCAAAGCTATTGCAATCTTCATCTAGTAAACTGTAAGGTTCATAATTATTAGACAAGTTGGAGGCTCACTTAACGGCAACATGGCCTTAGAATATTACCCCAATACTTGTAAGATAAAGAACGGGTCCATTTAGGCATGGAGGTGAAATTTCATTCCCATTTCAACACTTTGATTCACGAGGTATACGTCTTATCTAGCCTACTCCCTTTCCTTGATGGTGCAAAGTGACTAATTACGCCCTTAATAATTTATGGTCTAAAAGAGCATCTAACTTTGGTACTTGTTATAACTGTTGACCTGCCTCCTCCTCATTTTATTTAAATATCTGCAGCCTACTTTTGGAGTTCTTTAAACAATATTCAAGCGAGACATCAGGTAGTTTCCTTTAACTATATTTTTTGTTAGTCAAAGTTGTGCCTAATAATTAACATACATTGTTGTCTTATTTTTTAACATCTTCCGCTTTAGGGACTAATGGTCACCAACATGGTGTAAGAGTCAGGTTATCTTTAAGGTCTTAAGATTCAAAGTTAGCTGGGTAGGCCTGCATGTGAGAGTGGATGTTAAAGAAAGGTGTGCAACACATACATTTTCTATTTAGTCTGTCATGTCCTTGATATACCTTGTTCACTTCACCTGCTAACAATTTAAGCTTTTGAGGCTATAAGTTCACCAACGATTATGATCACCTAAAATGCCCAATAGCCATAAATTTACTATTCTATAAGTTATATATATATATATATATATAGAGAGAGAGAGAGAGAGAGAGAGAGAGAGATGCATCTTGATAACATGCAGTTCACTCATCAGTGAGTAAAAATACCATCCATAACATTTTTTCTTTCAAAAAGATTTTTTAGTATTATGTTCATTTTTTTTCATTACATCAAAAGGTCTTAAATCTTCCTTAAATTCTCAGTTGTACCCCTCTTCAAACATTTCCAAAAGAATCTTTTTGCTACTTAATATAATTACACTTTTCTTACTATTAAGATAAAGTGTTTTAATCACTAGAGCTCAAATTTTGAAAAGCTTAAGCCACAATACCTTGAGGCTTACAAGTTTACATGGATATGACCAATAAGACACCCTTTTAGTTATGGAAAAGTGAAAACATTCGGATGAAAGGATTTCGGGAAATTTGACAAAGTCACAACAGATGAGACACATTGATTAATTCTTTACTTCAAAACAGAGACATACCTAACTCGTAATTAAACAAAAAAACGGATAGAAAATGAATAACTACAACCTTGCTAATGAACTAGGAAGCACCTGCATGGATACAAGTGTGGGTGTGGTGCAGCGGCACAGCAATTTTTGAAAAAGTAGGACACGAGTGTGGTAGGAATACGTTTATTAATTAATTTTTAAATATATTTTTATTTATATTTTCTATATATATTGTTAGTAATTAATAAAAACTGTTATTACTTATTGCTATTCTTAAGTCAAACGATATAAATTAATGAATGTAATATCATTTAACGAAGGTAAAGAAATATCATAATAATAAAGTGATTAGATTGATTATTTTAAAAATCAAGTTTGGGTGATTTTGTAAATAAACAAACATTGTTGGGACTAGGAAGCTTCCAGGAAGCTCCCTTTTCACCTAAACCCCACTCCACCACCTGCCACATACAATGACTTCGCCACTCCTATTCTGATTTGAAGTTTAAACTTCATAACGGCTGAAACTTTCGCCCCACAAAACGAAAACAGTGTGTTTCAGGCTTTTTTAAAAATAAAAATAAAATGTATGGGATGCATGTGCAACTACGTCCAGGCCGCACCCTGTGTTGCATACATGTCCAACACGGGTACGACTACCATTTAGCTGCACCCATGCTTTTTAGCATATGAATGACATATTGGAAAAATTGGTGGGTCTTTCCTTACTTACACTACCAAACACTCACACACCACTCAAAGAAAGTGACTCACACTCACAAAACACACAAAGGAGAGAGAGTGGAGATGGAAGAGTAAGAGAACCCTTCAATACTTGTATTTCTCTTTTTCACTCGTGCCTTGAAATTGATGGATGCATTGGGTATATAGACTCCACATGCAATCATAATTGTCCTTGTATTTATTACAAAACTTTAAAAAAAGCTCTCACATGTATTCATTACATAAACTTCCCTCATTATTTTTAACTCTTCTACTAAATCATTTCATAAATAAATTAGAGTTTCATAACAATAATTAAGTTTAACCTTCAACACCACCTCTTAAACTTAATTTCTGATTATGAAATTCTAGTTTATTTATGAAATCAATAAGTAAAAGAGTTAAAAATATTGATGAAATTTTATGCAATAAATGCATGTTAGAGCTTTTTTGGAGTTATGTAATAATACAAGGAAAGTTATGGTTGTGGTTGCATGTGAAGTATATATACCTATGCATCTTTCAATTTCAAGGCAAGAGTGAAGAAGAGAAATACAAGTATTAAAGACTTCTATTACTCTTCCATCGCCACTCTCTCTCCCTTTGTGTGTTTTGTGTGTGTGAATCACTTTCTTTGAGTGGTATGTGAGTGTGTAGGAGTGCAAGTAAGGAAAGGTCCACCAACTTTTTCCAAAATAGTGGTATAAGAGCCACTCGGTTCATGGTGAGAATGGCTATTGCCAATAGGATGGTGTCATTCCAATTTCCCCAACTTACAAAACAAAATTTTGATAATTGGAGTATTCGAATGAAGATGTTACTTGGTTCCCATGATGCACGGGAGATTATTGAGAAAGGTTATGAGGAGTCACAAGATGAAGCATCTTTGACTCCAATTGAAAAGGAAGCCTTGCAAAAGGCTAGGAAGAAAGATCAACAAGCCTTGACCTTAATATATCAAGGTTTGGATGAAACCATGTTCGAAAAAGTTGCAAATGCAACTTAATCCAAGCAAGCATGGGAGATTCTTAAAAACTCCCTAAAGGGAGTTGATAAGGTGAAGAAAGTTTGCCTACAAACATTGATAGGCAAGTTTGAAAGCTTGCACATGAAATAATCTGAATCTGTTTTGGATAATTTTCAAGGGTGATGGATAATATAAACCAAGGAAAAAGAGATGATGGTTTAGGGCTGTGTAAACGAACCAAGCTTTGTCGAATAGTGCATGTTTGAGCTTGACTCGTCAATAAAAATCAAATGCGCAAACTTGGCTCAAGCTTTAGACAAGCCTAAAAACAATGTTTGAACTTAAGCTCGTGAGAATGCCAAAAAGCTTGAGCTCGGCTTGGCTTGGCTTGACTTGATTAATTAGTCAAGCCAAGCTTGAGCTCAAACTCAAGCTCAAGTCAAGCTTTTTAGCTTGGGATCCAAAAAAATTGCATCATCAAATGCTTATATCACCAAAAATCAAGTAAACAAAAAACAATAATATACTCATTTTATCATGCTTCTAATTCCACCTGTGATTAGAAATTGTTCCAATTACAACTTTACATAATTAAATCCATCCATTCATCATTCATTGTCTATAGCTTGAGTAATTGTTCAAAATACAATTTTTACACCCACATTTGACATTCATGCAACTATAATTTTCACAAATCTAAATAAATTAACATTCCAAAACATATATGAATAAACAAGCTATAAATTAACATTCTAAAACATATGTATAATGTCATAATAATGAGTTTATTTAGTAAACATATATCAAGCTGAAAACGAGCCTAAGCTTGACATGTTTTGATCGATCCCTATTGTTCACAAACAATTCTTTTTGTTTAGACTCAGCTTGTTTATCAAACAAGCCTAAAACTAAGGCTCAAGCTTGGCTTATTTAGAAATAAATGAGCTTGAACGAGCTTCTTTTCGAGCCCAACCCAAGTTGTTTATGAACGGCTTACTTTGTTTATAACCCTAGATGAGAACTTGGAGGATGCCTGTGCGGTAGAAAAAATCATCAGGTCAATAACTTCCAAGTTTGACTGTATCCTTGAGTCAATTGAGGAATCAAAAGACTTGAAGCCAACGACCATTGACCAACTCATGGGATCTTTACAAGGACATGGAAAAAGGCTCAACAAGAACAAGTGAGCCTTTGGAGAAAGAACTACAATCTAAGCTCACCTTAAATGAGAAAGGGTGGCCTGAAAGTAGCTAAAGAGGCTGCAAACATAGTTTGAGGAAGAGAATCTGGAGGAAGGAATGGTCATAACTCCCAAATTATGAAGAGGGAAATCAAAGTTCACAATCCACAAGAGAGAGTGGAGATGGAAGACTAAGAGAACTTTTTTTTATAGGTAATAAGACTTTTATTGAAAAAAATTAAACATCATGTTCACGAAGGTGAACACTTTGAACAATGGAACAAATACAAGAAGATCAAGAGCTAAAAGAAATAGAAACTAAAAAAATCAGCAACAACAGTACAATTCATACACCTCCAAATACGAGCCCAAAGAAATAGAGTACGAAACAGTAAACATTTTAGATGTTCCAAATTTCTTGCCTCGTCTTCAAAAATGCGGGCATTATATTCTTGCCAGACTAACCACATTAAACATGCCGGGACTATGTTCCAAATGATTGAAAGATGCTTTCCAAACCAATTTCTCCAAATAAAGAAAAAAGATTTCACTGACCTTGGCATTACCCATTGAATCCCGAACACTGCAAAAACTTCACACCATAAGGCATGAGAGAACTTACAATGAAGAAGAAGGTCATCCATTAATTCCCCATTGCAACAACACAAGCAACACCTATTAACCATAAACTGACATTTTTTAATAAGGTTGTCAATGGTGAGTATCCCATCATTAGTTGCTGTCCATAAGAAGAAAAACACTCGTTTAGGCACCGTAGTACGCCATATACACTCCCAAGGAAAGGCATTAGAGGTAGGACTAGATAATAGCTTATAAAAAGAGCGCACATCAAAAACACCAGATGTAGTCAATCTCCAGACCAGCTAATCATCCCCCTCACCCCTCGACATAGAGGAATAAATAAACTCAAAGAATGAGTAGACAGTGGTTGCCTGCCAATCCTGAGGACCATGACGGAACAATAAATTCCAACTCCTACCTCCTTCTGAATTTGATACAACCAAGTCAGAGACCTATGCTTCTTTAGAAACAGAGCAATCATACATGGAATGGAAGAGTTCCTTCAAAGGAGTAGGCCCACACCATGGGTCATGCCAAAAACTAACACGGCTATCCTCCCCCACATTATACAAAATCTGGCTAAAAAACTTCTCTGTTCCTTCTTTAATACTCCTCCACATCCCACACCCGTGAGAACCTCTTACCCCTCTAGTGTACTAACCTCCTCTTGCCTCTCCATATTTGTCTGCTATAACCTGACGCCATAATCTATGATTTTCTTTCCCAAACCGCCACAACCACTTCCTAAGCAAAGCCTTGTTAAACAACCCAACTCTCCAGATTCCCAAACCACCATATTCAACTGGCAAGCATACCTTATCCCAAGCAACTAAAGGATATTTAAAAACATCTTTTGAGGCCCCCCAAAGGAAATTCCTTTGAATTCGTTCAATTCTTGCAGCCACAGCTTGAGGTATGGTAAACAACGATAAAAAGTAGGTGGGAAGACTCAATAGAGTACTTTTTAACAAAATAAGCCTACCTCCTTTCGACAAATACAGTCTTTTCCATCCAGCCAGCCGTTTCTCCATCTTTTCAATAATAGGATTTCAAATTGATGAATCCTTATAATGTGCCCCAAGAGGCATGCCCAAGTATCTCATAGGTAGAGTGCCCACCTTGCAGTAAAGGATACGAGCCAAACCATTCAAATCCCCAACATCGCCAACAGGAACAATCTCACTCTTACTTACATTAACTTGCAGGCCTGTAATAGCTTCAAAGAAGATCAACACCATCTGCACATATGATAATTGTTCTCTAGAAGCATCACAAAACAATATAGTATCATCAGCAAAAAGAATGTGAGAAATATGGATACCCCCATGTCTATGGGACACCGCTTAAATCCACAAAGAAAACCACCATTTTCTGTCTTCTTCAACAGTCTACTCAGCACTTCCATAATCATAAGAAATAAAAGTAGAGACAAAGGATCCCCTTGGCGAAGACCACGAGAACTACCAAAAAAACCTACAGGAGATCCATTAACCAGAGCTGAGAATTTAACTGTAGAGATGCACGCCTTAATCCACCTACTCCACATTGCCCCAAAGCCCATCCTTTCCATAAGGTAAAATAGTGCATTCCAGTTCACATGATCATAAGCCTTCTCAATGTCCAGCTTTATTATAACACCAGGAATACTAATCTTCAACCTGCTATCTAAGCATTCATTAGCAATAAGAACCAAATCAAGAATTTGTCTCCCTCCCACAAAAGAATTTTGAGTGTCGGATATCAATTTATCCAAAACTCCTCAAAGCCTATGAGCCAACACCTTAGCCAACAGTTTATAAAGGTTGCCCACAAGACTAATAGGGCGAAAGTGTTTGATATTTACTGCATTAGTCTTCTTTGGGATCAAACATAGAAATGTGGCATTAAGAGATTTCTCAAAAACACATTGGCTGTGAAAATCTTCGAAGAAAGCCAATATATCCCCTTCTAAAACACTCCAACATTTTTGAAAGAACACCATGGTAAACCCATCTGGCCTAGGGGCCTTATCGCCTTCTGCCTTCTTAAGAGCCTCCATAATCTCCTCATTCTCAAACTCTCTCTCCAACATAGACCTCTCAGATTCGTCTAGACAAGCGAACTCTAGCCCATCAATAGTAGGTCTCCAAGCCTCCGGTTCCTGATATAATCTCTTGTAAAAATCCACCACCTGATCCATAACATCTGACTCCTCCTCTTTAATACTTGTATTTCTATTTTGTTCCCTAGTCTTCATCTTATCAACTCCCATTAGAGATTTATTAAGAATCTCCCATTCTTGCTTGGATGAAGTTGCATTTGTAACTTTTTTGAACATGGTTTCATCCAAGCCTTGATATATTAAGGTCAAGGCTTGTTGATTTCCTTTTCATTTGGAGTCAAAGATGCTTCATCTTGTGACTGCTCATAAGCTTTCTCCATAATCTCCCATGCATCTTAGGATCCAAGTAATGTCTTTATTTGGATACTCCAATTATCAAAATTTTGTTTTGTAAGTCAAGAAAATTGGAATGACACCATCTCGTTGGCAATAGCCATTCTCACAACGAATTGATTGGCTTTGATACCTTTTTGTTGGAAAAATTGGTGGGTCTTTCCTTATTTGCACTCCCAAACACTCACAAACCACTCAAAGAAAGTGTTTCACACACACACACAAAGGGAGAGTAAGTGGACTTGGAAGAGTAAGAGAACTCTTTAATACTTGTATTTCTCTTCTTCACTCTTGCCTTGAAATTGACAAATGGATGGGATATATATACTCCACATGCAACCAAAACTTTCCTTGTATTATGAAATAACTCCGAAAAAAAAAATTTAACATGTATTCATTACATAGAATTCCCTCAGTAGTAACTCTTCTACTAACTCATTTCTTAAATAAACTAAAGTTTATGAAATTAGTTATTTGAAGAGTCAAAAATAATGAGGGAAGTTTATGTGATGAATGCATGTGAGAATTTTTTTAGAGTTATGTAATATACACAAGGAAAGTTATGGTTGCATGTGGAGAATATATATTCCATGCATTCGTCAATTTCAAAATTTCAAAGAAAGAGTGAAGAAGAGAAGTACAAGTTTGGGAAATTCTTAATAACTCTCTAAAGGGGGTTGATAAGGTGAAGAAAGTTCACCTTCAAACATTGATAGGCAAGTTTGAAAGCTTGCACATGAAATATTCCAAATCTATTTTGGATTATTTTTCAAGGGTGTTGGCTATTACAAATCAATGAAAAAAAATATAGTGAGAACTTGGATGATGCCCGTGTAGTAGAGAAAATAATTTGGCCATTCACTTCCAAGTTTGACTATATTGTTGTGGCAATTGAGGAATCAAAAAACTTGGGAGTCAATAACCATTAACCAATTCGTGGGATATTTACAAGCCCATGAAGAAAGGCTCAACAAGAAGCAAGAACCTTTGGAGCAATTTCTACAATCTAAGCTCACCTTGAATGACAAAGGGTGGTGTGAAAGTAGCCAAAGAGGCTGAGGACATGGACTTGGTTGAGGAAGAGGAAGAGGATCCAGAGGAAGGAACAGTCATAACTCTCCCAATTATGAAGAGAGAAGTCAAAGTTCACAATCCACAAGAGAGAGTGGAGATGGAAGAGTAAGACAACTCTTTAGTACTTATTTCTCTTCTTCACTCTTGCTTTGAACTTGACGGATGCAATGGGGTATATATAATCGACATGCAACCATAACTTGTGTTTATTACTTGATTCCAAAAAAACTCTCACAGGCATTCATTACATAAACTTTCTCATTATTTTTAATTCTTCTACTAACTCATTTCATAAATAAACTACAGTTTCATAAAATGAAGTTAACCTTCAACATGACACACATACATACAAACTAGCAATTTTTATTTATCTTTTCATGAACACAAACTAAACTAGCAATTCAAGTAAATTGTTTGTGAACAGTTTCTATGACACATGCAGAAAGTTAATTGACTAAAGAACCCCTATTGATCAGGCACAACTATATCATTATCGGATTACACAAACTCAAGCATAGATACAAAGTCACATTATACAGCAGAAAAGAAAAAAGATATAAAGACAAATTAGCCAAAGTAAATAATTGCATGCATATTTGACGTATTAATACTAAAAGTGGAAATAACAATAAACAAAAACAAAAACAAAAATAACCAACCTTTAGAAAATAGAAACTCAAGTAAATCAGGGGCCTGTGAGCAAAGCATTTTGAGGTTAGTCAGATAATGCTTAGAAAGCACAAAGCAGTTATTGCCTTTCAAGGCTGATCAGGAGAACATTATAATCTTCATCTAGAGAGTAACAAATAATTTATAAAATGAACTCTCATAGTGCCTAAGCTAACAATGCAAGCTAAGACTAAAGCTAAATTCAGATACAGCAAATGCATGTTAACAACTAATTGTTTTAGATCAATCCATGACACTTTGGCAAGGGCTTTGCAAACCTAAAGACTAGCTGAATCCTAAAACTTAAGCATATATATGATCCATAACTAATGTAGTAATTCCAGAGAAGCATACCTTAATTTGATCATCAACTTCCAATCTTTCACAGGCAATGACAGGTCCAGCATCAAGTGCACGCACAGTGAATGCCAGTGATACTCCTGTTTCTTTAACTCCATCCTAACGCAGAGATATATAGATGTCATTACAATAACTTTATAAAGAAGAATTGTAAAGTATTCAATGCAATGAATGCATAAACCTAAAAATAAATGAACCTGTAATGCTCTTTGAACAGGAGCAGCACCACGGTATAGTGGCAGCAGACTAGGGTGTATATTCACTGTCCCTGAGAAAATTAAAATATGTATTTGAGAAATGTTTGTATCACATTTTTTCAGGCTTTATATTAATTTTATTATCATTACTATAATTATTGGTAAGTTACACGTGCACCCAATGGATCTTAAACCCACAACCTTACCCTCCATCCCATTATGATGGGTGAAGGAAGTGTCCGTTGAATGGTATCATTTGAAATTTAGCATCTAGTCAGTTTTCAACTCATCATTTAAAAGTTAAAACTAGTAGGTACACATTTCAAATTAAACTTGGATGTCCAAAATTTATGTTTATATTTGAGATGCCATTGAGCTTTTGTTCAAATGGCAGTTCTTCCTCTTGTAATAATGAGATGGAGAGTGAAGTCATGATTTCAAGATCCTTTAGGTGCATGTATAATTCCCCAATAAAAAATAAAATTACATTAGCAATATGCAGCAAAAGGTTGAATGAGATACAAACATAGCAACAATAGATAAATTCACAGATGCCAAACTGAATTCAAAATTTTCTGCGACAGGATGGCATCATGAAACATAAATACTACATCTTCAAAGACAATCATAGATCACAAATACTTATCCCCCCCCCCCCCCCCAAAAAAAAAAAAGCATTGATAACAAAACCGGCACGAAATTGTTTAAGATGCATGCATGCATATCCACCTCCTTGAAGCATGCCTTAAAATAACACAAGAAACATGTCACAAGATCCAAATTTAATGAACATGCCTCGAAGGGAAAGTTTTACACCAGGTATGCTAAATGTCACAAGCCAAACATGACAAGGGCCTTTGTGCCTGCCCATCGCCTCTAGCCTTGGATCCAAACACCTTTTGTAACACTCTTGTACATATTCTTGAAAGTAAAAGCCTTATCGGCAATTCCGCATGTTTAGACTTTATGAGCAAACCTATAAATAGGTTTTAGAGGCCCCAGATTAAGAGAAACCAAAATGGCAGTTAAAATCTATGTCAAAACTTAGCAAAATGGAGAACTTCCTGCGAGAAGCCTGAAATGTAAATTGAACAATGGCTTCATGTTTCTTTGCACATACTGATGTTTCCTCCTGCCAAATGGGTAATGGCTCACACTCTTAAGAGGAAATGCAAGGTCAGTAACATGTTTGGTTAGCACAGGAACAAAGGTGAGTCTCTTCGTAAAGCTTTCCTTCCTTCTCTCAACATTGTAATTGCTCTCTTTATATGAATACAAGAAGAAACCAACCATATACTATTTTGCGCTGCATTGATTTACTCTTCTAGATTCTCTTGCTTACATCATGTGGGTGCTTGTGCCTTGTGAGATTCTCTAACTTAAGGTCTACAGCTCACATAATCCCATATACCTTTTCCTATGATGAGTAAAGATTTTGAAATCATTTTCAAGGATCATGGATGCGATTCAGGGCATCTGTGATACCAAACCAATTGACCATATGGGAAAAACTCTAATCCATAAGCAAGATAAGTTATTATTCTAATATTCTCTTGCATTTCTAGAGTATGTGAAAGTAATTGGGTGTGCTCAAAAATTGCAAACAGCACATTCATGTGACGAAAAAAATGTGGTCTCATTCATGCCCAATATTCTCAATTTTGTTCGAAAATAAAATGTGACTAACCCAATGGTGGAATATTGAGAAACCTTCTGGGTAAAATATTTCCATATGCTGCTGTAATGCAGAGTTCCGGCTGTAAAGCTTTCAAATTTGACAAGAACATGTCCTGCATATAGAAAGAAAACTCAATTCTCTTCATGTGGTCTATCATTTATTCTTCATAAACATGGGTGCCTATATTAGGACAAAACTTTTAATGTGTTGGCATTTTGTGTACGGGGCAAGTCTCAAAAGTAGGAGCAGAAATGAGTTTGGAATTTGGGTGGCAAAAGAAGAGAAGCTCTAGCTTTTAAAAACCACTTATGGTTTGGGGTATGTAAAACACACACACACACACACACACACACACAAACATAATAAGCTTTCCTAAATTTTACAATTACAATTGATGTTCCCATTCTAGTTAAGTAAAAATGACATTTTCTAAATGCAATATGAATGTACGACCCCCCCCCCCCCCCCCAAAAAAAACAAAAAAACAAAAAACAAATGCATATAACTATTTGGACACTTACATTGTTTTGCAAAAGAATTTATGTAGTCTAAAAATTGTATTAATAAAAAAGAATTCACCTTTTACTATAGGTTCAGTTAACGATCTGAAAACTTTAGCTAGAAAGCAAATATCATTTTCTTAAGTAGAAGTTTGTAATGCCCAGTAAAAGTTTGTAACACTTCACCTTCCACCCCATGTTTATAGGATATAGGGGAAGGAAATTCCATTAGGTCAAAAATCCATTGGCTTCTATGTTTTCAAAAACCAATCATTAATTTTAACTTTCCCTTAAAGATAAGTTCAAGAGGAGAAACCATGAATTACCTCTCCAGCCTTCTCAGGTGTGAAAATGAGGTCAGAAGAGAAGCCTCTGTCGAGAGCATACTGTGCCACTGGAGAAGGCATCACCTTTTTCCCCCTATCCCTTCTAGAAGGCGGTTGAGTAACAATTGCTGCAACCTAAATTGTGCCAAGTTAGTAATCCATAACCACAACTTCCCACTTTATATTACTAAAAATAATCGCGGAAACAATCTGAATGTTTAGTAGGCCTATAACCTTTTTTGCTAGCAACAAAAAATCAACTATTACTCAAGACCATGTACACAATGTTGCTGTAAGACCATCCCTTCATAGACAGGTTCATGATTATCTGCAGTGTTTCTATGTACTAGAAACAGATTTTTCGAAAGAGCTCAACTTACATGTTTATTGGATCTTAAGCCATGTCAAAATGAAGTATGGACCATGACCCACAAATCTATTTGTCATCAGCTTTTTCATTTAGCTTTTTAAAGCCTTAAATTTTCTAGGTATAAGTACAACCATACTTTAACCAACTTTCAACAAAAAACCAAATAAGCGGATGCCCAATGGACAATTCCATTAAGTCCACATTTTAGTTTTTATGTTAAACATTCCATTTGAACATTTTTTTTTTCACAAAAATGTAAACTGGCCATAAAATTAATCTTCACGTAGTAAGAGTATAAGACTAATTAAAGGCTTAATTACTTTTTAAGGCAAGAATCCCAATGAAATAAACCTCTAGTAACCCCAACCAAACAGATAATATATATATATATATATATATATATATATATTTATATATCCAAGTAGTGTAACTATATTTGATAAGAAAGTGAAAGAGAAAATTGAATTGAAGATAATGTAATGGGAGTTTAAGGTCCAATACCTGAAATAAGGAGTCTGGAGCAGTAGATGCATTGAAAAGGGCATCAAGGACTGTTGTAGAGACCTACAATACAATACAATACAAGAATACCCATTTCATTACATACCCAAATACCGAAAGAAAACGAGAGAGAGAGAGTACCTGAGGAGAGCCCAAGAAGACAATGGGCTTCTTCTTTGAAGAGGAGTTGAGAGAAGAAGAAGAAGTATTGAAACAGCAAAAACGACGAAGCATCAGCGAGGAATTCATTCCTCGCTCGCTCTCTCTCTCTCTCTCTCTTTTCAACGGCTACTCAGGCTCTTGTTTTTGCTTTGCGTTGCTGGGACTATCTTTATTTGACATGTGGGGTTATCTCATATCTGCTACTACTTCTACTGCTTTATTCGGTGAAATTTACCGAATAGCACAATTTTACCAATATTTTAGGAAAAAAGTACACAAAATTATTTAGGCAAAAATGCAAAACTGACCTTTTAAGTTTCAGCATTTTTTATTTTAGTCTTCTAAGTTTTAGTTTTGTCATTTTAGTCCTCTAACTTTTAATTTTTGTCAATGTAGTATTCCGTTAGAACTCAGTTATCTAATACCGTTAAGTTTTTTTTTTTTTTTTTTTTTTTAATTTCAAAATTAAAAGAAAATAAGAAAAATTTGTTAAAAAAAAATATGTAAGGGGAACGACGAACTCAAACACAAAACCAGTGGAGTTGGAGAATGAGCCAAATCAAGTGCCTGAGCCACAATTCATTATCCTGCACAGCGAAAGAAGTTATTCTGTCCTGCCCACCAACCAGTAATAAAAGGAAAGGTGTCCACAACACCAGAAGAAGACCAGTATCATCATCCATTTTGTCATGCCTAGAAGTATATTTCTCTTCACTGTCAAAGACTAGTCCAACAGCAAAGCTAGCAGTCCAGTCAGCCAGAAGGTAAGCTGTACAGATTATGAAAGTTACCCATTTGTATGCTGTTTTCTTTCTCAGGGATGCAGTAAAAAGCAAAAAAAATTGAAGAAAGAGGCTAAGGAGAACAAAGCTCCTGACATTCCAGTTCTCCCATAATTTCTTGATGTCTTTATAGAAAAGGATTATATTCTACTTGTGGTCATTTCCCTGTAAAGCAATCTTTGTTATTGCGCCCTCCACAAAACTAACTTAAGGGGAACGACGAACTCAATGACCGAGTTATAGGCGATTCCCAGTCGGTCATTGAGTTCGTCGTTCCCCTTACATGGTTTTTTTTTTTTTTTTTTTTTTTAACAGATTTTTCTTATTTTCTTTTAATTTCGAAATTAAAAAATAAATAAAAAATAAAAAAATTAAAAAAAAAAAAAAAAAAAAAAACTTAACGGCATCAGCTAACTGAAATCTAACGAAATACCACATTAACAAAAATTAAAAGTTAGAGTACTGAAATGACAAAACTGAAAGTTAGAGAACTGAAATAAAAAATGCTGAAACTTAAAGGGTCAGTTTTGCATTTTTACCAATTATTTACTAATATTTTTACTCAAATTTGACAAACTCGGACTCTAAGTAATATGGAGCTCCACAATATGGGGCTCCACTGCTTGGTGAGCTCCGTGATGCTTGAAACTTGAATTCCAATTAAATCTTCTTTTTGTCAAACTCGAGTTCCAATAACGTGCTACTAAAATTTGTTCTATTTGGCAAATTTAGCCGCTTTATGTTGGGAGTACTTTAAATTACCTAGGTTTTGAGGAGAAGGACAAGGACAAATTGGGGTGTGTAGGATAAGGAGAGAGAGGGGAGAGGCAAGCCAAGGGGAGTGGTCGGTGGGGTGGAGAATAAGAAGGACGAAGAGAAGGGAGGTGGTCAGAGTGAGGTGGCGGAGATGAGGGAAAGCCAAAGAAGAGGGAGGTGGGGCTTGGCAGCGGCAATGTGAGGGAGGTCCAAAATGGTGCTAACGAGTTAAGGGAGGTCCGGCGATGGTGGTGAGGTAAGGGAGGGTGAGAGAACGACGAGGGATTGAGAGGATAAGATTATCCTAATGTGGCATTTGGTACGGGAGAATCCATATCACTCCTGGCATCTAGATTCCTAGGAATGTGATTCCTTGTAATCTAGATGCCTAGGAACGTAGCTATTCCTATGTTTGGTTTCATTAAGAACCTCTTAAGATTTCTATAAATGTGAAATGATAATATTTGGTTTATTCTTATAAATCTTAAATGAATTATTTATTTTTCTCATTCTATCTTTAGATTTGAATGTGAACTACCAAGTCCTTAAAAAAAATATTCCTCTAAATAAATAATGAAAAACAAAATATAAATTATTAATTATGACAAATTCATTAAAATTGTAGTCTAATATTTCAAAATGACAAGTACAATACAAAAATAACTATTTAAATTTTCATATGCTTTATTCTTAATAATAATTTTTAAAAGAGCTTAATCCAACCCTGGCAATAATGGAGGGTGTAGACATGGAAAATTCTCGACCCATCACAAGCTGACACATCACACTACCAAGTCCACAAAATGCAGCCAATTACAAAGCGCCACATATTGTTGCTAGGTTTTGCTATCACTGTTCAGAAACCAACAGAAATTTGACAAGTGTCATGCAAGAACCAATCATGCATCAGCTCGTGCAAGCGATGACATAAGCAGCCTCACACGTGTAAGCAATGACCTAAGCAACCTCGCACGTGTAAGCGATGACACAATCATTCCAGCATGTGCAAGCGATGACATAAGCGAACCAATCAAGCTCTGCCACGTGTCACCAATCAGACTCCGCCACGTGTCACTTACCTACCCCTAAACTCCTATAAATAGAAGTCTTCCTAAGGCATTTGAGAGAGATCTGGAGATCTAAGGGGCTAGAGATTTGGAGAGGGGACAGGCCATTTGGAAGCACTCAGAAGTCCAGAAACTCTACCGGAACCAAGCTCCAAAGACTCCAAGAACTTCAAGAACTTCAACTTCGAATACGAAGAACATTCGAAGAGAAATTATCCAAATCATCCGCCTAGATCCAAAAGTCTGTGGGAATCAAGCCTAAAGTGTCCAAAAACATTAACAAATCACAAATCAGTGAAGTTCTGCGGATTCAAGCCTCTAAAGCACCGAAGAACTTCTATCACAAACCTTCGAATACAAAGAACATTCGAAGAGGAATCATCCAAATCGTATTCCTAAATTTCAAAGTTCACTAGAATCAAGCTCAAAAACCTCCAGAAACATCACAAATCACAAATCAGTGAAGTTCTGCGGATTCAAGCCTCTAAAGCACCGAAGAACTTCCACCACAAACCTTCGAATACAAGAACATTCGAAGAGGAATCATCCAAATCATATTCCTAAATTTCAAAGTTCACTGGAATCAAGCTCAAAAGCCTCCAGAAACATCACAAACCACAAATCAGCGAAGCTCTACGGATTCAAGCCTCTAAAGCCCCGAATAACTTCCATCGCAAATCTTCGAATACAAAGAACATTCGAAGAGGAATCATCCAAATCATCTCAAAGTTCACTGGAATCAAGCTCAAAAGCCTCCAGAAACATCACAAACCACAAATCAGCGAAACTCTACGGATTCAAGCCTTTAAAGCCCCGAAGAACTTCCACCACAAACCTTCGAAGACGAAGAACACATCAAGAACACGAAGAACACGAAGAACGTGAAGAACAAGGGATTTCTAACAAGCTCATAGCCAGAGATTCATTGTAATTCTGTTTCAACAATCTTCGATCTATCCCTCAACCAAATTGAAGGATATTTTGTGTTCAAATCAAAATTACATTATTACAATCCAAATCAACAAGTCTTTTAAGGAGATCGAATCAGAGGATAACTCTTTTGTAATTACAGAGAATTGTACCACACATTCATCAATACGAATTCGCATTTGTGACACTATTTTACTTGTTTGACTTATTTCGAACTGAGAAATTTAGTCGTCCACAGAGGGCTCTCTTCAAACTTTTTTTTTTTTGTTTTTGTTTTTTTTTTTGTTTTCACACGTGAAATCTAAATAGAACTCTGTTAAAGACTATATTAACAGAGTTGTCTATCTTGTTTATATTGTTTTGGTGGGAAAAGGTAAGGATAAGGGAAAATATTGATGATTTGTTTTATATTTTATTTTAATTGGTTAAATGATAAGAAAAAAATGGTTAAAATTGTCAATCTATAAAAAAATATAATCTTCTTTAAGTTTGGGAATCTGAATACCCACCTGTTTTAAAGAGAATCCATATTCCTATTGAGAGGGGCTTGAAGGAAGAATCCAGATTCTTTTGGCATCTGATTCTCTTGCGTGATTTGTAATCAAACATGGGAATCTTTAAACATTTTTTAGAATTCTAAAACATTACCCCGCACCAAACATCACATAAGGCTAAAATAGTGCTATTGTTGCATGCAATTGGAGGGCATAATATTTTAACAACAATTTTACAATAAAGCCTAAGTGTAAGTTGCTATTGGTTCTCTAGAAAACTATTTTTTTTTATTTATAAGATAGAAACTACTTTAATATAATTTAAGTGTATACATGTATGAAGTTTATTATTAGAAACTTAAATCCTGATCTTTGTCTTTTATACCTTACAAGTATTTATATTTGTGGAGTGATCATACCAAAAGTGAGACGGTTAACTTTTTTTTATTTTTTTATTTTATTTTTTTATCAACCATTAAAAAAAAAAAAAAAAAAAAGAAGGTAAAGGAGGTGGATGGCTGGGCTGGGCTGGGGTCTAAGATGAAGGCCCAATAAGGAGAGAAAGAAGATAGTTGTGTTTAGTTGAGAGACAGAGAGTGAGAGAGAGAATCTGGGGAGGGAGGAGAGAAGAGAGAAGGTGTAAGAAAGAGAAAAGGAGAAGAGAAATGGAAGGAGAAGAGGGAGGAATAAGGCTGAGCAAGAGATTTTCAGATAAAGACAAAGGTGAAGTTGATTACAAGACGAAATCAGGAACAGCGTGGAGCCACTCTTACCTAAACCAAAAGCCATGGCATCCTCTCTCTTATCCCAACCAACGCCGCAAGTGGATCGCCGAACAAACCCACGCCAACCGCGAGCGCCGCGCCGAAGAAGTCGCTCGCGAGGCATTAACTCGTCAATCCCTCCTTCCTTCTTTTGGATTCAGTGTTTTTGGCCATTTTTGTTAATTTGGGTAATGTTTCAAAATGTGTGCAGTATGCTCAGGAGCAGGAATTCTTTCGCCAAACTGCTCTCATCTCCAAGAAAGAAAAAGAAAAGGTCTCTCTCCTCTCTTTCCTTTCGGTTATCTCAACTGATAAAGTTTATGACGATTGAATAAAAAATTTGGGTTTAATTTCTGTCTACGCCAAAAACTGAACGGAACGGTGACGCCGTAGGTTGAAATGGGGTTTTCTAATTAATTAATTATTCGAATCCAATCAAATCATCACAGGTGGAGATGATGAAAGCTGTTAGCTTCATGTATGTTCGGCCCCCCGGTTACAACCCAGAAAGTGCCAAAGCTGCAGAGCTTGCTGATGCTGATGGTGATGCTGATGATAACAAAACCCAACACGACCCACCTGAATCTGTGCCCATTAGAGATCGTGCTGGTGAAGAAAAGAAGAAACCGAGGCCAAAGGATGTTTTTGGCCGACATTTACCAACTGAAGAGGAATTTGAAGTTCTGAAAAATGCTCCGCGGTATGTTTCAATGTGCCCTCATTCATGACATTAACTGACATGATGTTGTTTGCCATTACGCCGACGCGCGTTTTGCTATTTCATACAGTGATGTGATGTGCTTTTTTTTTGCTGCTTACAGTCATGAACTTGTGTCAATATAAGTGGAATTAACTTAACTACCATTGTTTCAGTGTTATGGTATGAGTTACAATTGACTTTATGCATAAATTGTAGTGATAGGAGTTTAAATCATTATTGCAGGATTATTTGATGTTCTTAGTTGATTGAGTGGTGGTCTATAATGATTTCTCTAGATATTAGGATCTTTTGATTGAAAAGTTTGATTGGAAGTGTTTATAAGCTCTTAACAAAGGTTTTGGGAACATACTAAAAAGGGTTCCAGGGAAATTGGTGTCAGATTCTCATAATGCTTTTATTGGACAGTGACAGATTTTTTAATTTAGTTCTGATAGCTAATGAGTGCCTCAACAGTAGGATTAATGGTTAAGCACTAGTTTGGAAACTAGATACTAAGAAATCTCATGACCATGTGAACTGGGGCTGTATAATCTATATGCAGGGTTGATTTAGTTTTGGCTAGAATTTGTAAAAAATGATCTTTTTTCCCCCTATCTTGCATTTCAATGGTTAAATTTTCATTTTTGGCTGAGGGCACTATATTTGGCTTTAGTAGCTCTAGAGGGTTTGCAGCAAGGAGTTATTTATTTATTTATTTATTTATTTATTTTTAAAGTAAAGTAATTCTTATTAATATAAAAAATAGTCACCCAAGCAAGGAGAACTTCTTTCACCATGATTATTTATTCTTGTTATGGAGATCATATATAGAGTGTGAACTAAATCTTTAGAGGGTGGTTGTCTTTCTAGCTTTTGAGTTGGGAGTGATTCTGGAGGAATTGTGACAGTCTCCCATTTGTTGTTCGCGGATTATTTTTGGTGATGCTGATGCTGAACTCCTTTCTTATATCAGGTCTGTTATTTTGTACTTCAAAGCGGTGTTGTGTTTGAGAGTGAATTTGTCCCAGTGGGATGTTGGAGAGACTGAGGAGCTGACAGGTCTTTCTGTTGTAAAGTAGGGTTTACCATGAACAATTTGGGCATGTATTACAAAAGTATACATACTTTTGTAATTCTTCCATGTTTTGGGAACTTTCCTACAGGCTTTTTAGAAATATGGAGAGTAGTTCTCTATAAGTTTATATATATATATATATATATGCACTAAAGTTTATTATAAGAAAGAAAAGTGTGAGCCTTATTTCATGGGAAGTATACAAGAACTACACAACAGCTTAAATCCTAAAGTTACAAAGATTAAAACCTTTAAAAACGGAAAACAATTAATTTCTCTAATGATCTTTGTCCAATCAAAAAGAAATCTAAGAAAAAATAACAATTGGAGCAATGAAGATTCAACCCCTTCAAAGACCTAGAATTACTCCTCCTTCTTCTTCTTCTTCTTCTTTATTTATTTATTATAAATTTAATTTAATTTATTATTATTATTTTTTTATAAATATGTAAGAATAATTTTATTAAAAGAAGACTACTCCCTGCAGAGGGGGCAGGAAGTAGCCAAAGAACCTAGAATTTCACTCCTTCTAAATGCATCACATAAGGCAAAGGGGAATAGCATTCCTTACCTTTATGCTTTGATGGCCCTTGAACCCACCTCTTTAACAAGCTAGAAGATTTTTCTCTGAGCAAGGAATGACTCTAGAAAAACCAAATAAGGAGAAAAACATAGACCATAGGTCCCTTGCAATAGCTCAATGTAAAATATAACAATACACAAATAATATTGTGCAACTTTTAAAGTTGGGCACATTTGCAGCATGCATCATGGATTTCTCTACAATTGAGTTTTCTTTGGTGGTAATTGGTAAGTAATCGTAAACTTCTATGTTGATTTTTAACTCTGCAGTTTTTAAAGGTTTTCTGATTTTGATTCCCCTCCACATGAAATCGATTATTTTTACATGGTTGAAAGGAGTCCTTAGCTTTTATTTAGTTGCTTTGTTTAAAAGGGAGGCTTGAATATGTGGTCATCTATTTTGAGTGTGTTGAAAGTGCTTGCGGTAGGTATATTATACATTACAACTTTTAGGACATAATATTATAAGCCTTCTTCAGGCTTCTGTTGTTCATCCTTTAGAAATGAAATATCAAGTGAAATGAACTCTTACTTGGTGCTCCTCTCTGGTTATGTACAAACAAGTCATCTTTGAATTGCTATCATTTTTGCAGTTGTTTTTAGTATAGCATATATGCTGTTGTGATTGGTGAACACTGATTTAGATGTCAATTTTATCCATGATAAATTTTTCCAGGTTGGAGACAGGAGTTGCTGGAAGGGTGAAACCATTTGGAGTTGAAGTGCGCAATGTGAAATGTCTAAGATGTGGAACTTATGGTCATCAAAGTGGCGATCGTGAATGTCCATTGAAAGATGCTATAATGCCTAACGAAGAGAGTCGATTGAAAAGAGATGACCCCTTAAATGCCATCATTGCCCAAATAGATCCCAGTGAGGTCAGTCATATTATCCCATTGCTTGTCTTGAAACTTTGATTAGTGATTGTTAGGAGTCAATTTTTCCTTGTTGCTTACAGAAGTCTTCTTATCATTGTTTACTTGGTCAGTGAATGTGTAAGATTCTGTTGGTTGTTTAGGTATTTTTTTCTTTTTACTTGATTTGTGTATGACCTTTTCTAGGTATCAATGTTATGAATAGGGACACATCAGCCATGTCTGCATGATATCTCAAGATGACATGTAACAATTAGGATTCCCATACCCACTTGTATGTTTAAATCAATTTAGTAGACACTTGATGTGGAACTTAGCATATGCTCACCATGATGGGGTGTGAAGGATTCATACACGAAATTCCTAGATCTGTGTGATGCAAAAATAGAAAAAAATGTGTCAAAGAAAACAATCACACAAGAAAATATTTGCGTGGTTCGGAAATTTTCCTACGGGAATGATTTCACTTTTTAGGGAAAAATACAAGATACGGCAGTACAATTTTTTTTTTCTCTCAAAACAACACACCAAACCCTAATTTGACAAACAACAGTATTTACATCTTGCACTGTGGATTTAGAATGGGCCAAGCCTTTGCTCCATGAACTAAGCCTTAAAAAATCTCTCATCAAAAACATAAGCACTTTTATATCGAGTCAGGTCATAATCTGGATCAAACACAACTAAGCTTTACATAGCCCAACAGGGTAACACAATCTACACATTTATATATTGTGCATCTCTGCTCTCTTACCCTTTCCTATTATGCTAACCTATCTTGATATATGCTACCTTCGCATATTCGTAATCCATCATTTTATTTTTATTTATTTTTAATGATATCCCTCACCAACATATAGACTCTACTAACTAACCCTTAATCCCAATTTGTTTGGATAGCTAATTGGATCCTTTTTCAACGAGGGCTGGCAATGCTAATGGGGTTTAACTCAAATGGCACCACCTCCTCTTGTGAGTGCAAGGCGGAGGTGAGGTTGTTGGTTCAAGGCCCACCGGGTGTGTGTGTAATTATCAAGAAAAAAAGAAAAAATAGGTTTGGTCACATGTATCTTTTTTTTTCCCCCCTAGAGTAATTTTGTTCTATTTATGGTCACACTCTTTGTCACCGCTCTATCTATGATATCCTTCTTCTCAACTTTATTCCAAGTAATTTTTAACATCGTAGACCTTTTCACTCAAAGTTTAATTAAATAAACTTTATTTACTAGTAAATTTCATTGGCCTTCAAGCCACATATGAAATCATTTTAGATTACTTAGTGAACAAAGTTTGGCTTCAAACTTAGGCTATAACCAACGATAAGAAGATGACATGTGTCCCTCTCATGTGCAATGCACATGACTTACAAAACCACACTTGAGTGATTGTAATCATTTTAAATGAGTCATGTGCATTGCACATGATAGGGACACATATCATCTTCCTATTATTCATTGTAGCCTTAGGCTACAATGAAGTCTGTAGCTAAACTTTGTCCCTACTTAATTTGTTTATTTTATTTATTTTTTCCTCATGGGTGCCACTCCCACCCTTGAATATAAATCTTCGTTCCTTGTTTTGGTGAGAGATGTCCTCATTTTGCACCTGTAATTATTGTTTGCAAAATTGTATATTGTTTTAGAATCAAATTCAAATCAGTAAAGGTCATTTTGAATCTTTTTTTACTTAAGACTTTTGTCTGAAATGATCACCCTGGAAGCAGGCATCCTTATTCACTTGCTGTGTAAAAATGTCTTGTGGACAGAGCTAACATCAATTGTCTCCTGTTCTTTGGCTTATATCACAGCCTCTAAAGTGGGAGCTCAAGCAAAAACCGGGAATCAGTCCTCCTCGCGGAGGATTCGAACCAGATGATCCTAACCAGCAAATAGTTGCTGAAGACATATTTGATGAGTATGGAGGTATATGGTTTTTCTATTCCAGTAATTTCTATGACAATTTTTATCTTTTGTATATTTGGATGCTGGTGTGATGACTGTCATTCCTATCCATTTTGTAGGGTTCCTCGGTGGGGGTGATATCCCCAAGTTGCTGTCGAACTTCTCTAGCAAACCCAAGAAGTCCAAAAAGAAGCATAAGCAAAAAAAGCAGCAGTCACCATCTGGTAGAGAATCGAAGGACCCATGTGAAAAAGAGTTTTCTGAGGATGTGGAGAGGAGGACAAAGAATAAAAAACATAGGGTGAAGGAAAAAAAGCGAAATAATTCTGAATCAAGTTCATCAGACAGTTCAGAGTTTGATAGACCCGAACAGAGCAGACACAAGCATTCTTATTTATCTGAAGATTCGGATGCTGACAGAAATTGTAGAAGTAAAAAGAGAAGAGACAAGCATTCTTACTCATCTGAAGATTCTGACTTTGATAGGCGTCATAGAAGTGACAAGAGTAGACACAAGCGTTCTTGTTTATCTGAATATTCCAACCTTGAGAGGCATCATAGAAATGACAAGAGCATACACAAGGGTTCATATTTATCTGAAGATTCCAACCTTGAGAGGCATCATGGAATTGACAAGAGCAGACACAAGCATTCCTATTCATCTGATGATGCTGACCCAGAGAAGCATCACAGAGGTGACAAGAGTAGACACAAGCTTTCACATTCATCTAAAGATTCTGATTCTGAGAGGCATCATAGAAGTAAAAGGAGCAGGCAAAAGCAGTCTTATTCATCTGAAGATTCTGACCCTGAGAAGCATCGTAAAAGCAAAAGGAGCGGGCAAAAGCAGTCTTATTCGTCCGAAGACTCTGACCGTGGGAAGCATTGTAGAAGTAAAAGGAGCAGGCAAAAGCAATCATATTCATCCGAAGATTCTGACCCTAGGAGACATCACAGAATTGACAAGAGCAGAAACAAGAGTTCTCTTTCACATTCAATTGAAGATTCTGATAAAGGGCATCGTAGAAGTAAATATCACCGTTAATAGCAGCATGTTCACTGTCATCAGTCCGATCCTTCAGCAGAATGAGATTTCAAAATTCCTTTATATAATGAGCGGGCTGGATAAGTTTTATCTCATTGCAAATTAACAATCTTTGCCATCAAAAGCAAAAACTATTGTAAAGGAATCGATTCTCTTGGGTTGTTTTGTATGGAATGAGCAGGCTGGATAAGTTGGATGGGGGGAGATAATAGAGGAGAGGGGAAGGGTGGCAGAATACTATCTCTGCTGGAAACATGTTGTAAAGGAATCAACTCTCTTGGGTTGTTTTGTATGGATCAAGGATGCTGATTATTTATGTTACTATAAGATGCTTGGTTCCTGTCAAACCTTGTTGTCTTACATTTGGATTGTTAAATCCAAATGTCATGTTGCCCTCATTGTAGGGACATCAGTTCATCATTTACCTAGTGTTCCACATTAGTAAAAATACTTGAATGAGCTTCTTTGTGTGTGTGTGTGTGTGTGCGCGTGTGTGTTTTGCTTGGGATTTCTTCATGGATTGTAAATGGGGCTAGGTTTGGCTTGTGAATCTGTAGACCTTAATTAGTTGTCTCTATTTGCGATTTTAGTTTTCCATAATGCCATCATTCTTGTTGGTAATTTTGACGAGAGAGAGAATTGGGGAAAAAAAATATAACAATGTATTTAAAGTTTAATTAAAATTACGTTCTTTTATTTCTCCAAAAAAAAAAAAAAAATTAAGTTGTTTGGAGTTAAATAATACTTTTAAGTTATTTATGGAAATAAATAGGATTATATTGAAAATGATATTTAATATTAGGAGCTAAAATAAAAACATTCCAAACATTAAGTTGGTTAAATCTTAATCTTAAAAAAAAAAAATAATAATAATACTAGAGTATTCTTTTTTGGCTTTTAAAGTTTGAGTATTTTTTTGGCTTTTATGTTTTCAAAATTTTCTTTTTTGCTCTTCATGCTTAATTCTATTTTAGTATTGGTCATGTCATCTTTTTTTTGTTAGTAATTTGACAATTAAGTACTATTCAATTTTAACTATTTTATAAAATATAACTAAAACACTGTAAAATTCCTGAGAAAAAAATTTGAATAAAACAGGATTATTCTAAAATAAAAATTTTGAAACGTAAATGATTAAATTAAAAATAATCATAAACATTAAGACCCAAAATGCATTTTAAATTTTAATATTTAAAAAAAATAAAACAAAAAATTTGACTAAAGATAATAAAGAAAAGAAAGAAAGAAAGAAAAAAAAAATTCTCTACAGGAATGATGGTACAGAGTAGAGACACATCAAAGGGGCGTGAATCGTGGGTGTGAACAAGTAAAGTAGGCGGTGAAAACGAAAAAGGGTGGGCAAGGCGATGGCTATGGCTATGGCGATGAGGAGCGTGGGTACGGCCTTTAGAATAGTAGGAAGCAGAAGCATGAGCACCAAAGTCCCTCATTCTCACTATTCCAATCGTCCCATTCCCAAAGGGGTACTCAAAGCCATCAGACCTTCTTCTTCTTCTTCTGAGTTCCGCAAGTTCCTCAACATTCCTGGCACCTCTCGCTCTGAAAACGCCTTGTTGATCTCCAAGTTCCTCAAGCTCTACACTGCCCAGGTCTCTCTCTCTCTCTCTCTCTCTCTCTCTTTGTGGAACAATAATTTTCTGTTAATAATTTGATTTTTCTTCATATGCCTTGCAACTGTTCGATGAAATTCCCCTTACAAACTGTCTGCAATAATTTATTCACAATTCATTAAGTACGTTTAAATTAACGCCCATTTTCATTTTTCTTACTCTCCTCCATTTAAATGAATTGGGTTTTCCATTGAGTATAGTAATTTCAATTTTCTTCATATGCCTCGCAACTGTTTGATGAAATTTCCCTTACAAACTGTCTGCAATCATTCATTCACAATTCATTAATTACCATTCGATATTCTTTTTTCTTTACTCTTCTCCATTGAAATGAATTGGGTTTTTTTAGTTTTCATAAATGATGTCACTTTTGCAACTCTATGTGCTAGTGCTGCCTATTTCTGTCCTATGTTATGGTTGTGCAACCAGGTTGCCTAGCAAGAGCATATGTTAAACATGTAGGCGTTTGTGTGTTAAACAATTAAGCATGTGGGAATTAACTAGTTGGTCAGAGGGTTGGTAGTTAGTTAGCCAATCTTGGCCTTTGTGTGTCAAGGTACTCAACTATTACAAAAAGCTGGAATGTAATTGTAATCATTCATTCAGAATGTTAACCAAATTCTTTTCATAACTCTTCTCTTTTCTCTCAATTCTCCCTCTTTTCTCCTGGAGGTCTGGCTACCTTGAATTAGACATACAAATTTCTAACCACAAGCAATTAGGTTCTTAATAACTGATATTAGAGCAGTGAGATTATGCCATGGCTGAAGGAACTCAAGTTGCACAGATGAATGAAGCCATCATTGACTCAGGATCATCATACTACAACCCTGAATATCCTAAATCAGCAGGTAGGCCAGATCAATGAGGCCATGAAGAGTCTAATTGAAGCACAAGAAAGGAGACAAGAACCAGCTTGAGGGCAAGGACCTGCAATGGAGAAAGTTCCCTGTCAGGGGCCGAACCAAAATTTTTGTTTTGGGTGGGGTGGGGGGGTTGGGGGCTGAGTTATGGTACTAGACAATTAATCAAGACAAGCCCTACATGCATGCACACAATTGCACATTTTATATATGTATATATACTCCCTCTGCTCCAAATTTTTATTTATCTATTCTGTTGTTAATAAATGAAATTCCTAACTTACCCTTTATTTTAATTAAAAAACTGACGCCCCTCTTTTATTAGAGTTGAATTCAATTAGGCTAGTTTTGGAATCTCGTGACTTTTTATTTAAAAGACACTGCATTAATGATATTCCATTAAAATTTTGGATTTTCTATGCATGACAAATAATATGGGATGGAAGGAGTATACACACACACACACACACACACAAATATTTTAAAGCTAGAGTAGTCATAATTTATAAATAAATTATGAACAAAATTATCTTCTTGGTGTATATATAGAACTTATCAATTTTTAAATTCCAAAAGTCATCTAATTTGATTCTAGACACGTCCCAAAAAAAAAAAAAAATGGTGCACAGCCTGTATGTGTGAGACCTTGTAGGTATCCATATTATTAGAAGAATGAGATCGAAAAAAATGTGAAGGTATTGTTAGATGCAGGGTCCATTAGAGCTAGTCAAAGTCCATTCTCCTCAACTGTTCTTTTGGTTAGGAAGGATGATGGTAGCTGGAGAATATGTGCGGATTATAGGGCTTTGAAAAAAGAGAATAAAAGATATATATCCAATTCTTGTAGTAGATAAGTTGCTAGTTGAATTGAAGGGGGCAAGGATCTTCTCCAAACTTGACTTGAGGTCAGGTTATTATTAAATAAGGATGAGCAAGGAGGACATTCCAAAGAGAGAGTTTAGGATTCATGACTGACACTAAAAAAAGGGCAGGGTCTTCTTTCTGAGGACACTATGAGTTCCTAGTGATGCCCTTTGGATTAACAAATGCCCCATCAACCTTTTTATGTATAACAAATGAAGTATTCAAACCCTTTTGAAGAAAGTTTTTTCTTGTGTTTCTATGACATAATTGTGTTTAGCAAGACCCTTGCAGTGCATTCGAAGCACTTAAGAGTTGTCATGGAGGTCATGCAAAAGAATTAGCTTTATGCCAAGAAGTCTAAGTGCAAATTTGGGTGCCAAGTTAAGTATCTTGGCTAGATTATCTTTGGGCAGGGAGTGAAGGCAGATCCCAAGAATTTTACAAGTGTTAAGTTAAGTATTTGTGTTGTTAACAGGTGTTGTATGTGTAAAAATGATAGGGAATGGGTGGACCACCTGCTAATTCTTCGTCCCTTTGCTTCTGATTTATGGTCCTTTTTATTTAGCTTGTTTGGAATTTCCTAGGTTATGCCTAGACAAGCGTTTGAGTTGCTTGTTGGTTTAGAGGTGTTGGGTGACATAGGTTGGCATCTGTTTGGGATGTTATTCCGCATTTTATTATGTGGAACATATGGTGAGAACGGACTAACAGAATCTTCAAAGGGGAGGAGCATTCTATCATTGAGTCGAAGCACATTTTCCTTATTTCTTGTTTGAATGGAGGACTGCTTTGAGTGGTCTTGACATGCCTCTGTTTTAGATTTTGTAGATTTATGTAATTTTTCTTTCCTTGTACACATCCTGTGTACCAAGGAATTTGATTCTTTTCTTGTTTTTTGCTCTTTTTTTTTTTTCCAATAAAGTTTTTATTTACCAATAAAAAAAAAGGTTCCTTGAAGGCCTTGAGGAGCTTTTTAGGTCTCACAGGATGCTATAGGAAATTCGAAAGAGGTTATGGGCAAATTGTAGCCCCATTGACAGCTCTACTAAAGAAGAATGCATCCTTGTGGAGAGATCAAGCATAAGAGCCCTTCAACAAACTCACAGAAGTTGTGTCTTTTACTCCTGTGCTAGCCTTGCTATATTTCATCAAGGCATTCACCATTGATTGTGATGCCTATGGCCAAGGGCTTGGAGCAGCCTTCATGCAGGAGCAGAGGCTTGTAGCTCCTTGAGAATTGGGTGTAGTCAAGGTTTCAGCCTTACAGGAAAAAATCTTTGGGCCTAAGAGGGCATTTGAATTTGTCCCCTAGGTTCATTGGTTCTTTCTAGGTAATCCAAAGAATTGGAGAGGTAGCCTACAAGTTGGATCTGCCCCCCAATTCACGGATTCATCTTGTGTTTCATTTTTTCATTTTTGATAGGTAAGAATAATTTTATTGAAAAGAGACTACTTCATGACGAAAGACGTGAAGTACCCTGAAGAATTACAATCAGAAAAAAATATTTCCATATGAATTGACTCTATGAAATTTTGAATTGAAATAAGACCCAAAGCAAAGGACCACTAATAAAGAGAACTAATGAAAGATGCTAGCAATTGAGTTGATGTGGAGTGACATTCACTCTACATCTTCAAAGTACGTTGATTTTTTTCCCTCTAGATAGTCCATAGACCATAGCACACATAAAGGAACAAGATTCCAAACAGCTGACAGAAGATTAGATCCCCTAATCCGCCATCCACATAATGAATCAAGAACCTTCTCCGGTAATACCCATTGAATCCCAAACATCTGAAAAACTTGACTCCATAAGTCAAAAGCCACACTGCAATGTATCAAAAGGTGGACCACAGTCTCCCCATTGCATCGACACATACAACACCAACTCAACATTGCATAACCCTTCTTAATAAGGTTATCACAAGTAAGAATTTTTCCCCAAGCCACTGTCCACACAACAAAAGGAAACTCTACGAGGAGCCTTAACCCTCCATATGGCTTTCCAAGGGAAAGACATAGAAGATGAACCCCGTAAGGTCTCATAAAAAGATCTCACAGTGAAATCCCCATTTCTCCTTAGTTTCCATCTCATCTGATCTTCCCCTTTCCTAGTGGGAATATAAGATTCTAGAAAATGAAGGAATGAAGCCACCCCATAAATCTCCCAGTCATTAAAATTTCTCATGAATCCCGCACTCAAATTCCTTTTCCCCCACCTCCTGTCTCTCCAACAAAGATTCCACAGATGCATCCTTATCCAGTGCAGTTTCAAATAGCACCTCCCGTGTTTCATGTGTCATGCCTCAAGCCTGAGTTGGGCCAACACAACCCCTATACCCACACTGCCTCCAGTTGACAAAGAAGGAGATCTATCAACTGAGCTTATTGCCATCTTGCAAAGGAGAATGAGCAAGCTTGGAAACGAGGCTGCAATTGAGGTGTTAGTACAATGGCAAGGTGTTTCTAAAGAAGATGATACCTAGGAATTGCTCCACAAATTGGGGCTTTAATTCCCTCACCTTGTGGGCTAGGTGCTTGGAAGGGGAGGGGTATGTTAAGCATCTAGAGCAAGACTAACACATGTGCTGCTTATGTACTAGTTACGTTGTGCAACCGGGTTGTCTTATAAGAGCATGTGTGCAAAGAGATTAGCTATGCCAAGCATAAAAATTCTAGCATGTGATTAAATAATTATGCATGTGTATTAAACAATTAAGCATGTGTAAATTAGCTAGTTGGTTAGGGGCTGCTAGTTACTGCTTGGTTGGCAATTAGTTAGCCAAGTTGCTAGCCAATCTTGGCCTTTGTGTGTTAAGACACTTGACTAAACCTTAGTATAAAAACTGGAATGTAATTGTAATCATTCATTCAGAATATTAAGCAAAGTCTTTTCCTAACTTCTTATCTTTCTCTCAATTCTCCCTCTTTTCTCTTGGAGGCCTGGCTACCTTGAATTAGACACACAAATTTCTAACTACAACATTATGCCTATGTGACACAGGACAAGGGGGAACAAACAAAATCTGATTTAGGTTTTGAGGGTTTAGGGTTAGGTTTTGGTGGGGAAAAGGCTGGAAAATAAGAGGGATAATAGGGTTTCCAAAGGGGACAAGGATTAGTAGGGTTTGGGAATGAAACAAATGAGAGCTGTGAACAGAGATACATGAACAGTAAATCACACCTAGACTCCTAAGCATCACACCTAGGGTTCCTCGGTATCACACTTCGGAGAAGGTTGCATCACACAAACCATAAAGAAAGCTTCATATCTCTTAAATTCTGAAAACATTAATCCTCCCAATAGAAAGCATTACAACTCTTTAAATAGAAGTCTAATATCTATTCCTAGTTGAACTAGGATTTCTTAAAACACTAATAAGACTTCAACTGTTTGCTACTATGCCCAACTAAATAGCCAAACTTAAATAAAACACAAAAGAAGATCTACTGGACTGTTTGCACAGCCCATTCCAGAATATTATGAAATTACAAAATTGCCCTTGATACATAAAATCAAATAAAATATAATGAATCTGTTTTCCCATTGCCTCCTGCATCACTATGTTATCATAAAACTATAACACTTTGTATTTTATTTTTTCCTATTGGCTGATTTTATTTGAGATACAAATACATATGGCCAATCCTTATTAGATGAAGATTATCCTCAATGCTGACCTGTGTCTAATTGGGACTAATGCCACTGAGGCTCTGTCTCAAATGGCATGTCCTCCTAGTGTAAAGTGAATGGCGGAGGATGAAGTTGTGGGTTCAAGACCTACCGGATGCGTCTAATTATTTTTAAAAATATATATTAATTGGGACCAAGGTTAAGGAGTGAGTTGGATAGCAGCTTCATATGTACCCAAGCTATGATGGGGTTAAATTACTCCTTTTTGGGTGGGCTTGGGGCTCAAGCTATATGGCTTTTATCCATTCCCTGTCTCAACTTAAATAACAAAAAAGTTGAGAGAATCAATTTCATTTACTTTGCTTTTACTTCATTTGCAGCTGTTTACTTTTTTCCTTTTTCTACATGTTCAGTGATATTGTGATCTGGAATCTTCTCAATTTGCATTTTTTAACATGGTAAATAGGCATTCAGTGATGTTGTAATGTGGAATCTTCTCGATTTGCAACGTATAACATGGTTAATAGGCATTCAGTCGCTACACTTTCTGTTTTGGATTGTTAGTTGTTACAACCTCCTAATTCCAGTGACTAACTTGTCAACTGACAGAATACATAAAGCAATCATTTCAAAATGAATAAACAAATAATTACCATAAAAGAAAATTCAGAACAAGTGATGTGGTTATTGTTTATGAAGTCCCTGAACAGCATTGCCAAATGGTGATTGTCCAAACCTAATTAAAGATTTGTTTGAACATGTAGTTGACCCATTGTTTTCCTTGTTATCTTTGCTGAATGGTGAAAAGGCTTGCATTCCATACCATTTTAGTCTATTCTTCTACGAGTGACACATTATTTTTTATTTATTAATTCAATGAATTTGATTGTCTTTGGTGGCTTGACATAGCTATTTTACCTACGCAGAGCCCTGGGATAAAAAAGGACAAAATTTGGGAGGATAACTTGAATAAATTACTACATGGGAAAGACAGAGCTGGGTTACCAGAGATTGCTAAATTGCTGTCTCCACAATTCAACCAACAAGGAGGCATGAACTCAGAGTCGAAAACTGATGACAACAAACACCAAAGGGGCGCAAAAGCAAAAGGAAGGAAGAAGAAGTAGGACACTATTCCAGCATTTTCTGCATGGACTCGAAGAGTTGAATCTTTTGAATGCTTATGTTCCTACCCAGATTCTTGTCTATTGCATTTTAACATTGGTTACATTCCCCTTTCTTGAGCATCTTTATTCAATTCCATAATATTAACTGGCACATGTTTTATGTACACCAGTTTATGTGGCAGATGTAGGATAATCGTTTAAGGTAATCCTGAGGAGATGCTTAGAATTCTATGCCAGGTTAAGTTGAGAACTCCAAGAGCTTGGGCTATAAATTTTTACTTGCTGAGTTTGTGGCATTAGAGGTTGGACCTTGATGCAACGACGAGTGTCCTCTGCCTATACAATTTGTAGCAGGTTTATGTTTGGGAATCTACATTTCCAAAAATTGAGGGTAAGGTTGTCTACCAACTACATCTTCTAGGCCTTGCAAAAGCAGGGGCCTAGAGCACTGTGTACAACCTTTGAGTGCATGACATTACTTGGTTGACATAGTTCGATTATGGATATAATTATTCTTTGCGAAAGGATTTTTTTGTTTTTGCGTTTTCAATCTTCTTGCCAAAGATGCAACTTTATCTTATTTTTTCCTTCCTATGGTCTGTTTGGATTGAAGGGAAGAGAGGGGCAGTAGAGGGAAGTGAGTAGAGTTGGCATATCTTCAGCCAACTCTACTCTACTCCTCTATAATCCCCTTCTCTCTCTCTCTCTCTTTAATCCAAACAAGCCATTATAGTCTTGTACTTTTTTTTTTTTTTTGGTACAGAGATTCAAATGTCATTAAAACCATAGGCTAATAGCTACCTCTGACCCTTTGAACATCTCCTATCTTTGTAGTTTGCACTTGTGGAAGCCTATGTTTGTAGTGCTCTCAAAATACATGTACTGTATATATTGGGGAAAAAAAAATTAAAAAAAGGCCATCTCCATGGGCTTTATATGCGTGCAAGAACCTTCACAATGATCAAGGTTGATAAGCAATTTGTTTACCAAAAAAAGGTTGATGGGCAGTTTAAGGATTTGTTTAGAGAAACCATTTAGGGTGTGTTTGGTTGTGGTGAAAATAGGGAGGATGAAAATAGAGAAAGGAAAGTAGGGTGTAAAATACTATTTTTCACTAGTTGGTTGAGGAAAGAAAATAGAAGAGACAGAAAATAAGGGAGAGTTTTCCCTCTAAGCTCACTTTTTTTATCCTCCCAATTTGGGAGGAAAATGAGGAGAGAAAAAGTGCTGAGAAATGCATTTTACACAAATACCTTCTCATCTACTCTTTACTTTATTTATAATGACTTTTACCTCTTCTCAATAACGTTGCTTTGGCTTATTTATTTATTTATTCTTTTTTGGCAAGGTTGCCTCTTCATTTTTTCTTTTGATTTTCTGGGCTGCCTTTTTTCTTTTTGTGGGCAGAAACGTTCCTCTTTTTTTTTTTTTTTCTTTTTTTTAGGACCTGGGTATGCCTTTCCTTCTTCTGGCAGTGAAGTTTCCTTTTCTTTCCTTTTTTCTTTTTTTTTTTTCTTTTGATTTTCTATGGGCCGGGTGTGATTTTTTTTTTTTTAATAAATTTGAGAGATTGTTCTTTTTTTTTTTTTTTGTGGTTATTTGTCACTTTTTTTGTTTTAATTGGACATTATTCTTTAACAAGGGTATATGAGTAAATTTATTTAAACCTATTTTTTTCCATTCCTTTACTTTTCCACTCTCAACCAACAAATAAAAGAGAAAATAAAATCTTTTCTATCCTTTCACTTTTCCATCAATTCACCATTTTCTATCCTCCCACTTTTCCATTCTTCCAACCAAACAGACCCTTAGTGATCTTAATAAGTCCAATGACATAAGTGAAAGTAAAGTTGCATTTATTATAACTTGTCAAACTTTGGAAAGTTGTGTTTTTAACATTATTTATCAATAATTGTATGACTTTTATATATATATATATATATATATATATAGCTTCAATACTTTTGTTGGTTATATTAAGTTACTATCAACTTTAATAGTCTCGCATTTTTTAATGAATGGGTGAAGAGACATGGTACACAAATTTTCTAATAAATCTCAAAGTGATTATGGAAGATTCAACCAAATATATATCTGGACCTTTGATACTTTTTTTTTTTTGGAGAAGAAAGACCTTGCATTAATAATATCTGGTAGTATATCTTCCATCTAGATATGTAAAAGAGGGGACAAAATTTCTAGTCTTGTAATTGGTTATATGAAGTTGCTAGCAACTTTAATAATATGAGTTTTATCATGAAAGGAGTGAAGTTTGGTAGACAGATTTTAACCTAATAGATATTGAGAATGAAAAATCTTAATTAGCCCTAGTCAACTTGAGGATTGGCCAAGTAGACTTTGATTGTTAAGTTAGTAGACTAGTGGAAGAAAAAAAAGTGAAAAATGGTAGAGTAACAACTTCAAAGTTTGTATACCTAATTCAATGGATGAAAAGGATATTTACAGGTGTGTGAGAAGCTGATTTTGGGCCTTTGGATGAGAAAACCCATACTTCAAGACTTGTCAAGTAGACGTCCCTTCAATTGTAATGGTATATTGTGGGGCACAATAAATGTTGATATGAAAGGAGCTACGGAAAACTGTTTTTAAGGATAATTATAATTACAATGGGCAAACGATTGAGGCAATGAATCCGCAAGTCAATAACCAAGCCAATCAAAATAATTGTATAACTCAATTTTTCAATTTTACCAAACTTACTCTGCTTGCCAAAAAAAAAAAGGAAAAGAAAAGAAAAGAAATCATGGTTGTCATATTAGAATCCCATGCATTTTGATACTTGAAATCAGAAAAAGAGAATGGATAGGTAGCAGGAATGATTGAATTTTTTTTTTTTTTTTTTAATTTGCATTACTATTATTGTTTATTATCAAGGAAAATTAATAATGAAGAAAAATATTAAAAAAAAAAAAAAAAGGTGGTTGAAGAAGTACCCTGAAGAAGGTCGGGTTTGGTCTGGGCCTGAGTCATGCGGGCCCAGCTCAAATTTTAAATTTAAATTGAAATGAACGATTCTTGTCTCTGTGGTGAGAGAGAGAGAGAGAGAGAGAGAGAGAGGGTGTAGGGTTTTAGAAAGAAAGGAGCAGTGGGCAGTGACAGTCTCAGAGAAATGGCAGCATCATCATCATCGCGTTGGAGGGCAGTGTTTGGGGGAACGACGACGCTTATGAGCGCCGCAAAAGAAAAAGCAAAGACAACGACTACTACTGCTACCAAAGCTCGTTCCAACATCGGCATTCAGAAGGTGGTTCAGATCTCTCCTCAACTCGGCAAATTCCTCGACGGCGCCGCCGAGTCCTCTCGCACCCACGCCGTCAAGAAGGTCTGGGAACACATCAAGCTCCACCACCTCCAGGTCTCTCCCTCTCCCTTTTCTATAATCATCTAATTATTTACATTTTTTTTAATATATATATATATATATATATATATATATATATATATATATAAAATTTTTAGACTCTTTTTCTATTGATGCTTTTTTGTTCAAATCTTTATCTTTAACTAGTAATAATAATAAACTTGTGGAAATAGGATAAACCCATATAAATTATTTTAGGAAATGTGACTTTTCAAGTTTCAAAATGGCCATTGTTTACTTTGTTCTAACAATTTCTCTCTCCCAATTGATGTTTGTGGAGGAAAGACTTTGTGTTTGTTTATGCTCTTTTTAATTAAGTTTGGGTTTGGCACCCAAGAAAGGAGTACAGTCTAGGTTCATGAATGGTTGGAACATAATTTGAGAAGATCCATGAGCTCAGCCAACACAGAGGAACCCTTAAGCTGTTAAATTGTCTCACTTTATAATGATTCACAGAGATACACTTGTCTCTACTTCTGCTTGTCAGTGGCTTCATTTTTAGATTTGTCTCTAGTGTTGATTGTCCCAATTTTAGCAGTTCTTTTGCTATCACCATGGTCTTTTAGAGCTTTGCTTGCATGCCTACAACATTTGTTTCTTGTCGATTCTTAGCGTTTGTTATTGTCATATCTAATGCATGACAAGCTATGGTGTTTTGCAGAACCCTGCAAACAGAAAGGAAATCTTTTGTGATGAGAAGCTGAAGTCCATTTTCGATGGGAAAGAGAAGGTTCAGTTCCAAGAAATCGCCAAGTTCCTGTCCAACCATTTTGTGAAGTCCAGTTAATGCTGGCCCTTCTGATGCTCTCTATATCATTGTCTAGTAGTGACTTGAAAGATCTTTTTGTTTCTTCATTTTGCTAACCTGTTGAGCTTTATGTTTAGAAAACCCAGTTTGACTTACAATTGGGGAAATGATGTGGGAAAATGTGTGATAGGTCTTGTATGTAAAGGAATCTTGGGTTCACTCTGGTGGCATTTTGGTGGGTTAACCATGAAAGTTCTATGAATGGTTAAAACTATATTTGTTCTTCTCTACTATCTTTAGATTGATATTGTGTGATGCCGGCTTAAATTGTCACTGGAATTGTTTATATACATTGTTTAAGGATACTTCCAATTTAACTCGGCACAAGACTGCATCAAACAAGTGAGGAAAGGTTTATGAAAGGCTAGACAAACAAATCACAATCACCTTCACTGGATCAAGTCCCTGCAGAAACAGTAACCCTTCAAAAGCCTTTAAACAGTGTATATAAACCATTCTAGGGACTTACTATTTGAACCTCAACTCACACCCGGTCACCTTTCAAAAGCATCAAACTACGCTACACTACAGTTTCAAAGCCTCAGAATTAGAATGTCCTTTAATGCCATTAATCCAAATCTGAGTTCATTCATATTTCATAATATGCTTGATTAATCCTTCGCTTCTCACAATTCCATGAACCCAGGCATTTCTATCAATCCATAGAACATAGACCTGGTTATTCATGGAAAACTTTTGTATCATTGATTATGGTTTCTTGATTCTGATGAACTCGATTTTGCTATCCTAATCTCCTAGCTTCCCATTAAACAATTCTGGCTATTGATGGTATTATTGGTTATAGTTTCTTGATTTTGTTATCCTCCCTCTAGCTTCTCCCATTAAAGAAATCTTGTTATTGAGCTGCTATTAATCCAAAATATAATAAATTAAGGTTACAATACTTTGATTTTATTGTACAATACTGTCTCCAGGGAGTGCACCCATACAAATATGAGCCAACTCAATTACTGTCTCCAGAGAGTTGATAACTTTAATTCCATATACAATTACTGTGGGTGGCTGGGAGAGAGTGAAATAGAAAGGAATTACTTTGTTTTCCTTTTTGGTGATGTTCGATTGAAAGGAATCAAGTTTGAGAGAAATTAGAATTGAAATGAATTTGTGTGGGTGATAATGAAATTGAAAGAAATTTTTGTTGAAGATTTGAGGTTTAAATGGTGATTTCAATGATTTTGGGGCTTTTATGAAATTATTGAAAGTTTGGGGGTCTTGTTCAAATTTTGGAAATTTAGAATTTTATGAGTTCAGGTCAAAATGTAATTTTGGAAAGTTTTAAGGTCAAAATATAATTTTGAAGAAGAGTGGAGATCAAAGTGTAATTTGGGAAAGGTTTATATGCTGGTGGGCTTTTCAGTTTATTTATGTTTAAGTTGGGCTCGAGAGGAAAATTTGATTTTGGGTTTGGCAAGATTTCAGGTTGGGCCTAAATTTTGATGTAGGCTGGACATACTTTGTTTAATAAAAAGTTACGTGTGGGCTAACTTTTTAATGGGCTAAAGGTATTTTTTGGTTGTAGTTGCTGTGTTCGTGTGGGCTTATTTTGAAATTTGAAATTGAATGTTGGTCTTGGTTTAGTTTGGATTGGGCTTAATCTCTTTGTGCTTGTTGGGTTTAAAATAATGGGTTTCATATTAGATTTTTTTTTTTAAATTTATCTAGGTGGGATACCATTTAAATTATTTGTCTATTATATGATAATTGTTTTTTATTACAAGGATAAAAGACAGCAATTAACTTACAACGTAAGTGGCTAACTTAGATATTTTATTAAAAAATTTTGGTGCTACAAACTAGTGCACAACTTTGTCTACAATTTGTCTATGTGGCGAATTGTAATTAGTGAAGGGTGATCCATCATCATTCTTACACCAACCACAACTCACCAAATAGACAAATTATGGAAAAAATTGTACACTAATTTGTGGAACAAAATCTTCTCCATTTTATTTGACAACAAAAGAACTTGCCAGGTAAGTTTTTTTTTTTTTTTTTTGTGGATGGAACTTGCCAAGTAAGTTAATTGGACTTGAACGGTGTTGGGAAAGAATATATACATACATATAGTCTATAGAAGGGGGGCGCGTGAGAGTGAATAAAATAGGGCGCACGTGGAGGAGTGAAAGAGAAATGTAAACTGAGGCTTGGGAATCGGACAAGTCTAGTTCGTGATCGTTGATTATTGTAAGAATTTTTTTTTTTTTTTTTTTTGTTCATTTTTAGGTAATAGTAGTTTTTGCGGTGGTGGGTGGTGGTGGTGTTTGGTTACGAGGGTAAAGGCGTCCTGTAGATGGAATAGCAGAAGATGACGACAGTGGTGTTAGACGAGGAAGACGAGAACTTAGCTCACTTCCTCGAATCCGAGGTTCTTTCTGTCTCCGACCAGGTTTGTCTTTTCCCTTTTCCTTGAAATTGATTTCCTTTTCTCGACAAAATTTCGAATTCCCATTTGGAATTTGTATTGCAGGAAGATGGGAAAACGGTAGAGGAAGAGCCAAACGCAAAAAGAGCGAAGCTTGTAGATAAAGATGAGGAGGAGGAGGACAACAACAACAACAAGCGACACAACGTTGTTCCAAAGAGGATAGAGAGTGGGATTTTCAGCAAAGTCCCATCCGAACTCTTTCCTCACATCCTTAAATTCCTGTCTTCCGAGGTTTTTACTATTAACAAAATCTTCATTTCTTTATTTATTATCATTATTATTAATATAAATTTGGTTGCTTTATTTATTTGTGTTTGTTCAGGATCTTGTAGCTTGCTCACTTGTCTGCCGTTTCTTGAATTATGCCGCATCTGATGAGTTTCTGTGGCGTCGCTTGTTAGTATTCTTTCATTTCCTTTTCTTCATTTCTTATTCTGCTGCTATGTATCATATATGTATATTGTAAAAGTTTGCATGAGTTTGTTTTCTGTCGCGAAGCTATTGAAAACATTACACTTTCTTGTCTAACTACTAAGTAAGACACTATGTTTTGGCATTGGAGAATGGAAATTACTAAAATTTACATAACCTTTACAAACAAATCCCCCCACCCCCAACTATTGAATTATAAAGAAAAAAAAAATTAACAAGGCAACAAATATATAGTAAAACTTGTAGTATCCATCGCCCTTAGATAATCTGACATGTTTAACTTCGATTATATATATAAAGATACACTAGGTGGATAGGTGGCATGAAAGAGTTGGTCACCCGTTGCATCTTATTGCAATGGCGAGTGCCTTCCACCAAAAGCCACATGTCTTTAAGTTTTGGGTCCAAGAGTCAGTCTTTCCAAAAAAAAAAAAGGGTAAGGTTGTCTACTAATCATCACTCCCAAACCTCAAAAAAAGTTGGAGCTTTGTGCATTGGGTATGAGTATTTTAGGGATGAAAAAAAGAAAAAAATTTTCCCCCCAAGTTCTATAACCTTTTTGATGCTTATGAACAAAAAAATAATTTCTTAAAGTTTAGGAATGAAAAAATATATTTTTTTTTCAAGTTCTATAACATTTTTTATGGTTAGGAATAGAAAAAGATTTTTTTTATTATATTTTATTTTAGAAACATAATTTTTTAAAGAGTAGGGATGAAAAAAGATTTTTTTTTTCCAAGGTCTATAACGTTTTCAATAGTTAGGAACCAAAAAAAAAAAAAAAAAAAACTTTTAAAGTTTAGGGACAAAAAATGAACTTTATACTATATGAACTTTGGGGATATAAGCAATATTTTTTCCTGTATATATTTGAACTACCAAAGTTTCTTTCTTTTGTATCTCCTGTTAAATGTTGCTTATGGCTCTGGATGTAATTCGTCTATAGCAAGTCACTGGTGTGTAGGGTGCCTTAATCTTTAATTATATGGCTTCAATGTACACTTTCTTCTTCACCTATATTCTTTACTATATGTAAATTTGTTGTTTTACAGAAATGTTATGAAATGTTTAGGTTACTGATAATATTAGTTTGATTTTTTTTTTTTTTTTTTGGTTCGTAGGTAATACTTGAATGTGTATCTAAGCTAGTTCATCCAACATGAGTGCAGGTACTGTATGAGATGGGGTCTGTTGCCCCCTACAAAAAAGTTACGGCAATGTCCTTGGAAACAGCTTTATATTCAGGTACTCTTAGTTCTGGCTACTATTCTCCTCTCCTCTCCATCCAAACATACATATAGTTGAAGCTATGAACTATAGTTAATTGATGCTTACTTTTTTTTTTTTCCTTTCTTCAGCGCGATGAAGAGGACATGATTGAACTTGTTAGAGATTGCCAACCTGAGTTTAAAGAGTACTACATTCAAATGCAAGCAGCCAAGAGAAGCCAAGCACCTCTTCCTTCACAGGTAACACTTACTGCCTGTCACCTTTTCTTTGGGGTAATGTGGAGAGACAAAAAATTACCCAGTTCCCATTCCTATCAGCCTCCACTGTACATTGTAGATTCTTATGGTGCTTGAAACCTAGGGATTTTTTTTTTTTGAGAATTTCTCTATATCTGTAGGATTTATTTGCTGATATTTATCTTTTTATAAAGTTTTGGTAAGTTAGTTACATGCACCCAGTGGGTTTTGAACCCAGGATCTTACTCCCCATCCTTTCTTATGGGAGGAGGAAGTTCAATTTGAGCCAAAGTTCATTGGCCTTTTTGCCTTTTGTTCTTTATTTATTATTCGCCATGTAGTCTGTTTAATGGGCAACTGGAGTCTCTCTTTTTTGTTTTTTTATTTTATTTCTTTGAATAAGAACTGGAGACTCTTATTTAAGAGAAACATCTATTTGAAAATTGAGCTTTTGATTCAATGTGCATTCACTCAAATAAACACTATTTCATGCCACCTCGATATGTCTGTTTTATCTGTGAAGGTGAATGATGACCGAATAATTCTTGATAAGACAGTGGCTGATCAAGTGTCTATGTGGAAAAGCAGCAGGGGCCTGACTGATAAGGTGGTCACTGACCATGCTTGTTCTGGAGAAACATGTTCTTACTACCATATTGGAGATGTATTTATTTGTGAGAAGACTGGACTTGTACACGGTAGAGAACACTTTTCAGGAAGTCAACCTTTTTATGTATTGATATATTCAAGTATTTAGCACATGTCTGATGCATGGACTTTGGAGCTTATTGGTTAATTTTTTTATGTTTTATTTTCCAGTCTGTGATGATGCATGCAGAGAAATTGTTATGGATCCCACCGATGAGATTTTGGTCTGTAAAATATCTGGGCATTGTTTTGATAGGCTACTTTCAGCAGCTGAAATGGAGCCAGATACTGTGAGTATAAATTTCCTGTATCTTATTTTGCCTCATTCTTGAGTTTAGTCAATTACTTTCAAATCTCAATTGTTTTTCTTGCCGTGAAACTTTTCTTTACAAAGTTGGCCCCCTCTGTTAATCAAATTTTAAGATTGTCTCAGATGGGTTGAGGATTACTTGTGTTGGACAGAACTAGGCTTCTGTGTTTCAATTTTCTCCTGTAAAATAATCTTGCGAATTTCTGATCCTTTCTTTCCCTTGTGTCCTTAAATGTTCTTGTTCTTATAGTTGATACCATAAATTACATACTTGTCATGGATGAGGTTCAATGATTATATGCAGCTAGGTTTATGTAGCTGTATTTCCTAACATGTTTAATTCTGGAATATAATTTATGATATGATGTCTTGTGTTTGGACCATCTTTTTGAATTTTGCACCAACACCCCCTAATCTTTTATGTGATTGCACTAAGACCCCTTGAACTTTTTGCCCACTAATTTGGTACAGTAACTTGGATACTATGCCCAATAGGCCCGTGTTAATTCTTCATCTATTTTCTAACAAAGAGAACACGTGAATCTCACAGAAAGTACACGTGGGTGTCACATGGCCAAGAATGCTGCCCAATTCAATGGCTAGATGCCCTGTTTTCTAGTGCCAAAAATGGGGCATTAAGCCTTCTTATTCATATAGCGTTTGACTGGATCATCAACTTCATGATCAAGTCCACCATGTTTTCCACCAATTTCTTTGTATGGCTCAACAGTTCAACTTCAACTGGATTTGTGGTATGTGGGACCCTTTTGGTAGAAGGTAAGAAGGTTGAAGCACGCTAGCCTAACACATTGTTTATTTATTTCAGCACATGCATTAACTTATCCTTGAAACCTCTTAAAACTCTCAAAATTTTTGTTCACTTTTCTGGTAGGATTTCTGCTTCTGGATAATTGAATCTAAATGGTTTTGCCAAGAGCTTTGTAGCTCAATTGGCACCTCCTTGTGTTTCCAATGGAGATGTCTAAGGTTCAAATTCCCCCTACCCCTATTGTTACTAGCAAAATTGAACCTTCATGGTTTGAAATTGTATTCCTCCGTAAACTTGTGGAGAATTTCATAACCCCCAACAACAGAACAATGAGTCTGTATCCCTGTTTATCAAGGATGCAAGAAGTTTGAATCATAAATCATTGTATGTTGGAGGCTCCAAAACAATGCATGATAAACAAAGATGTTTGATGCACACGTCACCTTGTTACATAAGCACTAGCTACATAGCAAATGGGGCATGTTCTGGTCTAACATAATTTTTTTACACTAAAGCAGACATTACATCATCCAAATAATTAGGCATTGCAAACATCCTAATCTATGAGTTTCTCTTATGTAAATTCAATTCTGTAATTCAAAGGCAATGTGAATAAGATGGCTTTTATTATTATTAATTTTTTTTTTTTTGGGGAAAAGAATAAGAGGGTTAAATACCTGTAGTTGGCAGTAGAAAACAGGTAAGGCCATGACTATTTTCTTGCACAACTTTCATTTATTTACTTTTGTTTGTGAGCTTCTGTTTAACTTCACATAGTAGATCTGATTTGGGCTTTTGAGATTGTTTTATTTAAGGTTCTCTCTCTCTCCACAAGTTAGCACCAAAATTTTAGGTCCAGGTGCTCTCCCCATTAGAAAATAGACAGAGCATTGACAGAAGGGCCCTATACATGTTTCTTACCTATCAAAAAAAAAAGCTGCTGTACCAAATTAATGAAAAGAAAAAAGTTCAGGGGGTCTTAGTGCAACTCTATAAAAGTTTAGGGTTATTAATAAAATGTTACCTCGTGAATATGAATATCTTTAGCGTGCTTCATTTCTTGCCTAGCCAAGTTAAAATGTACAGCAGTTGGTCTACATTTGGTAGAGACATGCACACAGATAAACAATTCCATTCATTCTAATACTAGCCTAAGGAAAAAAAAAGACAGAAACATGCATGCCAATGAGCTATGGCTCAACTGGCATTTCTCCCTCTCACTCCCTCTCATAACAATGGGATGAAGGGTGAGGTTATGGGTTCAAGGCCCATTGAGTGAGTGTGTAAAAGGAAGAGTTTTGGGGGGGGGGGGGGGGGGGGCATGCATTTTTTCTAGTGTTAATGTCCAAATGATTCTGTTCCTTACAATGATAATAAGTAAATTCTCTGAGTTGCATGATCAGTTGCAATTTGTGGATGGCAATAGTATCTTTTGCCTTTCCTGTATCATCATCAAACACACTGATCTGGTTGTTTGATTAGCAGTTTTTCATTAGGGAACTTCTTAGCATGTTTGCTTTTGATTCTAATGCTCCAACCTCCCCTTCTTATTTCAAAAAAAAAAAAAAAAATTTCAGGAACAGGAACAGCAACAATGTGGTGTTACCGATGAAGCAGAGCCATTCATGGGCTCCGGCCGTTTTGGTAATCTTAATCTTCTCTATTTTTCTCTCTTTTATCCCCTTCTGTCATCTCTTTTATATGTTTATGATCTTCCGAAACTCTTTCTATATCATCTCATTGTGATGTATATGTGGCAGCACGAGCTTATCTGTTGGGATATAACTGTGCTGATGAAAAGGAGCTGGAAGCTGCTTTGAGGTTTTGCTGAACCAAATACTGCTCATATTCTAGTGGATGCTTTTACTGGCAGCAAGTGTCAAAATTTTACTTTTTGAATATTCAAGGTTGCTTGATTCAGACTATTATGTTTTATGTAGTCTAGTGTTAGATTAAATTACAGAATGTGTTCTTACTTTTATTGCTCTTGTTGCGTATTTGTGTTCGTGTTGTTTTGTTTGCATCAATTCATTAAAAAATTGCAGGTTGGCCTGAGCTCTCAAGTAATATATCTAATTTATACTGGAGATTGTTCTTCTTCTCCTTTGATTTTAAAGCACCAAGTCCAATGAAACCTTAATCAAGAATGGAACAAAAAATTTCTCATTGGGGATGCTGAAGTGAGACCTCACAATGAGAGATTTGAGAGAATTGTCTGAAATTGCATCTAGCAGAAAGATTCCCGAAAAATCTGTTGTTACGACACCATCCTTTATGCTAGATTTTTTGCGACTAGGACGGTGTGACCGAGAAACTTCTCCCATTACCAGCCCAAAAAACCTCACCGGAAACTAGCAGCACTGGCAAATGAACACTCTTAGTCCAAACAATTTTCAATTTTTCTGCCTCCAACAGTAAAATTGGGTGATTTGATCAATAGCAAAAACTAAACCAGGACATGGCAACTTTCTTTTTCTAGGACGTGGCAACTGGTTGTGATTAACCAACTGATTTACTAATTTGGCCAAGTGGCCTTATTATTATGTCTATTAGCTTTTATATATATGGTAAGAACACTTTAGAATTATGAGTTGAGTTTAAGTTCCACTTGGTGTAATTTCATAAGAGTTACACATTTTTTTTAAATCATTAATTATTATTAGATCTAAAGGTGAAAAAATACTCATAGTAATGTCATTATTTTTCTTTAAAAATAAGGAATTTAGGCATTAACTCTTCTTATTAAAAAAAAAAAAAGAAAAAAAAAGAAACAAACAAAAACAGCATTAACTCCTACTTTCCTCCACATCATCATCTTATTCCTCTCATCCTCTCTCACATTTTTTTTTTCTTGCAGTATGTAATTTCAGGTCACCACCATTGATTTCTTAACAATATTGTCTTAAAGTACTGGAAAATTTTAGAAATAGTCAAAATCATTTTAGAGAAAAATTGTTGAGGATGAGTATTTCTAAGGATAAAAAGAACTCATGGCCAAAGTCAATTTAAAAAATTAGTGCTCTAACAATGTAACACTATCTCTTAGCCATATCATCATCTCCCACTATGGTCCTTGAATGATCTTAAAAAAGATGGGCTCTCTTACATCAATATATGCAAAGCATCATGATTTATGGCAAAATAGGCTAGTACTTTCATGGCGGTCTTTGTATAATCAACAAACACTCCAAGGGCCACCACCTTGGAGTTGAATCTTAGGGTGTGTTTGTTTAGAGGTGAAACAGGTTGATGGAAAACTTTAAAGAGAAAATACGAGGGAAAACTTTTTTGGAGTGTATGGTTGGGTAAGGAAGAAGGAAAATAAATAGTGGGGTCTAGGTATTTTCTTCCCTAACCCACCAAAATGTTTTCTCTTTAAAATGGAAAGAAAAGTGAGTGAGGATGAATTTTTTCTTGATTGACAAAAATGCTCAATACATGTACACACTTCTTCAAGTTGCCTCCATTTTTTTTTTTTTTTTTTTTTTGGTTTTTTCTTAGTAACATTGCTTTGGCTTATGTTTTTATTTTTGGGCACGTTGCCACTTCTTTCTTTTCTTTTAATTTTCTAGGCCTGCCACTTTTTTTATTATTTATTATTTATTATTTTTATTTTTCAAGCCTGGAGTGCCTTTTTTTTTTTTTTTTTTTTTTTTTTTTATGTTTTGTTTTTTTGCCTTCTTCTGGGCAGTAACGTTGCCTTTTTTTTTTCTTTTGATTTTCTAGGGCCTGGGTGTGATAGTTGTTTTTTTTTAACTAGACGTGATTTTTGTTTTTGAGACATGATTTTTATTTTTTTAATAAATTTGGGTGATTGCTCTTTTTTAGTAGTTATTTGTCACCTTTTTTTTTTTTTTTTTTTTTTGTGTGTTTTAATTGGGCTTCATTCTTTAACAAGGGTATATGAGTAAATTTATTTAAACCCATTTTTCCATCCTTCCACTTTTCACTCCCAACCAAACAAATAGGAGAGAAAATAAAATTTTTTCTATCCTTTCACTTTTCCATCCTCCCACCATTTTCTATCTTTCCACTTTTCCACTCCTCCAACCAAATGGACCAAATGTCCTCCATGATATGGCCCCACAGTCTCTAATGCTTGCCATACTCCAAAATAACCACGACAGTGAAAGTCACGGCAAACCTAAGTAGCTAAATATATAGTCAACATTTCTCTCAATATATATATATATATATAGTCAACATTTGTCTTGCTTCCTTACGATTTGTTTGCATGAGAGTAAGAAGATTATGTGAGAGAGGAAGAAGATGATGGCGTGGAGAGGGAGAGTTAATTCATTTTTTTTTTCCTTTGATAAGAAGAGTTACTGCCTAGGGATGGCAATTTTGCCCCGCCTCATTTGATCCGCCTCTCCCCGCTTCGCCCCATGCGGGTTTTCCCTGCCCTGCAAAGGTGGTGGGGTGAGGATGAGGCGAGATTTTAAACTTTTACCACGGGGCAAGGTGAGGATGGGTTTACACTTTTTAGACCCACCCTGCCCCATCCTTGCCCTCCCTGCGTTAATAAGGGTTAAATTGTAAATTTGTCATATCCTAAAACTCTACTCTTTAAACAAATATATCATCAGCTTATTTTATTCTACCCAACGTGGCTCTCTATCTCTTTTTTCTCTCTTGCAAAATTGGAGATAGGGAACAATTTTAATGTTTTCTTTTGTCTTTATTAGAAACAAATTTATATACTATTGAATTACTGTTTCCATTCAACGTCTTTCTCAACATAGTTTTCATCATGAACATAATAGAATGTTTTCTGCTTTTATGAGTTACGGGTCTGAAACTTTGAATGTTTGTGTAGTTATTTCTATCATGAACATTGGAACAACATAATAGCTTGTCGGATCTATACATATACATACATACATACATACATATATATATATATATATATATATATATATATATATATGTTAGAAAAATAAAAGCTCTAGATTAGTTTCACTTATAAGAATAATAGATATTCATACATACATACATACATACATACATATATATATATATGTGTGTGTGTGTGTGTGTGTGTGTTAGAAAAAATAAAGAAAGAAAGATGCTATAAAAAAAATAAAGACAAAAATAAATGTTATAAAAAAAATTAAAGACAGAAAAATGCATTAAGTATTATTTAAAAAATAAACAAAATATTTTCTTGAATGTTAACTTATTGTACCTATCGGTATGTTTGGTTTTGTATCTTGAAGCATTTCTTTTGGGGATTTGAATATACGAGTGATAGCTTTGGATCATTGGGTGTATTTTAGCCTTTTTTTTTTTTTTTTTTTTTTTTAATTTTTAATTTTCTATTTATTATTAGAACAGCTACTTCAAATATTTGGCTTGGAAGTTTAAAACTCATTGTTTCATTTTATTCTTTTTTTTTTCTTTCCCATTATTCTGTATTATCTTTGTTGGAGAAATATAGTTTGTCCATTACTAAGTTACTAAATTACATCAGAGGAAAAAAAAAAAAAAATCACTTTACATGATAACGTTGGTAGCTCCAATCCATCTGCACCTATTAGGGCAGCAATCAATTTCCTTTGATAGTAGATGAAGATAATGCAACCCCATCATCACCTATGTTGGATAGGCCAAAAGATGTCCAGCCTAACAATGAGATAATTGAAGAAGAGGGGAAGTACAAATCAATTGTTTGGAATCGTTTTAAGAGAAAGAGAGTTGATGAGAAAGAAAAGGCTGAGTGCAATTATTGTAAGATATTGCTAGTCAGGGGATCCAATTATGGCACTAAACATTTGCATGACCATGTGAAAATATGTCCAAGGAGAAAGTTTCAAGACATTAGGGATATGAATCAAAATTTTTTGGTGAGGGATCAAAATAAAGTGGATTCAATGGCGGGTGTGAATGCTTATCATTTTGATCAAAATGTATCAAGAAATGAACTTGCTCATATGATCATCTTGCATGAGTATCCCCTTTCTATAGCTGACCACATTGGTTTTAGAAAATATTCAAATTCTCTTCAACCATTGTTTAGGATGGTTTCTAGGAATGCAATCAAGAAGGACAGTTTGAGCATCTATGAGAATGAAAGGGAGAAATCAAAGCATGAAATTGATAAGAATCAGGGTAGAATTTCTATTACCAATTATATGTGGACTTCACAAAACAAAAAATGAGGGTTTATGGTTGTAAAAGCACACTACATTGATGGTTTGTGGAGATCACAAAGCCGAGTAATGAGGTACTTTTTTTTTAAAGTATATATTCATTTTATGTTTTAATTAAATTCTTTTCAAATGTTTTATGAACTTATATCATTGTTAGTTCTAATTATTTAAATTTCTCATTTAAGGTTTATTTATGTGCCATCTCCACATACAAAAGAAGTACTTTATGGGGTCTTCGCCCCCACCCCGCATGGTTTTGTCTTACCTCATCACCGCCCCACCTCGCATGATGGGAAAAATTTTCTTGCCCCACCCATGCCCTTTAAGGCCCTGTGAAGCCTCGCCCCACCTTGTAAAATATACTTGAAATTACAAATAAATTTATCCCTTCAAATCAAACTAATTTTTAGCAAAAACTTAATAATATTATCTAAGTGTTTAACAAGATAATACACAACAAAAACAAAAATCTCATAGTATGACACAACAAAATAATCTAAACTCCTAATACATAACAAAAGAAAAATTGCTAGTTCTTAAAAAATAATCTCAACTTTCTTCCATCATTGTGACACCACTTTCTTCTTCTTAATCATCCAGAATGTTTTGGAATGTATCTTTAGTTCCATCTACAGTAGATGAAGAGCCTAAAAAAAGGTAAAATAAACTCTATCAAACAATTGAAAATAATAATAAAGAATGCATCAACATAACTCATTGCATAATTAAACTAGTAAATTTAATTATCATTAATTTTAGCCCATCACTAATTTTGAGTTAATGCCTCCACAGTCTTTTGATAAAGTTTACTGCAATGTGGATTTAACAATCAACCACTTGTACTAAATGATGACTCCGAGGTAACAGTTGACATTAGAATGGCAAGGATATCCCTTAATTGCAATACGTTGCAAAGTAGGATATTTAGGGCCATTAGATTTCCACCATACTAAAATATCAAAATGGTCCAACTCCAATTTAATATTCCCAACCCTTTTTTTCTAACTAAGATATCTTTCAAAATCCATAAGGGAGTCACCAACTTGCGGATCCTCTCCCACATAAGGGCCACAAGTGTTTTTCCATACAGCAATTCACGAAACATCATGGCAATGGACTGTTGATCAATCACACGGAATAAATAAAAATGACTTTTCCAAACAGGATTTTTAGTAATTGGATATTTTCTGGGGTACCATATATATTGATTTCTACATATTATTTGATAATTAAGTTAATATAATTTAATTCTATATAATCAATGAGAAAATATATTGTATATGGAAACAAATTACTAATCATCTTATTGATCTTCTTTTTTCTTATTGCTAAGATATAACAACAATAACAACAAACCTTAATTCTAAATTTTTGGGATCAGCTATGAATTCTTGACAAATCAATTAACGTTGGCTATATGTACTTTTTTCATCCATCCTATTCTATGATTCTATCTAAAATCATATTCTTAATTTGTTACTTTCTTAATTCATAATTTTTTTTTATTAATTTCTACTGTTGTTAATTTGGGTCTTTCTTTTCTTTTTTTAATTCCCTTGACTCGGATCTAACTCACTTTTTATTATCGGTGTATTAATTGATATCCTCTAAACATGATTGAACTATATATCTCAAGAGACTCTCTTGTCCTTTCATTAATAAGAGCTATCCTTATATTTAAGTGGATTTCCTCATTTCGAATCTTATCTGAAGTTATATTTTCTATTACTTTCTTAATTCATAAGTCATTTTTTTTACTAATATTAATTTGGGTCATCCTTTACTAATATTGATATCCTCTAAAAATTTACTTTTTTTTTTTTTTTTTTTTTTTTTATTCCCTCAACTTGGATCTAACTCACTCTTTCTTACCTGTACATTAATTGGTATCATTTGAACATGATCAAACTATCTTAAGTGACTTTCTCGTATTTTCGTCAATAGGAGCAACCCCTATATTTAAGTGAATTTCCTCATTTCAAATCATACATTTCCATCTATCTCCATTTATCCATGTTCATATTCTCATTTCAATTATACTCATCTTATGAATATGCTGCTTCTTAACAACCCAACATTTGGTACAATAGAGCATAGTTGGTCATAAAGTAATCCTATAAAATTTTCATTTTAAATTAATAGGTATTCTACAATCATACAATACCCTTGATACACTTCTCCACTTAGTTTGTATTCTTATTTAAACTGACATTCCATGTACTCTGCTTTAATCATACTTAATCAAAATCTTTTAGATTGTAGAATGTCTTGCCAAATTTCTAACTTGGCATTAACCCTGCTTCATCAACTAAAATCATATCATCTATAAAAAGCTAAGCATAGAAGGATACGATTTCCCCTTAAATTAAATTAGTGAGCTTATGAATCACTAGTCCAAAAAGAATATTGACTTAATGCTTTCTTTCTTGCTAAGATAGATATAGTATTTTTATCTTTGAGTATTTACCTTAATGTCATATTAACACCTTTACCGATTCATCTCAACATTAGATATATAAGGCGCTCAATTAAATATTTTCAACAACCTTTTAGTGTCAATAGTTTGTTCATTCAACCTTATATGGGCGCACTTAGATTACTTCCCCTATAGGCCAATACTTGATATATCAGCCAATGAGTGAATTAGTCAAAAATGTACAGAAGCACCGACATAAAGAGTTGCTAACCATAGTTGAAAATCAAAACTAAGCATTATTAGTTGTTAGGTTAAGCTGAAAAATAAAATTATAATTCACCAAAAAAAAAAAAAAAAGTTAATAAAAACAGAAGTTAAGGAGGTTATGACTTATGAACGTTAAGTTCTTCCATCTTTCATAGAGATCTTTTATTATTATTTTTTTTTGGCACAAGCTTACATAGATATTTTAATACAACGTACGTCGAAGTGAATACGTTTCATAGCGTCTGAGCAACACTAATTACGCATGCTCACAAAGCTTCAAAGCATTGATTACACCGGTCCTCTTATTTGCGTACTTGCTACTAGTTCTATGCCTCATGTAATAAAAAAAAGTTCTGCTTCAAGGGCAGAACACCACCTTATAGTTAGTCCCACCATTGCAAGTAAATGTGCTTGTTTGATCATCCTTAGGGTAACTGTAAGCACTCGGGCACCGATCCTTGAAAAATCTGGAATAATTTGTAGGTCCACAGGGTCCAGAATTGCAACAATATTCATTGGTCTTGAATACTGTACAAGGATTGTTACACCCACCAGGAGCTTTCAATTGAGCTGGGCACTGTCCATTGATATCAGCGGTGCATCTTATTCCTTTGGTGCACCCACCAGAGGTGGGACTAAATTCCATAGGAACATTAAACCCATCAACGAGAGAGATGTCAAAGAAATCCAAGTTTTGATATTGGTTTAGCGCAAATTCGGCAAGGGTGTTTGGAGGTGTACCATAGGCTTGGCATTGAAGAAGTCCACCACAGTCACCGGTTTGACATTTGCCATGCCCAGAACCATCGAAATTGCACCCAGTTCGAGCCCAAATGCGGGCTCCTTTTGTGCCAGCATTGACGTCAAGGGGCCAAGACTCGCCTGGGTTGAGCCGCCTGCCACCACCGGGCACGGCTGCTGCCCAGACTGTGAAGGGACAATTGTTTCTTATATCAAATCTGGCTGCATGGGCTAAGGCACTTAAAAGAGTTATTAAGAGGAAGAAGAAAATGGGTAGGTGTTTGGAGAGGCTCATTTTGTGGATTAATAAGAGATTAGCAATAAGATTTAGTGGGCTTGTGCTGTGTTAGGAAATGGGCGAGGGTTTATATAGGCATTAGAGTTGACTATGGGATGTTAATCACGCTATGCAGGGGGACCAACCGAGTCAGTGCTTACTGGAATTTTCACAACCCAATTAATTTTTTTGTTAGAAAATTTGGCTGTGTTTATGGTGGTTGGCTTGACTTGAACACGAGGCAACAAATGAGTCCAGGCTCCAGCAATCTAACGCCATCCCAGCTAACCCTAAGAAAAGAAAAAATGGTTATTGCTAAGTGGTTGTTTTGAGATTTAGTGAATCATGGCCAAAAAAGTATGTGTTGGCTCAATAACACCATTCAGTTTTTTGTGTAAGATAACTTCAATTCAAATCTCTCTTCACTCACCCAGTGTAAGGAAATAATAATAATTATAACTTCATTATGTTATTTGTGAAAGATGCCTTTTATCTATAATCAAAATTTCCGGAATAAGTTTCCTCCGTATATTTGTCAACACCATAAATTTTTTGGCTCAGCCACTAGGCAAGTTAGGGTGAGTTTGGTTTAGCTTTTTCAAATTGTGTTTTTTGAAAAAGTGGCGGTTTTAAAAAGTTCAGTATGAAATTGAGTTTTTTTTTTTTTTTATTTAAAACAGAGTGTTTGGTAAAAACTATCAAAAAGTGTTTTAGAAAAAGCTCATGAGTGTTTGGCTAACACTTATAAAAGTGGAAGTTTGAGCTGTAAATTACCAAAAATGACAAGATAGTTATATATATATATATATATATGGGGACAAGGATCCCAAATCTAATTTAAATAGGCAGTCAAGGTTATTTCCGAGGATGCACCTCAGGCCTTGGGGACGAGTACTAGTTATGTGAGTCACATAAAGTTAAAACATCAAAAAGGAAAGGAAGCAGACTTAGCACGGAATACGAGAACGATGAGGAAAGAAGGGTATAGAAGCCATCCACTCTGCATTAAATGCAAGGCAACCACTCCTTTGGTCGCATTAATGAGGAAATGACCATGAATAATGGTGGCACAGTTAAGATTATAGGGTAAAACTTGTTAGTATGTTCTGGAGGGGACTAAAGTTCTAGGAGGGCAATCTCAGCCCTCCAAGTGTAAGATCCAGATAAGTTGTAGCTGGATATAAAAGCAAGAGGAAGGTCCAGATAGGAAATAAAAGGAAAAAGAAAAAAAAAAAAAAAAAAAGAGAAAGAATAAAGATAAGAATCTATTCATTTGTAAACCCAACCTCAGACTAGACCCGAGGACCAACACTTGTATTTTTTGTTAACCAGTTCTTAAATTGTGAATTAATAGAAGTGGCACCCTTTCTTATTCAACTCTATGATATAAACATTCTGATTTCACACACAGGATATCATAATAAGATTTGACTTCCCATCTCTAAACAAATTTATTGTGACTGCAAATAGTAAAACTTTCATTTATTTCTATTTGTTGACTAAATGCTTTTTCGCCATTACAATTGGCGTCGTCTGTGGGGAATTTTCTTTGAAATATCTTGGTGCAACTTCATGAGTATTTGTTTACTTTTGTTTTGTGAGCTTCTGCTTAACTTCAAATAGTAGATCTGATTTGGGCTTTTGAGATTGTTTTATTTAAGGTTCTCTCTCTCTCTTTCCCCACAAGTTAGCACCAAAATTTTAGGTCCACGTGTTCCCCCATTAGAAAATAGACAGAGCATTGACAGAAGGGGCCTATTTGATACAGCATCAAAGCTGCTGTACCAAATTAGTGAAAAGAAAAAAGTTCAGGGGGTCTTAGTGCAACCCTATAAAAGTTTAGGGTTATTAATACAATGTACCCTCAGGAATATGAATATCTTTAGTGTGCTTCATTTCTTGCCTAGCCAAGTTGAAATGTACAGCAGTTGGTCTACATTTGGTAGAGACATGCACACAGATAAACAATTCCATTCATTCTAATACTAGCCTGAGGAAAAAAAAAAACAGAAACATGCATGCCAATGAGCTATGGCTCAACTGGCATTTCTTCCTCTCATAACAATGGGATGGAGGGTGAGGTTATGGGTTCAAGGCCCATTGAGTGAGTGTGTAAAAGGAAGAGTTGGAGGGATTTTTTCTAGTGTTAATGTCCAAATGATTCTGTTCCTTACAATGATAATAAGTAAATTCTCTGAGCTGCATGATCAGTTGCAATTTGTGGATGGCAATAGTATCTTTTGCCTTTCATGTATCATCATCTAACACACTGATCTGGTTGTTTGATTAGCAGTTTTCATTACGGAACTTCTTAGCATGTTTACTTTTGATTCTAATGCTCCAACCTCCCCTTCTTATTTCAAAAAAAAAAAAAAAAACAATTCAGGAACAGGAACAGCAACAATGTGGTGTAACCGATGAAGCAGAGCCATTCATGGGCTCCGGCCGTTTTGGTAATCTTAATCTTCTCTATTTTTCTCTCCTTTATCCCCTTCTGTCATCTCTTTTATATGTTTATGATCTTCCGAAACTCTTTTTATATCATCTCATTGTGATGTATATGTGGCAGCACGAGCTTATCTGTCGGGATATAATTGTGCTGATGAAAAGGAGCTGGAAGCTGCTTTGAGATTTTTGCTGAACCAAATACTGTTCATATTCTAGTGGATGCTTTTACTGGCAGGGTCAAAATTTTACTTTTTGAATGTTCAAGGTTGCTTGATTCAGACTATTATGTTTTATGTAATCTAGTGTTAGATTGAATTACAGAATGTGTTCTTACTTTTATTGCTCTTGTTGTGTATTTGTCTTCGTGTTGTTTTGTTTGCATCGATTCATTAAAAAATTGCAAGTTGGCCTGAGCTCTCAAGTAATATATCTAATTTATACTGGAGATTGTTCTTCTTCTCCTTTGATTTTAAAGCACCAAGTCCAACGTAACCTTAATCAAGAATGGAACGAGAATTTTCTCATTGGGGAAGCTGAAGTGAGACCTCATATTGAGAGATTTGAGAGAATTGTCTGAAATTGCATCTAGCAGAAAGATTCCAGAAAAATCTGTAGTTACGACACCATCCTTTATGCTAGATTTTTTGCAACTAGGACGGTGTGACCGAGAAACTTCTCCCATTACCAGTCCAAAAAATCTCACCGGAAACTAGCAGCACTGGCAAATGAACACTCTTAGTCCAAACAATTTTCAACTTTTCTGCCTCCAACAGTAAAATTGGGTGATTTGATCACTAGCAAAAGGACAAAATTTAACTACAAAACCAATTGTAGCCTAAGTCTACAAACTACTCTAATAAACTGACATGCTTAAAAAATGAAATATATGCATTGCACATGATTTTTTAAGTAAACTTAACCCAGCTAACCCTAGTTAAATGCAATCCCTATTAAAAAAAATAAAAAATAAAAACTAAAAACCTAAAAAATATAATCTCTCTCTCTCTCATCGAAGAAACCCATCTCCCACCAGTCCCAAACCCGCTTATCTCCACCATCGGCCAACCTCAATAGAGAGTACCTATAATATCATCGGCCGTCATCTCTACCCTTATATGGCCCAAATTTATTGTTTCACTCTTGTACACGGGCAGCTAGCCAGCAACAATTTGTTCATGTTGCAATGTGATGTCAAGGATGAAGCAGATTTACTTGTAAAAGAAAAGAAAAAGATGATGAAGCAGAATTTGAGATGCATTTAATGATGAGGAAAATTACAATTTCAATTTCAATCATAGAAGGGCTTTTGTCCAAACAAGAGCACCACAATATATGAAATATGTACAAAGCTTCATCTGCAGTAGTTGATGACGATGACAATGGGACTAGGAAAAAGTAACCTTACAAATAAAGAAAAGCATATTCCTGTCAAATATCAGAAACCTTATCCAAATTCCTAAAGAAGTTAAAGCCACAAGAAAAGATTCCACATATTCTCATTATCTTCTCACTACGAGCTTGAACTTTTTCATTTATCAAAAATTCAATGGCACCTATTTTGTTGAATCCACCAAATCAGCTCTCCTTCGAATCAAATGTAGCACAGACAGTGTCTCTGCTTGAAAGATGTACACCGAAACAACTAAATATAGCATCACAAAAACAACTCTAAAACCACAATAAAGGAAGGAAAAACCACAGTATAGCAGCACTGGGAGGATTTGAGGTGGGTCAGCGATGGGTAGGCAAGTGATGGAGACAGAGGAGGATTTGAGGTGGTGAGCCAACGGTGGAGACAGTACAGGATTTGAGGTGGTGGGTCGGCGGTGGAGACAGTATTGGATTTGAGGTTGGCCGGTGGTGGAGACAAGAGGGTTTGGGATCGGTGGGAAATGGGTTTCTTCAATGAGAAAGAGTGAGAGAGATTATACGTTTTGGTTTTTTAGGTTTTTAGTTTTAATTTTTTAATTTTTTAATAGGTGATGTAGTTAACTAGGGTTAGTTGGGTTAAGTTTACTTAATAAATCATGTGCAATGCACATGGTATTTTTTACACATGTCAGTTTATTAGAGCAATTTGTAGTCTTAGGCTACAACTGGTTTTGTAGCTAAACTTTGTCATTTTTTTTTTCTTTCCCATTATTCTATATTATCTTTGTTCGAGAAATATAGTTTGTCCATTACTGAGTTGCTAAATTACACGAGGAAAGAAAATGACTTCACATGATAAAATTGGTAGCTCTAATTTATCTGCACCTATTGGCAACAATCAATTTCCTTTGATAGTAGATGAAGATAATGCAACCCCGTCATCACCTCTATTGGATAGGCCAAAAGATGTCCAGCCTAACAATGAGATAATTGAAGAAGAAGGGAAGTACAAATCAATTGTTTGGAATTGTTATAAGAGAAAGAGAGTTGATGAGAAAGACAAGACCTAGTGCAATTATTGTAAGATATTGCTAGTAAAGGGATCCAATTATGGCACTAAACATTTGCATAATCACGTGAAAATATGTCCAAGGAGAAATTTTCAAGACATTAGGGATATGAATCAAAAAAAATTTGTAAGGGATCAAAATAAAGGGGATTCAATGGCGGGTGTGAATGCTTATCATTTTGATCAAAATGTATCAATAAATGAACTTGCTCATATGATCATCTTGCATGAGTATCCCCTATTTATAGTTGACCACATTGGCTTTAGAAAATATTCAAATTCTCTTCAACCATTGTTTAGTATAGTTTCTAGGAACGCAATCAAAAAGGACATTTTGAGCATCTATGAGAATGAAAGAGAGAAATCAAAGCATGAAATTGATAAGAATCAGGGTAGAATTTCAATTACCAATTATACGTGGACTGCACAAAACAAAAGGCAAGGGTTTGTGGTTGTAAAAGCACACTTCATTGATGGTTTGTGGAGATTACAAAGTCGAGTTATGAGGTACTTTTTTTAAAGTATATATTCATTTTATGTTTTAATTAAATTCTTTTCAAATGTTTTATGAACTTATATCATTGTTAGTTCTAATTATTTAAATTTCTCATTTAAGGTTTATTTATGTGCCATCTCCATATAGAAAAGAAGTGCTTTCTGCTATCCTTCCAGATACTTTATTGGAGTGGAATATTGATAGGAAGTTATATACAGTGACTATGGACAATTGTAGTACCAATGATGCAGTTATAAAAATCATCTTAGATAAGCTTCAACGTGGTACACTTATTATATGTGGATCAATGTTGCATATGCATTGTACAGCACATGTTCTTTATTTGATTATTCAGGATGGTTTGGATGTAATTGGATCATGCATTGAAAAGGTTCGAAAAAGTGTGGGATTTTGGACTGCGTCAATAAAGAGAAGGCAGAAGTTTGAAGAGACAGCCTAACAAGCACATATTGAATGTACCAAAGATCTAGCCCTTGATTGTAAGACTCGCTGGAACTCTACCTATCTCATGCGTTCTATTGCTACAAAGTATCAAAATGTCTTTTATCGATTGAACGTATGTGAGTCATCTTATAAGTGCATTTCACCAGTGGAAGAATGGGAGATAGCAAGTAGTATATGTGAGAGATTGGCAGTGTTTCACAAGGTAACAGAGCAATTCTCAGGTACCTCATACCCTACAGCTAATCTTTTCTTTTCTAAGGTGTGTGACATAAAAATAGCTTTGAATTCTTGGTTTACAAGTGCAAGTGATGTGATTAAGAGTATGGCACTTAAAATGTTGGAAAAATTTGATTGTTACTGGAATGTGATTCATGGTGTTATGGCCGTGGCAACCATTTTAGACCTAAGATATAAGATTGAATTGTTAAAATGTTATTTTCCAATAATTTATGGTGATGAAGCTGAGAATGAAAGTCAAAGAGTTAAAGATATTTGTTATGTAATGATTCGTAACTATAGTTTTGGGAGAATGGGTAGGGAAGGTACTCGTGGCCCTTGTTTAGCAGAGGATCTGTAAGTTGATGACTCCCTTATGGACTTTGAAAGATATTTTAGTCAGAAAAAAAGGGCTGGGAATATTAAATTGGAGTTAGACTATTACCTTAAGGATGATTTAATGCCAAGAACTATGGATTTTGACATTTTGGCATGGTGGAAATCTATGGCCCTAAGTATCCTACTTTGCAACGTATTGCAAGGGATATCCTTGCCATTCCAGTGTCAACTATTGCCTCGGAGCTATCATTTAGCACAAGTGGTCGATTGTTAAGCCTACATCGCAATAAACTTCATCAAAAGACAGTGGAGGCATTAATGTGTGCTCAAAATTGGTTATGAGCTGAAATTAATGGTAATTAAATTTACTAGTTTAATTATGCAATGATTTATGTTGCTGTATTCTTTATTATATTTTTCAATTGTTTGATTAAATTTATTTTACCTTTTTTAGGCTCTTCATCTACTATAGATGGAACTGAAGATACATTCCAAAACATTCTGTATGATTATGATGATGAAGAAGAAAGTGGTGTCACAATGATGGAAGAAAGTGGAGATTATTTTTTAAGAACTAGGCAATTTTTATTTTGTTATGTGTTAGGAGTTTAGATTATTTTGTTGTGTCACAATATGAGATTTTTGCAAGTGCATGTGATGTGATTAGAAGTATGGCACTTAAAATGTTGAAAAATTTTGATTGTTACTGGAATGTGATTCATGGTGTTATGGCCACGGCAACCATTTTAGACCTAAGATATAAGATTGAATTGTTAGAATATTATTTTCCAATAATTTATGGTGATGAAGCTGATAATGAAATTCAAAGGGTTAGAGATATTTGTTATGAAATGATTCATAACTACAGTTTTGGGAGAATGGGTAGGGAAGGTACTTGTGGCCCTTATGTGGAAGAGGATCTGTAAGTTATGACTTCCTTATGGACTTTGAAAGATATCTTAGTCAGAAAGAAAAGGGGTGGGAATATTAAATTGGAGTTGGACCATTACCTTAAGAGCATCTCCAACAGATTTTCCAAATTTGTGTACTGTTTAGAGAATAAACAGTGACTTTTACCTTTTAACTACCAACTTTTTCAAATACACTTTCCAACAGATTTTCTGTCACATTCTCTATCTTATTTAAATATTATTTCTTTATTGATTCTTTATTTGTTCTTTATTTTTTTTTAATAACTACACATCTTCCAACATTTTTTTATTCAATACATGATTATTATAATAGAAAAAAAAACATTTGAAGGATTATAGTAGCCCATCAGATTTGATGAGCTACTGTTCATGAGTAAAAAAAAATTTAAGGTTTAGAGAATTTATTGGAAACCCTTTTTTTTTTTTTTTTTTTTTTTTTTTTTTTTTTTTTGTCTCATTCTTTATTATAGAGAATATTTTGTTTTTAGCTACACCGTTGGAGATGTTCTAAGGATGATTTAATGCCAAGAACTATGCAGGGCTGGCTCAACAACTTGTGGGGGCCTTAGGCGAAAATTTTAATTAGGGTATTTTTATATTTAAATATGAATCAAATAATATATATTAAATTTTTTTATTTAAAATCTATTTTTCTTGTTTTTTGAGATGCAAAATTACTAATTAAGTTTTTATATTTAAGTTTCTCCAACATTTTTTTTTTCAATTGATAATATAACTAATCTACATAATTTTTCTTGTGACATAACAAACCTTAAATAAGATTTTATTAATTTTAATTTTAAAAAACTAAGTGTCCAGCCTGTACTCTTATGGCTAAGTGTAAAAGCAAAAAATGTCTTATGATAGCAGAAAAGGGTCCAAGCCAGAATTTTGTATCAATATTTTGTATTAATATTTTCCCAGCCTGTCCTATGACTTAAAACCGGAGGAAATAGGTAAGTATTTTTTTTTTCTCTAACTATTTAGTTAGTTGACCCGGTTTGCAAACAATATAAATTACTAACACCTCGAGTCTTAGAGACTCGAATTTAGTGCTCATACCTCGACCCTTTGACGGTCGGTTTTCATGGTTTGACGTGGGCTGATGCCACGTGGCACCACGTGGATCTCGAGTCTCAGAAACTCGAGATCTGCATGCCCCCATGTCCAGTCCCATCCGGTCATGTCACTGACCACCTTCTGGCGTGAACATGTCTTCTGGCACATGTTGTTCTGGCCTGGCGTGAACATTGCAGAGTTACTTTATTCTCTGCCAAAACTTAAGCCCGTGACTTCTTTATGTCACTTGGCTAAAGCTCTAACAGGAATTGCTTCTCTCTCAACTCATCCTTTCTTACTCTGCATTACTCCTCTCTCAACTCTCATACTCATTCTACAGAGCAGAACAATACTTCCCTCTTAACTCTCATACAAACTGATCATTGTAGTCTCCCTCTCTCCCTCTCACTCTCATACAATCCAGTAGTGCATTTGCACATCCTCATGTCAGGTAAGGGTCTCCTCACTTTCTTGTTGGTTGTTTAATGTATGTATAACTGCTTTAGAAAGTTTTGCTTGTACTGAATTTGTCATGACATTTCCTAATAAAAATATTTGTTCGTAGTAACCAGTTAAATATATATATATATATATATATATATATCTATATATATATGTAGCACTTTAAATGTATAATTGATTTTTTTTTTTTTTTTTGGTAATGTCTAATGAACCTCTCTGCTTTATGTTATTTCATTAATACAAAAATATTTTCACTTAACTAAAATTCAATACTTTTTATAAATAGTATAATTATTTGTTTATTTTAGTCAAACGTTATAATAACAACTAATCTAGCAATGAAATTATTAAAAATAATATTTGCTATGTCAAACGTTATAATATGTTTTGTTTATTACTAAGTTGCTAAAAAAAAATTTATCCAAATATCCATTTTAATACTTTAAAGACAAAAAAATATCCCTCTAAGATTCAATTAATTGGTCAACTAATTTTTTTTTTTTTTGGATCTTTTTCAAATGTTTTCATAGCTATATGAATACCTTTGTAGTAGATATTTGTAATTAAAAAAAAATTATGAATAAATTAGAATTGAGATCCTAAACATGATCTATATGAATATGTTTCTAGTAGATATTTGTAATTTACAAGTAAAACCAAGGTTATTAAAATTGAGATCCTAAACAGGACCTATAAGAGGTCCTCATAGAGTAAATCATAGAATCGAATCGATAATCATAAGATTTTACTTTATGTGAAAAATAAAGTAAAAAATATTAGTAATAATGATATATTTTAAATAATTATTAAGTTGATCAAAGGAAAATGGACATAATGCAACTTTCATGTCCTATTTCTAATAAGTAAAAAAAAAATTACATTTCTTTAACAACTAAATAATCATTAACTTGTTCATTTGGGCAGATTTGATGGAGAGGGCTAGAGTTGTATTTTTCTTGGACCCAATTAGAATTAGACTCTAATATACCTAAAAATTGAAATTATATATGGAATAATGATGTTACATAATTGCACTCATTCATTTGCACATCCTCATTACTTTTGTTGTTTGGTTTGATATTTTTATTTATATTTTTGTTAGAGCTTAGTTAAAATTTTGTAATAGGGGTGAGTTTTGTCTTTAATTTTTTCATTGTTTGAGTACAAAATGATAATAATTGCACTAGTAGAATTGTATGTGATGTGGGGTGAGTGTATGCAATTGTGGCGTGAGAAGTTGTAATTTTTGTATTTTGAGTAGATAGAAAAAGTTTTGTAATTGATGTTAAATAAAAGAGATAAAATATGTCACTAACATACTATACTTGACTCTTTAATAGGTTCACAATCTTTGAAGAATATTGATATAAATGTATACTTCGGTGGACCCCTTGATAATCCTGATGAGATTGACGGAATCCCGTTTAGAGGACCTGGTATCCAATGCTACTACATGATGCTACGTCGTAAGTTGAAGACGTTGAATGATTTGAACAGCAAAATCATGGGCGAATTGAATTTGAATCGTGCTTGGTATGATATCAATATTATTTATCGTTACCCACAAGAAGTCCTTCATGAACGGATAAATTACAGGTATATGGCGATCAAAGAAGACAAACATGTAAAGATGATGCTTAATAGGATACAGAAAATGCCCCAAGTAAATGCTGCTGAGTTGTACGTAAGTTTGGAGGCAAGTGCAGAAGTTGATAATGAGGTGGTGCAAGAAACAACTACGTCTTTACAATTTACAACCCTAGATGATGGATGCACTACAATGAGAGGGTATACAATGGGTGGGTATACAATGGATTCTTCAATGGGAGAGTATACAATGAATTCTTCAATGGGAGGTTATATGCTCCCATTTCAAGATCATGTTGGCAATACTGGTGAAACCCTCCATCCTGAACAGACACATTTAGAGGAGGAAGACGAAGACGAAGATCATGTTGTGGGCGGTTATATGCTCCCATTTCAAGGTAATGTTGCCAATATTGGTGAAACCCTCCATCCTCAAGAAACACATTTAGAAGAGGAAGACGAAGACGAATACGAAAATCCTGCTGTGAATGATGGTGAAAATAGTGATGGTGTAGATGAGTTCGAAGAGATGGTTGAGCGAGGCGACTTTAAGATCGATGTAGATGACCACGAAGTCGTTCCGAATTTTGAAGAGGAAAATATGGAGTACCACGATGAAGGTGTTGCAGACGATGATATTGGCATCCACCATGATACAAATATGACCACAACTTACAGACCTCCTGCTGAGTCATTCTACGAAAATACTTGAGAAAATATGGTTAATCCTTCACGTCTTCAGATACCATTTGTTTCTACTTGGGAAGATGGGATGAATTTTTGTAAAGGATTGACTTTTGCAAATAAACAGGTGGTGAAGCGTGCATTGACAATATACGCAGCAAGTCATAATAGAAATTTTAGAATCTGAAGGTCGTCCCCAACTAAATTGTGCGCTGCATGTGTTGACGACAATTGCAAGTGGTACGTTGGGGCATATATGAAGGCTAAACTTAATGGTCTGTGGATGGTCACGTCTTATGTGGGTCCACACACTTGTATACCCTTTGGCTTGCGTAGAGACGGTAGAATGATGGATTCTAATTTTGTTGCATCAGAAATTGTGGAAAATTTGCGAAAAAAGCACACTGCTCGTATTGATGAGCTCTGGGAGATCATACATACTAAGTATAATCATGAGCTTTCTTACTATAAAGTATGGGACGCAAAACAAAAGGCAATTGCTAAGATATTTGAGGATTGGGAGGAGTCTTACCAAAGGTTGCGAAAGTTGTTATTGGCATACTTGGATCAGGATTCGGGTACCCGGTACAACTATCACACCATACCTAGGCCAGTTGACGGTACTGCGTTACTGCGCTATGTATATTGGGCATTCGCTCCATGCATTGCTGCATTCCAATATTGCAGGCCGGTGATCAGTATTGATGGGACTCATTTGTATGGTAAATACAAAGGGGTATTGATGATTGCAATGACAACCGATGCTAACCAAAAGGTTTTACCTCTTGCCTTCGCTGTTGTGGACAAAGAGTCAGGGGCTAGTTGGGGGTGGTTTTTAGAGTGTCTAAGGACTTCGATAGAGCATGTCATACCTAACCAGGGCATTTGCATTATTTCTGATCGACATAAAGGTATCAAATGTGCCATTCGAGAGTGGCCTAGAGGTCAGGATGGAACAGAACGGGTATTTCATCGATATTGCCTTCGACATGTTGCTAGCAATTTCAACACACACTTTGATGACCCGATTCTAAAGGCGTTGGCCCTGAAAGCTGGATATGCGACTCATGCAGCTAAATTTGAGTCCATAATGCAAACCATTAAGGAGGCCGAGATTAATTTACTGAGGGGTGTAGACCCAACTGATCGCCATGTTGCACGCTATATGCCATACACATATCTAATGAGTGAGGATGTGGAAAAATGGACGCAGTCACATGATGGTGGAAGACGTTACGGGGCAATGACAACCAATATCTCTGAGTGCTTTAGCGGGGTACTTAAAGGTGCCCGTGGTTTGCCCATTGCTGCAATGGCTGAGTTCACTTGGGCCAAACTTGTTGCATATTTCCACGATCGAAATAAACAAATTTCTTCTGATCTCTCTAGAGGTAAGTTATGGAGTGATTATGCAATGGAAATTTATAATAAAAATGAGCAGAAAACCGTAGGACACACTCTGAGGCATTTTAATCATGAAACTGGTGTATATCAAGTGGTTACCCCGTACAACGACCATAGAGGTGGAGGGGGAAACCACAGTCATGAAGTGCACGTATTTGCTATGAAATGTGGCTGTGGAAAATGGCAAAACTTGAAGATCCCTTGTTCACATGCAATTACAGTTCTGAAAGCTTTTCACCGTGATGCGACAAGCTATATTGACCCATGTTACAGTTTGAGCAACGCGATCCAAACATATTCACATCATTTCGTGGTGCCCAAGTCGGAGTCCTTGTGGAGGGACGTTCACGGAGCACGGTGGGTGCCTGACCCACAGCTGTTGCGGGCCAAAGGTCATCCTGTGAAGTCTAGATTAAGGAATGAAATGGATGGGGTACGGCGAGAACGGGGAAGCCGGAGGGAAGATCCGGACTTGAGGGAGATTCAACCGAGGCAGCGATGTGGACTGTGTCATCAAGAGGAGCATAACCGTAGAAGCTGTCCCATTTCCTGTGGGGCTTCAACAAGTGGTAGTGCTATGAATTAGGCAAGTGCCCTCCCTATTTTTATATAATATGCTAACAATTTCATTTGGTTTTTGTTCTTCGCATTTGGAAACTAACGACCGTATTTTAATGTTTGTCAGGTGAGCGGAGACTCGATTTCCGGATGGCATTGTAGACTATGTTGTATTGACATACTTATAGTTATTATTTTGTTTATCGCTGAATGTTGTTGTAATTGAACTATTTGCTATCCATTGTACTCGTTACATTTGTTGCGTTGTGCACCTTTTGCCTATAATGCTAGCAATGATATTGTTTCAACATTAGTAGCTACTACTTTGGCAAGTTCAACAACAGGAGGCTTCTTCGAAGTGATGATAGCTAGTATTTGTTATGTTTTTGTGTGCTAAGAGGGCAACTATAATGCCCATGAATTTGACTAGTATCATATGCTTGTATGTAGTTGTTTATCATTGGCCATCGCTAAACAACTCACTGAGAATAAAGAAATTCAGTTCGTAAAGCAGATTGTTGGACTTCAGCAGCATAAAGAATACACCAATGTAAAATCTTTGAGATATGGTCATTTGATGATAATGACTGATCAGGTGCGCCTTAAAATTCTCTTATTGTTTTGTTCTTCTTTTGTGCTTACAATTCTCTCTACAAGGCCCATGGATAGCCTTCAACCAATATAAAATTGTAACTATAATTCTTGTACAGGATCGTGATGATTCCCACATCAAAGGGCAACAGGATCAATTTTATTCTTTCTTATTGGCCATCACTGTTAAAAGTTCCAGGCTTATACTTTAATTGAGTTTACCACTCCTATTGTGAAGGTTGGTCTTTTCAGTTAACTATTTCAAATATTAGCACAACTTCACTATAAGTGGAATGTTTCTTCAGGGAAAATAATCATTTATCATCTTTGTAGGCAACTCACAAAAATGGGACACAATTATCATTTTATACCATGCCTGAGTACCAGTCATGGAAGCACAATTTGACAGGCAATGCAAGTGGGTGGTCTATCAAGTACTATAAGGTTTATTAGAAATTTAAATTTGTTACATGTGAACCACTTACAGAACCTTTTATTCTATTATCTGTTTCTTGTCTTTTGCATATTGGGTGTGTGATGAGTTATACATTGTGGGTTTGACTTGGATACAGGCAAAATACATCAAATTTAAAGTGGTACGGTATTATTCAGAGAGGTTTTGGTCAGTGCTTGGAATTTTTTTGATGCTGTGTTCGTTCGAGATGTTGTAATAGGTGGTGACATTCAGTGGCGGCTCCAGGAATTTTGTTTACAGGGTTCATTACAAAATTTTATTAAAAAAAGAACTTGAATATATTGAGTTTCCGACAAAAAAAAAAATAATAATAATAGGTGGTGACATTGCTATCTTAAGCCAAAACATACAAGATGATGATGTTAATAGCAATTCACAACCCCATGATATGACTTGACTTTGAATATATTCAATTAAATATTTTCAACAACCTTTTAGTGTCAATAGTTTGTTCATTCAACCTTATATGGGCGCACTTAGATTACTTCCCCTATAGGCCAATACTTGATATATCAGCCAATGAGTGAATTAGTCAAAAATGTACAGAAGCACCGACATAAAGAGTTGCTAACGTACCATAGTTGAAATCAAAACTAAGCATTGTTAGTTGTTAGGTTAAGCTGAAAAATAAAATTATAATTCACCAAAAAAAAAAAAAAAAGTTAATAAAAACAGACGTTAAGGAGGTTATGACTTATGAACATTAAGTTCTTCCATCTTTCATAGAGATCTTTTATTATTATTATTTTTTTGGCACAAGCTTACATAGATATTTTAATACAACGTACGTCGAAGTGAATACGTTTCATAGCGTCTGCGCAACACTAATTACGCATGCTCACAAAGCTTCAAAGCTTTGATTACACCGGTCCTCTTATTTGCGTACTTGCTACTAGTTCTATGCCTCATGTAATAAAGCAAAGTTCTGCTTCAAGGGCAGAACACCACCTTATAGTTAGTCCCACCATTGCAAGTAAATGTGCTTGTTTGATCATCCTTAGGGTAACTGTAAGCACTCGGGCACCGATCCTTGAAAAATCTGGAATAATTTGTAGGTCCACAGGGTCCAGAATTGCAACAATATTCATTGGTCTTGAATACTGTACAAGGATTGTTACACCCACCAGGAGCTTTCAGTTGAGCTGGGCACTGTCCATTGATATCAGCGGTGCATCTTATTCCTTTGGTGCACCCACCAGAGGTGGGACTAAATTCCATAGGAACATTAAACCCATCAACGAGAGAGATATCAAAGAAATCTAAGTTTTGATATTGGTTTAGCGCAAATTCGGCAAGGGTGTTTGGAGGTGTACCATAGGCTTGGCATTGAAGAAGTCCACCACAGTCACCGGTTTGACATTTGCCATGCCCAGAACCATCGAAATTGCACCCAGTTCGAGCCCAAATGCGGGCTCCTTTTGTGCCAGCATTGACGTCAAGGGGCCAAGACTCGCCTGGGTTGAGCCGCCTGCCACCACCGGGCACGGCTGCTGCCCAGACTGTGAAGGGACAATTGTTTCTTATATCAAATCTGGCTGCATGGGCTAAGGCACTTAAAAGAGTTACTAAGAGGAAGAAGAAAATGGGTAGGTATTTGGAGAGGCTCATTTTGTGGATTAATAAGAGATTAGCAATAAGATTTAGTGGGCTTGTGCTGTGTTAGGAAATGGGTGAGGGTTTATATAGCCATTAGGGTTGACTCTGGGATGTTAGTCACGTTATCCTGGGGGACCAACCGAGTTAGTGCTTACTGGAATTTTCACAACCCAATTTAATTTTTTTGTTAGAAAATTTGGCTGTGTTTATGGTAGTTGGCTTGACTTGAACACGAGGCAACAAATGAGTCCAGGCTCGAACAATCTAACGCCATCCCACCTAACCCTAAGAAAAGAAAAAATGTTTATTGCTAAGTGGTTGTTTTGGGATTTAGTGAATCATGGCCAAAAAAGTATGTGTTAGTGGCTCAATAACATCATTCAATTCTTTGCGTAGAATAACTTGAATTCAAATCTCTCTTCACTCACCCAGTGTAAGGAAATAATAATAATAATAACTTCATTATGTTATTTGTGAAAGATGCCTTTTATCTATAATCAATATTTCCGGAATAAGTTTCCTCCATATATTTGTCAACACCATAATTTTTTTGGCTCAACCACTAGGCAAGTTAGGGTGAGTTTGGTTTAACTTTTTCAAATTGTGTTTTTTGAAAAAGTGGCGGTTTTAAAAAATGCGGTATGAAATTAGGTTTATATATATATATATATATATAAACAGAGTGTTTGGTAAAAACTATAAAAAAACGTGCTTTTTGAAAAAGCTCATGAGTGTTTGGGTAACACTTATAAAAGTGGTAGATTGAGTTGTAAATTACCAAAAAAGACAAGATGAATATATATATGTGTGTGTGTGTGGGGACGAGGATCCCAAATCTAATTTAAATAGGCAATCAAGGTTATTTTCAAGGATACACTTCGGACCTTGGGGACAAGCACTAGTTATGTGAGGCATATAAAGTTAAAACATCAAAAAAAAAAAAAAAGGAAGCAGATTTGGCACGGAATATGAGAATGATGAAGAAAGAAGGGTATATAAGCCATCCCCTCTGCATTAAATGCAAAGCAACCACTCCTCTAGTCGCATTAATGAGAAAATAATCATGAATAGTGGTGGCATAGCTAAGATTATAGGGTAAAACTTGCTAGTATGTTCTGGAGGGGACCAAAGTTCTAGGAGGGCAATCTTAGCCCTCAAAGTGTAAGATCTAGATAAGTTGTAGCTGGATATAAAAGTAAGAGGAAGGTCCAAATAGGAAAAAAAAGGAAAGAGGAAAAAAAATGAGAAAGAAGAAAGAAAAGAATCTGTTCATTTGTAAACCCAACCTTAGACTAGACTCGAGGACCAACACTTGTATTTTTTTTTAACCAATTCTTAAACTGTGAATAAATAGAAGTGGCACCTTTTCTTATTCAACTCTATGATATAAACATTCTGATTTCACATGCAGGATATCATAATAAGATTTGACTTCCCTCATCTCTAAACAAATTTATTGTGACTGTAAGCAATAAAACCTTCATTTATTTCCATTTGTTGACTAATTGCTTTTTTGCCATTACAATTGGCGTCATTTGTGGGGAATTTTTTTTGAAATATCCTGGTGCAACTTCATGAGCATTTATTTACTTTTGTTTTGTGAGCTTCTGTTTAACTTCACGTAGTAGATCTGATTTGGGCTTTTGAGATTGTTTTATTTAAGGTTCTCTCTCTCCACAAGTTAGCACCAAAATTTTAGGTCCACGTGTTCTCCCCATTAGAAAATAGACAGAGCATTGACAAAAGGGGCCTATTTGATACAGTATCGAAGCTGCTGTACCAAATTAGTGAAAAGAAAAAAGTTCAGGGGGTCTTAGTGCAACCCTATAAAAGTTTAGGGTTATTAATACAATGTACTCTCGCGAATATGAATATCTTTAGTGTGCTTCATTTCTTGCCTAGCCAAGTTGAAATGTACAGCAGTTGGTCTCCATTTGGTAGAGACATGCACACAGATAAAAAATTCTATTCGTTCTAATACTAGCCTGAGGAAAAAAAAAAACAGAAACATGCATGCCAATGAGCTATGGCTGAACTGGCATTTCTTCCTCTCATAACAATGGGATGGAGGGTGAGGTTCTGGGGTCAAGGCCCACTGAGTGAGTGTGTAAAAGGAAGAGTTGGGGGGGGGGGGGGGGGCATGCATTTTTTCTAGTGTCAATGTTCAAATGAATCTGTTCCTTACAATGATAATAAGTAAATTCTCTGAGCTGCATGATCAGTTGCAATTTGTGGATGGCAATAGTATCTTTTGCCTTTCATGTATCATCATCAAACACACTGATCTGGTTGTTTGATTAGCAGTTTTTCATTAGGGAACTTCTTAGCATGTTTACTTTTGATTCTAATGCTCCAACCTCCCCTTCTTATTTCCAAAAAAAAAAATCAGGAACAGGAGCAGCAACAATGTGGTGTTACCGATGAAGCAGAGCCATTCATGGGCTCCGGCCGTTTTGGTAATCTTAATCTTCTCTATTTTTCTCTCTTTTATCCCCTTCTGTCGTCTCTTTTATATGTTTATGATCTTCCGAAACTCTTTCTATGTCATCTCATTGTGATGTATATGTGGCAACACGAGCTTATCTGTTGGGATATAATTGTGCTGATGAAAAGGAGCTGGAAAGCTGCTTTGAGGTTTTGCTGAACCAAATACTGCTCATATTCTAGTGGATGCTTTTACTGGCAGCAAGTGTCAAAATTTTACTTTCTGAATGTTCAAGGTTGCTTGATTCAGACTATTATGTTTTATGTAATCTAGTGTTAGATTGAATTACAGAATGTGTTCTTACTTTTATTGCTCTTGTTGCGTATTTGTCTTCGTGTTGTTTTGTTTGCATCGATTCATTAAAAAATTGCAGGTTGGCCTGAGCTCTCAAGTAATATATCTAATTTATGCTGGAGACTGTCCTTCTCCTCCTTTGATTTTAAAGCACCAAGTCCAATGTAACCTTAATCAAGAATGGAACGAAAATTTTCTCATTGGGGAAAGCTTAAGCGAGACCTCACAATGAGAGATTTGAGAGAATTGTCTGAAATTGCATCTAGCAGAAAGATTCCAGAAAAATCTGAATTGTCTGAAACTTCTCCCATCACCGGCCCAAAAAATCTCACCGGAAACTAGCAGCACTGGCAAATGAACACTCTTAGTCCAAACAATTTTCAATTTTTCTGCCTCCAACAGTAAAATCGGGTGATTTGATCAATAGCAAAACTAAACCAGGACATGGCAACTTTCTTTTCTTAGGACATGGCAACTGATGGTGATTAACCAACTGCTTTCTAATTTGGCCAAGTGGCCTTATTATTATGTCTATTAGCTTTTATATATATATATATATATATGGTAAGAGCAGTTTGGATAACTTTATAAGAGTTACACTTTTTTGTAAAAATATTGTAAAATTGTTGTAGACGTAGCATTCCTTTTTAAGAGAAATTTGAACCAATAACAACTAACCACCTGTGATTTGTTGTAAAAATGTTGTAAAATTGTTGTATATATAGCATCTTTCTTTTTTAAAACTATTAATTATTGTTAGATCTAAGGGTGAAAAAACATTAATAGCACTGTCACTATTATTCTCTAAAAATTAGGGATATAGGCATTAACTCTTCTTATTAATTAAAAGAAAAAAAAAAAGGGCAGCATTAACTCCCACTTTTCTCCACATCATCACCTTCGTCCTCTCATCCTCTCTCACATCTTTTTTTGTTGCAGTATGTACTTTCAGGTCACTACCATTGATTTCTTAACAATATTGTCTTGAGGTAATGGAAAATTTTAGAAATATTCATAATCGTTTTAGAGAAAAATTGTTGAGGATGAGTATTTCTAAGGATAAAAAGAACTCATGGCCAAAGTCAATTTAAAAAATTAGTGCTCTATCAATGTAACACTATCTCTTAGCCATATCATCATCTCCCACCATGGTCCTTGAATGATCTTAAAAAAGACGGGCTTTCTTACATCAATATATGCAAAGCCTCATGATTTATGGCAAAATAGGCTAGTATTTTTGTGGAGTTATTTGTCTTTGTATAATCAACAAACACTCCAAAGACCACCACCTTGGAGTTGAACCTTAATGTCCTCCATGATATGGCCCCACAATCTTTAATGCTTGCCCTACTCCAAAATAACCTCTACAATGAAAGTCACGGCAAACCTAAGTAGCTAAAAATACAGTCAACATTTCTCCCAATATATATATATAGTCAACATTTGTCTTGCTTCCTTACAATTTGTGCAATATATATATAGACAACATTTGTCTTGCTTCCTTACAATTTGTTTGCACGAGAGTAAGAAGATTACGTGAGAGAGGAAGAAGATGATGGCGTGGAGAGGGTTAATGCATTTTTTTTTTTTTCCCTCAAGTCAAGCCAACTACCATAAACACAGTCAAATTTTCTAACAAAAAAATTAATTGGGTTGTGAAAATTCCAGTAAGCACAAACTCGGTTGGTCCCCCTACATAACGTGATTAACATCCCATAGTCAACCCTAATGCCTATATAAACCCTCACCCATTTCCTAACACAGCACAAGCCCACTAAATCTTATTGCTAATCTCTTATTAATCCCCAAAATGAGCCCCTCCAAACACCTACCCATTTTCTTCTTCCTCTTAATAACTCTTTTAAGTGCCTTAGCCCATGCAGCCAGATTTGATATAAGAAACAATTGTCCCTTCACAGTCTGGGCAGCAGCCGTGCCCGGTGATGGCAGGCGGCTCAACCCACGCGAGTCTTGGCCCCTTGACGTCAATGCTGGCACAACAAAGGCCCACATTGGGCCCGAACTGGGTGCAATTTCGATGGTTCTGGGCGTGGCAAATGTCAAACCGGTGACTGTGGTGGACTTCTTCAATGCCAAGCTGATGGTGCACCTCCAAACACCCTTGCTGAATTTGCGCTAAATCAATATCAAAACTTGGATTTCTTTGACATCTCTCTTATTGAGGGGTTTAATGTTCCTATGGAATTTAGTCCCACCTCTGGGGGGTGCAGCAAAGGAATAAGATGTACCGCTGATATCAATGAACAGTGCCCAGCTCAATTGAAAGCTCCTAGTGGGTGTAACAACCCTTGTGAAGTATTCAAGACCAATGAATATTGTTGCAATTCTGGAAACTGTGGACCTACAAATTATTCCAAAATTTTCAAGGTGGGTGCCCGAGTGCTTACAGTTACCCTAAGGATGATCCAACAAGCACATTTGCTTGCAATGGTGGGACTAACTATAAGGTGGTGTTCTGTCCTTGAAGCAGAACTCTGCTTTCGTACATGAGGCATAGAACTAGTAGCAAGTACGCAAATAAGAGGTGTAATCAAAGCTTTGTGAGCATGCGTAATTAGTGTTGCGCAGACGCTATGAAACTTGAAACGTAGCGTGCGTTTCTTCCGTTTTTTTTTTTCTTTTAATCTTTTCAGCCGAAACATTTGACTTTTTCCGTAAACAGTGCACTATATTTACTATTTACAGAGCCACAAATTTCACTTTTTAACAATTTTTTATCAAAAATAGGTCTCACGATATTTTTCACATATTTTAAAATTATTTTGTTATAGTGTTTTTCAATTTTTAGTTTCAGTTTTCTGCTGTATCCAATAGACCCGTATTTACTCTGACGTACGTTCTATTAAAATATCTATGTAAGCTTGTAACAAAAAACAATAATTATAAAAGACCTCTATGAAATATGGAAGAACTTTTTTTGGAGTGAGTTTCAACTTATGACGTCTGCTCCTAATGATAACTATTTATCATTAGACCAAGATCTCTATGAAATATGGAAGAACTTAACATTCATAAGTCATAGCCTCTTTAATGTCTGTTTTTTTTTTTTTGTTTTTTTTTTTTTTTTTTTTTTTGGTGAATTATAATTTTATTTTGACGTAAATGCATTTTTGGTCCCTTCATTTTGGGTCATTTCTCAATTTGGTCTCTAAACTGATTTTGCTCCTAGGTTAGTCCCTGAAATCAGAAAATCGATTCTATTTTGGTCCCTGTCGTCAACCCACTAATAGAAAATACATATGTGGCAAACGGAATACACTGTTTGTTGATGTGGCTAATAAAATAATAATAAAAAAATATAATTAGCATTTTCTAAATACCACATCACATTTAAATTAGTAAAAAAATGCCAGCTTAGAAAATTTAAACAAAAAAAAAAAATCTAATTTAAAGTAAAATCATTTCTTAAAAAAAAAAAAAACAAAAATCATTATCTTAGTCTTTTTCTTCTTATTTCTTTAACCTCATCAGCATTTACTAATGTCAAATTCTCTCCTTTTAAAATTATTTTTCTTCTTATTTCTTTAACCTTATCTTTTTAAGTCTATTTCTTTTTCTAATCTCAAATATTCTCTCTCTTCACCGTCCATGGACGGAATCTCTCTCCATTGTAACTCTATGGTTGGAGCTCACAAGCTTGATGCGGAGAAAACGATCTACCATGGATGGTATCTTGATGCGGTCTTGAGTCTTGGTTCAGGGGAGTTTCCCTTGAGGGTTTTCACGTGGGAGGCTCGTTGGTGGTCTGATTTTCCTCTCCTTTTTTGTTGGGTAAAAGCAATTTTAGCTTAGCTAGAAAGAGAAGGAAGTACCTAGGAGTAAGATTTGGGAGTTGAGGTTGATGATTTGGTGAGCGAGAGCAGAGAAATCACGAAGAATATCTGATGACTGACCGATGGCTTTGATTGAATCGTGCTTGATGACGATCCCACTGTTGTGAAAGACTTGGCTTTGAGGATCCATGGTGACGATCACAGCGTTGTGGAGTATAATCCATGAGTTGCCCTTTGCTTCCTCCATTATCATTCTCTCCTTTTTCAATTGTAAAACTTTGTTCCTCTTGTTTTGGGCTTGTTTTTGTTTTTGTTTTTTGGAGAGAATGTGGAGTTGTTTGAATTTATGGGGTTTTTGTGTGTTTGTTTCCCAAGAAAATTTCTGGGTTTATGGGTTGCTGGAGATTGGGTTGGTTACTGTGTTTATATGTTTGTTTCTCGGGTTTAGTTATGGTTTGGTTTCTTGGATTTATTTTTTGTTTTTCTGGATTTGATGGAGATTGGATTTGGTTGCTGGATTTGGATTTGGGGTTTGCTAGAGATTGGTTTGGTTGCTTCTTGGACTTGGGAAGAACATGAAGAATATTTGCTGTTAGTATTTAATTTAAAGTTTTCTTCTTTTCATTTGTGTTCTTCTAATATGGGTTTGAGTTCTTGGTAGCTAGGTTTGTGTTATTATGATTTGAGTTCTTGGTTACTGGGTTCGTATTCTTATGATGGGTGAGTTCTTGGTTTGTGTTCTTGTGATTTAAGTTCTTGGTTGCTGGGTTTGTGTTCTTGCAATGGGTTTGAGTTCTTGGTTGCTAGGTTTGAGTTCTTAGTTGTTGGGTTTGGTTTGTGAAGAACGTGAAGAACAAGCTAAAGAACATGAACAACATTATGAAAAAAAAAAAATTAATTAAAATTTTTAATTAAATTAAATTTAAGGTTTTTCTTAAATTTTTTTTAAAAATTTTCTAAGGTGGCTTTTAAAAAAAATTAAAATGCTAAAGTGACATTTAAAAAATGCCAAATAAAAAATTTTATTATTATTTTAATAGCCACGTTAGCTTTTAATGTGCCAACAAGGCACTTTGTTTACCACATCAGATTTTTCTATTAATTTTTCTATTAATGGGTTGACGGCAAGGACCAAAATATAATCGATTTTCTGATTTCAGAGACTGACCTAAGAGCAAAATCAATTTAAGGACCAAATCAAGAAATGATCCAAATTGTAGGGACCAAAAGTGCATTTACGCCTATTATTTTTCAACTTAACCTAACAACTGACAATGCTTATATATATCAAGTATTGGCCTATGGGGGAAGTAATCAAAGTGCGCCCATATAAGGTTGAATGAACAAACTATTGACACTAAAAGGTTGTTGAAAATTTAATCGAGCGCCTTATATATCTAATATTGAGATGAATCGGTAAAGGTGTTATATGACATTAAGGTAAATACTCAAAGATAAAAATACTATATCTATCTTAACAAGAAGAAAGCATTAAGTCAATATTCTTTTTGGACTAGTGATTCATAAGCTCACTAAATTAATTTAAGGGGCGAAATCGTATCCTTCTATGCTTAGCCTTTTATAGATGATATGATTTTAGTTGATGAAGCGGGGTTAATGCCAAGTTAGAAATTTGGCAAGACATTCTAGAATTTAAAAGATTTTGATTAAGTATGATTAAAGCAGAGTACATGGAATGTAAGTTTAAATAAGAATATAGACTAAGTGAAGAAGTGTATCAAGGGCAGGATTGTTCGTAGTGCAGTATGGCGCGGTTTTGGGCCATTTTTAGCACTGCACTTTGCGATGTAGTTTAGCTAAAATCATAACTACACCATATCTTATTTTTGCGGTCACATGTGTGGTATGGTGCGGTTTAGAGTTTAACCAAAATCATAACCGCACCGCACCTCATTTTTGCAATCACATGTGTAATGCTATATATAAGATGAGATTTGAAGTTGGTATATTTTTCAAATTTTGGGCATTTCTTACCCATCCCAAAACTAGTTTTTTCCTTCTTTTTTTTTTTGGCCAAGTTTTAAATTATTTAGCTAGTTTTTCTTTATTTTGGGTTGGCTTTTCTAGTCAACACTTGCTAGGGTTATCAAACTTTTTTTTTTTTTGGAAAAATAGGGTTATTAAACTATTAATAATATATTTAATATTAAAAATAAATAAATATATTAATATATAGAAAGGGTGCGGTGCAGTGTGGTTTATGTGGTTTTCTTATTATAAAACTGCAAACCGCATTGCATCATGTGGTGCGGTGCAGTTATACTATTTTGCGGGCGGTTTTGATGCGATTTTTGCGGTTTGTGCGGTTTGGTGAACACCCCTAATCAAGGGTATTGTATGATTGTAGAATACCTATTAAGTTAAAATGAAAATTTTATAGGATTACCATATGACCAACTATGCTCTATTGTACCAAATGTTGGGTTGTTAAGAAGTAGCATATTCATAAGATGAGTATAATTGAAATGAGAATATGAACATGGATAAATGGAGATAGATGGAAACGTATGATTTGAAGCGAGGAAATTCACTTAAATATAGGGGTTGCTCCTATTGACAAAAATACGAGAAAGTCACTTAAGATGGTTTGATCATGTTCAGATGATACCAATTAATGTACATGTAAGAAAGAGTGAGATTGATCCAAGTTGAGGGAATTAAAAAAAAAAAAAGTACATTTTTAGAGGATATCAATATTAGTAAAGGAAGACCCAAATTAATATTAGTAAAAAAAATGACTCATGAATTAAGAAAGTAATAGAAAATATAACTTCAGATAAGATTCTAAATAAGGAAATCCACTTAAATATAGGGATAGCTCTTATTGATGAAAGGACAAGAGAGTCTCTTGAGATATATAGTTCAATCATGTTTAGAGTATATTAATTAATACATTGGTAATAAAAAGTGAGTTAGATCCAAGTTGAGGGAATTAAAAAAAGAAGAGAAAGACCCAAATTAACATTAGCAAAAAAAAAAAAAAATTATTAATTAAGAAAGTAACAAATTAAGAATATGACTTTAGATAGAATCATAGAATAGAATTGATGAAAAAAGTACATATAGCCAACGTTAATTGATTTGTCAAGAATTCATAGCTAACCCCAAAAATTTGGAATTAAAGCTTGTTGTTATTGTTGTTATACCTTAGCAAGAAGAAAAAAGAGAAGATTAATAAGATGATCAGTAATTTGTTTCCATATACAATATATTTTCTCATTGATTATATAGAATTAAATTATATTAATTTAATTATCAAATAATATGTAGAAATCAATATATATGGTACCCCCAAAAATATCCAATTACTAGAAATCCTGTCTAGAAAAGTCATTCTTATTTATTCCGTGAGGTTGATCAACAGACCATTGCCATGATGTTTCGTGAATTGCTGTATGGAAAAACACTTGTGGCCCTTGTGTGGGAGAGGATCTGCAAGTTGATGATTCCCTTATGGACTTTGAAAGATATCTTAGTTAGAAAAAAAAGGGGTGGGAATATTAAATTTAGCAACTCAATAATGGACAAACTATATTTCTCCAACAAAAATAATATAGAATAATGGGAAAGAAAAAAAAAAAACTACATGAATAAAATGAAACAATGAGTTTTAAACTTCCAAGCCAAATATTTGAAGTAGCTGTTCTAATAATAAAAAAAACAAAAAAAAAAACGTTAAAATACACCCAATGAGCCAAAGCTGTCACTTGTATATTCAAATCCCCAAAAGAAATAATTCAAGACACAAAACCAAACACACCGATAGGTCCAGTGAGTTAACTTTCAAGAAAATATTTTGTTTATTTTTTAATAATACTTAATGCATTTTTCCGTCTTTAATTTTTTTATAACATCTTTTTTCTTTATTTTTTCTAACATATATATATATATATATATATATATATATGTATGTATGTATGTATGTATGTACAGATCCGTACCTCACAAGACAAGCTATTATGTTGCTCCAATATTCATTATAGAAATAACTACACAAACATTCAAAGTTTCAAACTTGTAACTCATAGAAGCAGAAAACATTCTATTACGTTCATGATGAAAACTATGTTGAGAAAGACGTTGAATGGAAACAATGATTCAATAGTATATAAATTTGTCTCTAATATAGACAAAAGAAAACATTAAAATTGTTTTCTATCTCCAACTTTTCTAGAGGAAAAAAAGAGGTAAAGAGCTATGATGGGTAGAATAAAATAAGCTGATTATATATTTGTTTAAATAGTAGGGTTTTAGGATATGAATAATTTACAATTTAACCCTTATTAACACGGAAAGGGCAGGAATGGGGTGGGGTGGGTTTAAAAAGTGTAAACTCATTCTTGCTTCGTCCTGTGGTGCAGGTTTAAAATCTTGCCTCATCTTCGTCCCACCACCTTTGCAAGGCGAAGAAAACTCGCGTGAGACAAAATGGGGAGAGACGGGTTAAGCGGGGTAGGACAAAATTACCATTTCCAACATATAAATTCATATTAGATCTATATATCATTGTGACATAAGTCTCATGAGAGCGTTTAATATAAGTATAAATTATTACTCGATGCAGAGATGGCTAAAAAGAGGCAGATAGAAAGTCAAAAAGAAAGATAGAAAGAAAGAAAGACCCAAAAAATTGGAATGTGGGCCGGACCCAAAAAAAAGCATTCACATAAGTCACTCAAGCTATAATTTTATTGAAAAGTTAGTTTAAAGAGGCTTCAAGAGGATCTTGGGCTTTATTTCGATTTTTTTTTACCATATTTTTAGTTTTTAGTTTTAACCCACGAATCTAGTTATAAATTCCCTGCCGTATATTAGAGATGAAAGGAAACCCACGAATCTAGTTGTATGTAACAAGGGAAAGTGAAATGACCACTGAGCGTGCAAGCTAAGCTGTCAGTGTCACTCATAGTGATATAGAAAATGGTAAAGGATATGGGTAGTTTTGTAATTGCACTTTTCACTTTTTCCGCTCCTTTGGTTTTGATCATGATCATGTATTTTCTTCTTCTGGCTTCTGCAGCAGCAGGAGATAAGTTAAGCTAAACCACCGCCAATGCAATGCCATCATGAGACCACCCTTTCTTTAGATCTGATGAGCTTTTCATGGCCAAAACCAACTCCACCCTCACATAATAGCTTCTTCACAACTACACGTGCCACGTCACCCACACTCTTGGTAAGAATTTTTTCTTTTTTTCTTATGTAATTACCTTATCAGATTGTGACCCAGTTGTTGTTGTTTCCTTAAATCGATGGTTCAAATGTGGAATTCAGTTCATAACTTTAACTGGGTCAGATTTTTTTCTTTTTCTTTTTGGGGCTAAATTAATAATTGGTGTTGTTATGTTTGTTTGCTTTTTTGGGTGATTTTCACTGTCACAAAATGGATATGGTGATTTGTTTGATTAGTTATAAAAGAAGAGTAGTTTAGTTGATGGTATTAGCTATTCTAGGTTTTTTTTTTCTCATTTGTAGGCTAGCTCTAGTGAAAACAGATTGTACTGAAAAGAAACCCAAAGCTGCTTACAACAACAACAACAACAAAAATCAGGTGCTTTTCCTTTTCTTTTACTTATCTTATAAAAATCCCAGCAACCAAAAATCAGATTCTTCAATTCCCATTTCCTATTTCTGTAATTTGACTGTTAGGATGTACTCTATTTCTTGGCTTTTCAAATTTTATTGTTAGGCAAAGAGATATGAATGATCTACACTGATTGCCTTTTGCCTTTTTTTCCCCTATATATCTGTTTATGTGCTAATAGCTCTAGTTAAATGGCACATCTTCCCTTTAGAAGTAAGGTAGAGGTTGAGGTTGTGAGTTTATGACCTATTAGGTTCGTGTGTAATTACTGATAATATATCATACATCGTTTTATGAATTGTTATGTTTCTAGAGTTTTGTCACTTTGTGTAGGTGGAGTAGATGATTGGGGAAATAGTTATGAAGATTTGGCTTAATTTAGTAGTGAGGTCTGGATGGTCCAATAATTTTTTTTGGTAAATCTTGGAGAAAGTTTGTTTGACATAGGTTTTTTAGAAATTCAACACTAAATTAGTATTCTTGGTAAGATCTTGAAGGGTTTATGAATAGGTTTTGATGTTTAAGGGATTAAGTAAATAAAATATTAGATTTTGAACGGACATGGAGGGAATTTGATGGTTGTTCACGGAAGAGTTGGACCGAGAAAAAAAGAAGAATAAACCCTAGGTTTCCTAAGAAATCACAATCAGGAATGAGAAGGCAATCACACCCTCAAAGTTTAAAATAAACTGCTCCAATTTTATTAAATTCAATCTCTCCATATATTTTTATTGATAACATAAAGAATCTTATATAGGCTATTGTTAATCCTACTCCTAGAAAGACTAGACTAAAAAATAACAAAGGAAAAAGTATTTAAAAGACTTTTACAACAAGTAGGAAATTAAACAAAATTGAAAGGACTCCAAAACATAAAGGAAGACTCATGGGCCCTTAAGATTCTTTGCTCTAATAACGCATTAGAATAAACAAATTCTATTATGAATTCCTTTTGTAGTTATCATCGTATTATTCATCAAAGTAATTGTGCTCACACCTTTCAACAAAATAGTGTTTTTGAGCATGAGCATCGTCCCTCATTTTTTGGATGTTGCGCGCACCTTGTTATTCAATATACAGTGCCATCTAATTAATCATATGCCTTCTGGAATCATTAGTCTCAATTTTTTCTTTTATATCCTAATCGTTAATTAAGGAAATAATATAGAGTATGATTTCAGATAGAATAGCATAGCAAAAAAGTATACATGTGGCTAACACTAACTAGTCTATTAAGGATTCATGGTCAACCTCAAAATTTTGGGACGAGATGTATGGTTGTTGTATCCTGATGGTCCTGTTTTTTACCCTGCTTACTCCTCATGTGTTTGCTTCTGTTACCTTTGTTTACGTCTTTGATTTTGATCAAGATAAATTATCTCCTTAGGCTCGTGTGTTTTCCTTTGGTACTCAATACTCAGAATTGTTATCATTGTTATAGTCGTGAGTCTCATAGATACTTCGTAAATGTTGATGTTAACTTTTTTGTGTTCTCCAATCATAATGGGGAGTCTCCCTTCCCTTCTCTTACTCTTCCAATATCTTTACCTTCTCCACCGTCTCCTTTGGTAACTTTGGCTTTCCAACCTAATCCTCCTTTGTAGGTTGTAGAGGCAAGTTGAACATAGGCACATTGTTTCATAAACACTCGCCAATATATCTTCCCTTAGGAAAAAAACAGTAGGTTGTCATTAGGTTTACACTGTTAAGTACCTTCCTGATAGTTCTGTGTGGTTGTGGCTACGGCGTTAATTATCTGAAGACCTTCTCCCTTGTGGCACATCTCAAATCTGTTCAGATCGTACCTGCATCTTGATCATATCCTATCTCCTATGTTTTCAGCTTCTTATTCCAAAAATTATTTTCCTCTTTTTCTTGGATAAGTTTTTCCCTTAAATTCTGTTGGCTGAAAAAAATGAAATATATTCAGCATAATGACGTTGGGTGGTCCCTTGCTTCTCTCTCTTTTCCCTCCCTTTGCTTTGTATTTGATTTGGGTGCCAAAGGTATACCCTTTTACACTGTAAATAGACGGTTAAGGATTTACATCAACTCTCTGGAAACTCTTCATTGTCATAAGGCAGACAAAACAAGACAAATACCTTGCAATTCTATCTAAAGTTTCAATGCTCAAGTATCTTCTCATACCAGAAAGTCCCCCATCCCCCTCCCACCCCTAAAAGAATCTTGAAAACAATTTTCCTTGTATAAGTTTTTTGGGAAAACATTTTTTTACGAATATATTTGTAATGTGTCTTCTGCTTTGTATTATAAGTTTCTTTACTGTCTGTTGTAGGCACGTGAAAGAGGAAGTATCTGCTGAGGTGGTTCAATGACTATGATAGAGTCATGTAATTGCATTGAGCCGCAATGGCCGGCTGATGAATTGTTGATGAAGTACCAATATATTTCAGATTTCTTCATTGCACTTGCTTATTTCTCTATCCCTCTAGAACTGATCTACTTTGTCAAGAAATCAGCAGTGTTTCCATATAGATGGGTCCTTGTTCAGTTTGGTGCTTTCATAGTGTTGTGTGGAGCAACGCACCTCATTAATTTATGGACTTTTACCATGCATTCAAGAACTGTGGCGATAGTAATGACCACTGCAAAGGTTTTGACTGCTGTGGTTTCATGTGCAACTGCCCTCATGCTTGTGCATATTATTCCTGATTTATTGAGTGTTAAAACCAGAGAAATGTTCTTGAAAAACAAGGCTGCAGAGCTTGATAGAGAAATGGGCTTGATTCGTACACAAGAAGAAACAGGTCGTCATGTGAGGATGTTGACCCATGAGATCAGAAGCACCCTGGATAGGCATACTATACTGAAAACCACTCTTGTTGAACTGGGTAGAACTTTGGCATTGGAAGAGTGTGCCTTGTGGATGCCAACACGTACTGGATTGGAGCTTCAACTCTCTTACACTCTCCGTCAGCATAATCCAGTTGGATATACAGTGCCCATTCATCTTCCTGTGATCAATCAAGTTTTTAGTAGTAACCGTGCAGTAAAAATATCCCCAAATTGTCCAGTGGCAAGAATAAGACCTCTTGCAGGAAAATACATGCCTGGGGAGGTTGTTGCTGTTCGTGTCCCTCTCCTACATCTCTCTAACTTCCAAATCAATGACTGGCCCGAGCTCTCGACAAAACGTTATGCTCTGATGGTCTTGATGTTGCCCTCAGATAGTGCAAGGCAATGGCATGTCCATGAGTTAGAGTTGGTTGAAGTAGTTGCGGATCAGGTCTGAATTTATACTTGCTTATTTTTCTGACATTGCACTTTACTTCTTTTCATTGAATAAAGTAAAAATGCTAAACTACATTTCCTTCCTTTTCCGTTTCCATTTATATTTTTTTTTCCACTAGGGTATTTCCGAAGAACCACATTTAATTAGAAAAATCATATGATGTGAAAGACATTGATTTTTATTTTTTTGGGATAGGTATGTGAAAGACATTGTTGTTACATTGAATTTTTCTCTTCTAGGCAATAAACCATCAACAATTCCCCCTTATCTCTTGCCATCTCTTTCCATCACAGAATTCAGAAAATTTTAACACCTGGCCTATTGATCTTCAAACTTGTAGAAAAATTTGAATGATTTGATGCTAACTAGATACTGTCTAGCAGTCTAGTGGTTTATCTATGCCAAGCATAACTTTAATTTAGATAGCATAGCATGCATTTCTCAAACTATCAAGCCCCTATACTTACTAATTGACGTCCAAAGCCTGAATCCTCTACTCATTGATTACCCTGGTTATTTTGACGTACTCCATATTTGAGATCTTATACAATGATTGTTGTTTGATGTATGCATGCGCTATACATTTTCAGATAGGAAAACATATCAGCTATAAATATCTTATGTGATGTTTTCATATAATGGTAAAGAAGCTGAGTCCTAGACATCCTGAATGACCCTTGATGCTAGATGTGTGAATGGAACTAAGAATTGCTTTTGAAAGGGTGGAAGCAGATGTATATTTGTAGCAAATGGCTACAATCTATAGTTGCTTCATGTCATATAGGGCATGTGTGAAGTTTAATGAATGAGTCTTGCAGAAGGAGGCTTGATTAGGTTGCAAAGTGTTTTTTATGTTGCTTTTTGTAATATTCATAATGACCCTACAATGAGTTTGAAACCATCATGTGCACTTAAGATTATCTAACTTTGATAACCAAACCCCTGCCCTTCTATAACACTTGCTCATTAAAATAACCTATATATATATATATATATAGATTATAGATTATATGTACACACACATAGGATTGAGTTCAAATTACACCTGGTGTAACTCTAAACTATGTTACACCACTCAATATCTTATTGGATGAGAATTTTGATGAATCCACTATTGGATTAGATTTTCTTCTACTTTACTTGCTTGCAAAACTTCAAGATGATTTGGGATCTATAACTATATCATTGATCAAATGTTTAAATTTCAACTTTTTGTATTTAAAATTGTGTTTAAAATATGGGTTTCTAGATCGAAAAGTAATTGGCATCCAATTGGCATGAAACTTGGTATTTTCAAAATATAAACCCAATAAAAAGTTACTTAGCATTGTAACATGGCTTAGAATTACAACAGATGCAACTAGACCCCCCCCCCCCCCCAAAAAAAACACACACACACACACACATATATTGTATTAAAGATCAAAAGCCCATGCCTTAGTACAGAGAATGTATATAAGAGAAAACAAAATAGTAGGTGATTGCATATAGTTGTACACATAACTGACTATTATCTTAGAGAAGCTGATTTCCTCAAGTTCCTGTTCCTACAAATTGTAGCGTAATTGTTCTAAATTCTGTAAATCCACTAAACGTTCTAAATTCTGTAAATCCACTAAACTGTATATGTATGAGTTATAATCTAAGAAGCATGAACACGGATACGACACAGCGACACATCAAATTTTGAAAAAATGGGACACAGGTACGGCGGGACATGTCTTTTAAATTAATTATATTTTCACTTATATTTTCTATATATTATTAAGCATTTATTTATCATATAATGTTAAATGTATATCAAATTAAGAGTAATAATGGATAATAAAGCAAATCCATGACTATTAAAGGGTGTTTAGAAATTAGAATACAAACCAAGAATAAAGATATTTATTCATTTTCTTTTTTTTTTTTAATAAGTATATTTATTAATTTTCAAATGCACTATTACTATTTAGAGCATGAATGCTCTCATGTGAAAGGGTATTCAATTCCTCTTGTTCTCATGTCCCGATTGTGTCCTGCATTTTTATTTTTATTTTTAAAAAGGACCTTTTTTTTTTTTTTAATTATTATTTAAGGACATGACTGGGACATGCATGCAGAAGTTTCCCAAGCATGTCAAGTGTCCGACACGGGTACAGTACCCCAAATGAAGTATCTGTGCTTCCTAGGTTATAATGGGATCTGGCACACATTGAAATTATATTAACTATCAGGAAACTCCTACATGACTTGTGATATGGTAGTTATGAACATGAATCCTAATTCTTGAATACTATGCATTTCTAAGATACCAATAATATAGTTAGAAAATATATTAAGATATTCTATAGATATTGGATAATTATTTGCAACTAAAAGAAGGCTTGCGTATCCTATGGGGAGAAACACATGCAAATTGTTTTATGGTAAGAATCTTAAAATACTCCGCATAAGTTCAACTATCAAATCCAGGAGGTTGTATTTGTTTTGGATTTTTATACCTACAATTGACCCAAATGTGTGTGTGTGTACTTGTCAGTACTTTTCTGTTTGCTAAAGTAGTATGGGGATTAGCAAATCATCGTAGGATGCTTGCATAACAGAAAAAAAAAGGTAGTAAAGTCGAGGGGGGATGGGAAATAAATATTAAAAAAAAAAAAAAAATCTTACTTGATGAATAAGGTGTCCTTTAGCCATGTGTTGACTTGCTACTAATTCATGTTCATATCTGTAATGCGGTGGCTCACAGAATGATTTTTTACTTTTATATAGTATAATACTGTTAGAAAGTGTTAATTTATAGAAACTTTCTGTTGGTCCAGGTGGCAGTTGCTCTCTCTCATGCAGCAATCTTAGAAGAGTCAATGAGGGCAAGGGATCTTCTTATGGAGCAGAATGTTGCTCTAGATCTGGCCAGGAGAGAAGCTGAAACTGCAATTCGAGCTCGCAATGATTTTTTGGCGGTTATGAACCACGAGATGAGAACTCCCATGCATGCAATTATTGCACTTTCTTCCTTATTGCAGGAAACTGAGTTGACACCTGAGCAACGCCTGATGGTTGAAACAGTATTAAAGAGTAGTAATCTTTTGGCTACTCTCATTAATGATGTATTAGATCTTTCAAGGCTCGAAGATGGCAGTCTTCAACTGGACATTGGAACTTTTAATCTTCATTCTGTATTCAAAGAGGTAGGGCTATCCCTTCCTGCCAAATTTTAGCTCTTTTAGATTGCTTTGTAGCATTAGGATGGCATGGATTTCTTTAGATGCTTGTTGTAGTAACATTAATTTTCCTCTTCTTAGGTCCTTAACCTGATCAAGCCTGTAGCATCTGTCAAGAAGTTGTCCGTCACATTAAATTTAGCACAAGATTTGCCAGTGTATGCTGTAGGTGATGAAAAGCGCCTAATGCAAACTATGCTAAATGTTGTTGGTAATGCTGTGAAGTTCTCTAAAGAGGGCAGCATCTCAATCATTGCTTTTGTTGCAAAATCAGAATCTTTAAGAGATTCTCGAGCACCTGACTTTTTTCCTATGCCAAGTGATAACCACTTTTATTTGCGCGTACAGGTTTGTTTCTTCAATATGCAATCAAAATCCTTCAATCTCAGGATGCTTTTTAAAAGTTAGCTTTGTAGATTTACCTTTTCTCTTCTATTGTAGGTGAAAGATTCAGGATCAGGAATCAATCCCCAGGATATTCCTAAGCTGTTTACGAAGTTCTCTCAAAGTCAATCATCAGTAACTAGAAATTCTGGGGGCAGCGGACTTGGCCTTGCCATTTGTAAGAGGTACTTAAATCTTTTGTTGTTAGATGTTTAGCTTTGGTTTGGTTTTGTTAGGCTATACATTCAGTATATGCTGGTGTCTCTGCCTTTTTTTTTTTTTGTATTGCAGTTTTTGTGGACTAGATTTGAAAAGACTATTTTCATATAAAGATGCAGCTGTAATTCTTTTTCCTTTCCTATGATGTGATCAGGTTTGTAAATCTTATGGAGGGACAAATCTGGCTTGAAAGTGACGGCCTTGCCAAGGGATGTACTGCCACTTTCATTGTAAAACTTGGAATTCCAGAGCGATCAAATGAATCTAAGCTTCCCTTCACGCCTAAAGTACCAGTAAATCATGGTCAGACAAATTTTTCAGGGCTGAAAGTTCTTGTTATGGATGATAACGGGTCAGTAACATTGCCATCTTTTTGTACATAGTCCTGGATTTGTATCTATGGTTGCGAAATAATACCAAACAAAATGTCATTTAATTGATTCTAAGATCATTAGACCACGTAATCCTGGATTTTGATAAGAACATAATGCATACCTCTCTTAGCATCGAAGTGCGTTGTCTCCCAATGTATTTATGTTACTTTTTCTCTTTTTCTTTAGTGTTTTGTGGATAGGTGCAGTTCCACAAAATAGTTTTGGTGGCCAACTAGGTTGTGGTTTGTCTTATTTATAAGACTTTTAGGTAAAAACCTTATAGAGAGATTGAATGTGGGATCCTTAGGGATATTAATCTTTAGCTATAAAAATTAATCATTTCTTTTAAAAGGCTATTGACATAAACTTGTAAACTCTTTTCTGTAATCAAATCATTCAATTGACCCTTGAAGATTTGAAAATTACAAGTGAGGTCTGCACCTACAATTTCTCATATTTTTCCTTCCACCATTCAATATTCCACATGAGCCTCTACTTCAAAACAATTTCTAAAAACTCTGAATACATGTGGATATATATAGTTTGAAAAATGTCACCAGCCAAGTTTCATTTAAGTCCAACCCCTATAGAAATTTTTGCTATATACTATCTCCTTTTAGAGACTATTGGGTTCCTTGCCTTTGGTTCATTAACCACCGGTATGATTTTTCTAAATTGACACCCTCACAAAATCTATGTCAACATCATATGTCTCACTTTATCAATAATTATACCCATAATAAGCATGAATGCGAATATGACGTTTATTATTAAATAATAAATTCTTATACTTGGTTGTTGAGTGTTCAATTACCAATTCTTCCAAAAGCTTAAGTTATTATAAAATGGTAAATTTAATCATTTAACAATAGTTTTAACACCCCCCCCCCCCCCCTCCTTGTATGGGTCTAAACTCACCCTTAATAAATGGGGCTCAACAAGTGGGATTTTTAACATTTTAAATAGGAGGTAGAGTAAAGTCAAGTTTGAACTTAGGAATTAGAATCTCCTGCCATGATACTATGTTAAATTATCAATTCTCCCAAAAACTTAAGCTATTAGAAAATGGTGAATTTAATCATTTAACTATAATTCTAATATTTATGGTATAGGATTTTTATCCGAATTTTTTTTTTTTTTTAATTTTAATTTCTAACATGTACCACTATCTTATTAGGGGTTTATAAATTATTTACGCACTTAGTGAGGTATAGACAGGCTGGAATACAACAACGTTTAATCTATGGTTACAATCCTTGAAACAGTTAATAAAAATGGCTCTTTTCTTTTTCTTTTCTTTTTTTTGATGAGTAGAAACGGCTTGGGAAATGAGAGGCTGGGATTTAATCTGATTTTGAGAATTAAGCAAAATGCATTGGTTTAATTTTTGCCAAAATTTGTGAAATTTCTTGGAGATACTGAAATGATGTCTTTTTGTCTCCAAAACATTTCCCATGGCATTTCTGTTAGTTCATCTATGTTTCTGTTTGACTTTGAACACGCTATAAACAGAATCACACTTGAGATCAGATGTTCTGGTAACTGGGCTCTAACTAACCCTGGATCACTTGGGATGTGTCATATTTGACCTCTAGCTCAGGCCTTGAGCTTGCAAAATGTCTCCAACCAAGGCAAGGCGGGCATCTAAAGAACATAAAATCCAAGTTAGCTCAGTCTTTGAGTTAACAAAATGTCTCCAATGAAGTTAGCCTAACCTCTTCCTTTTGCAGGCAGGTCATCTAAAGAACATAAATTCCAAGTTGCCACCAGGCAAACCGATAGAAGTCATAATATAAACAACAACAATTGGCAAAACCTGGCATCTCAAACATTGACAAGGGAGAAGGCTTTAATAAGGATGGCATTCTTTTTAGGGCAAGGCTTGCTAATTAGCTTAAGGAAAATATAGTTACCATTTACCACTTTCCAAATTTCCATTAATATCAGCTCTCTCTCTCTCTCTCTCTCATTGTGTATGCAAGTCTTTATTTACTTAATTACACAACTGATCCTGCATAAAAATTTGGACTTAAAGCCATGGCACTTGAAATGCTTAAAAACAGCTACAATTTGCTTTAGTCAACGGCTTTATTGTGTTGTGATGGTTGAAGTTCTTGAAAACTGGGATTTTAATTTAAGTAATCTTGACAAAGTCTGAACTAGTCAACTTGTCTACATTGGACTTAGACTGTAAGAAGTCTAAATTGTATATTGAAATTACAAACAATGGGATGGTGTGGCACTTCTAGTTTAAAATGTATTTATATTTAGTGATAAATACTATCATTTCAATATTTCATTTCAAGCTCAATGGAACTACTTTTAGCAATTTCAATCACATTACTGAATGTTGAATTTTATTTGTGTTATACAGGGTTAGCAGGATGGTGACAAAGGGGCTACTTGAGCACTTGGGATGTGATGTGTCAACTGTAAGCTCAAGCGAGGAGTGCTTGCATGTTGTTTCTCATGAACACCAGGTGGTGTTCTTGGATGTGTGCATGCCTGGTATAGATGGTTTTGAGCTTGCTGTCACTATACGTGAAAAATTCGCAAAACGTCATGAAAAGCCACTTATAGTAGCACTTACTGGAAACACAGACAAGGTTACAAAGGAGAACTGTATGAGGGTTGGCATAAATGGAGTAATACTGAAACCCATTTCAGTTGATAAAATGAAGAGCATTTTATCAGAACTTTTGGAGCACCGAGTTCTATACGAGGCCCTATAAGCAGCAGAAATATGCAGCACCATTTGAGTGGTTTCAGTCTTGTGTATATGCCACTTGTATTGGAAACTTACATTAAAAATGAAGCAATGATGCAAATAACATGACATTCTAGAAACGGTTTTATGTATTCTTTTTGTGCAATTTGCTACAAAACGTTTGCAAGAAAGAATGATGACGGCTTGCTGCCATTATTTTTTGTAAACGAGCTGGTTCTTATTGGAATCAAAAAGGAAATTGGCATTTGGTAACTTTTACAATAATTTGCTCTTCTATTAATTTGAAATTTTATTTTAGGTTTTAATATAGAAACATCTAGCGTTCCATTCTCTATGCTATCAGCCCATGGGAATTCTGAGGTGTCCTATTAATTGGGAGTGAAATAGTCCGACAACAAAGGCTGGAAGATCACTTCCTTATATGAAAAGTTCTCTCGTGAAATACCTGCTTATACAAATTTTATCAACACACTTTGTACAACATCTATCATCACTTTTCGTTTTTTTTTTTTTTTTAACTAGCATTCTCTTCAAATGCCATTTTTAGCTAAAAATTTTTAGTACGGTTCATAAAAACTACAAAAAATCTACAGTCTCATCAGATCAATTCAGCAGAGGTGAACAGTAGATTCTTTATTGTTTAATTTGGTAGCTGTGAAAATGTGGGAAAGATCACTTCAATTTGTTGGATTTTAGTTTTGGAGTTTGGGATTCGACTTGTAGAAATTGATTATTAGCAAACTAGCTAAGTACCATCAATTTTATATTTACACCTTAGAAAAAGTTGTAAAAGAAATTTATAAATTGATAGTTGAGTGAGGGGACAACTGGAGGTTTCAACAAAATGAATTACAAGGCCCTTAACAAAAAATTTTTTTTTTTAAAAATGTAGAGAAATTGTCACTAGACTCTCTCTTCTTCTTTTTCCCCCTTAAAATTGAGCAATAACAAATAGCCACATGAGTCGATATGTTTAATAGAATCAAGAATTCACTTAGCATAATTAATTTTTTAGGATTAAAATGAAATTATATCCAAACATAATTGAAGATAATTTTTTTTTGTCATAAATAAAATAATCTTTTGATAAGTAATTAACGAAAACGAGAGAAATAGATGGAGTTCATGTAGGTGCAAAATGCTCATTTCTCCTAAAAGCAAAAAGTATGTTATGTCTTAGCCACATGGAGCATCACATATATATTGTATAGACTCCATCCATTGGGAATTCTAGGCTTTTACTCTTAATTTTTTAAAAATCTAGCAATATGTCCATGTTTTGAAATTATTTAGGTCTGTGTCCCTGTTTTAAAACTTGACTTTCTTAAAATTGAGTTTCAATGTAAAACTTGATTGGTTTAAAATTGATTTATGCCAAAAAAAAAAAATGGAACTCAAGTTCATGGAGCTTGAGTTCCATAAATTTTTTTTTTTTTTTTTTTTTATAAGTTTGATTGCCTATACTCAATTTTCTACAAATCAAGTTTTACATTAAAACTCGATTTTGAGAAAATCGAGTTTCAAAATAGAGACACAGACCTAAATAGTTTCAAAATATGGACATATTGCTAGATTTTAAAAAAAATAAGGGCAAAAGCCCATTTTCTCCTCCATCCATCTACAAAGATAATATCTAGTGTTTCAAATGTATACAACATCACACTTACAGCATTTGAATCTCACAAGTACGTGTGACTCACATGTTCTAGGTGTATAGTCCACATATTCAAGGGTGGAGCAACGAAGGTAAAGAATTGTGGACTATAGGTAACAATATCTGGGCCAAGAACAAATGCTGAAACAATAATACCTGGGCCAAATTTTTTTTTTTTTTTTAAATGCTCAAACAATAGGGAAAAATAGAACTCGCTCAATTTTTTAAAGAATTAGCCCCTCCAAGAACAAAGCTTCGCCCCCCCCCCCCCCCCCAAAAAAAAATTTTGGCTCCCTAAATCCCAACTTTGCACTTGTTTTGTCCTTTTCCATTCCTCAACATCTCCTATCTTTGTTTCCAAATAAAAACAAAAACAAAAACAAAAGAGGCATTTTTGTAAATTAAAAAAAAAGAAGAAGAGGCATTTATAAACAAATCTACCTTCCACGTGAATGCCTGCCCTTTGTTGCTCCACTTTTTTTTTCCTCAATAATATTAGTACTACACATTTATACACACATTTTGATCACAATTGTCTTATGTGGTAGACTAAAATGGTGAGGAAAAAATGGTGATCCATGTGATAGTAACAAACAACTAATCAAAATTTATCGTATAGGACAATTGTGGAAACAGACAATTAAACATAGTCTGCTACATAGGGCAATTATAGAAAAGTGTGTGGTACATCATCATTGTTTTTTTTTTTTGTTAAAAATATTCTTTCCTTTTCACGATTCTTAGTACAATTTCTTCTCTTCTCTAACATTGCTTCTCTTTCTCTACTTCATCTTTTTTTTTTTTCTCCCTTTAACAGTGCACTCTTGTAACTTTCACATCTCATCTTTCTCATCTTCTTTTTATTTTTTATTTTACTACCCCTCTATATCCTTTTCGCTCTTCTTCTTCTTCTTTTTTCCTCTTTTTTTTTTTTTTTTTTTACTTATTTACATTCATCATTTTCTGATACTCTCAATCCCTCTCCTTTGCAAATCCATCGCTTTTCTCTGGTACTCGCCATCAACAAAACCCACTTTTCATTTGACTCAGGATCAATATGATAGTTTTACCTTAGCCCTCTCAACACAAATTTCTGACTCTACCCCTACACATATTGTGAGTGTGAGATATTGCACTCATTTGAAACATTAGTAGCATGTTGCTATTTTGTTATTTTGTTACATTTTTTTTTAGAAGTAATAGAAAATAAGCCCTATATCCTTTTGTAATTAGCATTACAGTGCATCAAATATGCCTAGATATTTTCCCTACTTTATATAGCCAACTGATTACGATTCTGAAAACAAAATATGTAGAGAATAGAGATTTGAAGAAACAGGAGCATGGGGGGATTGAAGGAGAAGGATGAACCCCAGCAGGGGTTAAGTTTCTTATAAAATTATTTGTTGATGCTAATAGTATCGGGGAAAATGGGCTTTTGCCCTTAATTTTAAAAATATCTAGTACAATGTCACTGTTTTGAAACTATTAAGCACCGTGTTCCTATTTTGAAACTCAATTTTTAGAAAATCAAGTTTCCCATAAAACACGATTTTATGATGATCGAGTTCTAGGTAAGTTTTTGCAACACTGGAGGAGCACCCATGGCTTTTCCCAATTTAAAAAATCCAACTGATACTTAATTTTAGTAAAATTGAGTTCCAGGGAAAAACTTACCTAAAACTAGATAATCATAAAATCGAGTTACATTGAAATTCAATTTTTTAAAAATCAAGTTTCAAAATAGAGACACGGTGCTCAATAGTTTCAAAACATGGACAATTTACTGGATATTTTAAAAAAATAAGAGCAAAAGCCCATTTTTCACAATAGTATCTCAATATGTTGTATTGAAGTACCTTGGTGCAATCCAATTTCAGATAAATATTGACACAGTTATTACAATTTTTACTATATTATACTTATAAAGTAAAGTGTGATCAACCACGACAAAAAAATTCAAACATGAATTAATGAGATAATCACAATTATTACCATATCGGTTTGTAAGTTTTATGTAATAAAATTTGTAATGTAATACCTTTAACTAGTAGCGGAGCTAAAAAAAAAAAAATTAGGTGGGCCAAGGTAAACACAATAAAGTTCTTATGTCTAAAAAAATTAATTTCATAAATTAACTTTATCTTAAAAACTTTGCATCCTACACTCTTTTGTGGATCTAAAATCACTTATAATTGATTTTGAAGTAAATTTGTGCAAACGACATGAGAGGTCATTTTTGCATAAATTGTAAATCTTTTCCCCATAAATTATTGCAAAATATGAAAACATGAATATTAAATTTTATAAACTCAATACCTCAAATTGATAGAATAAACAAGTTTATAATGATAATTTAATTTAATTATCCAAGCCACTGATATTTAAACAAACAACTATCAAATTACTATTATCAAATTATAATAAATTTAATTTAAGTACTAAACTACTCAGCCATGCTAAAGAGAGGGAATTGGTTAAATGGTTATGCCCGGTCTCTTGGGAGTTCCAACAGTTGCATGGCTGAACTGTGGGCTCTGAGAGATGGCCTCTTATTAGCAAAAGAAATGGGTCTCAACAATCTTATCATTGAGCTAGATGCTTTGAGTGTTGTAATACTCATGGAAAATAATACCCCCAATTTGACATTAGAACCTTTGCTCAATGATTGCAGGAACCTTGTGAGGGAGATTCCCAACATGCAGATAAAGCACATCTTTAGGGAGGCCAACCGGTGTGCCGATGCCTTGGCCAAACTAGGTGCAAGTAAAGTAATGTCTTTTGATGTATTTTTGCATCCACCGCCTGTGGTGGAAAGAATCCTAACTGATGATAAAGCTAGTTTGTGTTGTAATAGAATGATTAATTCCTAATCTAATGTTATTTCGTTGCTGACCAAAAAAAAAAAAAAAAAAAGACCTACGGCTACAGTACTCTATTCTAGTCATAGGCCCGTAGTTACTTTAGAATTTTTTATTTATTTTTTCTTTTTTTCTTTTTTTGGGTTTGTTTTTACTCAAATAATGCTTAGTTGGAAACCACAAAAACGAGCCTATTGTAGTCACTCTAGTCTAAAGAGTACAGTAACAGATGAACATTAGGACACGGACAGATGGTTTTAACTTACCACAAAAAATTTATAAAAAATAAAAAATTAAAAATTAAAAAAAAAATTAAAAAAAAAACTTTGCTTTTCTTCTATCAAAAGGAAGTTCAATGGCTGAACTTGTTTTAAAAATATGTAGTTGCAGAACATATATATTAGATAGACAGAGATAGAGACTCTCTGGAAATTTGCCATTTAACATGATTTTATCAATTATTTCGTTAGTTGGCAAGCTTTTGAAACATTTTAGTAAACTAGTATCTCGAACCTCAGAAACTCAAGTTTAGTGAAAAAACTCAAGTTTTAAATACTCAAGTTCTAAGCTGATATGGATAAATAATCCACGTGAAACTCGAGTCTTTAAGGCTCAAGTTCATAGAGCATACAGAAACAAATGCAGAAGAAGAAGAAACTAGACGATGTTGAAGAAGAAGACCCACGGCACACATAAACCTAGTCTCGGTCAAGCACATCCTGTTCGTTGATCTACGATATAGTTCACGATCTTCGTCACTGCACACAATCTGACCCCCCCCCCCCCCCCCCTCCAACACACACACACACACACTCATAAAGATGTGAATGATTTGAAGGAAAAAGCTAAGGAAGAGAGATGAAATTGAATGAGATTTGAGAGGTTACAGATGGTTTTGTTTGGGTCTTCTTTGGTAGGAAAGACTTGAGTTCCACGTGATTTTTTTTTTCTTCCACATTAGGTTGCCACAACTTGGAAATCAAGGCTTAGAAATCGAGTTCCTTCACTAAACTCCAGTTTCAGAACCTCAAGATGCTAATTTGCAAAATAATTTTACAAACTTGACAACTAATTAAATTGTTCCAAAAATAATGTTAAATGGAAAATTTTCCCGACTCTAAGAGAGTAAGAGTTAAAACTCATGCCACAAGTCTACACCAGAGATAGATCAAGGTGGGGAAGGCGGAATCGTGGTCCTACTTGCACGGTAGTGGCCAACAGTGTAAGAGCAATTTTTTGTTGTTGATATATTCAGATTTTATTTTGGTAATATACGATTGTGACTTATGAAGTTTGGATCTTTGGGGTTGAAAAGTTTGGGTTGTGTTTTGTGAAGTTTAATGTTGTGATTTGTGTATTTATTTGGATTTTGGAATCCTAATTTAATTAGTACTAGGAATTCTGACTAACAAGGAATTTTAGTTTTTTTTTTTTTAGCAAAATTGTTTATGGTCCAGAGAATGGGTTGGGTTTTTAGGATTCGATTTTTTTTTTTTTTTTTTTTTTTTTTTTGAGAGGGAGGATTCGAATTGTTCTATGTATTTTTGGTAAAAAAATGTTAGGAGGGTCCACAGTGATTAAATTCTTTTTATTTTAGTATTTATTATTAAGAGAAATTTTCAAAACTGAGGGGCCATGGGCCCCCGGCTCCACCAGTGCCCTTCGAAATTCTTCATTTTGGATAATTTTAGCTATATTTTATTTTAGATGACTTTAGCTATATTTTTTGTAGTAAAATTTAGAAAAATGGTATATCTATAATATTGTTACATTAAATCATAAGTGGCCGTTGTTATTGATAGAAAAAAATAATTTCTATAATAAATTTAAATTAAAATTAATAACAATTTTTTACCAATAAATTTGTGAAAATAAATATGGTAGATGGTAGCAATTCTCTAAAAATTTAAGTCGATTAAAAGCGTAAGAGACATGATGATCACATCACACGGTGTTTGTTTTTTTTTGGTTGAGAATTGATTCAAAGCGCGTAGTGTGGGAATATGAAACGTTACTTATGAGCGAATGCATAGCAACCCACGTGTCCTTTGTCCTTGAGGCGCGCAATTGCATGCCTCTTACGCGTTTGTTACGCGTTCGATCTTATCAACTCTAGTCTCTGTTCATCTCTTATAAATAAACGTTCTTATTATCTTCTTTGACAATTACAAAACTCTCTCTCTCTCTCTCTCTCTCTTTTGTGATCGGATCGAACAACAATTGGTGAGAACCTCTTTTTGTTTATTTCTGTGTCTCTGTTTCTGTTTGTGCGTGTTTTTATCTACGAAGAACATAAAAAGTATCATGCTTTTGTCATTTTCTTAAAATGCTTAATTGGGATTGAAAATTGTCGCCTTTTTTTCCTTAATTTCTTTGTTTCACATGCAAACTCAAAATTAAATGGATTTCACGACATGGGTATAACCGGATTCATTGAATTAATATATGTTCAACTATATCTATATACCAATATACCCAAATTTTGTTTATATGATTGTGAATTAATTAATTAGAGCCAATTCCAGATCTGGGTATTTTGCTGCTCAATTTGATTTCTCATTTTTGATACTCAGTTTTCGTTATATTTTTCTTTGATCCTCTGAGATTCTCGACTTTTTAGATTAATGTCTTCTTCACACTTAATCGAATCATCTTATCATATTAGTAGTTGTCTTAAGAGAAATGTCAGACTAGCATAAACAATAAAACATGTAATAATATATTGTGGGTTGAGGTTCCAATTGGTTCAATGAATTGGTATGTTGGTGTGATGATGGAGTGGATGTTATAGTCCAGAAGGATCATAGTTTGCATTTGTGTTTGATATGTGTCTGTGTATGTGTTGCAATAAGTTCATTATTAATCTCTCATTTCATTTTTTTATTTCAGACATTTGCTAGAAGAAGGAAAAAAAGTCATGGGGGGTGGAAAAGATAAGCATGATGAATCTGATAAAGGTTTATTCTCACAACTGGCTCATGCCGCACAGAGTGGTCATGGCGGCCATGGATATCCTCCAGGAGGTCAGTACCCTGGAGCATACCCTCCACAACAACATGGTTATCCACAACAACATGGTTATCCACCACAAGGATACCCACCCCAAGGATACCCTCCACAAGGATACCCACCACAGGGATACCCACAGCAAGGCTACCCACAGCAAGGCTACCCTCCATCTGGCTATCCTGGCCCATCTGCTCCACATCAGTCAGGTATATATTACTTATGACACACAGCCCAAATTTTTCTCATATATAATTTCAATAAAATTCTAGTGGCTTAGACTAAACAAGCTAGATTTAACTAATCTCAACTATTGGGGGGTTTGAGTAATGGCCCATGTGGTATTGTATTGACACCCATTGGGGTAGCTATTTGCAACATTTTACCTCCTTGTTTTGACTGTTTATATATGATCCTAATGTTGTTTAGTTCGTCTCCTCATGATTTTCATAAAATATTGGTGAATTGATTGAAAGGTACTGAAAGATAGGGATTGGAACCCTTGTTAAACAAAAGCCCACATATTAGTTTCAATGCTGCACTTCTAATAACTCAGCCATCTCTCCTACATGATGATTATGGCTATGAATTTTCTGTTTTGATTGGGATAGATGAATTTTTATACGCCCATCCCCTGATGGAATCCGACATGTCAGTTTTCATCATCTGGCTTGAGCACAAATCAAACGAATGCAAGGAATTAGAGAGGAGTTAGGTGCTGTTTAGGCTCCTGATATTGGAGCTTAGCTTTGTTTTGTTTTATCAAATTACTTTTTTGCTGACTCGCTTAAGTGGAAAGCTTTTCTGACTTTGTGTTATTATTTTTCTGGAAGTTGTTGAATTGTTCTATTCCTGCTTATCAAAAAATAAAAAATAAAGGTTGTTGAATTCTTCTTTTTCTTCAGGACATGGCGGCATTGGAGGAATGCTTGCTGGAGGTGCTGCGGCTGCTGCTGCTGCTTATGGTGCTCATAAAATCTCTCATGGGTCACATGGGTCACATGGCTATGGCTCACAGGGCTATGGCTCACTTGGCGGCTTTTCACATGGTGGTATGGGTCATGGCAAGTTCAAGCATGGAAAGCATGGCAAGTTCAAGCACGGGAAGCATGGCAAGTTCAAGAAGTGGAAGTGATCTTGTTTGTCTCGGTGATTTTGATTTTAGTCATGTTGGCTCTATATATATATATATATATCATGGATAACTGCTGATCCTAGTTTTCTAAACTATTAATAAACATCAGTTTATGATATCTGTTAGGGTGGGCAAGGCAAACATTGGTTTGGCTTTTGACATACTCTGGATACATGATACTTATAACATATGTCACATACAGATCATCTAGGCCTGTTGAGATGTATAACTTTGGTTTTCTCTTCCTCTGCCATGCTTCTTTAACCTTCCATTGGTGAATTTGTGTAGCTGTATACTGTTCATATTTTATTGTACACTAATTGATTTCTTCATTTCCAGTTCTTTTGACACCTTCAACTTTGTCTACGCCATCTTTTTAGAAAAATTCTTTGTTGGGGTTGTTCTGTTCTCACTTCCAGCCTTTTCCATTTGAACATGATCTGAGATTCATTTATTTTTTCTTTTAAGAAATAATAAAATAATGAAGTGATACATTATTATGAACACGAGCCTTTGTCAACCTTTGTCTGCGCCATCTTATTAGATTTCAGAATTGTTCAGTTCTCACTTCCTGCCTTTTCCATTTGAGCATGGAAATAATGAACCGATAACTGATTTGGAGCCTTTAATTGTGGGGGCTGTATGGGGGAGGGGGATTTTTTTCAAATCGTGATTCTTTCAACCTTCATCAACCTACATTGCAATTTATAAAACTATGAATGTGTATTAACATACGCTTTATTAAATCATTTAAATAAGTCACGTGACTATTAAATAGCGATTTATAAAACCATGAAGGTGTATTAACAAAAGCTTTATTAAATCATTTAAATAGGTCACGTGACTATTAAGTAGGTCATGAGACAAAAATTAAGACGAGTAAATAATCTTTTAAGTTGTTATGTTATGAGTTGGGAGAATTTTTCTCCAAACCAGATTGAAGTCTGGTTACTTGTTTCCTGGATTTGGGGATTGAGGAAAGAGAATGAAGGACAGAAGCATATTGAGGGAAAATCCTTGTAGGCCTACATTGTATGGGCCCTCGTGTGGGCCCGTAGGCCCAACCTTGGTCTGACCCAACGCTATTTTATTTGGGCAACTTTGGTACCTTTACAAGACTATGGCGGTATTGCCACCAAGGTTTTCAGACCCGGACCGTTCATTGAACCGTAAAAGGGAGAGGTTCAAGGTTTTTGAGGTCGAACTGAGGTTGAACCGGAGTCAAACCGTGATGATATCATAATTAATTTAATAATTAATTAAAGCCTAAATATAGATATTAAATTTATAAAACTAGTACAATTGACTAATATATCTATATATGTGAGGAAAATTTAATGATTTTCAAGCATATATTTAATAATTAAATAAGAAAGTTAATAAAATAAAATAATAACCATGAAAACATTAAAATTTATGATTAATTTTTGAAGTAAAGTTGAATATTTTTGAAGGATTTTAATTATAATTTTTTTTTATTCCTTGTAAGAGATGGATAATTTAATTAAATAGAATAAAATTGTGTTAAGTTTTTTTTATAAAAAAAAAAAAAATTGCTAAGGGGTTGGACCGCACGGTTCTTGACTGGTTCGTACGGTCCAACCCCGGTTTTAGGGGTTCACGGAATTGTCACATATGCCCGGTTCTTTATGCTTAAAAAACCGGTTTTCATCACGGTTCACGGTTTTCACGGTTCGACCTCCCGGTCCGGTCCGGTTCTGAGAACTATGATTGCCACCATTCCGATCAAGGTCTCATCAATCCCCATTTTGAGAAATCGTGCCCTTGGGATCTCAAGTGAGCATATTGTTTCTACAAAAATGACGGTTTGATGTTAATATGTTCCTCATAAATCAGAGGTTTTACACTTGAAGTTCACCATTTATTCTTTTTTTTTTTTTTTTAAATCATAAATAAATAAGATAATGTTACGTTTCTCATGTACTGTAGGAAATTGCGTTACTTTGGTTCATAGCTACATTATGTCAAGAACCCATTGGTTCCTAGGGGGAATAAATGAGAATTAAACACAATGGTTCATAGCTACATTATGTCAAGAACCCATTGGTTCCAAGGGGGAATAAATGAGAATTAAATTGAAATAATCAAAAAATACTCCGAACTTACAAAATAACTATAAATATCTTGAAATCTCCAAAATACCTTCAAAACCTCAAATATGATTGAATAAACCATAAAACTAACAAAATGACAAAAATATTCGAAGTGACCATGATATACCTCAAAACTTTGGGGGAATCGTTACTAAACTTTCAAAAATCACACAAAAGCAACTTTCAAGTGTATGACATTTCAGTATTTCTAATTACTTATGTGAATATGTAATTAGATAAATTGGTGGATTGGCTCCTATATAAAACTAATGGGTTAGTGGTAATGGATATTATTATTTAGCTTATAACTTTTATTACTTTTTTTAGTTGTTGCACTCTTATTTTGATAAAGTGATTGTGCATATAAATATAATTTTCATATAAATTATTTTTAAGGTTGGTTTTAGTTGCATTATATTAATATTTTGGGTAAATTTCAGTAAACTACTTTGAGATTTAGGCTAATGTTAATCAAGTCCAAAACTTTTCAAAAGTGAACAATTTGGTCCCTCAACACAATTTAGTCCTTAAAATCGTAAGTCACCGTTACTTATTCTCAACCTTTCTTCTCTCTCATACCTCTATGATTCTTTCAAATCATTTTCTTCTCTCTCTCAAACCTTTCTGATTCTCCCTTTCTCTCATGCTCTCTCTCACCCATGGTAGCTGAAGACTCCCTCTCTCAAGCTTTAGCCGTGGCCGAAACTCATGTTTTGCCACTACCATCTTGCACTCTCTTTTCAAATTAGTAGCCATGGAGATAGTTGGCTAGGGATTTTCAAGCTTCGCTTCACCACTGATGCTATTGTTGCTTGTTGACAACTTTGATTGAGTGCTACTAGCGTTAGTTTTTGGTGCTTCATAGCCATGGAAGAGAAAGTTTGCATTTGTGTTTTTGTTTGGGTTTGAATTTTCTTTTGTGTTTAGGTTTGTGTGCCAAACATTAAGGGAACATTTGGCCAAGACCCATGAACTCTGCCACCACCATAGGCTAGGAATCGCATCAGCGTCATTCTCTCTTCTTTTTCTATTCTATTTTTTGTCTTTTTTATATATTTATTTATCTTTTGGTTTGATTCTTTGTTGGTTTGTGTCTTGGTTGATTTAGGGATTGAGTTTTCTTATGGTGATTAGGATTTGGTGATTTTTTATTTAGGTTTGAAAGGTGGGGTTTGGGTATGGTCATTTACAGCTCTATTGGTATTTTATGATTTGAGATTTGTCTCAAAATAGGTCTAATATGGTGATCTTGTTGATCTATGTATGATTATGAATTTGTGTGTATGCTTAGTAGTCTAGGATTTTTGGGGGATTTGGATTTCATATGGTTGTGTGTGTGTGTGTGTGTGTTTTATGACATGGTGCTGCCATGTAGTGTGATGTGTGCTTAAAATACATGTTCATATCAGTGTAATCACAACAAATAGAACTCAAAGATCTTAGCATGAGCGTTCAGTAGAGAAGAGAGAGTTTGAGAGAGAAGAGACATAAGAGAGACTGAGAATAGATAATGAAACTAACGGTGTTTAAGGACCAAATTGTGTGGAGGGACAAAGTTGGTCACTTTTGAAAAGTCTTAGACCTAGTTGACATTAGCCCAAACCTCATGGTTGTTTACTGAAAGTTACCATAATATTTTAAAATGGTGAATTAAAGTTGTTATTAAATATTTTTTATATAAAATTATAAGAAAATTTGTGAATTTTTGATCTAGCCAAATTTCAAAAAAAATGTTCTCCCAACAGTTTTAGGAAGACAACTAAATTATAAAACAAACAATTCCCTTAAAATTTCTTTCAACAAAACAAAAAGCATTTTGCATTAAAAGAAATAGAGCCTAAGTATTATAATATTATAAAAAATGGCTTTAAGCAATAATTTAGTGAAATTATAATCTATTGTGATACCATAACTTTATGGTTTAACAAAAAGTATTTTGTATCAAATAATATCATATTATCCGTATCAAAATTCAATAAATAAAAGACGTGTGTATAAAAATAACTATCCACTAACACAAGTCTGTGGAGGAGCATACGAGTACGAACTTACAACCCTCTTCAAGCTCTGGGGTTGGAGGGAAAAGGAAGGAACCTTATAGTGGATGGGAATCCTATCCGTTTAACTACAAACATCAGCAACCACCATGGAAATAGTCAGTGTTTTATTTGTCTACGATTCCTTCTCTCTTTCAATCAGTTCATAAATTCAACCAATAGAATCGATGCTTTTGTTACCTAAAATTATCCAGAATGGTAGGTCAGCCCATTGGCTTAAGTGGGAGGGGAATTATTAACTGAATAAAGCTGAGGGCATTGTGGATGTAATGTGATTCTTGTGATTAATTGCTGAAGGGAAAAAAATTAGGTCTGTTGTTTTAATTTTGATTTACTTTGAATCTCCTTTCTGGGTTTCATAGGTGGCCATTGCAATCATAGAAAGCTTGGTACATGTAGCTGTAATTTCTCTTCCTTATATATCACAGAAATTTATAGGAACTGGTCTCGTCTTACATTCTTTTATGGTGCTTATATTAAAGGTCACAGTGAGTTCGTGTGACATTTCATGATAAACACACAGAGAAAGTAGTTGCTCAAATTTAGCCTCATTTTATATGTATAATATATATCATTTTAGGCCCTGTCATGAACTCTGACCTTGATGAGCTCGAGGCTCAGTTTGGTAAGTTTGAACTGTAGGCGAGAACTGGTTTAGTGGTTTTTAATCTCTTAATAGAGTTTTAAGAAGCGAAAAGAATCAAACTATTTTGTGGGTACCTTTGTTGTCTTGAATCACTTAAGAGAGTGCTTGTGTGTAATATAACTTGTCAGTTGTCATTCTCTCTCTTAAAAGTTACCTTGTATGCCAACCTTTTTTATTGGTGACACTAGTTCCATTCCACATGTGTATAGCATTGTAACCAAGTTGCATTGAGCAAGTATTAAAAATTTAGTATTGTTCATTAAATTTATTTTTTTGAATGAACCAACTTTGAGCTCATTGCTAAATTATATTACACATTTTAATTTCTTTTTTTTTTTTTGGTCGAAAAAACTCAAACTTACTTACAAGTTACTTGATTAATTCATTTTTTTTTTCTCATAAATGGTAAACATAACGATAAAATTTTTTTTATCCCTTCATAAATCTATTAACTTATATTAGAATTGAAATTATATTACTAAAGTTAATTAGATGGAATGATTTCTGTCTATTAGCTTACAAAAATTAGATTCACCACTCATATGGTTAAAAACTATTTGTAATCTTACTATAAAATAGACTATTTATGATATCAATAAATTACAATCAATTTATAATTTGATATCTTAATAACTTACATTTTAAATTTATATAATTCAATTTCAAGTCTATAAACATATTTTTAACATTTATACATATAAATATATAATATTATAAATTAATTATTGGGTCTCACACTCACGAATTATGAGCTTCTCATAAATACATTATTATGTTTAAACTTAATTGGCTTTTTAATAGTCATCCTAAACTTAACATTGAGCCTTTTTTTTTTTTTTGATATATCAATAGTTGGGATTGTGAGGATTAGAACCCTAGATTGTCTCGATTGGAAACCAATTTGAGTAATAAGGCTCTTGGGAACTTTAGCTCAACTTATTTGTTAAATAGACCAAATACAAACCAAACTCAGGCTGCTGTGAACAACTCAATTCATTTAAAACCCAACATGTGGACCATTGGATTAGGACAAAGCCCTTTTTTTCCATTTTGGCATGAACAGAGATGCCCAACCAGATCTGTAACTGGACAAGTATAAACAGAGCCCCTTTTTTTTACATTTTAGCATGAGCAGAGACGCCCAATTAGTTCTCTAACTGGACAAGTATAAACAGTAATTAACGCTTGTGCAGATCAAAACTCGAAGTTCAAAAATAAAACAATAGTTTCTTATATGGATGAAATTAATAAACTCTTGGAAGTTTGGAACGCAACCTTCTTTCTTTAATGCTTAACTAAAGGAACAACAACACTACATCGACAAAAAATGAAGGGGAGCCAACTGGATCAGCTAGTTGCTACAGTAACAATGTCTTCCTAAAGCAGCAGGACCCTTCCCTATCCTCAACCCCAAAAATGCAAATGATATTTGACACAAACTACTTTTGAATCTGCTACCTCTTCTATAAAATGGGTTACAAAGACAAATATATCACTGTCCACCAAATGCACAATTCCCGTTGACACCTTGTTCTCTCACATAAAGTTAGATGCCGAAGGTAAACTTAGCCACCAGCTTCACTTCATAGTTCTACTTGCGCTTATACCTGGGAGGCTGGGAAAAAATAGTTGGAACAAAAGTAAGTATTTTCTTCCAAGAATGAGCTCACATCAAGCATTTGCAGTGCAAAGTTAAAATGAGAGAGAAAACTAGCAACCCTTTATCATGCTTTGATACCAAATTTGATACAGGACAAACTAGAACAATACAACAGGAAAATAAAAGATTGAGAATCTAGATGTCAACACCTAGGCCTGCTTGAGGTTAGCATCAAGCATAATAAAATCACTAGGAAACCTACTAGAGCCAGCACCAGACCACAGAGATAATTTCAATAGAAAATTTATTCATCAAAATAATCCCCCTTTGATAGGAGCTCAATACTTTTCTTATATAAGAGTATTAAACCATAATTCTAGCTAGTGTAGAAAACCCTAATTACCTTATAAAAAAATAACCTTGCTTCTAGAAATTAAAAGACTAATAAGTAATAACCTAATAAACTACTGGACCTAAAATAAAAATATAATTGACCAATAGAAGTACAAATTGACTTGCAAAATAAAATAAAACTAAATTAAAATAATTTTCTCTTTGAGCCTCCCATATCATTGTTCTTAGCATAAAATATTTGCAAATCATACATACATACATGAAATACATAGGCCACAAACACACACATAAATACATACATACATACATAAGATCAAAATCAACTGCGGAAGTACTATGCAATGGGATTGTAAGCGAATTTATACCTTGACTTGCTCTTAAATGAATGTTTGGACTTTTTCTTGCCTGGAACAGAATTTCTTGTCTGCTTTTTCTCACTCATGTCACTTTGAAATAGCTCCTGCATCTCTCTTGTCCTTGATTGTTGTCTTTGGTTAGGACGTTCAGATTTCTTTGTGTTCTTCACAATCTTTCCTGTATCTAGTGCCTTCTTCACAGCCTTCACCGCTTTTGCCGGTTGGTAACCCAGTTCAACAAGGGACAATCCAGTCTTTTCATTCTTGTTTTTATCATTACCCTGCAGTTCTTACTTATTAAACAGTGTGTGCCACCTTATAACAAACTTGACAAAAAACACCTCAACTTAAAAAGTTAAAATATATATATTAAAAGAGAGAGAGAGAGAGAGAGAGAGAGAAAGAAAAGGAAAAAGTTGCGGGGTACAAATCCATCAATTGAAAGAGCAATGGAGGCAATAGCGTGCACACAGAGATGGGAATTCCCTTAGACCATCATAAGCTCAGATGTTGACTTCATAAAGATCAACAAGCAGAAGATATGTAGAAGAAAAAAGACAGCAAAGTCTGCCAAACTAGCATATAGATGATGTTCATATATGACATTTAAGAATAATACAATCATATCTTCAATTTAATGTCATGCATAATAAACTCTGCAGGTAGCAAGGATGAAACCAAAATTTGAACAATAATAGCAATCAAAATCAATCTAACACAATCTTCTTTGTTGTTCAGGTTACTATAACCAATTGCCTCGACAAAACATTCTTAGATTATTAAGATTACAAATAGATTGAGCCATCCAATTGTCCCAGAAGAATTCAAATTCTTATTAGTTAATACAGATACTCCATGTCACTAAACGCTGCTATAAGCTAATGGCATGTTTGGATGTTTAAAAAAGGAGGGGGAGTAGAGTAGAGGGAGGGAGAGTAATGCAATTACCTTGTTTGGAAGTTTTTTAAAGAATGAGGGAGAGGGGTTTGGAGGAGTTTGGAGGGGTTTGGATTCCCTCTAACCCCCCAATTTTAATTCTCCCAAATTGGAGAGATTTGGAGGGGGAGTAGAGTACATAAACTATTGACCAAGTAAATTATCTAATTTACCCTTATTATATTAACAAAATTACATAAGGAGAATGGCTAATTACTCCCTTCCCCCTTACTAATTTTAAAAACATCCAAATAAGGTGGAGGTGAATCATTCTCCTCTACTCTCCTCCCCACTACTCCCCTTCCCTCTACTCCCCTCTACTCTCTTCCCTCTCTAAACTTCCAAACAAGCCATAAGATTATGAGAATAGTTCAATATAGATGGAAAAAAATTAACACAAAAAGTAAAGGAGAACATACTTCTAATTTTTTCATTTGATTTTCATCCTCCAAAATTTCTCTAGCTGCTTCCAATTTTCGACGCTTCTTCCGTGGCAAATTTTTCTACTCAACATATACCAGTTAAGAACATTAGTCATGTTGTACATCAACTAAAAGTTTGCATCTAAATTTTTTTTTTTTTTTTTTTTGATAGGTAAAAGAGAGGTAAAAGGATAAATTAATTTTAGATGAAAAGTTTTCATCTAAAATTATTAAATTAACAAATAATCTCTAATTCAAGATAATAAGCACCTCATGCTCTCGCTTCCTTTTTTCTTTCATTTTGAGGTCTTCAGCTTCTTGTGCACTGATTACCGCTTTTCCAGAATTCGTTTCTTTTTCCACAGGTGCCTGTCAATAAGATCACAGAGTCAGGTTTTAATCAGTTAAAACTCCAATACAAGATAAAGTGTTCAGATTATGAAAAGAACAAAGTCATTTAGAAGAGAGGATTCCACTGGAGATAAGATGGTACATTGGGAAAGGAAAAGATAAATAGAGAGGGAAGGAGGGGGGCAGGAAGTAGAGAGAGAGAAACTAGAAAAATTGGATATCTAAGAGATGAAGAAACTAGCTCAGCTTCTGCTTACTCTTTGACATGGAAAGAACCTCTCACATTGGAGGTCCTTTAAAATAAAGGATTATATAAATTCATTAAAGAAAAGAGGTAATACTCTGTCTAACAAGCAAAGACTGAATGGCACTTTGAATATTAAGTGGGTAAAACAACAAAAAGCTCTTTGTATAAGCAGGTTGGAAAAATAACTTCATCATTTGTATTTGAGAGAAGCTTTTCTGGGGTCCCAAATTTTTTTTTAATCATATAGTAGTAATCAAGTTTTTTTATAAGAATAATTTTATTAAAAAAAAAAAAAAAAGACTACATCATGACAACAGACACAAAGAAGCCTAAAGAATTACAACAAAAAGGAAGAGACAATGAATGAAACAATGGAATTAATATGCGTAAAATCCCATGCACGAGATATCAGATGAAATTGAGAATGACCTAGATGGTTCCAAATTGGCAATGTGAAAGCCATTGTCAATAATCTAAAAAGATGTCCACCCATTTATGCACCAACTTATGTATAAGTACAGATAAACAATTTCCTTTTGGGGAAAATTGAGAAGCTAAGAATAATAGAATATATATGTATGTATGCAAATTTGAAATAACCTTCGATGCCTTCGCAACAAGCCTTTTCTCCTTTTCGGTAACAAACCAGGTTTTCTTGGGCCGTGAATATATTTCCTCCCTATGTGCAATCAAATTTTCTGCCTGCATGCACCATAGAACTGCACCAATTAATGTTAAGCTTGAACAGAAATCATCTTAAGAATAATTAATGATTAGTCTAGCAAGTAAAGTACATATATATACATATGATCGCTGCTTTGGAAATGACAATACAGACTTTCCAAACAATGACTTCGTCAAAATAATAGAAAATGTCATTAAAAGTAGTACAACTGAACTGTATACTCATGACATCAAACAAAAGCATCACATATGTAAAATCACATACCCTTGATACTTCCATTTCAGCTTTTCTTAGGGTTCTCTCTTCCCTGTGTGTAATTGAAGTCAATTATTGCAATGCAATGAACAATAAGATGAAAATTTTTATAATGAAAATACTAAGACCTCTCTTCTTCAAGAATCTCAGCCACTTGATCTTCCATTTGCTCAATTATCTCAGACCACTTGGTTATTGATTGCTCTGCAACAGTTCGACTTCTCAGCTTGGAACCAGCTTTTTTAGCCTATCAAATTGAAATCATCACTAAGGTAAATCTTATTGAGGATTTGTCAGAAGCATCAATTTCTTATTGCCTTCTTTTTTCCTCAATTGTTGTTGTATGGGAGAAGCATCAATGTAATTCTCAAAAAGGGACATCTGTTTTAGAATAATTTTGTAATTGATATAAAAGAAACTATGAAGCACAAAACTTCTAATGTGGATTTTCAGATTGGAGTTTTATATACAAAGTTTGTAGATGATCAAATAGTTGAGCCAAAATAAGATTAAAAGCAAGGTCAATTCATAAAATTGAGAAATTTGAAGCTGGAGTATTATCAAGGAGCAAGATTTATAATAAAGGAAATTATTTATAAAATTAAAAACAAAACAAGACAAAGTTTGTGGTAAAATTTCGTATGAAGTAGAAATGTCGATTAATATGAATTGAAGATAATATCAAAAGAATGAGGAAGAGAAAAAAGAACAATAAAAAATGAAAGAGAATTTTCTAATAAATTTACCAGATAATTATGAGTCCACCTCATTGTTAGTATTGTAAATACTAAAGTATTGTCCTACTTAAATCTAAAGAACGAATGAAACAAATTTCAAAAGATTATAAGAACCCTAATATGATATGAGGAAGAAAATGATGCTTACAATGTCTTTCAAAAGAGATCGGTCATTATCTGTAACAAATGTAACAGCATATCCTTCCCTACCAGCTCTTGCTGTACGACCAACACGATGAATATAACTGCACAAAGGACCACCCCCCAAAAAAAAATGATTTCATCGGGATGCAGAAAGTGAGCCTCATGCCATCTTGTGCATATCACCTTCTGGCAACATCGAGAAAGTTTAATCTACCTTTTATATTCCCGAGGACATTCATAATTTATAACTGTTTGAACACCTATGATATCAAGTCCCTACAAAAGACGATCAGAAAATATAGTCAAATAACAAAACAGTTCAATATTATCCAGCTTTTTTGTACCTCTGGAATCTTCTATTTATGCCTAAAAAACGCATGAGCAAAGGAAAAGAAAAGAAGAAATGTAAAGGACTTAGAAATTCATCCATTAACTTAAGAACAAAGTTTAGCTACAACCCAGTTTGGAGTAAAGGTGGCAACATTATAAAGTGGCACCAGTTTAACAGTCAAATTGACAAACACACGGTTAATGCTAAAGGTCCCCATATGTTAAATTTCTCTCTATGTCAGTTCCTCCCCCAAAACCTGCCGTCATCACATCAACCCCATCAATTTTTACCTTAGTCGCCAGGTAGTTTATACCTGGTGAGAGCCAATTTAGGCTGGCAAGGCATGTTGAAGAGATCTACTGCATCCTTTAAAAGCTTAAATTATTTGAGAGCTAGTGCACGTATCCAAGCAAGTTGCCCCAGAGGGTAAGGCATTAGAAACTCAATGAAAGCTTTCAATGGAATTGAGATTATTGCTTTCAGACTGGAATTTTAATGGGATGCAAGAGTGAAGAGATTGAGATGGGCTTGTCAAAGCACCTGCTGAGGTAAGAAACCCCATTATTATCACATTTTCCATCTTGAATTAAAGGGGCACTTCTTTTCTTCACACACGTTTATCATATTTTGTAGATTAATATCGAATAGGAATTGAGAAGCTGGTTTCCTGAAGATTTCTCTAGACAATTATCTCCACTTAGGCTACCAGATCAAAACCCAGCTTCATCATCTTCATCACTATCCATGGATAGCCCCAAGTACTCATCCCTTTTATTCAACATTCCAAGCAGGGGCGACCGGCAAAGAGAGCATAGGGTGGTGGAGGTTATGGAGGAGAGAGAGAAGGGTCTTGGGTACTGGAATTTGGAGAGAGAGAGAGATTTGATTTAATGGGTGGGAACTTTTAATGTTAAACTGGTCATGTGCATCTCACATGACCAGGAAGTGTTTCACTTTATAATGCTGCCACTTAGCGGTTGGAGGAATCTCCTTCAAACCGAGTTGTAGCTCAACTTTTTCCTTAACTCAACACACTCCCCCCCACACAACACCCCCCCCCCCCCCCCCCCCCCCCAAAACCCCAAAAAAAGGCTGAGCAGATGAGGGAGGGGAGGTAGGTTACTACAGTTGAATATAGAGGCATGATTTAAGTAAAAAATTATGGAAGCATGAGAGTGCTTAGAGAGAAGAAGATAAATAAGTTTGAGAATTTGTTCTCACACGAGCAGCTACATCAGTTGCAATCAAAAAGTCAACTTGCTGCTTTCTGAAAAGTTCCAAAGCCTACACAAACAACAATAAGTAAAATTCACAAAACCGAAAAGATCAAAAGCTCATAAAAGCAAGCAAGGAAAAGCATTCTCCAACGGACTTCAAAATTTTAGTACCATAAGAAAATAGGATGGTTATCTTCACTAAAGAGTAATGTAATTAATTTGGATAAAAACAAAATGGCAGTTTATAGAAGCTACCCACATCAAGGCGCTGGATTTGGGTAAGATTTCCATGAAGCTCAGTAGCTTTAAGGCCAGCTAATCCAAATAGAATCTTCAACCTATGTGCAGCCTGTTTTGTTCCGCTGCAAATACCAATAGAAATTCATTAACAACTCAAGAAAAATCAGTTGATCCAAAACACTTTAAGCTCCCAGGAATATATTTTTTCAGAGATCTCAAAAGAACAGGTTTTACATGAGCTTGGGAAATAGGAACCCTCTAATATAACTGCTGCTTCTGTTGCATCACCTTCAGGCAAGATAGATTGAACTCTCTAAAACATTTCCCCACTTTTCTTATACATATTTTTTGATAATTCAATAGATATAATGACGGAGGGGATTCAAAACTTAGATTTCTCCGTTGGAAACCTTGACCCTTTTTTCTTATACTTGAGTAAAGTATTATTGTCTATCTTATATTTCTGTATCGTACATTTGTTCTAAAAGTTCTACTGCTTCAATTTGTTCTTCTCATTATTATAGATTTTAACATTCCCATTTTGCAATTTTGAATATCAGAAGCACCTCAATTATTTATCTAGTTACAAACTGCATATCAAATGATGAGTCATCTCAAAGTTCAGTACTAGCTTAATACCGACTCCAATACCAACACTAAACAAAAAGCCATTGCTTTGAATCTAACAACATATAATAGCTTAGTACCTTATAAATCTCTCGCGATGGTAATAATTTATAGGGATTCCTCCTGAATCTTTTATTGTATTTTATAATATTTTTTAATTTGAAAATTTCAATCAATTAAATCAAAGTAGCATGCTAGCTACAAGAAACCACCTATTTCTTTTCTCCCAAATTATTCATAGAAGCAAATATGAGGCCTATGAATCCTTGAAAGAAGAAAGTATCAGCTATATCAATATAACCCAATTAGCCATGGAGAAGAAAGAGGACACAGGGTGAAGAAGAAAGACGCAATGAGGTCTATAGCTTGCAGCTTTAAGAAAGAAATAATCTACATATATATAATCCGTAGTCCAAACTAGTGCTCAATTGTAATAGAAGTAGAAATTGTATCCCTGCTTAAGTTTGAAATTGAACGAAGGGATGGTCAGCCAGTTTGGAATTCATGATTTTTATCCGTGTCTGAATAGTTGAAGTGCTAAAGTTTTGTGTCCCCTATTGTGGGGTTTTGAGTTGGTGAAACTTCAAATGTGCTTGTCACCCATTTGATGAAAGTACCAAAACAGAATATAAGGCCAAAATTGGTCTCTAACTTTAGCTCATGAGCAATCTTAGTTCTTGGCAAACTTAAAGTGATTGCTTGTAATCTCCAAAAATTTAAGGTGATCAGTTTTAGCCCCTAACAAACTCAAACGGATCGCTTTTAGTTCCTGTAAAGTGATGATGTGTCAGTTTTTAATTTTATCACATCATCTAAGTACTAAAACCAATCACTATAAACTCTAGGAACTAAATTTGCTCATAGGTTGAATTTTAGGGACGAGGAGTATCTTTAAGCCAAGAATAAAAGAAATGAGAATAAAATATGTGCTCTCATGCACCCCCTTCATCCTTCGAACTAGTTTATTCAGTGGAAACGAGACTGATTTGGCAAGCCCTTAAATTCCTAAATTGGTGAAACTATTTATTATTGTTCAGGTTTTTGTCTTTATTGAAGATGACCTATTTTTTTAAATTTGGGTGTTCTTTTTGATTGAAAACAAACTCAGTGAAGGAGAATTTTCGGAGGCTAGGACATGGAGAGGCATTGTTGAAAGCAGCAATTCAAAAATGTAGAACCAGAAATGTTCACCGTATAACACTTCATGTTGATCCGTTGAGGACTCCAGCTATGAATCTTTACAAGAAATATGGTTTCCAAGTTGATAACTTGATAGAAGGTTACTACTCTTCTGATAGAAATGCCTATAGAACGTATTTGGATTTTGATGCTGATTAGTGAAATAGAGATCAAAACCTGGTCCAAAGTTTTGCAGCAATTTTCTTAATTTAATATTTTGTAGCCCTTCAAAAAAAAAAAAAAAAACATTTAGTAGCCGCATTTTGAGATTGCTGAACAGGATCATTCAATGAATCTCAATGCAATATTGAAGGTAAAATTCAAATTTGAACTAATAATAACTAATTACTTATAATTTGTTGTGAAAATATTGTAAAAATATTGTGGATACAGCACATTATTTTTTTTTTAATTCTTCCCCAAATTTTGGTAACTGCTAATTTTTTTTTTTTACCCCTCTCATTTTCGGCAATGGCATTGCCACAATTGCCAAAAAAATTTCCCCATATTTCGGCAATGTCATTGCCCAAATCAATTGCAACAATTTTTTTTCCTCCTATTTCGACATTGCCATTGCCACAAATCCATTCCGCTTTTTTTTTTTTTTTTTAGAAATGATAAGTGCACACAATTTTTATAACATTTTTACAACAAATTCTAAATGGCAGGTTGTTATTGATTGTTATTGTTAGATTAAAAAAGTAATCTCAGTGTTAAATTCAAATTTGAACTAATAATAACTAATTACTTGTGATTTGTTGTGAAAATGTTGTAAAAATATTATGGACGTAGCACATTATATTTTTTTTTTTTTTAGATTCTTCCCAGATTTCGGCAACCAATTTTTTTTCCCCTCCCATTTTCAGCAATGACATTGCCACAATTGCCACAAATTTTTTTTTTTCTCCTATTTCGGCAATAGCATTGCCACAATTGGTTTCCTTTGGGCACCCGTACACTTCGAGCACTTCACACCCACTTGGTTAACGTGTTTGGGCAGCAAGAATTTCAATAATGCCATTGCCGAAATTCAAAATTTTCTCTCTCCCACTTTTTCTCTTTCTCTCCCATACTTTTGTTATAATTTCGGCGACATCGTTGCCAAAATTCACTCTCGTTCTAAGAAATTATGTTACTTTGGTTCATAGCTACATTATGTCAAGAACCCATTGGTTCCTAGGGGGAATAAATGAGAATTAAATTGAAACGATCAAAAAATACTCCAAACTTACAAAATAACTATAATAATCTTGAAATCTCCAAAATACCTTCAAAACCTCAAATATGATTGAATAAACCATAAAACTAACAAAATGACAAAAATACCGCCAAAAATCTTTGAAGTGACCATGATATACCTCAAAACTTTGGGGGAATCGTTACTAGACTTTTAAAAATCACACAAAAGCAACTTTCAAGTGTCTAAAATTTCAGTATTTCTAATTACTTATGTGAATATGTAATAAGATAAATGGGTGGATTGGCTCCTATATAAAATTAATGGGTTAGTGGTAATGGATATTATTATTTAGCTTATAACTTTTATTATTTTTTTAGTTGTTGCACTCTTATATTGATAAAGTGATTGTGCATAGAAATATAATTTTTATATAAATTATTTTTAGGGTTGGCTTTAGTTGCATTATATTAATTGTAGGGGCAAAAAGTCCAAGAATACATGTCCACATATGTGGTGGGCCTAAGGCCTAGGCCAAAAATAAGAAATCATCTGAGAATGGGAAAGTACTGTAGAAGGGGCCCATGGTAATCGAGTTCCTTCTCGGCTACCCAACACCGAGATCTGAAGATGTGATTTACTGACAAGGGCAACCTTCTAGACCATTCTGTGAAGGAAGAAAAGTATTAAAGATAAACAGAGAAGAGTATGGCCATAAAATATCTCCAGGAAAGGCTACTACCTTTGCATTAAATGCCCTACAACTAACACTCTGGCCGCATTAATGAGGAAGTCATGCTTGAACAGTGGTTTTCAGCCTTACAGCTATTACCTAAAAACTTTGGGAAGGAGTTGATGGGATAAAGATCAACACTAGCAAATCTGACCTATACGTGGATGGTGAAGATGAAAGGAAAATGTGAGATATAAGGTAAAAGAAAAGAGAAAAGATGGGGGATCAGAAAACTACTTCTAAAAAACAGTATCATTCAATATATAGAAAAGCAGAGCTTCTTGGACTATGCCGAGGACAAATTTTCTTATTCAAACATACTCTTACTTTGTTTGATGGTCTTATAAACCAAGTCTAGTTGTTGTTTCATTCATTGGAACCCAGTTCTTCGACCCACTTTCTACAAATTTATTGTTTTGGACTTATTGGGCTTGAATACAATCACCTTTTGGGCCGGAGATTTAAATCTAGTCCTTACATTAATATTTTGGGTAAATTTCAGTAAACTATTATGAGATTTAGGCTAATGTTAATCAAGTCCAAAACTTTTCAAAAGTGAACAATTTGGTCCCTTAACACAATTTAGTCCTCAAAATCGTAAGTCACCGTTACTTATTCTCAACCTTTCTTCTCTCTCATACCTCTATGATTCTTTCAAACCATTCTCTTCTCTCTCTTAAACCTTTTTGATTCTCCCTTTCTTTCATGCTCTCTCTCACCCATGGTAGCTGAAAACTCCCTCTCTCAAGCTTTGGCCATGGCCAAAACTCATGTTTTGCCACTACCATCTTGCACTCTCTTTTCAAATTAGTAGCCATGGAGACAGTTTGCTAGGGATTTTCAAGCTTCGCATCACCATTGATTATGTTGTTGCTCGTTGCCGACTCTGATTAAGTGCTACTAGCGTTAGTTTTTGGTGCTCCATAGCCATGGAAGAGAAAGTTTGCATTTGTGTTTCTATTTGGGTTTGAATTTCCTTTTGTGTTTAGGTTTGTGTGCAAAACGTTAAGGGAACAATTGGCCGAGACCCCCGAACTCCGCCACCACCATAGGCTAGGAATCGCATCAATGTCAGTCTCTTTTCTTTTTCTGTTCTATTTTTTGTCTTTTTTATATATTTATTTCTCTTTTGGTTTGATTCTTTGTTGGTTTGTGTCTTGGTTGATTTAGGGATTGAGTTTTCTTATGGTGATAAGGATTTGGTGATTTTTTATTTAGGTTTGAAAGGTGGGGTTTGGGTATGGTCATTTACAGCTCTATTGGTATTTTATGATTTGAGTTTTGTCTCAAAATAGGTCTAATATGGTGAACTTGTTGATCTATGTATGATTACGAATTTGTGTGTATGCTTTGTAGTCTAAGATTTTTGGGGGATTTGGATTTCATATGGCTCTGTGTGTGTGTGTTTGTGTTCTATGACATGGTGTTGCCATGTAGTGTGATGTGTGCTTAAAATACATGTTCATATCAATGTAATCACAACAAATAGAACTCAAAGATCTTAGCATGAACATTCAATAAAGAAGAGAGAGTTTGAGAGAGAATAGACACAAGAGACACTGAGAATAGATAATGAAACTAACGGTGTTTAAGGACCAAATTGTGTTGAGGGACTAAGTTGGTCACTTTTGAAAAGTCTTAAACCTAGTTGACATTAGCCCAAATCTCATGGTTGTTTACTGAAAGTTACCCTAATATTTTAAAATGGTGAATTAAAGTTGTTATTAAATATTTTTTTTAATATAAAATTATAAGAAAATTTGTGAATTTTTGTTCTAGCCAAATTTCAAAAAATGTTCTCACAATAGTTTTAGGAAGATAACTAAATTATAAAACAAACAATTCCCTTAAAATTTCTTTCAACAAAACAAAGAGCATTTTGCATAAAAATAAATAGAGCCTAAGTATTATAATATTAGAAAAAAGAGCTTTAAGTAATAATCTAGTGAAATTATAATCTAATGCGATGCCATAATTTTATGGTTTAACAAAAAGTATTTTGTATCAAATAATATCATATTATCTATATCAAAATTCAATAAATAAGAGACGTGTGTGTAAAAATAGCTATCCATTAACACAAGTCTTTCATTTGTTTGTGAGGTAGTTATTTTTTATAGAAATATCTCTCATTTATTAAATTTTGATATTGCTAATATGATATTATTTAATACCAAATACCTTCTTATGGTTTAAACCCTAACTCCCCCACTATTTACTTTTTTACGAATTAATGAATATACCTATTTTCACACTTAATTTCACAACTTGCTGATTTATGTGATTATGTGTGGTTAACACTTTTGGGCCACTACTGATTTCATGGACTCACAACTTTTCACTATCACACAAAGTGAGCAAGTTGTGAAATTTGATGTGTTCGCAATATTGTTGCTTTCCTATTTCAAGAAAAAAAAAATTGCCCCTAAATAAAAATAAAAATTGATTGGTGGATAGTATTATTAAGGAAAAAGAAAAATAGGAACAATAAAGAAAGTTAAAATATTATTCTCATCTCTAAAGTTTGCATGATTTTGCTTTTCATTCATAAACTTTTAAATGCATTTTTGGCTAAATTGCAAAATACACCCCTAAAGTTTGGGAGTCTTTGAATTTCATACTCTTAAATTCCAAAATTGAATTTTACTCCTTACTTTTCATATTGTTGGATGATTAGCCTCTCAATTCGAGCCTGTTTGGTTAAGCCATCATTCATAACTCATCACCCGTAACTCATATCTCATATCCCATAACTCATTTTTCAGTTTTTGAAAACTCCTAAAAGTTGTTTTTAGTTTTCATGACTCTAACTCACTTTTTTTAGTAATGAGTCATGAGAATTAAGATAAAAAATTGAACCAAACAAGCATCATTAAGGTGGGGCCCACAAAATTTGAGAATTGAGTAATGAAAAGTGAGAATTGAGTGATGAAAATTCCTAAACCAAACACCCTTTTTTCACTAACATGTTTATTAAATGACACATCAACCTGTCACATGTGTTAGTTGATCCAATTGAATTATGACTTCTATATTTACTCGTTACTAGTAATCAAATAACTTAAAACAAGTATTTAAAATTATTAAATTAATCTTCTCATTTTAAACAGATTAATTGTTTTCCCAAAAAAATAAAAACTTTCTTTAGAAACAAACACGAAAGAAAGCAATCACACCCTACCTCAGTAGTGATCCATCCAAAGAAATTAGAACATGAAAATGAAATTTCAAATCTAAGAAAATGAAGAAAAGTTTTAACATGAAGACCATCTCAAGATCTCAATGTAACAAAAATAAATAATTGATACACATGGCTTGAATCCAAGTAAAGAGGTGTTAGTTAAAATACTATAAAATCGAAGAAAAGGTGGAAATGGAAGAAAGTGAAGGATTTAGAAGAATCAAACTCCTTGAAGTCAAGATGAGTACCATGTGAGTGAGAATATCGTCAATCATATAGGTAGGGGTGTCAATATTTAACCCAACCTGCGAACATGACACGAACACGACACAAGTTTTTGCGGGTTAGGGTTGGGCTTTAGTGGGTTTGGGTTATAAACGGGTTGACCCGAAAGCGACATGATAGGAAACGTGTCATAAGCGGGTCAACCCACGTGATCCGCAATAGACACGTTTGACATACCAATTTATTTGTGTTAACTCGAAATGATCCATTAAACACAACCCGTTTAATTTGTATAACAAATAAATATTCATTTTATTTTAAATTTGTCAAATGCCTTTTATATCAAACTAATATTTTAAACTTTAAAAAAAAAAAAAAGAGTAATTACAAAAACTTACAAGTGATATAATTGAAAATTGAAATTTTATAGACCCTATTCATGATCAGTCTACTATTTGCACCAACTTTTTCAATATTGGTACTTTTTATCATTATTATTATTATTATTATTATTATTATTTTATATAAGATGGCAATTCTACTTTACCTTAATCTAAGTGTATATGTGTGTAAAGTTTCCTCTGGAGACTTGAACTACGGTCTTTGCCCCTCATATCCCATAAGCACTTACACCTGTGAAAGTTCTATGGATGTTATATTTTAATTTGCTGAACTATGTTATTTTGAATTTGGGTTAGAGTGTATGCACTTATTTTGAAGTGTAAAGAACTTATTTCTAGTGGATATTATATTTTTGTTGGATTATGTTATTTTGAATGTGGGTTGAATACTTGAAGTGTATGCATTACTTTTAGAATGGAAATAACTTATTTCTATATTGATGTTATATTTAATATTAAGCGTGTTGAAATGGATTGTGTCACATTTGTGTCAAACCAACATGACCCATTTTATAAGTGTGTTAAATGGGTCTGGTCGTGTCAACCCGCTTCATTAACAAGTCGAGTTAGGGTTGAAGAACCATGACATGATTATTAAATAAGTTGGGTTCAAGTTGAATCATTTAGTTAAATACCCTTACCTCGATATGACACGAACTTGACAAGCTAACCCGAATTGACACTCTTACGTATAGGTGATGTAGAAGGCCGATAAGCACATCTTGATCGTGCGATTGTGTTCCCAAAGATCTAGGTGAATGTTGGAAGTAGGGCCACCACCAATGGTGGTCACCGATCCTTTCTCTATGTCTCCTTTCTTTCTTTCTTTCTTTCTTTTTTAAAAAAAAAAAAATTATTTATTATGTTTAATGAGTTGTGGTTGTTGTTTGTTTTAGTATCAGTGTGGGTGGGTGTAATTTAATTTGGAATTTTGGGGTTTTGTGTAAATGGTGATTGAATGGCTCATTGGTGTTTCTTGAATCTACATTCGTATGTTTTATTTTTATTTTGCTAATAGTATATTGTTCACACACACACACATATATAAATGGGTCCGATTAATATATACCATTCATTTTGAAAATATTTTTATGAGAAATTGAAAAAGCTGTCAAAACAGTTAATCATTTTTTTTTCTATAAAAAGTTATCAAAAATGGTTTACTAGTGTATGCCTAAATGACACACATTAGTAAAACCCTATATATATATATATATATATATATATATATATATGTATGTATGTATATATATAAGGGTCAAGTTATACCTGGTGTAACTTGACAAGAGTTACACCATTTGTAGACCATAGATTTATAATTAATCTAATGATTAAAACAAAAGCATTAAATGCTAATTGACTTATACCTTAATTAATAGCAATTTTGTTTCTCTTTCTTTATTTATTATTTAAAACCTTTTACATATATTCCTTTTTTTGCCAATGACTTTACAAATATATTTGCAATATATATATATATATATAAAAATATATATATATATATATTGTTGAATTCATACTACTCTTTTTTTTTTCTTCTTTTAAGCCGGTCTTACTCTTATAGTCTTATCAATTGTGAATATATATCATGTCTCCTTAATAATAAATAAATGGCTAAGTTTTGTTTAATGAGGTTTTAAATAATAAGTTTCTCAAATAATATTAAACATAGATACTTTTTTTTTTTTTTGGTTGAATGACTTTACAATTATATTTGCAATTCTCTCTTCTTCTTTTTTGGGAATGCCTGAGTCTGAGCATATCTCCGTCGACGATGCAACCTCGGGAGATCGCCCCAAACCTCGCCAGAGGGAGTCTTAAAATCGTCTCCAAACACAAAGAAAAATCTAGACTTCCAATACTTGAAAAATGAAGGTAAACCTTTGATGATCCTCGTCCTCCTCTCCCAAGACACCAATTCATAGTACCTGTGCTTCTTAGATGCTTTTAAGCAGTACAAATAAAGAAGCTTGTCAACCTTGAGCATATCTCCGTCCGTAACGGCCAACCATATTCCCATACAGCTAACCAATATTCTCCACGAGTTGGGCATAAGCTGCCCAGGAGCAATACCAAAGCGGTCTAATAGCTCCATGAGTAAGGGATGGACAGGAAACCTCAACCCACAGACGAAGGCAGATTCATAAAAGCATACCTCCCCTGGAAAGAAGTGACAGACCTGATCCTCCTCACTGGGCAAATGAACCCTAACTCATTTTGAGAATTGAAATTTATCTCTAAATCTCCCCAGTGTGTCAGCATCCAATCCACATTCCTCCTAAAGGGCATAAAAAGCCCTAACTTCTTAAGGGGTAGAGATGGCAGTGTCTCCCTCCACTGGGACCCCCCTAGATGATAACCTAGTCTCTAGTTCACTAGACCTAACCTCCGACATTGTCTCCTACTCTTTGACCCAACTCTCGAACCAATCAAGTGATTGACGAAGCAAAGGCAATAGGTCGACCAATGCAATGCTCAAACAATTATCCTCAAAAACAAAATTCTCAAGATGTGGGAAAACACCTAAAAACCCTCTTAAGCGCGTGAAAAGGAAAGAAATTGATGGGCAAACTATCCTAACCTCAGAGCTACTAACCATGGAAATCCAGAAAAAACACCAAGGGAAACAACATAGGCTAAAACCTTAAGAAATTAAAGACACACAAAAGGAAAATGGAAAGGAGAAGAAGAAAGAAATCAGAAGCTATATCGCAATAAAACAAAAAAGGGAAAGGCAAAGCAGGAAAAAGAGAAGAAATGCACCTTAAAAATGGCGGGTAAGGGAAGCAACACCATACAGCACACTGGTTCAGAGAAGAGTTGCAGAGTGAGGTTAGCGAAGAAAATGCTTAGAACAATGATTAGAAGTTTTTGGGAAAAGTGAATAGGAAAAAATGAGAAGGGGAGAGGAGAAGTTTAAAACCAAGGCTCAAAAAATTGAAAAATCAGCGAGAAACCCAATAGTCCCACAAATGGGAGCATTAACTCCACCAGTCAGAATGCGCCACGTAGGCCACGACCTGTGGAGCACCGCCACTATGCATTTAATACGGAGCAAAACCCCAAGAGTCATTTATAGCCCATAACCTTTCGTATTCTATGGTCGTCATGACACGCTTTGACGACCACAGAATCGAGGGCCATCTGACAGGACTGATGAATTTATCTCCTAGAGACGATCTCAACAATACGGATGAGGACATCCTCAGACAAGCTAAACAAATACCCATGTCACTGATTAAGACAACCTGGCCATTCAATGCAGCCAATTGTACCCGGACCTGTTACAGAGCCAACTATATGAATAGTTGGAGCACATTGAAGCCACATAATGTTACCAAAGAGAACATTAAGACCACCATAACTACCCCAATGACTAGAAGCTATTGAAGCATACATAAGGCCTTCACAGTATGAACACAAGGTAAGAAAAATAATCAGATAATTTTACTATTATTCTACGATTCTGTTTTAACTAACAAAGGGCTCTCTTGTACTGACTTTGGCATCGAAGGCGTTATGACAGACACCATACCGATGACCACCTTTGAGAAGACATTCACACAATTTGAGGATTGGTTCCATCTGTCCACTTTGATTGACGAACTTACGCTTCATCAATATATATATATATATATATATATATATTTGTTGAATTCGTACTACTTTTTTTTTTTCTTCTTTTAAACCGGTCATACTCTTATAGTCTTATCAATTGTGAATATATATCATGTCTCCTTAAAAATAAATAAATGGCTAAGGGTTGTTTAATGAGGTTTTAAATAATAAGTTTCTCAAATAAAAATTAATATAGATACTTTTTTTTTTGGGTTGAATAACTTTACAATAATATTTGCAATTCTCTCTTCTTCCTTTTTGGGTGTGCCTGAGTCTATAATACTCATGTCATTTTCTTTTCTTCTTTAAGCCAGTAATACTCTATTAATTGTGAATTTTTCTTTGCCTTCTTAAAATAAAATAAATAAATAAATTTGCTAGGTAATATAATTATAAATACATATCCACGAAGAAATTTTTTTATTAATTAATTTTGGCTTTTCAAAGCTCAAATGGAGGAAACGTTGGTTGTGTCTACCATGCACAACTTTTTAAAATTGGCAACATGCCAACACATGATATATGTGTTTACATGATCTTTATATTATTCAACTTTCTTAATCCAATAAGACATCCTAACATGTCCAACTTTTGTAATAATAATAATAAGAAGAAGAAGAAGAAGAATCATCCTTGCTTAGCCACCAAGTTTTTATCTAACCTCATAAAAGTAAACCCATTAGAATATTATCATAGGATTTTTCTTAAGGATGACAAAATTAAGAAACAAGTTTGGAAGAAGAAATTAAAATCATTGAAGGCCATCCCATAAATAAATTTAAAAAAAAATATCATTATTAATGGTCATCATATTTGTTCTCACTACTCTTTCTTTCTTCTTATTCTTCTTTTTTTTGGTGGGATAACACTATAAGAGTATGACCGGCTTAAAAGAAGACAAAAAAAAAAAAGAAAAAGAGTAGTACAAACTAAAAAAAACAGTATTGCAAATATATTTGTAAAGTCATTGGCCAAAAAAGGAATATATGTAAAAGGTTTTAAATAATAAATAAGGAGAGGGAAACAAAATTGCTATTAATTAAGTGAATGAGGTGTAAGTCAATTAGCATTTGTGGGGCCGGAAAATCAAGTAGCCCTGGCCCACTCTAAACCAGGCCCAAGGCCCACGCCAAGGATACGTGAGGGGTCCGAGGATGGAAGCGCTAGAGCTGACCCCTGAGGAACCTATCCGAGGAGTGCCCTCCCTCGGGTGTCTGAGACCTCGGGAGAACACAAGGACCACCCCATCAAAGGAGATTCCTTTGCTATCCGAGGAGGAGAGGGCCCAGTGCCACGTGTTGGCAACAGAAGTATGGAGAAGGGGCAAGCCCTGGGCAAAATGTCACCTCGACATTGAATACGCTCACCTAACCCCCTTGGCCGCATTAATGGGGATGTAACCTCTTAACAGGGCAACATCGATCAGGATGAGCCACTTGAGTACAGATATAACCTCTAATGGGACAGACGGTCAGAAGAGAGGTCAATAGATGATCAACAAGAGGAGGAAGAGAGGGATATATAAGAAATGTGAGCAAAGTGTTGCGAGGGGGGGGAGGGAGTTTGGAGAATGTGGGTTTGGGAAGGAAAGCCTCCTCAGCCATGGGCCGAGGAGCATTCCCAAGTTGTAAATTAAGCTTAGTGCATTTCAATGAAAAAATGAGTTTGTGCCCCGTTGTAAGCCGGTCAGTGCCTAAACCTTTGATCCACTCTCTACAAATGTATTGTTGGGGAACTTGGGCCACAAAAACCATCCCTACAATTGGCATCGTCTGTGGGAAGGATTAGTGCGCTGGCCAGCGCAACAGGCAATCGTTCCAAGTAGTCATTCTACGAAAGATTGGTGGTGATGCAAAAAAAAAAAAAGAACTACCAAACAAACATTACAGAAAAATAAAAAGTTCGAAACAGAAGATTCAACAGAAACGGAAAGAAACTGCACATTACTTTATTAAACAAAAAGTTACAATGTACAAACAGAGGCTCAGGCAGACGTGTTTTAAAACTACTCCTACAAGCTAATTCTACAAATAGAGGCTCAGGTGGGCCTGTCCTAAAACTAGCTAGAGGGAATGAGGCTGAGGCCAATAGGCTCTAGTGCCACCAACAACTCTTTTCCCAGTGCGGCGGAGCTTGAACAAAACGAGGAGCAGACGCAAGGGCACCAGGACGCCCTCCCTCGTGATGTTCCCTTAATTCTCCCTAATCCTCATGAGCGTTGGCCGCTGGAGGCGGCGACACTCGGGCACCAGCCATGATGTGATCTTGTGCGTCTCCGCTGGCAGGGGTGCACTCCGGAGAGGAACATTAGGTGCTTTAGCGACATCCCTCCTAGCCACCACGCATGGCACAATCGGGATTACGCCTAAACTCTGCCACGTCAGAAACCTAGTGGGGACTGCGGTCACAACGGCCCTTGGCCTGGATGTCCTCACACCCGCCCAAAGCCGTCCTATGTCTTCCAACTCCAGTCACAATCCTAGCGGGGTTATTGAAGGGGCTTGGGGAGCTGAAAGGGCATGTTTTTGGTTATGTTGGGAAGTTCATGGAGTGCGGAGAAACGTTCGCCCTAGAAAGCCTTATATAAAGAGGTTGAAGACTGGTGGGAATTGATCCACACGAAGTTCGAAAAAAGAATTATCAATAGTACTAATCACGAGGGTGCCAAGTCCCAAGGAATCCATAGATCGCTTGATTCGTAGCAATTCACGAGGATATTAATGAAGGCGCATCTCGGTCTTCGAAGCGTCAGGCGCGGAGCGTGAATGGCTAAGGGGCGCCTCGTAAATGAGGGAGATGGGAACTTGAAGTGAAGGCGAGATCAATGCTACACGGAAGACCAGAGTCCAAACAATCCCTGTCCCAAAGTGCCGCAAGTTTGGCCGTTCGACCCAAGAAAGAACCGTCCCTACAATTGGCGCCGTTTGTGGGGAGCCTTGCAGATAACAGGGGGGTAGTACACGCTCTCCGCCTTCCACAGGTCGGACGTGGCCGCCACCCCAGCTTGTTTGAGGGCCTCAGCCTAGACCTAGGAGCAGTATCGCCTACATACCCCTGAAACTTGAGCTTTATAGAGGGCTTCTACCGCAGCCACCCCCTCAGTGTAGGCGGCGGTCTCACCCTCCTCCTTGGCAGTCAGGGCCATCTCCCTGCCAAAATTCGCCTCGTCCGTAGCTCGCTGAGCCTGGTTTCTGGCCCATTCTGCCTTCTTTTGGGCCCCCTCGGCCGTTGTCACCTTAGCTTGCAGATCCGCTATCAGGTCCATCGCGATCTGCAGCAACTCCTCAACCTCGCCCAAGCGCCTTGTCTGCTCCTTGCCTTGGGTCTGGGCACCCTCAAGACTAGACAGTGCACTGTCCCGCTCCCTGGTCACCGCCTTCAACTCTTCTCGGGCCTTGGCGAGGTCAGTTTCAGAATTCTTCAGAGCCTGGGTAGCCTGAAAGCGCCAGTCACGCTCCCGGTTGAGGGCCTTCCTCTGGTCGTTCGTCGCCCCCTCCAACCTAAAAATAGCCTGGACAGCCTGCCAAAATAACCAATGCGCTATAAGCCCAATGAAAGAAAAAAAGTAGGAGAAGTGTCGAAGTTATAACCCTTACCATCCCCACATATCGCTTAAGGCTGAGGAAGACCTGCTCCCTTATCAAAGAGTTAAGCTCGGCCATGTCCACCGGGAGTAGTAGGCTTCTCTCCAGCGCATCGGCCACGCGCGCACCTTCACCCTCGTTGAAGTCCCTGAGGGAGGCATTATCCCTCAAGGGCTCCCCATGGAGCATTGAGGTTGGGAGCCAGGCCTGAGCCTCGGACGAGGTGGTGTCGACGACCTGCCTGTCCTGGCTCTTGTCGCCTATTTTTAGCTGCTTGGACGGTCGCAGGGTAGTGTCCTCCCCCTGCGAGGACACCGTCTTATCCTCCATAGGCCTTTTGCCTTTATCCTTCTTCCTCTTGGGGTTGGCAGGCACAAACCCAGAGGGCGAGCGCGTCTAATAAGGAGGAGGAAGCTTCTACTAAGCAGAAGTCGACCTAGTTTTCGGAGGAGTAGGAGGGAGCTTTTGTTGGGACTTCCCCGGCTGGCCCTTGATCAGGTCCAACAAGTTGGTGGTGGGTTTCCTCTTGTAACCCATTGCTGGCTGAGGAGGGGCTGCTGAAGTAAGGAGGTCTGCTTCGCTCAAATTAGGATCACCCAAGTCTCCGGGAGGGTCCTTGGACTAATCAAGCTGAGCAAAAATGTCAAACGTGTCCCCTTCCCTCTCTGGATCTTCCTCGGCCGCCTCGACGAACCGTTGTGAAGAGGGGGGACGGTTAGAGTGACAGTTTCTTGATCGGGGGGCTCCTCAGGGAACGAAAATCCGTCCTCAGTCATAGTAATCCTCTGAAGCCGAGGATCGTTGGCTAGGATGACGTGCTTTGGAACCGGGAACGATTTCTGGACAGGTTTATACCCCAAGATTATGTGGGCGGCCCTAACTTGATTGTCGTCCTCGTTTACATAAATCGGCGCCCTCAGCACCTTCTGCAAATCTTTTCGGTTGGTCAAATGGAAGTGGCGCTCAAAAGTGTGCGGGTCTGCAAGGGAAAAACACCACCATGTTAGCAAAAGGAAAATGGGAAGAAAAAAGGGCAAAAGAACTTAAAACCCCTTCTACTCCTACTGCCCTACCTGGTTTCCCTTCCGTCATTGGGCAGTGAAGGCTATCGTGTCACTCTCTCGACACGATAAGGAAGTCCTCGTTCAGCCCCTTGTTGGACTCAGGGAGGCATTAGATGAGCCGCACCCTGTCATCCCTCGTCTTCAGATAATAAAACTTGCCCTTAAGAAGTTGAAGGTTGTAGCACCAATTCACGTCGTGGTGGGTCAACCTTAGCCCCATCTTCTCGTTCAGGGCGTCCACACAACCCAAAATCCTAAAGACGTTTATCCTACACTAGGTAGGGGCCAATCGAAAGTGCGTGAGGTAGTCCCTCGTCACCGGCCCCATGGGGATCGTCATCCCCCCTTCTAGGAAGGCAACAATGGGAATTACCACTTCGCCCTCCCACCTATGTAAGCGTCAATCCCTATCCTCGCTATATCTCAGACCTACATTGGCGGGAATTCGGTGCTCAGTGATGAATTTCTCCATCGCCGCCTCAGTGCGGACATATTTCTTAAACCTACCCATCCCAGTTGACACCTAAAGGAACTAAGAAGGAACAAATGAAGGAGGAGGAGTAATGAGGAAGAAAGCTCAGAGAGGGGTAGAGCGACTTACTGGAAAGAGGAGGAGCTCTTCGAACAGGTTTTTTTGGTGCTGGAGATGTGAGTGTATCTGAACTTGGAAAGGACGCGAGAGAATTCTTGATTGCGAATAAGGAACAGGAAGAAGCAGTTTGTATGGGTATTTATACCCCAAATCGAAGAACTATGCGGGTTTTCCTGCCCATAAATGTGAAACAAATCTCCATCGTTGGATTGGTAACGCCTCGTTAGACGTGGGGAACACAGAGCCGCCTGAATTTAATGATGGGCGCATTACGCACTCCGAAACGTCAGCAACGTGCCTTGGGCAGATGAATAGACCCCCGTGCTAACCAGGAGTAAGGCTTGACTGGGCACGGAACAGGCCCGAGGATGTCAAAATCCTCCTCCCCGCCCGAGAATGCGTGCAGCAAGATTTTGAGGGGCTATTGTGGGGTCGAAAAATCAAGTAGCCCCGGCCCACTCCAAACTAGGCCCAAGGGCCCACGCCGAGGATACGTGAGGGGTCCGAGGATGGAAGCGGGAGAGCTGACCCCCAAGGAACCTATCTGAGGAGTGCCCTCCCTTGGGAGAACACAAGGACCACCCCATCAAAGGAGATTCCTTTGATGTCCGAGGAAGAAAGGGCCCAGTGCCACGCGTTGGCAACAGAAGTATGGAGAAGGGGCAAGCCCTGGGCGAATTGTCACCTCAGCATTAAATACGCTCACCTAATCCCCTGGCCGCATTAATGGGGATGTAACCCCTTGACAGGGCAACATCGATTAGGGTGAGCCACTTGAGTACGGATATGACCTCTGATGGGACAGACGGTCAGAAGATAGGCCAATAGATGATCAATAGGAGGAGGAAGAGAGGGATATATAAGAAATGTGAGCAAAGTGTTGCGTGGGGGGGGGGGAGAGTTTGGAGAATGTGGGTTTGGGAAGGAAACCCCCCTCGGCCATGGGCCGAGGAGCATTCTCAAGTTGTAAATTAGGCTTAGTGCATTTCAATGAAAAAATGGGTTTGTGCCCCGTTGTAAGCCGGTCAGTGCCTAAATTTTTGATCCACTCTCTACAAATGTATTGTTGGGGAACTTGGGCCACAAAAACTGTCCCTACAGCATTTAATGTTATTTTTTTAACCATTAGATCAATTACAAATCTACGGTCTACAGATGATGTAACTCTTGTCAAGTTACACTAGGTGTAATTTGAACTTATTTCATATATATATATATATATATATATATATATGTATATATATTGGTTGCTTTAGAAACGAATAAGCAACTATCAACAATTGCAATGCTAATTCTTGTTTGGAAAAATATAACATGAGTTTTTTGGAAAGAAAATTTTGTTTTTCTTGAGAAAATTTTGAATGCCTAGATATATTAATAATAAAAAAAATTATGTCATTTTTTTAGTTTTTGTAAATTTAAAATTTTTATTAAAAAAATAAAAATTTTAAATTAGTTTTTCTAGATTTTTTTTTTGGGTTAAAGTTTAGTTAATGATATGGAATAGTTAATATTACGTGCCATAATCCAATTGGGCCAACTAATGCACGTGGTACACGGCATTTAATGGATGCATCCGCAAAAAATGAATGGAGGGACTAACAATCCAAACAATATAGAATGTTAGGGGTATAATTTAAACTCAAAAATTTTAGTGTGTAAAATGCAAAAATCCTCAAATTTTAGAGTGTGTTTTGCACTTTAGTCTACATTTTTCTAATAGTTTAGAGACTAAAACAGATACTAAAAAGAATTTGTTACAATAGTTTAGGAATGAAATTTTTATTTATTTTTTTCTTTTAATTGATAAGGGTAACATTTTTAATAATTTAGAAATAAAAGTTTAAAGACAAGAAAACAAATTCAAAAAAAAAAAAAAATTAGGGACAATATATTATAGATCCGAGAAAAACCCTAGGGGCACGTTTGGTACACTATAATGATTACTACACAGGAATAGGAATAAGTATTATAAGGAATACGTTAAGTTGGAATGTAATAAATATTACTATTCATTAGTTTGGTGACTCTTTAGGAATAGAATTCTGAATATGCATTTACAATTTAGTAGAGTAAAAAAAGAAGGTGTAATTAAATTATTTTTAAGTCAAATTTCCTAAAATATACTTATTTTAGAGTGTTCAAAATAGAACTAATAATTAACAATAAGAAAAATTTATTTTTTTCATTTTGAAAATTGGTAACAAATAGCTTTTTAAGAAAATTAAAAACAAAGTTATTATATTAAGTGAAAGAATAGATATTCAGTACTTTTGATAAAAAATAATTATTTTTTATTTTGTAAAATAACTATTTATAAAAAATAATTATTTATTATAATAAAAATAAAATCAAATATAACCCAATAACCGAATAATTATGCTACACAGGAATATCTATTTTTTTTTTCCAAGTACCTATTGCAGAATAAGAAACGTGCCCCAATGGTTCTGCGCGTCAGCTCTAAGCTCATAACACACAGTCTAATTACCACATCACCTCTCTCTCTCTCTCTCTGTCTCTCTCATAAAACCCAAACAACAAGGTAAAGAACTTCACTTTGCAATTTCAAAGCCCTAACTCTCTCTCTCTATTCATTGCCTTTTATGAAATTTTTTGTGTGTAATTCAGAGAATAGAAGATAAGAGAAGAAGAGAGAAGCAGACATGTCGGAACGATTGACGCGTATAGCGATTGTGAGCTCCGATAGGTGCAAGCCCAAGAAGTGCCGCCAGGAATGCAAAAAAAGCTGCCCTGTTGTCAAAACCGGTGCCTACTTTTTCATTCTTATTCTGAAATCGGCGATGAATTGTTCTTGATTGGAGACCCTTTTTTTTTTTAAATTCATTATGAAATCAAGAAGAGCATGAATTTTGGGTTAAGATTGATTATATTTGCAATGGATTCTAGTATGAGTTTTTGATGAACTATGGATGTGATGCAGCAAACGGTATTAGGCTTTCTGGGTTTTTTTTTTTTTTTTTTTTTGGGATGTGATGAACTAAATAGAATGCTTTCAAGTTTCAGGCAATTGGGTTTGTAAGAATTACTTAAATATTGGTACCAAAGATCAATTTTGGGTCTATTTTTTAATAAAGGCATTGGGGATATATTTCTTCATAATATGGGGTATATCTACTTTAAAATATTTTTAATTTTAAAAATATACTAAATTACTGATTTATAGATCTGATAACAATAATATTGGATTGAAGTAAAATTTATCATGCATGGTATGATGGTAAGCATAGGAAGAATATTTATTTATTTTATTGAATATTTATTCTGATGGTAGACTTGGCAAGGTACCATTGTAATTGAAAGTTTTTGAGTGGTGTAACTTTGCAAGAGTTATACTAGTATATAACTTGAAAGAAACCCTTTACTAAATAAGATGGAAGTTATTATAGGAAAATAGGAGGGAAGATGTTTTAGGATGGCTATCTCTCTCTTTTTTTTTTTTTGATGGGTAAGAGAAAAGTTTATTAAAGGAATACTTTATGTAAATAAAACAGATAGCAGCCAAAGATTACCAAAAACTAAAGCAAAAACTATGTACAAGAAAATATTGGCTATCTCTCTAATTTTTCTCTGTGGCACATAATACTGGATTTTATAGAAACAAGATGTTCATAAAATGATAAATGATAATGGTTAGCTTGGTGAGCTCATAGCTTTATTTGTGACAACTTTGTTTGATTGGTCATGTGCGTGGGGATTTACTTCTATGGAATCCATTCCATTTCTTTTAGATTCCCTTTCTTCTTGTATACTGTTTTCTCTTTTTCATTGTTGCTTGTACGTATTTTCTTTGCCTACTTTATTTCTTTGATGGAGTAGTAATTTTCATACAACTTCTCTTATCTATCAAACAAAAAAAAGGATTTTCTTTATTATCCATTATTGCTCTTAAATTGATACAATCTTAAAAATATATGAAAAGTAAATGCTGAACAATATATAAAAATATAAAAATATATTTAACAATTAATTAATACACATAGCCCTGTCGTATCATATCCTAGTTTTTTAGAAATTTCTGTATCGCCGTATCCTGTATTGTACCATACCTGTACCCAAAAACGTACCCCTGCCTCTTAGGAAATACCAACTCATAATCAGTCATGAAATTCAAAAATGCAAGTAAATAAAATTAAATCCTAAAAAGGTCACAGTATCCATCAATGTTACAGATGATCGATCCATCAGGTTAAAAAAAAAAAAAATCAATCAGTATCAATTTGATCAAATAGATAGTAGGCCTTTCATATCTGGTGCTGCATCACATCAAAGGATGCGGGTCCGTTAGGCACTAGCTTATTTGATTTTTTTTTTTTTTTACTTAAAAAAAAAAACTGGCTGAATATATATATATATATATATATATATATTTTTTCTGAAAGTTGGTTAAAGCTAAAAAAAACTATACAAAAAAGCTGATGGCATGCAAACTAGTAAATAGATGGTGATGAAAAGTAACCTGATGCATGTGACTAGCTGTAATAGTTCACGGTGGTTCATTGAGTAACCTATCTTTTCTTTTGAATAAAATGACTGAGTTCATTGAATAACCTTAAGTAGTTAGGATTAAAGCTCAGCTGAGTTTAGTAGATAAAAGGGTCAAGAATTGTGAGTGCTTATAATAGTTAAGTACTTATAATAGTTGAGTAACCTTACATTTGACGGGAATTTGATGTATGTTGTATGTGTTGATGTGAGAATAGCTAGCAGGAGCATTATCTTTGGTGTGCTTGCATTTTGCTCGTTATACTGCGACTGAAGACTGCATTTGCATCTTTACCTTCTAGCTAAGCTTCTTTATGGGTTGTTTTGCCTTCAACATGGAGTTTGGTTTATGACGATGAGCTCTAATTCAAATGGCACTTTCTCCTCCCTCAATAATGAGATGGAAGTTAAAAGTCTTGGGTTTAAGACCTATGTGGTTTGTGTAAATCACCAATCCAAAAATGGAATTTGGATTATATATTCACATCTTTTGGTGATAGATACAGTTTCTTACCATTTCTGCGCTATATATGCAGGAAAACTCTGTATTGAGGTTACTCCTGCATCGAAGATTGCTTTCATCTCTGAGGAATTGTGTATTGGATGTGGTATCTGTGTCAAGGTTAGTAAATTACTGTTGTAATAATTTTCTTGTTTCTCTTGGTTGGTTGTATTCAATGGGATGTATTGATCTAACTAAGTATTCTACTGATGCAGAAATGCCCGTTTGAAGCTATTCAGATCATCAACTTGCCAAAAGATCTGGACAAAGATACAACCCATCGCTATGGCCCTAACACTTTTAAATTGCACAGGTTAGTTTTCTATTTCCTTTCCAGAAAAAAATGTGTATATCTTTTTCTTTAGTTTGACAGAGCAGGAAACTACTTTAACAGGTTACCAGTCCCGAGACCTGGGCAAGTTCTTGGCCTGGTTGGAACTAATGGCATTGGGAAGTCCACTGCCCTCAAAGTTTTGGCTGGAAAACTGAAACCAAACCTCGGTCGCTTCAATGTAATATTCTCGGGCGTCATTTCCTTAATGGCTTCTTGATGCATTTACATAGCTTATCTTTTTGACTTTTATTATTTTTATTATTTTTTAGAATCCTCCAGATTGGCAGGAAATCTTGACATACTTCCGAGGATCTGAGCTGCAGAATTATTTTACACGTATTCTTGAAGATAATTTGAAGGTGTGCCTTTTTGAATGTTCTTTTACACATATGGCATACCTTATTGAACTTGAAAAATAAATTGAATTTCTATCTGCTTGTCTCACTATTTCATTATTGATGTTGATCTTCATGAGTAAATAACTAATGAAGCTTTGAAATATTTTAGTTGTTAACAAGGGTAAGGCGTATCTTTGCTACTCCCTTATTTTCTTATTATCTTTGTTGTTTTAGTAGTCTACTTGGATTGGTCCCTACTTGTGTGTTAGGTACCATTCAATCTTTCATGGGCTCCAAAAAAATTCTGTAAATTGTGTATATTGTCAAGTTCCTATAAGGCAATTGCTTAACATATTCATTAGAAAGGCTAAACATTAAATGAGTACAAATTCGTAGGGTTTGATTAGTGTGGTTGCCTACCAAAAAAAGGAGTGGTAACTACTATTAATTGAAATTATTCTCAAATCTTGACTTAGGCTTATAGATGATAGCTTTGATGGGTATCATGCAAAGTTTACACAAATTCGATTAACTTTTTTTTAATATCCATATAAAGTTTCTTTCATATAACAATGCATTGAACTTTTCACCATTGTTGGTAAAAGTGTGAAGCGCCAAAGGCCCTATGCTTCTTTCCCCTAAAGTGAGGCGCATGTTAGGATCATGTTACAAACTTGAACCAACTTATCAATCAGAAGCAAAATTGACTCATGTAAAGGAAGTGCCGATTGCCACTCAGAGTAGCCAAATCGGTACTTCCATGCATTTTTAGAGTGCTGATTGGCACTTCTAGATCAATGTGGATCCGAATTTGCATGGGGTTCCCTCTCATTCTCATGCAGGTGATTCGACCTTGAGTTGGCAACCAAGAGCTCATATTAGGGTTACTTTAAGTATTGGATGTCTAACTGTCAGAGTAGTTAGAGTTAGCTAGCCTAGCAGATGCATGAATTGATTAAGCACGTGCATGTTTGTTAGGAGCCTCATTTAATAAGTTAAATGTGAAATTGCCCGTCTTTAACATGTGCCGCAAAGGCTAACCTATAGGAGTGGGCTATGCGTGGCCAATACAATTAGAGCTTAGGTGTACAAATCTAGACATGTAATCCCTCATTTGATATCAATTAGGAGAGGAAACTTGTTGCTTAGACTATTGTAGTCTTGCTTGGAGGTAGAGATCCTCTTGAAGTAGTCTCGTCTTGGAGAAGGTGACTCTCTCAAAGTCACAACCATTCCCATTCAACCTCTTATCACCTCTGAGTTAAAACCCTCAAATATGGAGAGGGCCAAGGGGGGTGGAATATTAAAGAATGCAAAAGGGCCCACGGGTGTGGTCTTTGGCGTGGTATTAATGACGGTTGGGAGAGGTTCTCCAAACATTTGGCTCTTGTGGTGGGTGATGGCTCCCGCATTTTTTATTTTTTTTTGGCATGATAGGTGGGTTGGGGATACCTCACTTAAAATGCTCTATCCTCAGTTATATGCGTGTTCAAATGAGAAGGAAGCCTACATTTCTGATTTGTTGGGTCATCAGGAGGATAGGAGGATGGGAGTAATAGATTTTGGAACTTGAGATTTTATATGTATTTTCATGAGAGGGAATTAGAAGCCGCTTTCTCTTTCCTAAATTTCATTCAGTCTCGAATTCCAAGAGGCTTTGGGTGTGATAGTCCCCATTGGTGTCTTGATGGGAATGGTAAGTTTGATATTCAGTCTTTTTATAATAAGATCAAGGGTACATCTCTCTCTAGCTTCCCTTGGAAGGGGATTTGGAAAGTCTAGGTTTCTAAAAGGGTGGCTTTCTTCTTGTGGACTGTAGCCCATGGTCGGATACTTACCTTGGATAATTTGATGCTCTGGGGCCTCCCTTTGCCAAATAGGGTGCTGTATGCGCTGCTGTTCTGCGGAATCTGTGGACCATCTTCTCCTTCACTGTCCTGTAGCTTATTCGTTGTGGGTGCAAATGTTACAAGTTTTTGGGATTCAATGGGTCATGCTAGGTTCAGCGGAGAGTTTGGTGTTTTGTTGGAGTAATTGGTTGGGGAAATTTTCTTTAGACATATGGAATATGGTTCCTCATTGTTTGATGTGGGTTGTTTGGATGGAAAGAAACAGGCACTCTTTTGAGGCTATAGAGAAATTGCTTGATCAGTTACAAGCTCTCAGCCAAAGTACTCTTTTTGAATGGGCTAGGTGCAGGGGTTCCTCAAACTGTTCTACTTTGGAGTTTCTTACTTCCCTTAGAAGTGCCCCTCAAGTTGCTTTTCTTAATTCTGTTGTTTTTGTTTGCTTCTTTTTGTGTTCACCATCATGAACACCTTGTATTTGCTGTTTTCGTTTTTTCTTCAAGGTTAATATAAGAGAAATGATACGCGCACAACATTTTTACAATAAATCCTAAGTAGCAGATTGTTACTGGTTGTGGTTGTTACGACAAAAAAATAATCTTAGTGTTAGGTTCAAATTTGAACTAATAACAACTAACCACCTGTGATTTATTGTAAAAATGTTGTGGATGTAGCATCTCTCTTAATATAATTCTTATTACTTACCCCAAAAAAAAAAAAAAAAAAAAGGTTCAAGCTAGACTAATCCAACTCACACAATGAGCTCTAGCTCAATTGGCACCTCCTCCCCTTACAAGTTCTAGGTGGAGGGTGGGGTCATGGGTTCAAGGTTGATCAGGTGCACGTGTAGCTTACCAATCAAAAAGAAAATGCAACTCTTATCTGCAAACTGGAGACAAGGCATCCTGTATCAATCCATACCTGAAACACAAAATCCACAATCCCACACCCAGAACCGATCAAACAAACTCCAAGGCTGCTGATACCCAAATGATCCACACCCACTGTTGAAACCCAAAACAATGCCTGATGGCACCATTTGTTCTAGATTTGTATTTATTTGAGATATTTGATTTCATTCTTGAATTTGTTTGGGCTTTATAATGGTTGAGGATTTTATGGATTTAATTGTGGCTTGATTATATCTCTCTCGTTGTTGATGTAGTCCTGGAAGCCTATTAAAAGGAGGCTTTAGAAATAGTTTTAGGCAATGCATTTTGAATGAAAATTTTCTGATTAGATATTGCTCTACAGCTTGATGGTGATTCCAAGCATCCCTAGATGGTGAAGCCTAGGGTTTGGCCTGTTTCCCTATTTGCCCCATTGATTTTTCTGCAAGAATGCAGTGTGGTTTGTCTAATATCATGCTTGCATCAACTTGGCTAATTTGTATCTGACCACTTGGTGCACCAAGCCCATGGAATTCATGAAACTGAAAAAGACCTTATTTATTTATATTTTTTTTCATGGATGGAGATATTAATTATAAGAACATTTGATGGGTATGATTCACGAGCATCAGAAGTTGTCTTTATTAGTTTAATGCTGAATTTTAATATGCTGTACGTACTTGGATCCCATGATTTTGATCATTTTGTGTGTTGTCTTTTGGTTGGATATTAGATACCTTTGTTTAACCTTTGTCTCTCTACTAAGAATGTATATATTTTTTTTATTAGGCCATTATAAAGCCCCAGTATGTTGATCACATTCCAAAAGCTGTTCAAGGTAATGTAGGGCAGGTGCTGGACCAAAAGGACGAGAGAGACATGAAGTCAGAACTCTGTGCTGATCTTCAGCTGAACCAGGTTATAGACCGTAATGTAGGGGATTTGTCAGGAGGAGAGCTTCAGAGATTTGCTATTGCTGTTGTTGCTGTACAGAATGCAGAAATATATATGTTTGATGAACCTTCAAGTTACCTTGATGTAAAACAGAGGCTTAAAGCTGCTCAAGTTGTCCGTTCTTTGCTCAGGCCTAATAGGTTTTCGTTTCTCCAGCCATTTTATTACTCTTAATCTTCAAATGATTTTATTGTTTGTATTAAGGACTTTTAAGAATGGTAGTCACACTGTTTAAACTTCATATTTCAGCTATGTAATTGTTGTGGAGCATGATCTTAGCGTCCTGGATTACTTGTCAGACTTCATTTGCTGTTTATATGGGAAACCGGGAGCATATGGAGTTGTAACCCTTCCCTTCTCAGTCAGAGAAGGAATCAATATCTTCTTGGCTGGATTTGTTCCAACAGAAAATTTACGTTTTCGGGATGAATCCCTTACCTTTAAGGTTATCTGTTAGCTTTGCTAATTTGTTGCCTTTTGACTTTGTTTAGCTGTACTCTTTTATTTACTTGTTGCCTTCTCTAGGTTGCTGAGACTCCACAAGAAAGCGCGGAGGAAATTGAGACATATGCACGTTACAAATACCCAACCATGACCAAAACTCAAGGAAATTTCAGGCTTCGTGTTGTTGAGGGTGAATTTACTGATTCTCAGATTATTGTGATGCTGGGTGAGAATGGGACTGGCAAAACAACATTTATCCGTATGCTGGTATTTTTTTTCTTTTCATCACTTTTGTATTCTTTTTCATGTTTAGCTGTTTGAGTTATTTTGGGATCTCCTGCTTTTTAAGAGGATGAGTTATCCTGTTGGCTAAATTTGCAGGCTGGTTTACTGAAACCTGATTCTGTAGAAGGTTCTGATGTGGAGATTCCTGAGTTTAATGTTTCTTACAAGCCCCAGAAGATCAGTCCGAAATTTCCATCCACTGTGCGGCACTTGCTACATTCAAAAATACGGGATTCATACATGCATGCTCAGTTTGTGTCGGATGTTATGAAGCCTCTTCTTATTGAACAATTAATGGATCAAGAAGTTGTGAATCTTTCTGGTGGAGAGTTGCAAAGAGTTGCATTATGCCTATGCCTTGGGAAGGTAATAAGTTTTTATTTTTTATTTTTTAAATTTTAAAAATGAAAATGTATACTTTCTATTAATTGTGCTAGAATGTAAATAACTGAGTAGTTTTTGTTGATTGGTTAATTTATCCCTCGGAATATTAATCATGCATTGTTCATTTTTGAAGAATGAATGTAGATTTATCATTTGTTGGTATTACTTAATTATTATTATTGTTAATAATAATTTTTATTCTTAGTAGCTCTTGAGCTTTTTGTATTTTATTCATGTCAAGAGTGTTCATCATCATGAACACGATGTTTGTTTTTTCAATAAAATTTGTATTACCTATCAAAAAAAAAAATGCTATTATTAGTTACACGAGCAACACAAGATTGAATTCCTTTTATGATCCCTTCTATTTGTCCAACATGCTGGGATTATTTTACCTTTATACTACTTTATATTCCATCAATCAGAACTTGCCATGTATTGTTTTTTACTTTCCTTATAAAATAACTGAAATTTTAAAATAGAAAAAAAAAAAAAATAGTCACATGGCATATCACAATTGGTGGAAGTGTAACACAAAAAGTGGCACAAAGGATTTGTATTAGTTATTTAGCTATTTAGTTTAGTCTATGTCTGGTTAAATAGGCTGGATGTTGCTAATGACTGTGTCCATGAGTTTCAATAATTTGCTTGATTTCCTGGTGTACAGATGTACATATATATATATATATATATATCTGTCTCTGTGTGTCCCTGTGTGTGTGTGTGTGAATTGTAAAAACAATTTCATTAGTGAAAAGAACGCGCCATACCTCACGGGGATGTTTGTATATTTTCCTATTTGTTTGTTTTATTTTATTTTATTTTTTATTTTTATCTATATTAATTTGTTCTTCCTGGCCTTAAGTTTGCTAGTAGTAAATATCTCTGTATTTAGGGTAGTGTATAAAGCTCAGTGTGTAGTCCAGAGAGTGCAGTTCTGGGTTGATTATTGGTGTGGTGATATTTTCCTTTCTTTTAAATAGTGAGCTCTAGGTCAAATGGCACCTCTCCCTTATAGAAGCAATTGGTGGGTGATGTCATGGGTTCAAGACCCATTAGGTACATGTGTAACTAATAAAAATGTAAAAAAGTAATTTATCCCTATTTCTGATTGGTTTGATTTTTTTTTTTGTTATTATTTATTTATAATTAATAAATTTTATTGATATAAAAAAGGGGACACCCTAGTACACAAGAAGTGTACAGGGGTCAATAAATCAAGTTCAAAAATTACATAAATCAAGTAAATCAAGAAAAGAAGAAAATGATTGGTTTCACAAAGCTGACAACGAATGCAATAAGGTTCTAAAGAACAATAACTTGAGGTTTGGCATGGATCTTTCATGCCATAAGGTTTAGCTATTTCTTTCCTTCCAAAGACAGCACATTTAACAATGGGGAACAGTTAGCCATATATGTCCATTTTGATGACGACCAGACCGACCTTGCTAGCAAGCTAGGAGCCCAACAATAGACTTTGGCATAACCCAACTCACTCCAAATAAACCCAAAACCATAGACCACGGATCCATAGCAACCGGACAATGAGGGAAAAGATGGTCAACCGATTCACCATTACACTTGAAAATGACTGGTTTGCTTTTATGTTTTTTTTTTAATTTTTATAAGGTTTTATTTTATTTTAAAAAAAATTATTTAAAATTTAAGAATCACATGGGTATTATGTTCTTTCACTGAAATGATGAGCTCTTTGCTTTTTAGTCTGCCTTGAACATAATACTGAGGAATTAATGTGGAAATCTTTTGGGACTATGAGTTAACTTCTATATCTGGTTCTTCCTTTGGGTGCTAAATTCAAGGATAAGACTATCTGGAATCCGATTCTAGAGAAAATGGAAAGGAAATTGGCGGGTTGGAAACACTTGTATCTCTCCAAGGGTGGTAGAGTCACTCTTATCAAAAGCACCCTTTCTAATTTACCCACTTATTTCCTTTCTCTATTTCCTATTCCTGCTAGTGTGGCTTACCGTATTGAGAAGCTTCAACGGAATTTTTTATGGGGCGGTTTAGGTGATGAACCTAAATTGCATTTGGTTAAATGGGCTACGGTATGCACTCCTATTTCTTCAGGTGGTTTAGGCATAAGGAAAATAAGACTTTTCAATATAGCTCTTCTTGGGAAGTGGTTTTGGAGATTTGGGTCTGAGAAGGATGCCCTTTGGAGGCAAGTGATAGAGTTGAAGTATGGTTGTCTCTGGGGGGGTTGGTGCACCAGACCCGTTAAGGGTCCCTTCGGAGTTGGGTTATGGAAGTGTATCAGTCAGGGTTGGCCTTCTTTCTCTCGCCATATTCGGTATGATATTGGTGATGGGTCTAGGGTGAAGTTTTGGCTTGACCATTGGTGTGGAGAGCATCCTCTTGCTGTTAGCTACCCTGGCCTATTCAGATTTTGCAAGAATAAGGAGGCTAGTGTGGCTGAGCTCATGAAATCCCCCAATGGTGTCCTTTTTTGGGATGTGAGTTTCTTTAGGGGTGTGCATGTTCGAGAATTAGAGGCTTTATCAAGCTTCATGGAAACCATTTATGGTTCTTCTATTAGGGGGGTTGGTGAGGACAAGATGTGTTGGATTCCTAACAAAGCTAAGGGGTTCTTGGTGAAAGACTACTATAGAATTCTTGCTGGTCCTACTATCTTCGGTTTCTCTTGGAGAAGTATTTGGAAGCAGAAGATCCCCTCTAGAGTAGCTTTCTTTGTTTGGTCTGCTGCATTAGGGAAATGCTTGACGATTGATAATTTGCGAAAAAGGAAGGTGTGGATTTTGGATTGGTGCTACATGTGCAAGAGTAATGCTGAATCGGTTGACCATCTGTTCCTCCATTGCCCTGTTGCTATGGATCTATGGTCTATGGTCTTGGGTTTATTTGGAGTTTCTTGGGTTATGCCCCTTACTGTTTTGGGGCTGTTAGGGTGCTGGCAAGGCAGCTTTGGTCGTCATCGAAATGGTTATATATGGTCCATCATTCCTCATGGCTTAATGTGGTGTCTTTGGAGGGAGAGGAATAGTCGTTGTTTCGAAGATTCTGAGAGATCTATTCCAGACCTTAAGCTTTTCTTTTTTAGAACTTTGTTGGATTGGTTGTTTGCTTTGCAAAACAAATCTTTCCCTTCTCTGTTTGTTTTCCTAGATTCTTGCAATTTTTGTGTTTGATCTGTTTGGCTCCCTGTTCACTCCCTGTGTACTAGGGTCTTTCCCTTTTGATATCAATATATCTTATTACTTATCAAAAAAAAACTTCTATATGCTTTAAGTAGCCGCTTTCCGTTGCTATAAATAATGTAGGTGCTTACTGAAGGTATAAGGCTTTGGAGTTAAGAGTATGTTGAGGCAATAAAACCTAAAACTTATGCCCAAAAGTCTTAATTTCTTCTGTTTGTCTCATATGCTTGGCCTGAGGTTGAGATGATTGATTATCCTGTTCTTTGTCAATTACTTGAATGCAATAGATTTGTCCATCCCTTTGTTTGATTGGTCTTGGGTTTGGGGGTTTACGCATTGTACTTCTATTTTTGATTTCCTACTTTGTTGTTAGAATTTCTACTTGATTTGCTTGTAATTGCTTTGAGTGCTGTGTTCGCTATTGTGAACATGTGGTACTTTTCTTTTTCAATAATGTTTTTGATTACTTGTCAGAAAATTAGATTTGTCCATCCCTAGCAGAGGTTTTGTATTTAAAATTAGTTTTGAAACTTATTAATCACATACTAAACTAGATTGATTGGAGCCCATCCATCTCCAGTGGATGCATTCTTCAATTTGATTTAGAAGTTGTTGGTAGACTTAAGTTCACTGCCTTCTCTTGGTTTTCTTTTCCCTACCAGTGTTTTTTGAATTTCTTCTGGACCAGGCTTCCTTCCTTCCTGCTGTGATGGATGCTAGGTGCCTGATGCCCCCATGTGTAATTCCTTAATTTTGCCATTATTTGTTGTATTTTGGGGGATAAAGATACTTGGATAATACTTTTGTTGGGAAAAGCCAAAATGATGACAATGACACCTTCTCTGCTTGTATTAGCAAGGTGGAGGGTGATGTTGTAGGCTCAAGACCCAGTAGTTGGGAAAAGCCAAAATGTTGATGGTTATTGTGTTTGTATTGATTTCTTTTAGCGTATCTGTAACTAGTTTGAACTTAATTTTATTTATTTATTTATTTTTTTTGTGAGGTAGGTTTAAATTTTTCAGCCTACATTTTTTTTAATTCCCTAGTTTAAGTCTGTATTTGTTTGTACATTGCTCTGTTCCTCTGTTTTGCGGTCTAGTCTCACGCTAAAAGAAAGTGTTATCAACTATTGTGCAATAAATATGTATACAGTTGTGTTTTTCGGTTCTTAGTCTATTGTTGATTAGACATTGTTATTTTTTGTTTTATTTATTTTGCTTGTACGATAAAAGCATATATAGATTTTTTAGCTTGCTGTGCACAGATAATTCTGGGTAAATTCTATTGCATGTGTTCTGTTGTCAATATTATAAAGGCTTTTATTATCATTCATCAAATAATCATTGGTGTGGTATGAATTCCCTGTGGTAGTCATTTGTTGGGATTGTTACAGAAGTTTCTGTAAGTGCAACTAGACAAAGTGAAATATTCTTGGACATGGAGAATTCCAATGTTGCTTTATGCTGACTCATCCTTTTTTTTGTTTTGCTCTCTTCTGATTATTTGAAGGTGCTCTAATGTATGGCTTTACTTAATGCAGCCTGCAGATATTTATCTGATAGATGAACCAAGTGCATATCTTGATTCTGAGCAGCGTATAGTTGCTTCAAAAGTCATTAAGAGGTTTATCCTTCATGCAAAGAAAACTGCTTTCGTGGTTGAACATGATTTTATAATGGCAACTTATCTGGCGGATAGAGTTATCGTGTATGAGGGGAGGCCATCGCTTGATTGTATTGCAAATTCTCCACAGTCATTGTTGACTGGGATGAATCTCTTCTTATCTGTGAGTGTCACAACTGTTTTCCTTGTTTACCTCTCTCTCTCTCTCTCTCTCTTCCTTCCACTGATGCATTGTTTTGCATTGCTTGCAGCATTTGGATATCACATTTAGAAGGGACCCAACTAATTTCCGCCCTAGAATCAACAAACTGGAATCAACTAAGGACAGGGAGCAGAAATCTGCTGGGTCCTATTATTACCTGGATGACTGACAATTTTAAATAGGTTGGTTCTTTCATATATCAAACTTATACAAGTTATTATGCACACTGTTGGCACCTAAACATTCACTGGGAATTTTGTTGGTTTGCAGTTGCTTCGATTTCAAAGTTTTAGTGCATTGGTCTGAGCAGTGGGTTCTCAATGAGCTATTTAGATATGTGGGAATCGGTTTGAGCAGTGGGATCTCAATATGTTGACAAAGGACAAGATGTCCTTCGCCTGTTGAAGGCAAAATGTTGTACTTCTGGCTTAAAATGAGTTTTCAGGCCATGTTATTTATTGATGCCAGTTTACCATATTTTCTCCTATAGTGTGTTCACCAATTTTGGTATGACATTAGGTCAGTGAATCTGTATGCCTATTTTTCTTTTACCGCATCAACGGTTGTATTTAACTAGTTGAGGAACGGCAAAAATGATGTCAATTGAGTTATTGCTTAACATGTTTTAACTTTTGTAATTTCTGGGGTAATATTTAAAACAATTCCACCATAATTTTTCTCTTGGAAAAATTTACTGGGATGGCTGAATATTTACTTATATAATGTAATTAGAAAGATTTTTTGTTACTAAAAATTGGTTTGGGGTGAGTAGCGGGATGTAGAGGGCATGATCTCAGGTAAAAACGTGAGCCTAGATCTGGTGGCTTTTCAGCACTACCCTTCCTCATCTATGATCACTTGATTTTGATTAGGAAAGAAGACTCAACTAGAAGTTATAGTTGAAGGTTAAATGGTCTATTCATTAAAGTGCAAAACAAAAGGTGTCATAGTTAATGCTAAAGGCCTTAGGGCACTAGCATCAAAAAGTCACATTATTAAGTTTAACAAATCATTTTACAATTTTCTCTATATCACATCTCCTATTTTTTTTTAATAATTAATTTCAGTATCACTCTCTCTTCATCACTGTGTCTTCATATTCCACACCATAAACCTACAACCCACCACTACCATAAAACTCAAAATGGCGGCCTATCACCCCCGGAAATCCACCATTACCACCAAAAGCTCAACCCACTGTCACCCAACCAACACCATAAGCCTTCACAAAACCCATTGCAAAAAAAAAAAAAAAAAAAAAAAAAAACTCTAATCTGAGAGTGGCAGAGCAAGGTGGTTATGGTCGTGGAGAAACCACAAATCTGAAGAAAACTAACTGCAATCCACATCCAAAACCACCCAATCACTGTAACCCACAACCACCTTCAATGCACATCCAAAACCATCTTCAACACAACCCACAACCACCCAATTACCACAACCACAGCTACAGTTAATGACACATGAAAGAACCAGAAAATGGACCACCGCCCAAACTACTGAAGCCATGACCACAACTGCCGTTGATGACCCACAATACCAGACCACCACCAAAGAGGGACGAGAAAGAGATCGTGAGGTCTGAGTGGGGTTGAGAGAAGAGAAAGGCAAGAGGTAGAGGACAGATAGAAGAGAGAGAAAGAGTCAGTAAAGAAGAGAGATAGATAAAAAATTAGTAAAAATTTTACAACATTAGTCCATACTATCTCATATTTGGAACTGCATTGTAGCTGCGTGCTAAAACTTTTGAGATTTGAGATATCTGATCTCCGCTCAACCTTTGGTGGGAGAATGTGAGTGATGTTTTTTTGCATATCTGATGTGAATTACATGCTAAATAAGCATTAAAATTCCATATTTATTCTTATAACGTGCTTCAAAAATCCTTGATCTAATGTGTTGCCCTTACGCTGTCTAATTTTGATAGACTTGATATTGGAAGCACGCGAGCAGCTCAGGGTTGTCTAGTAGACTTTGTTAGAAGAACTGCCTTCTGACACATCCTCGATTCCACTTGCATTAAATTGAAAATAATTTAATTCAGTAGCTCAAGCTTCTTTGGCAAATAGAATGACCAAACTTAAACATATAATCATAAGCTTACCGAGCTCTTTTACAATCCTAACATTAATATATTAAATTTTGAGAAACATGAACTCATGCAAATAAATGAAATTTTGATAAAGCCTGTTAATCCAAACCTATACCTTTGGAAGGCAACATTTGAAAATAGGGCAGCCACCTTCCATCATTTTAAGTACTACATTTGGTTTAGAAACGTAAGAAAGGTTAAATTGCATATATTTCATCATCGTTGTACTTTAAAATGCTTCACCTTAATCCATCTACTTTCAAAATTTTTCCTAAAAGGTTCATATACTATAAAACAAGCCCCCCCCCCCCCCCCCGCCCGCCCCCCCCCACCCCCCAAAAAAAAAAAAAAAAAAAAAAAGGAAGGAAAAAAAGAAAGAGAGGCACATCAATTTTTGTGCTTCATTCTTCAAAATTTTTCTGTGATAGGAAATGCATCAGGATTGATATTGATAGGCCAAAACTATAGGAAAACATTAAGGTGCCCATCCACATATCCAATATCTTCATTCTTCAAGCAACTTTCTTACTAGTTACAATCCCAATGTCCACTTTCTGGGATCACTGTTTCTTTCCAGCCCTGAAGAATCCCACACATGAACAATTGAGCACCCAGGCTATCAAATCAAAACTCATTCTTCTTTAGTACTGCCCCCAGCTAAATTTTCTACGGATCCATTAGCACTAAATTCATCCTTAAAGCCATAAGCAATTGAATCACATTCTGATTCCAAATCTGTGTCCTTAGATGCTGTTTCTAGCAATGTTGGATAATGAATTGATCGGTATTGAATTGATCTCAAGAAGTTGAAATAGGCATACTTGATATCAAACTGCATATCATACCCTGCAAACCTATTTTTATCTTAGTATCTACAAACATATATTGAAGCTAAACCTGCAAGAAGGAGAAAACAGCTTGATCCTCACAATAGTTTATTGCAATAGTCCGTCCTCCAGCATCTGGACTCTGCCTAACGTGATGAAACCACACACTTGGCCTGCGTCAACCCCGTCTCATCCGCTGTTTTAAATTAGTTTTTCTAGATTTTTTTTTTTTATTTATTTAAAGTTTAGTTAATGTCATGGAATAGTTAATAACACATGTCACAATCCAATTGGGCCAACTATGGTATTGTGGCATTTAATGGATGCATTAGCCAAAAATGAATGGAGAGGCTGACAATACAAACAATATAGAATGTTAGAGGTATAATCCAAATTAAAAAATTTTAGGGTGTAAAATGCAAACACCCTCAAATTTTAAAGTGTGTTTTGCACTTTGGTCTACTTTTTTTCAATAGTTTAGAGACAAAAACAGATACAAAAAAGAATTTGTTACAATTGTTTAGAAAGAAAAAAAAAAATATATATATATATATATATATATATATTTTTTTTTTTTTAAAAATTGAAAATTGATAAGGGTAACATTTTTAATAATTTAGAGAAAAAAATTCAAAGACATGAAAACAAATTCACAAAAAATTTAGGGACGAAAATAATATTTCGACCTAATGAAAAAAAAAAGTGGTAAAATTAAAATTCCCATTTCCCGTCTAACCTAGTTTGTTAAAGGAGATATTATAGATCCGAGAAAAACTGTAGTTGTTTTGCACGTCAGCTCTAAGCTCATAACACCCAGTTACGTACCACATCACCTCCCTCTCTCTCTCTTTGATGCAGCGTAGACGTGTAGAACCATAATCTATAACACACAATTGCTACAACTCTTTCACAAAACCTAAGTTCTACAAGAACACTAGGCTAGTAGGCAAAATAATAGAGAAAACCTCTCTAACAAACTTGATTAAAAAACACACATAGCATAAATAACCTCTCTATAAAGAGTATATATAGAAATAGAATTTCTCCTAGTCCTTTTAGGAAAAGAAATAATAAACCTATTTCTACTTGAGAAATGAAAAACAATTTAATTAGGAAAAGAAAAACAATTAAAATCCCAATTCAACTAGGAAAATGATTTTAATTCAAAGTACTAGAGTAAATAAATCCTAATTCAAATAGGAAAAGGAAAACAAGAAAAATTTTGTGCTCTCCATAACGTGATTTGCGTCATCCTTCTTGGGTTGGAAGAAACTCGTCCTCCAGTTTGGAGTATGGATTGGAATTCTCTCCTCGATATAGAATAAGATGCTTAACATTGAAGACGTCAGATGTATGCATATGACTTGGAAGTTTCAACCAATAGGCGTTAGGATTAATTTTCTCAAGAATCTCCAAAGGATCAATCTTTCTAGCAGCTAGTTTGTTGTACTCTCCCACAAGAAAGCAATCTTTGGTCAAAATTGCCCAAACAAAATCACCAATCTCAAATTCTACTATTTGACGTTTCTTATTAGCGGCTTGTTTGTACTTAGCAGTAGTCTCCTGTAAATGCTTAGCAGTAGCCGTATGAATTTCTTGAATTTGTGTGATTAGATCCTTAGCTTTCAAATTGACACGCTTCAAGTCAAGGATTGGAGCCAAATCAAGTGGTGCGCATGGGTTGTAGCCATAAGTAATAACAAAGGGACTGAAGCCAATGCTACGATTAATAGAACGGTTGTAACCAAATTTTGCCTGGTACAAGCATTGATCCCATGATTTAAGATGATCACTCACCAAGCTTTGAAGTAAATTGCCCAAGGAATTGTTTACCATTATTGTTTGACCATCGGTTTGAGGATGATAGGCACAACTAAAATTAAGTGTGGTGTTGGCCAAACGCCATAAGCAACGCCAGAAGTGACTAAGAAAACACACATCACGGTCTGAAAAGAATTGAATATGGCAAGCCATGGAGGCGATAGACCTCTCTAAAGTAAAGTTGAGCGACATTAACTGCATCTGAGGTCTTTTTACAAGCAATAAAGTGGGCTATTTTGGAAAGCTGGTCCACAACAACAAAAATTGAATCGTTACCTTGTTGTGTATGTGGTAATCCCAAGATAAAAATCCATACTGACATGAATCCATGGCTGGTCTGGTATGGGAAGAGGCATATATAGACCAGTATTGGTTGTAGTGCCCTTGGAAACTTGACAAATACGACACTTGTCAACAAACTTGGTAATCTCCTTTCGCATGGTTGGCCAAAAATAAGAGTCTATCACAAGCTTCATGGTTTTATCATGTCCCATATGGCCTTCATTATGTAGCTCTTGAATAACCCTTAAGCGTAGGCTACTATTAGGATTGCATAGTTGATTCCCTTTAAAAAGGAAACTATCGTGTATAAGGAATTTGAACTGCTTTCTTGTCACCACATCATTCATTATAGGGCCAAAGTATTGGTCACTAGAAAGCAACTCACAAAATAAATCAAACCCCAACACTTTGGTTTGCATTGTGATGAGCAAAGAGGCTCGTCGACTAAGAGCATCCGCCACTCTATTCAATGCTTCGGATTTATGCTTGATGACAAAAGAAAATTGTTGAATATAAGCAGCCCAAACTGCATGCCGAGATGAGAGCTTGTCTTGGCTATTGATATACTTCAAAGCATCATGATTAGAATAGAGGACAAACTCATGATAGGCCAAATAAGAACTCCAATGCTTCAAAGCGCAAATTATTGCATAAAATTCCAAATCATAAGTGCTGTAATTCAATTTTGACCCACTCAACTTCTCACTAAAGTAGGCCAATGGTTTGCCATTTTGACTAAGAACAGCTCCAATTCCAACCTTGGATGCATCACAATGTAACTCACATGGTTGAGAGAAATCAGGAAGAGCTAGAATAAGTGTTGTAGTAAGCTTTTCCTTGATTTGATGATACGCCTTTGTGGCTTCAGTTGTCCACAAAAACTTACTAGCCTTCATGCAATCTATAATTGGTGCCATGATGGTGCTAAAGTTAGGGATAAACTGCCGGTAGAATGACACTAACCCATGGAAACTGCGGACCTCATGGACTGTGGTTGGTATTGGCCATTGTTTAACAGTAGTAACCTTTGATTCATCAATTGATAATTCATCCTTAGACACCACATAACCAAGAAATAAAACACTATCTATCATAAAAGAACATTTGGTTATGGCAGCATAAAATTTTACCCTACTTAGAACTATAAGTACCTCTCGAAGATGTTGGAGATGTAAATCAAAATTGGCACTCTATATCAGGATATCATCAAAATAAACTACAGCAAACTTGCTGATAAAGGGGCGAAAAATTGGTTCATAACACGTATGAAGGTGCTAGGAGCATTAGAAAGTTCAAATGGCATTACTAGCCACTCATATAACCCCTCACGTGTCTTGAATGCTGTCTTCCACTCATCACCAGGATGAACTCGAATTTGATGGTACCCATTTTTTAGATCCAGCTTAGAAAATATTGTAACACCACTCAATTGATCAAGCAAGTCATCCAACCAAGGAATAGGGAATCTATACCAGACCATAATTTTGTTGATGGCACGACTGCCTACGCACATTCGCCATGATCCATCCTTTTGAGTGTGAGTAAGGCTGGCATGGCACAGGGACTAAGACTCTCTCTAATGTGCCCTTTTAACAACAAACCCTCTACTTGACTTCTAAGTTCTTTATCCTCTTTTGGGCTCATGTAGTAGTGTGGGCGATTAGGTAGATTAGAACTTGGTACAAGACCAATTTGGTGTTGTATATCTCGAAGTGACAGTAACCCCTCAGGTAGATCATTAGGAAATACATTTGCAAATTCATCTAATAAAGATTTCATAGCCTTTGGTACTACACTACCTTTTGAGCTCTCATTTCCCAACAATACAAACAGTAACCCCAAATAAACAATCTCTTCAACAAATACCCATTTAGCTAAGAGATTCTTACCCCCTCTTGAAGTTGGCTTAGGTTCAATCTCCTTACAAGGCAACAACACAATTTTTGTGCTACCAAACATGAATTTGTATGTATTCTTCCTACCATCATGTTCAACCTCTCTATCATATTGCCATGGTCTACCAAGGAGAAGATGACATGCATCCATAACTACCACATCACACCATGCATTATCCTTATATTTCAACCCAATAGAAAAAGAAACCAAGCAATGTTTAGATATAGTTACCTCATTGCCCTTTTTAAGCCAAGATAGTTTGTCAGGGTTAAGGTGTTTCTCTGTTGCTAATCCCAATTTTTGAATAGCCTTTTCGGATACCACATTCTCACAGCTTCCAGAATCAATAACAAGTCTACATAGCTTGGCCCCCATAGCACACGTAATTTGAAAGATATTGCTTCGAAGCCAATCCTCACCTTCAGGTTTGCGATATGTGAAACATGCCCTTCTTGTAACTAACAAAGGGCCATCATCCCCTTGCACATACTCCCTTCCTCTTCAGCATCATAAACAACTTCTTGTTCAAACGTATTTAAATGATCATCAGTATATTCTTCACTCTCAATAAATAAACCTTTACCATACCGGCCACCCTTCTTGCAATCAGCCATTCTATGCCTTGCCTCACCACACTTGAAACATCGAGGGCTAGAACTACTAGCTGCAGTGCGGTTGGGTTGTGGATTAGCTTGATTAACTTGGCCTTTTCCTTGTGTAGATTGTGTAGTTGCACCATAAGGAGGAGCTACTGGTGGTAGTCGGTTGCCATTACTATTTGAAACCATATTAGTCCTTCTATTCATCATCTTCTCTAAATGCAAAACTCTCTGATGGGCTTTGGATACAGAAATTGGGTCAAATAAATTCAAAGTATCTTGAAATTGTTGCCTCATGCCCCCAATATAACGTGAAGCTAATTGATCTTCTGAATTTGCAAGGTCAACTCTAGCTACAAATTGATAAAACTCTCGAGTATACTCATCTATAGATTGTGTACTTTGCCTAAGATTGTGTAGTTGCTGATATAATGTATGCATATAATTATGGGGCAAGAATGTAGCACGCATATGTTTCAAATTTTTTTCCCAAGTATTGATTTTAGATTTACCTTGGCAAATATGGCCTTGCTTTAATTGTTGCCACCATGTAGCAGCATGTCCTCTGAATTTGGTCGCCACCAAAGAAACTCTTTTGTCTTGTGGCACCTCCTTAAAACTCCAAAATTTCTTCAACTGCAGCAACCCAATCTAGGAATTCCTTAGGTTGTAAACAACCTTTGAACTCTGGAATATCTAATTTGAACCTAGATTCCCATCTGTTTGAATTGTATGAAACCAAGAGTTTCTCCTTCCTCCTTCTATGTCTAGCAAACAGATTTTCCATCTCATCCCCAACATTATAGTCTACCTCATCTTCCTCCACAAAACTAGAGTTGGACTATGGTTTCGAGGCTGGTTAACAATGACTAAGGCAGCAAGTTGCTTTGTCAACGCTTCAAATTGCTCTTCCATTTGCTGAAAGCGTGCCTCTAGTTGCGTATTGTGTGCAATCTTGTTGCGTTCATACTCACCATCTACAGCAGTGTGCCTTTCCCCACGTGATCCTTGTGCCATGGCAAAAATCTATGCTCTGATACTAACTGATGCAGTGTAGGCATGTAGAAGTATCTATAACATACAATTATTACAACTCTTCCATGAAATCTAAGTTTTACAAGAATACTAGGCTAGTAGGCAAAATAATAGAGAAAACATCTCTAACAAACTTTATTAAAAAACACACATAACATAAATGATCTCTCTATAAAAAGTATTTATAGGAATAGAATTTCGTCCTTTTAGGAAAAGAAATAATAAACCTATTTCTATTTGGGAAAGGAAAAACAATTTAACTAGAAGAAAAAAAAAAAAAAAATCCTAATTCTACTAAAAAAAGATTTTAATTCAAATTACTAGAGTAAATAAATCCTAATATATATATATATATATATAACCGACTCAATCAACCGACTCAATGAATACCCCACCATACCCACAAACCCTATTTCTCCTTCCTCAGACCCTATTTCTCCTAAGCCCCTTCTCCTTTCCCGTTTCACCCACAACCACCACAACCCAGCAGGCAGCAGCAGCAGCAGCAGCACCACCACCACCCACAGCAACCGCAAACTTTCTGGATCGAATAAGAGCCTTTCTCTTTCTCAGTGTATCTGAGTTCCTTCCTTCCTCGCCTATCTGAGTTCATTCCTTCCTGTCTTCCTCTCCTCACAGAACGTGGCTGCTTCGGTTGAGGTATCTCTCCATTCTTTTGCTTGATGATTTTTGTTTCCCTTATTACATTTTGTTATATGGATTGGTAGTAATGGTTTGCTGCTCGGTTTTGAACACACAACTCAGTTTCTGAGATTATAAGGAAGACAAACACGCATTCAAAATTGAATCTTTATTATTGGTCTGAGAGTTTGGGTCTTTGACAGAGATATAATTGATTAATTGAGAAACAGAGAGAGAGAAAAGTCCAGGAAAATTGATACGGATATGGACTCTTCAAGTCTCATCTATATCTCTGCGCTGTTCTTGTAATTCACGGGTTTAATGGAGTGTGCTTTGGCAAATCGTCCAAAACATTGTATCTTGCCACAAGCTGTTCGGTTTTACTTCCAAAATATAGTGTAAAAGTCAGTCTTTTACAAAGCCATAGTACATTCCTAGGTTCTTTTATTTTTATACTTTCCTTCCTACTGTTTTTCTTTTCTGTGTCTTATTTTTATGCTTAAGGGAGGTTTTAATTTATGAAATAAGCTATAGGTGGGATTAATAACCAATTAGTTGTGGTGAAATTCTCCTTCTGGCTTAGGCAACCATGCCCACTGACCGATTGGAAATAACTTGGAATGTAAATGTTCAAAGCCCTGTTGTTTTGCAACTTATCTTTTGGAATCCAGGTAGGACAGGCTTAGCAGAGGTGCAGACATTGTAATTGTTTGTTCAATTAGAAATAACAATAAATTGCTTTGCTGTGGCGTGGATGATTTTTTTTTATTCCTGTGGTTTTTAATTGGAGCTATGTCCTTTGGTTCATTCTGACAGACGCTACAGAAAAACCGCCAATACTGTCACATGCTGTATTTTAAAACTACAACCATAGTGTCATGTTTATTCACCAGTTTTTTTTTTTTTTTTTTAGCACATTCATTTCTTATTATGCTTTGTGTTTTTGTTTCTTCAATTAGAAATAAAAATGAATTGCTTTGCTGGGAAATTCCAGATAGTTGTTTGCAAACCATTTTTAAGGTTGCTTTGAATGTTGTGTAAAGAAGAAAATACAGCTTATTGTGTTTTTTGGTTTGTGAGAAATTAAAAGTTATGCATAAGTAAGCAGAAATAATGTGTGAACCAAATACTCTCTGTTCTTGGTCTGCAAAAGTTCGTATTTTCCTCACTCATTTTAAAGGCTTTAATCATTTAATATAATGATGTGAAACAAATGTCTTGTTCTTTAAATTTAACGTAGTTGTGAATTTAATGTCTTTGATATCATTTTCATTGTCCTCACATATGTACGGTTCTGTTTTTAGGTTCAATTTCAAAGAAAGTAAAAACTAATTGTATTTTTTACCAATTTTTTAGTTGAACCTTTATTTTGAACTAAATTATTTATTTTCCTTCATTTTTAACTCAATTTTATTTAACTATCCTGGGCATTGCACGGGTTAGCGACTAATTCAAATAGGAAAAGGAAAACAAGAAAAACTCTTTGTTCTTCATAACTTTTTGTGAAATTTTGTGTGTGTAATTCAGAGAATAGAAGATAAGAGAAGAAGAAAAGAGAAGCAGAAATGTCGGAACGATTGACGCGTATAGCGATTGTGAGCTCCGATAGGTGCAAGCCCAAAAAGTGCCGCCAGGAATGCAAAAAAGGCTGCCCTGTTGTCAAAACCGGTACCTACTTTTTCATTCTTATTCTGAATCGATTGTGAATTGTTCTTGATTAGTATCTATTAATTGATTTTTTCTTTTGATCTAATAATTTTTTTAAATTCATTATGAAATCAAGAAGAGCATCAATTTTGGGTTAAGATTGATTATATTTGCAATGGATTCTAGTATGAATTTTTGATGAACCATGGATGTGATGCAACAAGCAGTATTAGGCTTTCTGGTTTTTTTTTTTTGTTTTTTTGTTTGCTTTCAAGTTTCAGGCAAATGGGTTTGTAAGAATTACTTAAATATTGGTACCAAAGATCAATTTTGGGTCTATTTTATAATAAAGGTGTTGGGGATAGATTTCTTCATTTGGGGTATATCTACTTTAAAATTATTTTTAGTTTTAAAAATATACTAAATTACTGATTTATAGTCTGATAACAATAATATTGGATTGAAGTAAAATTTATCATGCATGGTAAGCATAGAAAGAATAGTTATTCTGATGGTAGACTTGGGAAAGTACCATTGCAATTGAAAGTTTTTGAGTGGTATAAGTTATGCCAGTATATAACTTCTCAAAAGTTATACCAGTATATAACTTGAAACAAACCCTTTTGCTAGATAAGATGGAAGTTATTATAGGAAAATAGGAGGGAAGATGCTTTAGGATGGCTATCTCCCTTTTTTTTTTTTTTTTTTTTTTTGATAGGTAAGAAAAAAATTATTAAAGGACTACTTTATGCAAGAAAACATAAAGCAGGCAAAGATTACCAAAAACAAAAGCAAAAACTATGTACAAGAAAATATTGGCTATCTCTCTAATTTTTCTTTGTGGCACATAATATTGGATTTTATTGAAACAAGATGTTCATAAAATGATAAATGAGAATGGTTAGCTTAGCAAGCTCATAGCTTTGTTTGGTTGGTCACGTGCGTGGGGATTTACTTCTATGGAATCCATTCCATTTTTTTTAGATTCCCTTTCTTCTTGTATATAGTTTTCTCTTTTTCATTGTTGCTTGTACTTATTTTCTTTGCCTACTTCATTTCTTTGATGGAGTAGTAATTTTCATACAACTTTTCTTACCTATCAAAAAAAAAAAAAAAAAGAACTTTCTTTATCATCGATTATTGCTCTTAAATTGATACATGCTTAAAAATATATGAAAAGTAAATGCTGAACAATATATAAAAATATAAAAATATATTAATTAATTAATTAATTAATACACATATCCCTCTTGTATCATATCATAGTTTTTTAGAAATTTCTATATCGCAGTATCCCGTATTGTACCATACCCGTACCCAAAAGGTACCCCTGCCTCTTAGGAAATACCAACTCATAACCAGTCATGAAATACAAAAATGAAAGTAAATAAAATTAAATCCTAAAAAGGTCACAGTATCCATCAACGTTACAAATGATTGATCCATCAGGTAAAAAAACAAAATCAATCAGTATCCATTTGATCAAATAGATAGTAGGCCTTTCATATCTGGTGCTGCATCACATCAAAGGATGTGGGTCCGTTAGGCACTAGCTTATTTGATTTTTTTTACTTATTTAAAAAAAAAAAAAAAAAAAAACTGGCTTAATTGATTTTTTTTTTCCTGAAAGTTGGTTAAAGCTAAATAAAAGTATACAAAAAAGCTGATGGCATGCAATCTAGTAAATAGATGGTGATGAAAAGTAACCTTATTTAGGATAGAGTGGTAACACTGATGCATGTTACTAGCTGTAATAGTTCACAGTGGTTCATTGAGTAACCTATCTAATCTTTTGAATAAAATGACTGAGTTCATTGAGTAACCTTAAGTAGTTGGGATTAAAGCTCAGCTGAGTTTAGTAGATAAAAGGGTCAAGAATTGTGAGTGCTTATAATAGTTGAGTAACCTTACATTCGACGGGAATTTGATGTATGTTGTATGTGTTGACGTGAGAATAGCTAGCAGGAGCATTATCTTTGGTGTGCTTGCATTTTGCTCGTTATACTATGACTGAAGACTGCATTTGGTTCTTTACTTTCTAGCTAAGCTTCTTTATGGGTTGTTTTGCGTTCAACATGGAGTTTGGTTTATGATGATGAACTCTAATTCAAATGGCACTTTCTCCTCCCTTAATAGTGAGATGGAAGTTAAAAGTCTTGGGTTTAAGACCTACGTGGTTTGTGTAAATCACCAATCCAAAAATGGAATTTGGATTATATATTCACGTCTTTTGGTGATAGATACAGTTTCTTACCATTTCTGCGCTATATATGCAGGAAAACTCTGTATCGAGGTTAGTCCTGCATCGAAGATTGCTTTCATCTCTGAGGAATTGTGTATTGGATGTGGTATCTGTGTCAAGGTTAGTAATTTACTGTTGTAATAATTTTTTTTCTTTCTCTTGGTTGGTTGTATTCAATGGGATGTATTGATCTAACTAAATATTCTACTGATGCAGAAATGCCCATTTGAAGCTATTCAGATCATCAACTTGCCAAAAGATCTGGACAAAGATACAACCCATCGCTACGGCCCTAACACTTTTAAATTGCACAGGTTAGTTTTCTATTTCTTTTTCAGAAAAAGAAAACGTGTATATCTTTTTCTTTAGTTTGACAGAGCAAGAAACTACTTAACAGGTTACCAGTCCCGAGACCTGGGCAAGTTCTTGGCCTGGTTGGAACTAATGGCATTGGGAAGTCCACTGCCCTCAAAGTTTTGGCTGGAAAACTGAAACCCAACCTTGGTCGCTTCAAAGTAATATTCTCAGGCATCATTTCCTTAATGGCTTCTTGATGCATTTCCATTGTTTATCTTTTTGACTTTTATTATTTTCATTATTTTTTAGAATCCTCCAGATTGGCAGGAAATCTTGACATACTTCCGAGGATCTGAGCTGCAGAATTATTTTACACGTATTCTTGAAGATAATTTGAAGGTGTGCCTTTTTGATTTAGAATGTTCTTTTACACATATGACATACCTTGTTGAACTTGAAAAATAAATTGAATTTCTATCTACTTGTCTCACTATTTCATTATTGATGTTGATCTTCATGAGTAAATAACTGATGAAGCTTTGAAATAATTTAGTTGTTTACAAGAGTAAGGTGTATCTTTGCTACTCCCTTATTTTCTTATTATCTTTTTTGTTTTAGTAGTCTACTTGGATTGGTCCCTACTTATGTGTTAGGTACCATTCAATCTTTCATGGGCTCCAAAAAAATTCTGTAAATTGTGTATATTGTCAAGTCCCTATATGGCAATTGTTTAACATATTCATTAGAAAGGCTAAACATTAAATGAGTAAAAATTCGTAGGGTTTGATTAGTGTGGTTGCCTACCAAAAAAAGGAGTGCTAGCTACTGTTTATTGAAATTATTCTGAAATCTTGACTTAGGCTTATAGATGATAGCTTTGATGGGTATCATGCAAAGTTTTCATAAATTCAATTAACTTTTTTTTAATATCCATATAAAGTTTCTTTCATATAACAATGCATTAAACTTTTCACCATTGTTGGTAAAAGTGGGAAGCGCCAGAGGCCCTACACTTCTTTCCCCTAAAGTGAGGCGCATGTTAGGATCATGTTAGAAACTTGAACCAACTTGTCAATCAGAAGCAAAATTAACTCATGTAAAGGAAGTGCCAATTGCCACTCAGAGTAGCCAAATCGGTACTTCCATGCATTTTTGGAGTGCTGATTGGCACTTCTAGATCAACGTGGATCTGAATTTGCATGGGGTTCCCTCTCATTCTCATGCAGGTGATTCAACCTTGAGTTGGCAACCGAGATCTCATATTAGTGTTACTTCAAGTATTGGATGTCGACTGTCAGAGTTAGTTAGAGTTAGCTAGCCTAGTAAACGCATGAATTGATTAAGCACGTGCATGTTTGTTAGGAGCCTCATTTAATAAGTTAAATGTGAAATTGCCCATCTTTAACATGTGCCACAAAGGCTAACCTATAGGAGTGGGCTATGTGTGGCCGATACAATTAGAGCTTAGGTGTACAAATATAGACATGTAATCCCTCATTTGATATCAATTAGGAGAATAAACTTGTTGCTTAGACTATTGTAGTCTTGCTTGGAGGTTGAGATCCTCTTGAAGTAATCTCATCTTGGAGAAGGTGACTCTCTCAAAGTCACAACCATTACCATTCAACCTCTTATCACCTCTGAGTTCAAACCCTTATGAATTAATATCCACAACCCAAATCAAGTTCAAGCTAGACTAATCCAACTCACACAATGAGCTCTAGCATAACTGGCACCTCCTCCCCTTGATGGTGATTCCAAGCATCCCTAGATGGTGAAGCATAGGGTTTGGCCTGTTTCCCTATTTGCCCCATTGATTTTTTTCCTACCCTCAGTTCTGCAGGAATGCAGTGTGGTTTGTGTAATTTAATGCTTGCATTAACTTGGTTAATTTGTATCTGACCACTTGGTGTACCAAGCCCATGGACTTCATGAAACTGCAAAAGACCTTTTTTTATTTATTTATTTATATTTTTTTTCGTGGATGGAGATATTAATTATAAGAACGTTTGATGGGTATGATTCACGAGCATCCGAAGTTGTCTATATTAGTTTAATGCTGAATTTAATATGCTGTACGTACTTTGATCCCATGATTTTGATCATTCTGTGGGTTGTCTTTTGGTTGGATATTAGATACCTTTGTTTAACCTTTGTCTCTCAACTAAGAATGTATATATTTTTTTTATTAGGCCATTATAAAGCCCCAGTATGTTGATCACATTCCAAAAGCTGTTCAAGGTAATGTAGGGCAGGTGCTGGACCAAAAGGATGAGAGAGACATGAAGTCGGAACTCTGCGCTGATCTTCAGCTGAACCAGGTTATAGATCGTAATGTAGGGGATTTGTCAGGAGGAGAGCTTCAGAGATTTGCTATTGCTGTTGTTGCTGTACAGAATGCAGAAATATATATGTTTGATGAACCTTCAAGTTACCTTGATGTAAAACAGAGGCTTAAAGCTGCTCAAGTTGTCCGTTCTTTGCTCAGGCCTAATAGGTTTTTGTTTCTCCAGCCATTTTATTACTCTTAATCTTCAAATGATTTTATTGTTTGTATTAAGGACTTTTAAGAATGGTAATCACACTGTTTAAACTTCATATTTCAGCTATGTAATTGTTGTGGAGCATGATCTTAGCGTCCTGGATTACTTGTCGGACTTCATTTGCTGTTTATATGGGAAACCGGGAGCATATGGAGTTGTAACCCTTCCCTTCTCAGTCAGAGAAGGAATCAATATCTTCTTGGCTGGATTTGTTCCAACAGAAAATTTACGTTTTCGGGATGAATCCCTTACCTTTAAGGTTATCTGTTAGCTTTGCTAATTTGTTGCCTTTTGACTTTGTTTAGCTGTACTCTTTTATTTACTTGTTGCCTTCTCTAGGTTGCTGAGACTCCACAAGAAAGTGCGGAGGAAATTGAGACATATGCACGTTACAAATACCCAACCATGACCAAAACTCAAGGAAATTTCAGGCTTCGTGTTGTTGAGGGTGAATTTACTGATTCTCAGATTGTTGTGATGCTGGGTGAGAATGGGACTGGCAAAACAACATTTATCCGTATGCTGGTATTTTTTTTTTCTTTTCATCACTCTCATGTCTTTGTCATGTTTAGCTGTTTAAGTTATTTTGGGATCTCCTGCTTTTTAAGAGGATGAGTTATCCTGTTGGCTAAATCTGCAGGCTGGTTTACTGAAACCTGATTCTGTAGAAGGTTCTGATGTGGAGATTCCTGAGTTTAATATTTCTTACAAGCCCCAGAAGATCAGTCCGAAATTTCCATCCACTGTGCGGCTCTTGCTACATTCAAAAATACGTGATTCATACATGCATGCTCAGTTTGTGTCGGATGTTATGAAGCCTCTTCTTATTGAACAATTAATGGATCAAGAAGTTATGAATCTTTCTGGTGGAGAGTTGCAAAGAGTTGCATTATGCCTATGCCTTGGGAAGGTAATAAGTTTTTATTTTTTATTTTTTAAATTTTAAAAATGAAAATGTATACTTTCTATTAATTGTGCTAGAATGTAAATAACTGAGTAGTTTTTGTTGATTGGTTAATTTATCCCCTCAGTATATTAATCATGCATTGTTGATTTTTGAAGAATGAATGTAGATTTATCATTTGTTGGTATTACTTAATTATTATTATTGTTAATAATAATAATTTTTATTCGTAGTAGCTCTTGAGCTTTTTGTATTTTCTTCATGTCAAGAGTGTTCATCGTCATGAACATGATGTTCGTTTTTTCAATAAAATTTTTATTACCTATCAAAAAAAAAAAAAAATTGCTATTATTAGTTACATGAGCAACACAAGTTTGAATTCCTTTTATGATCCCTTCTATTTGTCCAACATGCTGGGATTATGTTACCTTTATACCACTTTATATTCTACCAATCAAAACTTGCCATGTATTCTTTTTTACTTTCCTTATAAAATAACTGAAATTTTAAAATAGAAAAAAAAAAAATTAGACACATGGCATATCACAATTGGTGGAAGTGGAACAAAAAGGTGGCACAAAGGATTTGTATTAGTTATTTAGCTATTTCGTTTAGTCTATATCTGGTTAAATAGGCTGGATGTGGCAAATGACTGTGTCCATGAGTTTCAACAATTTGCTTGATTTCCTGGTGTACAGATGTACATATATATATATATATATATATATATATATCTGTCTCTGTGTGTGTGTGTGAATTGTAAAAACAATTTCATTAGTGAAACAAACACGCAATACCCCACGGGGATGTTTGTATCTTTTCCTGTTTGTTTGTTTTATTTTATTTTATATTTTTATCTATATTAATTTGTTCTTCCTGGCCTTAAGTTTGCTAGTAGTAAATATCTCTGTATTTAGGGTAGTGTATAAAGCTCAGTGTGTAGTCCAGAGAGTGCAGTTCTGGGTTGATTATTGGTTTGGTGATATTTTCCTTTCTTTTAAATAGTGAGCTCTAGGTCAAATGGCACCTCCTCCCTTATAGAAGCAATTGGTGGGTGATGTCATGGGTTCAAGACCCATTAGGTACATGTGTAACTAATAAAAAAGTAAAAAAGTAATTTATCCCTATTTCTGATTGGTTTGATTTTTTATTATTATTATTTATTTATAAGTAATAAAATTTGTTGATATAAAAAAGGGACACCCTAGTACACAAGAAGTGTACAAAGGTCAATAAATCAAGTTCAAAAATTACATAAATCAAGAAAAGAAGAAAATGATTGGTTTCACAAAGCTGACAACCAATGCAATAAGGTTCTAAAGAACAATAACTTGAGGTTTGGCATGGATCTTTTATATCTTCAAAGAACCTGCTATTTCTTTCCTTCCAAAGACAACACATTTAACAATGGGGAACAGTTAGCCATATATGTCCATTCTGATGACGACCAAACCGACCTTGCTAGCAAGCTGGGAGCCCAACAATAGACTTTGGCATAACCCAACTCACTCCAAATAAACCCAAAACCATAGACCACGGATCCATAGCAACCGGACAATGAGGGAAAAGATGGTCAACCTATTCACCATTGCACTTGAAAATGATTGGTTTGCTTTTATTATTTTTATAAGATTTTATTTTATTTTAAAAAAATTATTTAAATTTTAAGAATCACATGGGTATTATATTCTTTCACTGAAATGATGAATGGTTTGCTCTTTGCTTTTTAGTCTGCCTTGAACGTAATACTGAGGAAGTAATGTGGAAATCTTTTGGGAGTATGAGTTAACTTCTTTAAGCTTTAAGTTGCTGCTTTCCGTTGCTATAAATAATGTAGGTTCTTTCTGAAGGTATAAGGCTTTGGAGTTAAGAGTATGTTGAGGCAATAAAACCTAAAACTCATGCCCAAAAGTCTTAATTGCTTCTGTTTGTCTCGTATGCTTGGCCTGAGGTTGAGATGATTGATTATCCTGTTCTTTCTCAATTACTTGAATGCAATAGATTTGTCCATCGCTTTGTTTGATTGGTCTTGGGTTTGGGGGTTTACGCATCGTACTTCTATTTTTGATTTCTTACTTTGTTGTTAGAATTTCTACTTGATTTGCTTGTAATTGCTTTGAGTGCTATGTGTTTGCCATTGTGAACATATGGTACTTTTCTTTTTCAATAATGTTTATGATTACTTGTCAGAAAATTAGATTTGTCCATCCCTAGCAAAGGTTTTGTCTGTAAAATTAGTTTTGAAACTTGTTAATCACATACTAAACTAGATTGATTGGATCCCATCCATCTCCAGTGGATGCATTCTTCAATTTGATTTTGAAGTTGTTGATAGACTTAAGTTCACTGCCTTCTCTTGGTTTTTTCTCCCTACCCGTTTTTTTAGAATTTCTTCTGGACGAGGCTTGATTCCTTCCTGCTGTGATGGATGCTAGGTGCCTGGTGCCCCCATGTGTAATTCCTTAATTTTGCCATTATTTGTTGTATTTTGGGGTATAAAGATACTTGAATAATACTTCTGTTGGGAAAAGCCAAAATGATGACAATGGCACCTTCTCTGCTTGTACTAGCAAGGTGGAGGGTGATGTTGTAGGCTCAAGATCCAGTAGTTGGGAAAAGCCAAAATGTTGATGGTTATCGTGTTTGTATTGATTTCTTTTAGTGTATCTGTAACTAGTTTGAACTTAAAATTTTTGTTTTGTGAGGTAGGTTAAAATTTTTCAGCCTACATCTTTTTTAATCCCCTAGTTTAAGTCTGTATTTGTTTGTACATTGCTCTGTTCCTCTGTTTTGCGGTCTAGTCTCATGATAAAAGAAAGAATTATCTACTATTGTACAATAAATATGTATACAGTTGTGTGTTTTTCAGTTCTTGGTCTGTTGTTGATTAGACATTATTATTTTTTGTTTGATTTCTTTTGCTTGTACGATAAAAGCATATATAGATTTTATAGCTTGCTGTGCACAGATAATTCTGGGTAAATTCTTTTGCATGTGTTCTATTGTCAATATTATAAAGGCTTTTATTATCATTCTTCAAATAATCATGGGCGTGGTATGAATTCCCTGTGGTAGTCATATGTTGGGATTGTTATAGAAGTTTCTGTAAGTGCAACTAGACAAAGTGAAATATTCTTGGACATGGAGAATTCCAATGTTGCTTTATGCTGACTATCTTTTTCTTTTCTTTTTCTTTTTCTTTTTTTTTGTTTTTGTCGCTCTCTTCTGATTATTTGAAGGTGCTCTAATGTATGGCTTAACTTAATGCAGCCTGCAGACATTTATCTGATAGATGAACCAAGTGCATATCTTGATTCTGAGCAGCGTATAGTTGCTTCAAAAGTCATTAAGAGGTTTATCCTTCATGCAAAGAAAACTGCTTTCGTGGTTGAACATGATTTTATAATGGCAACTTATCTGGCCGATAGAGTAATTGTGTATGAGGGGAGGCCATCGCTTGATTGTATTGCAAATTCTCCACAGTCATTGTTGACTGGGATGAATCTCTTCTTATCTGTGAGTGTCACAACTGTTTTCCTTGTTTACCTCTCTCTCTCTCTCTCTCTCTTCCTTCCACTGATGCATCGTTTTGCATTGCTTGCAGCATTTGGATATCACATTTAGAAGGGACCCAACTAATTTCCGCCCTAGAATCAACAAACTGGAATCAACCAAGGACAGGGAGCAGAAATCTGCTGGGTCCTATTATTACCTGGATGACTGACAATTTTAAATAGGTTGGTCCTTTCATATATCAAACTTATACAAGTTATATTTATGCACACTGTTGGCACCTAAACATTCACTGGGAATTTTGTTGGTTTGCAGTTGCTTCTATTTCAAAGTTTTAGTGCATTGGTCTGAGCAGTGGGTTCTCGATGAGCTATTTAGATATGTGGGCATCGGTTTGAGCAGTGGGATCTCAATATGTTGACAAACGACAAGATATCCTCGCCTGTTGAAGGCAAAATTTTGTACTTCTGGCTTAAAATGAGTTTTCTGGCCATGTTATTAATTGATGTCAGTTTACTATATTTTCTCCTATAGTGTGTTCACCAATTTTGGTATGACATTAGGTCAGTGAATCTGTATGCCTATTTTTCTTTTACCGCATCAACGGTTGTATTTAACTAGTTGAGGAACGGCAAAAATGATGTCAATTGAGTTATTGCTTCACATGTTTTAACTTTTGTAATTTCTGGGGTAATATTTAAAACAATTCCACCATAGTTTTTCTCTTGGAAAAATTTACTGGAATTGCTGAATATTTACTTATATATAATGTAATTAGAAAGATTTTTTGTTACTAAAAATTCGTTGGGGTGAGTAGGTGGATGTAGAGGGCATGATCTCAGGCAAAAACGTGAGCCTAGAGCTGGTGGCTTTTCAGCAGAGGCAATTTGCAGAGTAGCATGAGTTTGCCACACTATGTAGTTAGTTAGGAAGAATTGGAAAGAATTGAGGAGAACAACATCTCGAGCCTTTGAGGCTGGCTTGAGTTCGGCGAAGAAATCGAGCCTCAAAGACTCGAGTTCTGATTGTTGACATGGAGATGATTTTGCCACATGGAACTTAAATCTTTAAGACTCGAGTTTCATTGAAGAAGAAGATGAACTAGAAATGAAGTACTAGATTCAAAGACCTCTCTGGAGAACGTAGATTTGAAGAAGAAGAATCACGAGCTAGAGGAGAGAAGAACTAGGAAAGAAGAAGCACAGGCGTTGGGAAAGTAAATGGTGGAGCTCGAGTCTTAAAATCTCGAGTTCTATCTTAGAACTTGATTTTTAGACACTCAAGATGCTAGTTTGCTAAATGGTTTTGCAAACTAGACAGCTAACTAAAATATTATAAAAGTAAAGCTAAAAGCAGGAAAAATTCCTTTTTAGCACTACCCTTCCTCATCTATGATCTCTTGATTTTGATTAGGAAAGAAGACTCAGCTAGAAGTTATAATTGAAGGTTAAATGGTCTATTCATTTATGTGCAAAACAAAAGGTGTCATAGTTAATGCTAAAGGCCTTAGAGCACTAGTATTAGTCCTTCTAAAAAAATTTAGTATTTAGCATATTAAAAAGTCACTTTATTTACTTTAATAAATCATTTTACAATTTTCTCTACATCACATTTTTTATTTTATTTTTAATTAATTTCAGTATCACTTTCTCTCTCGTCATCACAATGTCTTCATATTCCACACCATAAACCCACAACCCACCACCACTGTAAAACCCAAAATCACGGCACGGCACAGCACCACCAGAAATCCACCACCACCACCAAAATCTCAACCCACCGTCACCCAATCACCACAAGCCTTCACAAAACCCAATTCAAATCAAAACCCATTGTGAAACATAAAAATAAATAAACTAAAATAAAAAACTCCACTGATCTGAGAGCAGCGGACCAAGGTGGCTATGGCCATAGAGAAACCATAAATTTGAAGAAAACCAACTGCAATCCACATCCAAAACAACCCAATCACTGCAACACACCACCACCTTCAACACATCCAAAATCACCTTCAACACAACTCACAACTACCCAATTACCACAACCACAATTGCCATTGATGACCCACGAAATAACCAAAAAATGGGACCATCGCCAACAACTGAAGCCATGACCACAGCTGTCGTCGATGACCCATAAACCAACCACAATACCACAAACACCACACCCCCCCCCCCCCCCCCCCCCAAAAAAAAAAAAAAACAAAAAAGAAAGAAAAAAAGAAAGAGAGCCACATCAATTTTTATGCTTCATTCTTCAAAAAATTTCTGTGATAGGAAATGCATCAGGATTGATATTGATAGGCCAAAACTATAGGAAACCATTAAGGTGCCCATCCATATATCCAATATCTTCATTCTTCAAGCAGCTTTCTTACCAATTACAATCCCAATGTCCTCTTTCTGAGATCACTGTTTCTTTCCAGCCCTGAAGAATCCCACACATGAACAATTGAGCACCCAGGCTATCAAATCAAAACTCATTCTTCTTTAGTACTGCCCCCAGCTAAATTTTCTACGGATCCATTAGCCCTAAATTCATCCTTAAAGCCATATGCAATTGAATCACATTCTGATTCCCTGTCTGTGTCCTTAGATGCTGTTTCTAGCAATGTTGGATCATGAATTGATTGGTATTGAATTGATTTCAAGAAGTTGAAATAGGCATACTTGATATCAAACTGCATATCATACCCTGCAAACATATTTTTATCTTAGTATCTACAAACATATATTAAAGCTAAACCTGCAAGAAGGAGAAAACAGCTTGATCCTCACAGTAGTTTATAGCAATAGTCCGTCCTCCAGCATCTGGACTCTGCCTAACGTGATGAAACCACATACTTGGCCTGCATCAACCCCAACTCATCAGCCTTGAAATTACCACAAATCTATTAAATTAGGAGAAAGTGCCATATCAAAGAATAGGATTCCATGTTAAGAATTCAACTTACAGCCACAAAAATCCAAAATTCTTTCTTCTAATGACTAGTTACCACCCTCTTTTCTTTTGTAATATTGGTTACGTTCAAATGCTCAAATAACTACAAAATTAATGCTTCTCCTTAGGATCCTATGCAGACAGAAGCATCATTGAATTCAGGTATACTGCAGAGAATTCCATTGTCACTAACTCATCTATTCTTAACATAGATATGCAATGATTGATATACAAGGAAAGAAAAAAAAATGATAAAAATAAAAAAAATCAGGTAGAAGTTTTACCACAACTTGCCCTAAACAAAAACTAACACTTCAATAAATTTGATGGAAGCATATTCCATCAAACTAGAATTGTTAGATTTTTTAATTTTTTTATAGGACATGCTTCTTGTATAGCTGCAAGGCAGTAAGCCAGTCCACACATATCCTATACCAAGCACATCCATACTAAAGATCTGTCTAACAACATCCAATGCAGTATCAATGCTGAGTCATGTCCAACATGGGTACTTCACCCATACCTTGTGTTCATGTGAGAAAACCACTGTGGAGCCATTGCGATGCTGTCCACCTGGTCTGTTTCAACCAGCTTTTAATTCTGTTTGCTGCATTGTAAGGGTTAGAATGGGTCAACCAATTCATTTTAAGTTGATAGCTCAATCTAGCATTTGCTGAAAGCTAGTGATTTGGTCTGCTATTTATCACATAATCAACTATCCTAGTTCCTGCCTCTAAAACCACTCAAATCCCTATTAGAACATCCATGCTGCTTGGAGTTGACAAAATCAATCTAAATTTAGCCCCAACATCAACTGAATATCTAGTGTCCACACCACCTAGTCTTTGAGGAAAAGGATTGATAAATTCAACACCTTCTTTATAGCTAGAAGTTTGTGATTACCGAGGCTTTATTTATTCTTTTATTCTTCAAGTCATCATTTTTCATACCAAAAACCCGTAAGGTTATTCAATTTTGTGAAACCAAGTATCTGTAAGTCCTAAAGCATCAAACCCCATAAAAGAAACCTTCGGAAAATTGTAGTATTCTTTCAGATCCTTACTCTCCTCAAGGCGAGTATTGAGGTCTAGATTATCAAGAAACCTAACCTAGGGTAGAATTTCTTAAACATTCTTGTCCGTTTAGACGGGAAAAAGGTTTATTTTTTTTTTTTTGGGGGGGGGGGGGGGGGGGGTTTGGTAGATTAGAAGCAATCTAGATGGTTGATACAAGGCAGGTAAATAGGGGGTGGGGGGCATAAAAAGAAAAAAAAGAATGAGAAGATGTCATATGGGTGAGATATGAAGATCAAATATGCATCATATATTACTAAACAAGTGAAAAATTGAAGGCTATTTGAAGAGAGGGAAAAAAATAAGCAGCACAAAACAAAATGAAATCAGTACTAACAGGAACTCTGGGGCAAAAAAAAAAATATAACAAAATTCCGGCAATAGAGACATGACTATAAAAAGATAAAGAGAAAGGACAAACCCTTCCTTCTTTAAAGCCATCTTATTCACAAATTGATGCCTGAACTTCACACTAACATATACGCTTTTTAATTTATAGGGGGGAGAGGGTGGTTTGGAACAGCTTGTACACCAAAAATTTATCTGATGATTTTTTGAAAATTCCAACCATGCCACAACCAGAAATTGCCTACTGGAGGACACCAATTTATTAATTACCAAATCAGCTTCCAAATTTTCCAAGCATCCCAAGTCAAAAAGGGAGATCTTGAAAGTTTCAGAAAAAGGTATAAAGACAGATTTAATGGGAGAGTCTAACTAATAGCAGCCAGTTGTAGAAAATTCAATGATTCTGAGAGGCTGAGACAGCTTTTAGCTTAAGAAGCAAATTCACATTACTGAATCAGAAACTACAAACTTCACATCCCATAAAAGAATTTAGCTTTGCAGGATCAGGTAGCTTTGATGAATCTCTTTCATTGAAACTTTATAAATGAAAATTGAATATTCAGAATGGTAGCGAAACTTTCACTTTAAAGTCAATAGAGGAAGGCAAAGTGTTATCAATCATGCAAGACATGCTAGTTCATCCAAAATAAGTGATTATGCTGATTTTCTAATATAACTGTTGAAGATTTTATGGTTAAGTATAGTGATCCATTTGCTTGTTAATTTTAAAAAAGGTAGGTTAATAAGAAATAGATAGATAGATAGATATGTTCTTGGTCTCCTGGCTCTAATCAATGGGTCTGTGTATTATTATTATAGACAACTTCTTTTGCAATTTTTTCTAAAAAATCACAAATTGACTCCAATAAGCATTACCTTTGTTTTGTTCTATTTTTTATTTCTTCAAATTGCACAGATAACCATTTTATCCTTGCTAGCATTTGTGTAATATTGCACCCTGCATTTGGAACAAAAGAAAATTTGTTCTGCTTGAGTGAATTCAAGTGTATGGAACACTACGATTCTCCACAAAAAGGTGAACAAGAAGTTACTCGTGGCATCATCCCATGCCAATTCGAGTCTTCTGGTTTTTTTCTATCTTTAAATTCTGAGAGACGGGTATTATAAGGACATTATACTTTAACCAAAACCATTTGCAATGCAAAATGTTATCAATCATGCAAGACATCATACTTCATCCAAAAACCGGTGATCATGTTGAGAAAGAAAGTAGAGCTTACAAGTAAAGAATCTGTCCAGGTTTGACCGTACACTGAAAGGGCTTTGGGCCATTGAAATACAAGGGAAATTTGGACATCTCAGCCTCCATATAAGGATTCACACTGCACCAAGGCACGTACCTCGCAGGCTTTTCCAGCTCCAATGTAAACTCTCCGGACTCCTGGGAATAGGAATAACGAGCAGCAGGGTAGTTGCGGATGTACATACGGTGATAATCAGTGGGAGGAAGTAACAGAAAATGCTTCTCACCAGAAACGACGGCGTATAGATTCTCGTAGTGATCCTTATGGAAAGAAGTGACAGAGCGATGGTTCCCAATCCACAGATTAACAGCTTCAGGAAGGGATCCGAGTGCCTCAGTAGCCCACGGGATGTGATCATCGCAGTCAGAAGAAAGCGCCGAGTATTCGGAGCGGAAGCAATCGTTCTGCTGCTGCAAATAAGCAACAGTTTTTTGGGTATTGGAATTAGAATCTGAATTTGTTGTTGTTATGAGATGTAAAGCTTCGCGGAAAGGGAGTTGTTGCACGTGTGGCGAAGCGAAGCAGAGGTTGTTGTTGGATTGGTTGTTGTTGTTGGGGAATGGGACCAGTGCGTCGGCGTTGCCGTGTGGGGTTAGGTGAACGGAGACGTTTGGAGAAGCGGAGAGTGATTGGGTGAGGTAAGTGTCTTGAGACCAAGAGGAGAGGGCGGGCCAGTGGAGAGTGGCGGAGGAGATTAGGCAGGGCTTGTTTTGAGAAACGTAGTCTCTTAGGAATTGGAGTGGGGTTGGAGGGGAGTTTAGATGATCTATTTCTGTGCTGTTTCCTAGACTCAGCTCCCTCACTTCCTCCCACAATGCCTCCATCGCTTTCTTCATTCTCCCCCTCTGCCCTTCTGCTGCCCTCTTTCAATTTTATTGTGATTTGGGCCGGGTTTGAATAAACTGTTTTAAAAATCTGCTTTTTAAAACACCATTTTAAAAAGAGAAGTGTTATGATCTAGGAGAAAATTTGGCATTTAACATGATTTTTGAAACATTTTCATTAGTAAGCACATTTTTTAAACTATTTTGTAAACTAACATTTAGAGTTTGTGAGACTCAAGTTCGATGACAAATCGAGTCTTTGAGACTCAAGTAGATCTGAAGAAGAAGAAGAAGAAAAAGAAGACGACAATGACAATTGGACTGAAAAAGAAGAAGTTCTAGAACAAGGACTTGAAGAAGATTTGAAGAAGAAGTTAGAAGATTTGGAGAATGCAGGAACAATTGCAACTTAACTCTCTAATATTCGAGTTCCACACATTAAACTCGAATTTTAGATCCTCGAGATACTAGTTTGCTAAATAGGAATTTTTTTCTTTCTTCAAAATAACACTGATTTTCAAATAATTTTGTTAGTTAGTACGTTTCAAAACTATTTAAAAAACTAACATCTTAAGTGCAATAGACTCGATTTTGGTGTGCTAAATCGAGTACAATGAACTCGATTTCAACATTGGCCAGTAGTTGACGTCATAGAACTAGAGTCTAATGGAATTGAGTTATTAGACTCGAGTTCTGTCATATAAAAATCGAGTCTATTCAATTTCATTTAAATTTCAAAATTCAACTTCAATTCTTACCTTCATCCAACTCTAGCAAAACTCAACTCCCACAAAACCTTCCTCATAGGTTCGATCCGATCCAATCAACTCTAGCAAAACCTTCCTCACAATTTCGATCCAATCCGAGCAACTCCAACAGAACCTAGGTTCGATTTGAATAAAACCTAAGTCTGATCCAATCTAAGCAAAACCCACGTGAGCTTCGGTGGGGAACAAGAAATATGGAACAAAAAAAAGTGAGACAGAACCACCTCGATGATGAGCTTCGACCTTGGAGGCCAGTAACAGAAGAAGGTTCAATTCAAACAAAATCGAGTCCGAAAGACTTAATTTTTATATGAGAGAACTCGAGTTCTATGACGTCAGCTGCCAGCCGATGTTGAAATGAAGTTCATTGTACTTGATTTAGCACACCAAAATCGAGTCTATTGCACTCGAGATGTTAGTTTCTTAAATAGTTTTGAAAACGTGCTAACTAACAAAATTGTTTGAAAATTAGTGTTATTTTGAAAAAAAATTCCTCTAAATAGTTTTGCAAACTTGACAACTAACTAAGATGTTTAAAAACAATGCTAAATGCCAAAAAAAATCTCCACGATCTACAACATTTTCACAATAAATCATAAGTGATAAGTTGTTATTGGTTCTAATTTGAACTTACCACTGAAATTATTTTTTTGTCTGCCAAACAACAATAAAATTTTTGAAAATATATTTAAAATTAATTTAAAGACAATAAAATATTGTTTAAAGTACAAACAAAGAGTTCAAATAAACTAAACACCCATAAAAATAGTTCAAATAAACAACATTCAACATCAAAAAGAACAACCGAATTAAAAATGATTTTTTTCTTCTGGAGCGCATACTTGACACGTTTGTGTTAGGGCTGTGTCCGTATCGGATACATGTTCAACACCAGTATGTTGGTAATTTTGCCGTGTCCATACTTCCTAGATTCCAAAATAAATCAAAGTGAGGTTTTGAGAGACAATTCTACCCAATGTTTCCAAAATAAAGAAAGATCCCCATATCTTCCTATTGCTTCTACACAGAAATTACCCTATAATTTTAGTTTATTTTTTAGTTTCTCCATCTTCGGTGTAATAACTTTTGTTTCAAAGATAAACTCTTTTGTACACATCTAAAAAATGCACAAAGCGACCGCATATATGAACTTCCACAACCCAAATCTGGTTAGCAAAATAGAAATTCAAATCGTATAGCCCATAGCTATAATTAAAAAAATGAGGTGAATTTGGTCTTTCACTTAGGGCTGAAATTGTTGCTTCATAGTTAGTAGTTGTGGCTCTAGCAATTTTTTTTAAGGTGATCACTAAAAAACCTTAAATAAAGAGATAACTTGAATATATAAACGTCACCAAAAAAACGAAAAAAGAAAAAGGCAAATAAAGTATTCCAATTTTCTTCTATTAATAAAGAGAGAAAAAAAAAAAAAAGACTGATAAGAAATAAAATGAGAATTGAGAGAGAAAAGAAATAAACTGATAAGAAATAAAATGAGAATTGAGAATTCAATAAAATGGACATTACACTAAACAATTTCAAAAGAAGGATGTTTTACTATATAGTTTTAAAATAAAGAATATTTGCCCATTTTGCCCCATTATACTTATTGAAAGGGGGGGGGGGGGGGGGGGTTATTGAAACAATTATCAAACACTTTGCAGATAAATAGTGATGTGATAGTGCCATTGCAGAACACGTCAAATAACAAAAACTAGTACTACAACCATATGCTGAAAACTAAAAGAGAGAATCAAAGACCATGGAGAGCAGGTAAATAAACTTACCTTACTTCCATTGGGCTTTGAATGGTCATTCAATGTCTATTTTGAAGGGATTGACCTAGATGGATCTATCATTTGTGGGTTAAAGAGACAGAAAGCTTAAAGAATGCAAGAGAATTGTAAAAGAAAAAGGGGCTTTCTTCTTGATGATTTCTGCAAGTTGAATGGCGTTAGACTGTTAGTGGTTTAACTTTAACGTATAGGATAGTCATAGATAGGAGTGGTTTGTGTGTTTTGGAAGACTAATTTAGGTTTGAATTAGTAGATTAATGAGGTGGTAGCATTTTAACCATTAATTTAAAATGAAAGGTGGGGATTTACTTTGTAAAGTATTCTAAGAAGTAAGAACACTAGAGGATCTGAATCCTCAACAATATACACTTTATAGTTCACACCACCTTCCATCATGGATTGTCATAACTAATAGCCAAAAAAGAAGAAGACTAAAATCAGAACTAAGTCTGATACATGCTAAATTATCAAGCCAGAAAATACACTAAGATTGCTTCTGATTTTTGCGAGGTTTGGCATCTGAATAAAATATACATGTCAAAACAATTAACAGAGTTGACAATAAGGCTGAAATAAAAGTAACAATGGATACAATTCTAGCATGAGTCTTTATCCCTGAAGGTATTCTCCACACAATCTCATCGCTTTCCAGTTCAGAACTAATACTGGTTGAAGTAAACAAACAGCTCTGATTATGCGACGTCCCCTCTATGCTACAGCACACAAACAAATCAGGTGGACCAAATTTGACTCTTGAATAACCACTTTTATCTAGAGGCTGCAAAAGAAAAAAGAAATTTCAAGATGTATTGCAAGCTTTCCCTTGTAGCCAGTCAGTTACTGAAAGAAGAGCAGAAAACAGAATATAATTCCAATTAATACTAGTCCGAATAAAAGAAATTTATGTAGTCCATGTTAAATTTTACCCCAGGATTCTTCTGACAGCAAGTAAAAGCAACTACTTTGCAAGTACAGCCTCCTTAGTAGTACGCATGCATAATGATACATATATATATATATATATATATATATCAAAAGGAAAAATCATGTTATCCAACCATGTGTAGAAATTTTGGCCAGATGTTTAATAGGAGAACTAAGAAACACTTTCAGATACTAAATTATGAAAGAAGGGATAAGAAATAGTTCTGTTTCTTTAAACCCAATTCTTAATATCCTTATCACTTACCGGATAACGTGCATGTAGAGGAAGTTTTATGTTGATGTCAAGTTCATTCTTGTGACCAACATCTATGTGAATCTCAACAACAGATCGGTTGGAAAGAAATGAAGGAAATTCCAAATTTGTATCTCCAAAAACAGATACATCATTAAACGCTGCAATAAATGGTTTAAACTAATTAACTTGAGAAAGAACAGTGCAATATACCTGGATCTAAGAATTTTGATAACATTTTATTTATTGATTTTCAGTAGAAAAAATGAATACAGTATTTTTACCACCATGCTGCAGAAGATGTTGTAGCTCAAATGGGTCAGCAAAAACGCCTGAGGGCAGTCTTTCAATAATTATGACCTCACATGAGTGAGTTGATAGATCAGTTATGGATTTTGGATCCATGCTAAATCTGATGGATGAGGACAAATGACGATGAGAACCTTCACCAATCAGATTGTGCTGTAGAACTGACAATCTTGGCACAAGGTTCAAATTATCTGGCAGCTTCCCACACATGCCCAACGGAAGTACTTGTGCTATGAAATCTTGGAAATCTGAATCAAGCAAGCTCCCATACTTTTCATAATAAGATTCCATTATAAAGTTCTTGAAACTGCAAAAAGAGCTGATACTTGAGTTGTTGGAATCAAAATCTGGATTACCCCTTTGTGCCTGAAAAAAGTATACAAGTGAGCAAAAGAAATACTAAAGTCAGTTGAATTAGAAAGGAGGATGAAAATTGGCAAAGATTTTTCCCTGGAACATTGTGATATGGTGCTCGTTACAATATCATTAAATTTTTTTTGATGGAACAATATCATTAATTGGGTACTAATGATAATTAATAAATTCAAGAGGTGCAGGATTGCATAAAAACTCTATTTTCTTTTCTTTATTTCTTTATTGGTAAGTCACACATAAACTCAATTGGTCTTGAACCCAGGATCTCACCCTCCATCAGATTATTATGGGCAAAGAAAGTGCCATTTTAACTTGTTAGGCACAATTATAATCTATAGTACTTTGGGATCTAAAGTAGTTCGGGTTTTAGGTGCATAATTGCATTCTTCTTTCCTTTTAATGCTTCAAAAATGGTCCACCTACACCAATGTGTTACTCTATTTTCAAATTCCATAGTAGGTAATCTCTTCATGTTCATATCAGACTGGATTGCTTTACATTTCATCCTCAATACAGCCATAATGAAGCAACTGGAAAGCTATAATGGCTTAAAGATGTTCCCGAGCATTACAGTTTAGATGCTTGGACTGCCAACATTGGTTTCTTTTTGTATCTTGAATGAATCAATAGGCTCACACATTGATCACTTAAATATCATTGAACAAAGGAATTCACACAACTGCTGTGTTCATTAAAGACTAAATGGCCCATCAACAGAACTGAAAATGAAAACGAGACCTAAATTGCAAGGAGCTTGCTGTATTAAACCCAATCTCTTTCAAGATGGATAAAAGTTTCTAAGCATGGATAGTGATTAAAGGCACAACAAGTGCTTCTTCCGGGAAAAAAAACATAATATCCCAGGGAGAAAATATTCTGTTTTCAAGGTGACTATAACACACCAAACATACAAATTATGCCAAGGATAGAGAACTTGCCTAAATAGATTTAAGAAGTGAAAGAAGTACTGTGAAAAGAATAGATTGGTATCCACAACGTGAATCCTTTTACTTTCAACTGTATCTAAGGCCATATTTGTTGCAACAGTCATGTTCTTCCACAGAGTCTCTGCCTATGTTGTTTTTATTGTCCACTTAGTGACTTGAATTAAATGAATCTTCACACCAGTGCATTTATAGTTCTTTGTCACACAACACACACACACCAAGGGGAAAAAAAGCAATGGTTTTGAATTATAAACTCTTAAAAATTCAGCTAACAAAAAGTAAGGTCAACTCACCTCACTTGAGATCGAAGAACTATGCATGCAGGAGCCAGTGCCAAAAAAGAATAGCAAAGAAATTCCAACTAACAGACGAATGCATAACTGAACATGCCGCCGAGTTTCCATGGTGTAACTGAAACAGAATAAAAATTGGAACTATAAATACACTTATCAATAAATAAAATAAATAAATAAATAAATAAATAAAGAAGTAGAAGAAAAAAAACACTATAAATACACTCCTCCTCCATTGAGCCCAAACACAACCAGCATCAAGACTTTACTAAACTTAATACTACAAAGAAGCAAATCCCAAAATTAACAAAAAGAAATCTCCTTGTCTGCATTAAGGATTTGTAAAATCCTATATCAGTGAAGGGCTCCTAGTCCTAATCCCACAAACACAAATCCTCAGTCCCCACTTTTTTTGTGTTTCATTTTACACCCAAGCAATCAAAACCCAAGAGCAATTGATGGAGCATAAAGTGGGCATATCAGAGGGTTTTTATTCCTACTACTAAATTATCATCCGAATCTAATAATTAACAACCTCTCCTTAAGAGTCAGATTTGGAAAATACTGCAGCAGCCCTTATAAAATTTCCACAAAGTAATCAATACCCTTCATTTATTTTTTAATAGAACCATCCAATCCTTCAAGAACAACAAAAATTCTATTTCTCACCTTAAAAAGATCAAATGTATGTAATTATATCTCTCTTCTGCACAGAGTAAAAACACAAACAGAGGCACAAGGTATAAGTAAAATCTCACCTAAATCAGCTTTTGATTCTGAATTAGTATTCTTCTTCTTCTTCTTCGGCTAACCATGGACGATGGAACTCTCTCTCTTCCGCACAGAGTGAGAGAGAGAGAAAGAGAAGGCCTATTATGGGCCTGGAAGTGGCGATGAGGCCCATTTAGTCAATACATTTGTTGGGCTTGTATGTCAGAATCAAGCCCACAATTTATAAACGAGCTCTCAGTCACACTTTGACTTGACCCATTTGCTTGTATCTGCAAAATTGATATAAAAAGCTTGAAACTTTTTCCACTTTTTTCAGTTTCCAGCAGCAGGAAAAAAAGAAAAAAGAAAAAAAAAAAAATGAACAGTTCGACATCATCATCATCTTCTTCACCAGCTCACTCATCAATATCAACTACTGCAATTGTGGGTGGCTCTGGCTTAGGCTTAGGGAGTAGCAGCAATAATGCCGCTACTCTATCCACAGAAGATTTCCCACCCAACGCATCTGATTTAATTTCCTCTCAAGAGCGTAAAGACGAGGCTATGCTCGGTTTGTACTTCTCTCTTTTGTTCATTTCTTCAGGAATCTTGGTCCTTCTATGTTTATATTGTCATTCTCCGAAAGTTCTTTGATTTGAGCCATCTGGGTCCTTGTTTTTTGGCCTTTTAAATTGGGTTAAGTGCTTAAGAGGTTCACATTAAAATTTTTAAAAAAAGTGATTAGTGGGTTGTAATCTTTTTTTTTCAACGTTTATTAATTACAACCATCTGGGGTCATTATACAATCATTGTGAAATTCTTTAACTTTTAGCCCTTTGGGCTTTTCAGTTCAGTTCAGTTCTACTACACATTTAAGCTATAATTGTATTTTCCTTCTTGTGTTAGAGAGGGTGGAGGTAGGGCTGAGCCGAGTATCAAAAAGTTCAGGCTTAGCTTGTTCATTTAGTTTTATTTTGAACACCAGCCGAGGTTGAGCACATCACCGAACAAGATTAAAAATGTTCAAGCTTAGTTCATTTACTTTTTGAGCAAGCTTGAGCTTGTTCACGAGCTTTACTTGATTAACTTATTCTTTTGTTATATGTAGTTAAATCATGACTAAAATGTTTTACCTCATCACAAATTTATGAATTTTTACTATAAATGGATTGTTTATATTATGAATATACAAATAATAATTTTAATATCATATGAACCAATTTATAAACTTATACAACCGAATTTTAAGTCTATATAAATATATTTTTAGACAAGTATACATAAAAATATATAGTATTATATATAGTTAACTCATGCCCTTATGTTCACAAGCTTATTTGTGAACACGGTATTATGATTAAGCTTGGCTCATTTAATAATTGAGTTAAAATTCATTTACAGCCCTAGGTGGAGGTTAAGGATTAACTTCAGCAATCAGCTTTTTACTTGTACACAATCTTTCTAGATACTGACGATTTGTGTCTCATTAAAGTACTTGCTTTGTGCTTTTACTAGGGAGGGTGTTGGGGGGGGGGGGGGGGGGTGGTGAGGGATGTTATGACTAATTCTAAGAAACTGTGTAAAGCATAATAGTACAAATTGGAACTTTCTTTTTGTCCTAAATTGTTGTAAAATGACCTCAAGCCTAGAGTATTTTCAGGTAAATCTCCATGTACGTGGCTTAAAGGGCCTTTCAGGTTGAAATTTCTGTGTGCTTCATCTACTCCTTTGTGTGTGTACGTGGCTTAAAGGGTCTTTCAGGTTGAAATTTCTGTGTGCTTCATCTACTCCTTTGTGTGTGTACGTGGCTTAAAGGGTCTTTCAGGTTGAAATTTCTATGTGTGCTTCATCTACTCTTTTGTGTGTGTGTGTGTGTGTGTGTTTGGTTTCTGAGAAATGATGTAAGCAAAGTTAAATTTTTGGACCATATGTTTCATTCTGTTTTGGTTTAGGAAAAATAGATAAGACTAACAAAGAGAAGACTCCACTGAACCAAATGCAGTATATTCAACTTACTCGGGTTAAGATCGTTGTCTCATTGGATTCTAAATAAGAAAAATCCATACTTTTTTTATACTTCTTCTTATGCTTCTTTAACACTAGACAAATCATTGCTCTCATAATAAGAAACTGATTGCTTCTGAATTGTAGTCCTAAAATCTGATCTGATGGCCGCACTTGATAAGGAGGTTAAATCATTGGATGAAGATAACTGGAAGTTTGAAGGACCTCGCTCCCGTATCCACCTTATTTCAAGGCGAGGTTAGTTCTTTAACCCAGCAATGACCTCTTGATTTTGTCTCATCTGATATGTGTTTGGTTTTGTTACATAGACTAATAAAATTTGTATGGATCTAAGGTCCACAATCTGCAACAATTTATAATGCCTGACACATATAGTCTAGTAAAGATTAAATCTACATTACATTCTTTAGCCAAGTTGCTATCAATCTTTGTGGACACCCTCTGGTTGATCTGTTGTGACATCCTTTTGCTACTTTAGTTGAGGATTTTCAAAAGCATGATCCAAAGTAGTTGCAGATATCCATGTCACTGGGGTAGGGCTGGTAAGGTGTTGGGTTAGCTTTGTGTGGGTGCCAAATTTTCAACATTAACTTCTTGGTTGCTAGTTGCTTGAGTGTGATAAGGAACAGCCTGCGCATTTTCAGAAACAACATGACCTGTCTACTTTTAGGGATTTAAGGGGAATTGAACTACATATGCATGGCTCTTCTCTTTAGCAGACTTGTATAAGGTCATTTGTGGAATGAAAGCAGAGATCTTGTTATTTTTTTTATTTTAACTTTAAAGCAATCCTTGAGTACTAATTGGCTTAATAGACTTGTTAGGACCTTAAGTACCTCAACTTTCTGGGCTTGATTTGGTTATAGGTTAATGGCTTGGGACAGCTCAAATGTAATGCTACTCAACTTGATAGGCTTATTAGTATACTATATGTGCCTCATGTACAGTGTTGTTAAAAGTGCGCTTAAGCTCAAAGCCCCAAGCTCTCAACGCTTCGCTAGGTCCAAAAAAAAGCTCATTTAATGAAGCACCTTTTAGGCACACTTTTTTATTTTATATTTTATAAGTAATAAAATTGTATAAAATCATAAAAAACTAGTCACCCAAGTATACAGGAAATATACTGGGGTAAATAGTCAGTTACAAAAGTTACATAAATCTAGTAAATCAACAATTGAAAATAAAGAAAGGTTCCTCATTGCTGACAACTAATCCAATAAGGTTCTAAAAAAGAATAACTTGAGATTAGGCATAGAATTCTTGGTGTCTTCAAAACTCCTGCTATTTCTTTCCCTCCAAATGCACCACATCAATCAATAGGGATTGATCATCCAAATATTACTATTCTGGTGACGACCAAACCATCCTTGCCAACAAGCTAAAAGCTAAACAACGGATTTTGTCATCACCCAATGAACTCCAAACAAACCCAATATAATGGACCATCAAAATTAATTGCTTGATCTTGAAAGAAATGACATGGACCAATGATTACTACACAACCACCATCCTTAGGGTGTTGTATTACACACAATTTTTTTTATTTACGTGTCATGAACAATGTTAATTTACAATTCTTGTGCTTTTTGGTCTTTGACTTTTAGATGTATGTTGATTGAACCATATACATTTGATCATAACCGTCATGGTTATGTACTTTTATAAAGCATAAAAGAATTATATAAAATATAATTTTTAAACATTCTATGACTAGATATTATGATATTGACCATTGATAACTATTTTCAATTTACTATATAAAAAAAAAAAAAAATTAAGAATTGAAATAACTTTGGTAGTATTTGAACTCACAAACATTATATAATCGCACTTACCTAATCGGTAAAATATACAAATTTTAAGTTATTATTATTATTTTTTATTATATGTTATGAATATTCCTATTAGAAGTTATGAGATATTATATTTGAAAACTGTGCGCTTTACTTCAATTAGACCTGCGCTTGCAATTTGCTCCTAGGCTCCAAGAGGCCTATGTGCTTAAGTGTGCTTGACGCTTTTATCAACATTTCTCATGTATTTAGGCTTTGTTTGGCTAGAGGTTTATTCAAGAGATTTTTGGGATATATTACTAAAACAATCCTTTATTGTATCTTGCTAATTTTTTAAACCTAGCATGAGTTCCTAATGCTTTACTTTGCTTAGCTTCATCATAGACCTTTTCTTCTGGCTTCTTCAATGCCAAAAGGAAATAAAAGAAGGCTTAAAGAAGAGAAATATAAAAATTCAAATGATGTTTAGACTTTAGAACATGGTCGCTGATAGACTTGTTATAAAGCCTTAATAGCAAGTGAACTACAATCTATTGCTATGCTATTCAAATTTTCTAAATGGCACCTGCTGAAAGTTCTCAATATTACTAAAATGCAAAAATCAGGGCAGTAAGAAAGGCGTTTCTGTTACAGGTGCTTCCTGAAAAACTATTTTCAACTGCTCATTAATGGTGAAGATCAAGCCAGTTACAATGATAGTTTACTGTGTACATCTCATTAAATCGTATAGCAATTGTAGTGATGATGATTTACAAATTAAAAGTTAAAGAAAGATATCAAAGGAAAAAGGTCCTCTCCATTTGCTTTGAAATGGAAAGGATCCATTTTAAGGTGAAGATTTAATATATTACAAATCTGAAGGTTAATAATGTGTCACATCATTTAAAACAGTTATAATTTCCTTAGTGAAATGGGATTTTAAATTATATGGTACCATATACACTTTTAAATTCACAGGCGATTAAATTTTCACCATGAAATGGCCTGTCCATTACAAAGAAAATGGACTTGATCCTGACCCAATATCTCTTTTGATACATTTTTATGTGGAAGAGAGGGAATTGGAACTGTGAATGTCTCCATTGGAAACATCAAGCTATGCCATTGAGTTAAAGATTTTTGTCAAGATCCTAACACAATATCAAAAGACTGGTCACAGTATCATATAATTAAAATCCAATTAACCTTCTGAACTTACTAAGTGAGAAATAACAAAAGTAGGTCAGAAAAGAGCTTATAATTAGTTGTTATAGAAAAACAGCTGGGGTGAGGGGTTGTGCATAGCTGAAGAGCAAAAAATATTAGTTTAGCTCTCACAAGTTGGAGCATATAACTTTATTTATTCTGATAGAGTAGACTGCACCCAGTGGAAAAAGGGAATGTTATATGACTCATGTTCATTTTGCTATTTGCCTTTCCATACTTGGGAGCTGATTCTTAGAAACAATGCAATTGCCTTCAATATCCCATTATTTCCCAATGCTTCTATCAAGTGAAAAGACAACTTTAATTAGTTGAGATTAAGTCTTATTCTGGGTTTGCTCTATGTTATTCATGCATAGAGTAGCCTTTTGTACATATAACATTCTTTCTTATCCCCAAAAAAAAAAAATAAAAAAATATATATATATAGTTTAAGCTTTTGGGGCAAATGTTACCATTTAATATGGTATCATAGTCGGAGGTCCTAAGTTCAATCCCTTGTCTCCACTCTACCTCCCATTTAAATTGCTAAAAATCCCATATGTTAGGTTCCGCTTATTAAGGGGGAGTTTGGCCTTCCATGTAAAGGTGAGTGTTAGAATTATTGTTAAGTGATTAAATTTACCATTTTTAATAGTTTAAGCTTTTGAGACAATTGGTAATTTAACAAATGGAGATAGTTATTGTCATTGGAATGAGTTTATTTATTTATTTATTTATTTTTATTGACTCTTGGCATTGATAGAGCATCTTTTTTTTGCATGTTTGGGATGATTCCAGACATTCTGACTTGATTCTGTTAGTTATTACTCTTATAAGTTATAACTCTCTCTCTCTCTTTTTAGGTGGGTGGGATGGGGGAGGGGTTCTTGACATTCCATTTTTAGAGTTGGATTATGTTTCATGTGCCTTATTAAATTAATAAGATAATTACGGTTTTTCTAGTTGTGGCACTTTGTCTTATGTTGGACCACTAGCCTTATAGCCCACACTATGCACAAGCAACTTTTTTTTTAATTTTTTTTTATTCACGGGAGTTTGATTAAATTCAAGTGACTTTCATTTTAATTAATACTTATGGACAACTTAAATGGAAAAATGTGGTTATATATGTTAAGAAAGTATAACTAAAAGCATAATTAATTCCAATGATAAAGTTTGCAAATATTTTCATTGAATTGTAAACTTCATAAAATTTTGTTCCAATATAAATAGCATCTATAGAAGAAAATGTATAAATTGCAGGTAACTATTGAGTTTTTAGAGTGAACCATAATCCTAAAACTTCTTTTTAATTAATGGGAGAAACTATGATAGGGCGGTGCCCCATCAAAGTTGACAGGGCTAGTCCCTTTTTTGTATATAATTTTTTTTTTGGATAGGTCTGTATATAATTATGATTTTTGTAATTTAGAAAATCCAATAGGCTAAGCATCTATCATATGTTGGATAACTAAGTGAATTTATTAAAATTCAGTGCTTATTTTTAGTAGTATATATATATATATATTTGCTTATATATGCTACATATTAACTATACAAATATAAGTAAAGACACAGCCACACAGGACACTTTATTTGATTGATTCAAACAAAATATGAAAATCGTCTACCCTCTTACTTTATAGATTTGTTTGAATCATCTTGATTTATAATTAATATGATTATTATACATAGAAATGTGAGTATCCCCATGATCCAAAAAAAACTTCACCCTATCATAGTTTCTCCTTAATCAATTTATACACTTGCAATTAGATAGAAAATGTCTGCATGTTATTTTCTTTTATTTGTAGGGTTTGAATTTTATGTTGTTGAATTATACTAGTGTCGATCAGTTTTTTCTGTGCATATTTTAAATCAGAATTATGATTCTTAAAGTACTTATTATCTAATGAAAGTTTCTTTCTATTGGTGCATTTGTTGATGTGCCTTTTTCATAACAAAAGATGCTGACTCTACCTGATGTATGCAATAGGTTTTCCATTATCATTGCAGAATATAATTTCTTTTTATTTTTTTGATAGGTATCATTTCAGAATAGAATTTCACCCAGAACATAGTTTAATTTATCCTGTGTTCATTTTTTCTCCAGTTAGAATTTTCTGGTTTCTATGTGAATTCATAATAGAAGTAAAACGTGATGGAGCCAATGAGCTCCAACTCAAATTACACTTCCTCCTTCCATAATAATGGAATGGAGGGTGAGGTCATGTCTTCAATACTCACTAAGTGGAAGTGTAACTTGTACTATAAAAAAATAAAATATAAAAAATATAAAATAAAATAAACTTGATGATATTGGTGCATCCTACTATAAGAATTTCATGGTGATTCTTTTCTTGAAAACATTGTTGCAATAAAAGTTCACCTTTGTATGTCAATCAGTCTTCAAATCTTTGATTATGAAAAGTGGACTCAAGGTAAGTACCTTGCATATTTTTCTATTGTTTCTAAGGGAGTAAAACTATCTAGAAGTAGTTTTAAAAGTGAGATACTTCAAACTTTGTAAGTATACAAATATTGTAGCTAGAAGGCAAGTACCGTGTATGTTTTTCTATTGTTGCTAAGGGAATAAAATTATCTAGATGTAGTTTTAAAAGTAAGAAACTTCAAACTTTGTAAGTATACAAATATTGTCACTTAGCCATGTGTCTCCAATTTGGGTGGTCTTTGATGTATTTTGAAGCAATTTCTCATGTTTGGTGTCTTTTAAATTTGAATGACTGCCCATGTTTCTCTTTTGTATATATTAGAAGTAGGGGTTGTTAGGATCAAGTTACACTTGGTATATAACTCTTTGTTAGTTATACGACAATAACTTTTTATTTAATTAGTATTTGGAAAATCATTACACGTATTTTTGTTCTTAATATGCATGCCCAAATTTGTATGAATCAGATGTTATTTACTATATGGATCTATAAACTCATATTTTGAGTGTAATTTTAGAGTATAAAAGCTTGAAATTTAAAATTGTATGTATCATATAATTATTGATCTCTGATCATCTTGATATTTTGCAAGCCTAGAAGGTATAAGATAAATGTAATCCAATGGTAGATTTGTCAAAAAACAAATCCACTAGAAAGTTATTAAATGGTTTAACATTTGATTTGTCAATCAATAGGAATTTTACACCACATTTAGTTTCTATGTTTTGCATGAATTAGTATCAAGAGAGGAATTACATATGCTGGACACACAGGGATTAACCCATTATTTTATGAAACCTGTCTAGAAGATCAATTTAGGCAAAAGGACATGCTTGTTGGTATATCCTCTATTGTCTTGCTCATTGGCGGGGACTCAATAGCATCTTTCACATTTTTTTTTTTCTATTTTTTAAAACATATATTAGAATCTAAAATTGCTTGCTTAGCCTTTTTGTGGTTTTGAGAGCCTGGTTTTTTTTTATGTTGCTTCAGCTCATATTTTTCTTATATCACATTATATAAGTGCCACTACCTGTTTTTTATGTTCATTGCAACATTAACATTGGTAATTAAGTTTCATTGTAAATTCACTTCAGGTGGTTTTCTTCACAAGCCGACGGAAATATCAAAGAGTTGGAATTTGGCTCCACCAAAATGATTCTGAATTCTTAGAACAGAAGCATATTATACGGTATACTGTGAATTATTAAGACGTGTTTCTTTAACCTTCTTCAAATAATTATAATTAAAGCTGTTCAAGTGCTGAAATTCATCTCAAGTAGAATATACACTGAAGGGCTTAGAGTCTGTATCCCCTCTGTTTCTTTTTATACAGCCATTCTGAACGGTTTTGCTTTTTCAGTTTTCATTGAATTTGACAAATGAGCAAATGTATATGAAGTGATCAGGACTGTTCCATTTGGTAATCTGTTCATTTCAGGGGTCCCTGAAGCCAAACTGAGAAATTTAACCACTCCTGAATGTCAGTGGCATGCCTTGAAAATCCTACTTATAATTACTAAACATACAATGTAATGTAAAGTAGGCCTGCCTTAGAGGTTTTATAATTGCTGGCCTACTATGTGTATGTGCAAGTAAATTGTAATGATTTTGTCGACCCTCTCTCTCTCTCTCTCTCTCTCTCTCACACACACACACACACACACACACCCACCAAGAGCTATGAGCTACAAGGTTCTTAGCAAGGCATTAGTCTCTTGTCACTCTCCTATTGGTGTGTTAAGCATGGTGAGATTGGACCTACTTTCATAAATTTCTGGTTGATTAGGTTATTCTATTGATTGAATTTACAGGCCCTTCCACCTATAGGCTGGAACCTGATGCTTTTCAATGGTAGAAAGCATAGAATAGACAACCATTGTCTTGATTTCTTCATCCTACTTGGTGATGATTCTTGGCTTCCGATAGAAGAGGTTGTGAATGAAATCAAGAAAAGGGGATGATGCTATAGACTCTTAGTGGTGTTGTCTCTTTGTTTTAAGTTCTAACCCTCATTATTTGGTCATGTAAAGGAGGGGTGAGGTCTTCTTGACACTTGAGAACTATGCTTGTCTTCCAGATTAGCATGAACAACCATGATCTTTCTTGTTTACCATTATCTTGCCCTGTCCAAATATTTGTCCACGCAAACTACCTCTGGTGAAAGATAAAACAAAGGGAAAACTTTAATTTACATGCTTATGGTAAAACAGAGTAAATAATAACAAAAATAAAAATAAAAACTCCCCCTTACAGTGCCTTTTCTCACTTTCGGAATGTAATTAGAAGAAAAAAGGGTTAAAGGATTTGAACTCTAATGCTAACTCATTAAATGAGACAGATTTATTAAATTAAATGCGTTTTTTTATCGACTTTTAAAAATTAGAAATTGAAAACAACAATTTGTATGTTTTCAGTTTACTTCACAAATTGAGTTTTGAGAACAATTTTTGTTTTTTGTCCATTTTGAGCTGTTAAACAAGTTTTTTAGTCTCAAAATTAGAAAACTGTTTTTAAAAATAAAAAATAAGGGAACAAAACAGTTATCAAACATAGCCTAAGTTTCCAAGCACTTTTCAAAAGTATTTCAAGGAAGCTAACACAAATAAATGAACATTATTATTTTCTTTCCTTTTTATTCTTTATTTTTTTTGAGATATTATACTATTTGAACGTATGATATTTGCTTTATGATAATAACTATTATTATACTTAGACACCAATTTATTTTGGCATTAGTGGAATTCAAACTCAATCCTTTTTGTGATGACAACTTTGTCTTTAATTATTTGGGAATCAAGTGAGTTTTCTTTTGAGTGAGTTTTCTTTTTGTTAGGTAATAATCAGGTGAGTTTTCTCTTACAGCTAGGTAATTAAGAAAGAAGAATTAATAATGCTTATTAGCTAAGCTGTGTAATTTGCGGAGTTTTGTTATTTCACTGTAACTGCAAAACCACCACTAATTTATCTTAACTTCTTTACCATTTGAATTGATGGGGAAGGAAAAGAAGTAGAGCAGAATGGAATTGGTCCAAAATTAGTCTATTTTCAACCAATTTTACTCTAATCTCCTCTACTCTCCCTTCCCTCCCTCTCAATCCAAACGAGTAAATATATTATATTATGTAAACTGTAAAGTCTTTGACTAAAATAATACATTTTCGTTCATAGAAATCTTAATATGATTTTTCATCTTTCTAATTTTAAAAAATAAAATAAAATAAAATTTTCATCTGTCAATTTACTATTAAAGATATTGTATAATAAATGGAGTGTTAATGTGACAAAAGTATAAAATTATTGTGGTCTGGAAAATATACAAAAGCAAATCGATGGTAGGACAATTGATAAAATTTTGGTATGTTGAGAGGAATTATTTAAAATAAAATAAAATGTATAACAAAGAAATAAGGGACCTTAGCAACTTGTTTTTGAAGATCAGACAAAAAAATTTTCAAGAACACATTGTCATTTGTCATCACCACCTACATACACACACACACACTACACTGCAATAGCCACCACCCTTGCAATAGACTTTAGCCACTTCCAAATTGCAACCAAAAATTCTGTGGCATGACCGATCCCCCGAGACCAAAAGGAAGTGAGATCAAAAGAATTATTGTGAACTCAAAACAAAAAGAATTATTCTAGTGTGAAATGAAAAAAGAAAGAGAAGCAAGCGCAATTGAACTAATCAACCACTCCTTTACATTGAATTCCAACATTTTCTATTCACAAAAGCATGGCCGAGAAGCTCACCCACCGTCCCTCTTTTCCTCCAATCCTTCTCTAAACACCACCTTATAAAGCTCCGAAACTCTGGTGAGGCTGTTTCTGGTATCTCTGGCATCTCCCCAAAGCAAATTGCACACATTAATGTTGCCCAGTCTGGTTTTTGCGCAGGACCAATCAATGGAAAATGACCCACATAACATTCCAACACCACCACCCCAAGTGACCACACATCCCCAGCAAACCCATTTGCATTATCACCACCCCATCTCTCTGGATCAAATCTTTCTGGGCTCATGTATGCACATGTGCCCATGTTGGAGTCATGACATGCCTCACGCGTCCCAGCCACAATATGGCTAACCCCAAAGTCTGCAATCTTCACCTCTCCCTTATCATTTAAAAGTAAGTTTGATGGTTTTATGTCCCTATGCACTATCTGCATGGAATGCAGATAGTGCAGTCCTTCTAGGACACGCCTAGCCACGCCAGAGATTACATGCTCAGGTAGTATCTGGCGTGCTCGTAACACATCATGTAGTGACCCTCCTTCCATGTACTCCATAACAAAGCAAAGCTCACCACCCCCATTGTCTGTATCAATGAAACCATTATCAAAAAGTGCATGACACCTTATAATATATTGTGAATCAACCCTTTTGAGGATCTCAGCCTCGCGTGCAGCCTGGCGGCAAATGCTGATTGTATTTTGATGGAACCGGAGCACTTTTAATGCATAAATTGATGAGGTTTTCTTGTGAAGGACTTTATAGACGGTGCCACCAGTGCCATGGCCAAGAACAGCCATTTTCTCTAGGTCAGAGAGGTTGTCAATGCCTGGAGAGTCAGGACCAGGGGCTGGCAACAATGCAGTCAAGTGGATCTGGTGTTGGAACTCAGCTACTGGAACTGGTGGTGGCAAGGATAGCTTTAGTGCTTGTTGGTGTCTTCTCTCTCTCACCAATGTCATTTACACTCTTACAGCCTCTCTTCTTCTCTCTCCCTATGTCTGCTTATAAGTACTTCTTTCACTTCGTGTATATGTGTAGCGAAGAAATCAATCTGACGAGCATTAATACATGGGATTGGTTAGTGCATGCAACCCACAAGCACATCACAAGGCTAACAACTGAATGTGACTATCCCATAATTCAAGGGCAGGTGAGTTTTTTGTGGTTATGTCAATTCCTATCTTGGCTCTAAAGGTAATTAGTTTTTACGGTAATGCTAGAGAAACAATAATTTTCACAATCTTTTAGATAACAGTTGACTCTGATGAATTGTGATTAGAGTAACATCACTTTCACATAGACCCATCATTAATATCACTTTTATTAACATCAATCTTAACATGCTTACACATATTTTTAAATCTAATTTGTCAAATATTGTAACTAGAAACCTTTTTTTACAAACAAATATATCTTGATGGCTAACACATGGGTTAATGTTCCCCAAAAAAAAAAAAAAAATTCGTGGGTTACAATTGAAAGATAAGGGGAATCTCATCCGCTTGATTATGACAACCTAATTCATGATCAAGGGTGTGATAGCAAGTGCGCAATTAGGATTTGTTACAATAACAGATAGTGAGTGATAAAGGGATTGTGCCGGCAAAATCATATAATTAGGATCAGAAGCCGAAATGGAAGGCAAAGCCATGTAACAGCCGCTTTTCCCTTAACTAACAGAGGTAAGTGTATAGGTTATCGAATGGAATTATGGATAGCTATGCTTTCATGGTTGGGTTGAGAGTAATTGCTCCTTTTCATGCACCAAAACAGAAACTCTAAAACGTGTAGCTATTTCTCTGGAAGCTGTTAGAACTTAGAAGAGTGAGGGAAACTTTTTCTTGGTTGAACTGGGAAACATTTGGCACTCATAAGTCTGCAATGCACAGAAAACGGACCAACACTAGAATGACTTGCATCATTAGCTTATGGCTATCCTTGCGAGGGATTCACCAAGTGGGAGGATCTTTGTTTATCAATAAGCTAAAGAGCATTACTTTTAGAGAACTCAAATTAGTAAAATTATAAAGCTCCACAATCTGTCACCCGTTCCAAGATTCTAGCACAAACCATATCAGATAGATACTAGTCTAACTTTTCTTTCCCCTAAAAAATAAAGAGTAGCGTACTGCCAATCTACAAATATAGCTGTATTTTTTATGTATGTGAAAACCTATTTTTTGTCCTTTCGACTTTCAAAGGTGTGCCCACCTTCCACCCATAGACCATCACCGGAGAAAATATCATTTCTACTCGAATCAGTATAAGATGTAAACCCCACGGCTAACACAAAACCTGACAACGCATCTTGCTCAGGCTAAACATGACTGTCCACATTTAGGTCCTATTATCTCAATGATACTACGCCTGTGTGATGTCCCGTTGACCATTCAGAAGATTTTATAAAAAATAATAAGATGGACCCATGTTCATGGGATATCCATGTGCAATCTGAATGAATTTGTCTATGAGGATTGCATCCAGCCTAAAGCAGCCTAAAACCTACATTTACTATGTCAAATACGAAAAGCATCAGATATTTACTAAGAACGTTTCAGATAACTATGAACAAAAGTGTATTCAGAGAAGGGAAATGTAACTAGTGAAATATTTGCAATGGGACCAGAAGACTAAAATTTTAGAAAAAGGCATCCACTACAAGTTGTTTCATCGAACACAGGCTCTCTACAGACATTCCATAGAGCAGGGCATCAAACTGTACAAAGGAACATGTAGCCACTAACACCACTTTGCTCGTTCATTTAACTCAGCACCAACATGAGGCAAAGGAAAATCCAAATTAAAAAAGTAAACTAAATCTAGGGTCCCCATATGTGCAATTAGTAACCACTATCAAACCCTTTTGGTATCTGATGTAAGAAGGCCCATTTGTTCTGTTAGCTTGTCCACATGCTGAGATTTTTCCCATCCATTCTCATCTGGCTGCGCTTCATTCTCCTTGGACAAACCATCTGCAGAGTTTAATTCAATGTCCTCAGGCACTGGACTTTGCACAAGGAAGTTATCCCAAAAGTCAGAATTGTCTAGCAAGGCATCAATATCAGGATCTGGGGAAATATTATCAATGTCTATGGGAATTGGCCCATTCACTTCCAAAGAAGTGGGATCTAGAAATCCACTCTTGCCTGTCTCGAGTCCAACGTAAGTTTGTTCAGGAATATCAACAATACTTCCAGGCATCATTTCAGGTATTTGAGAGAGCTCAGGCATGATTACATCTACCTCAGGAATTGAAATGGAAGGTGCATCTTGTGCTCCAACCAGCACACTCATATCTGGGAATGGTGTTGTAACTTTATCAGAAGTTACAGCACGAGGTGAAGATTGAATTTTGGAAGTTGCAGCTGAGGGTCCATTCCCTGATACCCTTGGAGCTACCCTTGAAGATGATGGCATATAAGATGACTGCCCGGTCGTTGGTGCTACCTCTTGCAGTCTCACTCCAGATATACGGCTTGGAGAGCTACCAGTGTCCATTGCATCAGATGAAGATGAACCATCAGCAATCAGCAAACTATCATTGTTTTTAAATGGTTCAAGCCTGGAATTAGCATCCATTTTCATGATCTGCCTAAGCATTGTCTCATTCATTTGAGGCCGATACTTAATAATCTGTCCATCAGAAGTAGTAGTAGAATGTTCACTCTCAGAAATACCGTCTTGCTTGAGCCTTCGTTTTTTGTTGGCTTCAGTAATGCGCCTGTTGCTCTCATTTTGCTGCTGCACAAATTGAGCCAAGAAGCTAGGGCTCTGCACAGCCTTTGCTAGGAATGACATCATTTGTTGTTGCCGCTGCTCCATGCCCTGAAGACGCTGCACCATGGTTTGCAGCTGATTGTCAGTAGTTTGTTGCTGCTGCCTCAGCCTGACAAGTTCCTGCATAAGCACATTCTTGTCCCTTTTAAGCCTCTCTACCTCTTCCTCCAGGCCAAACTTCCCAACCTCTACACAAGCCCCCACTGATGAATTCTGTCCATGTGATTGCTGTGGCTGTTGCTGACTGTGTCCATGTGTAGGTTTTCGCCGACTAATATTCTTAAGCAGGTGTTTTTGACCCCTCAAAAAACCCTCATTTGCAAATTCCCAGCGGTCTGGATCAACCTTCCTAAAACCCTGTTCAATCAGCAGAATACATGAAGAGTATAAAGTTGAGTGATCCCAACCTAGCAAAACAATAAATACTAAACAGGAAAAAGAAAATTATGAATAGAATTCATGGAGACATAAACATCTATGAACAAAGAAACTGGAATAATTATGTCTACCTCTAAATTTAGATAACAATGTAAATGAAAATAAAAATGCAAAATATTTACATAACAACAGTAAGGCTGAAAAAGTATGCAATCTTTTACCACATATAAGGATGATTTTAATTGTAGGGACAACTGGAACTCATTGAATAAACTCTGTAGTAAAACCAAACACCCTAGCTCATCCAAGAATTAGAGAAGCAGCATTTCAAAATTTAGTACTGACAATTGGGCATTTGTTTTGCACCAGCCTTCATCGAAATCAAGTTTCCAAGGGGTGGAAAAGGAGGTTTGGTAAACACAAAGGAACCAACATTTAGAAGGCCATTATCCTATTTATGATGTGGTGTATTTGGAGAGAGGAATGACATAATGTTTGAAGGAAAGGAGACTCTGGTAGATAGTTTGAAGAATGATTTATTAAGGACTCCTCAAAAATGGACTAAAGCCATGATTCCAGCTTCCCCCTCAAGCTTTCTAGTTTTCAAGATATTTTGAATTTTAATACTTACTCTTTGCACCCTTTTTTGTTCTCTCTCTTGTATACATCCCGTTTTTACGTTAATGAAATTGTTGATCACTTACACGAAGGAGACTCCAGTAGATAGATTGAAGAATGATTTATTAAAGATTCCTCAAAAATGGACTAAAGCCATGATTCCAGCTTCCCCCTCAAGCTTTCTAGTTTTCAAGAAATTTTTTAATTTTAATACTTACTTTTTGCACCCTTTATTTGCTCTCCCTCTTGTATACATCCCGTTTTTACATTAATGAAATTGTTCACTTGCACATGTGCGCACACACCCAAAAAAAAGAGTATAAAAGAGAGTCAACAAAATTAAGAACTCAAATATGAGATGGTGCTGGAGCATTCCTCAATGATGAGAAGGTGCCCAAACGTTGGCTTTATGGAGCATTCCTCATCCATGAGAAGGAGAGCAAAAAGAGGCAGGCCTGATGTCTAAAACAAAACGTTCAACCCCTCAATCCAATTTAAGAAGGAGAAGGCATTCTGATAAATTGGAGTTGAAATTGTTTTGTTCTTTTTTATAAGTAATAATTTTATTGAGAAAGAGGGGAAACCTCACGTACATATGGTATTTACATGAGATAGTGCAAGTATTTCATAGAATAAAAATACGATAAAATGAAAGGGAAACTATAAAGTTTACAACAGACTGCATATCACTATTGCCAAGACCCAAGAATTCAAGATCACTCAAAAAATGATGTCAAGAAGAATGATCAAACAAGGTCTCCACTCCATTAAATATCCTGTATTTCATCTCCCTCCATACTTATGGGGAAAAAACCCTTCACTCCTAAAATCAAATAAAACTGAACCTGTTTTTTGTTTCCGTCTGCATCAAGGGATGGTTCATATAGTCAACTATTAAACCATGTTTAGTAGGACACTCCTACACAAGATTTGGTGTATCAAATACTCAAGGACACAGTCACTTATGCCCATCAATGCTCAAAACTCATTTGAATACTTATCTAAAACTTCACTTTCATCTAACATTAAAAAGAAGTGCAGAATTTCAGTGCCTGCATTTTCCTCTCTTTTCTTTTCTTTTTTTTCTTTTTTTTTTTTTTTTTTTTTTTTTTTTTTTTTGTGTTTTAAGAAAAGAAGAATGAAATCAAAACTTATATGTATACTTTTGTTTTACAAAAATAGAGTTCTTATATCCTTTTTTGATATAGGTAAAACAACTAAATTAGAAAAACTCAAAAGGGGCACAACCCAAGTAAACAGGACTTATATAAAAGAGCACTCCATTAAAAAAGAAAAGAAAATTATCAAAATTAACATCTAGATTCATATTATCAATATAAGCGAGAGTATCTAAAGAAGTAGACGGGCTGTCAGCCTACTAACATGTGTGTAAAGAAGTGGGTTGCATGTATATTCAAAAATAGTCAAGTCCCAATATCTAGAGTTCTAGGAATTGTGCCCGACACCTTGTGTCCATGTGTCTATCCTGAAAACACAATAGATGCCCGTATCCAGAAATCATAGACAACTACAAATATTATCCAAAATATGTAGCTCAACTAAAAGAATGGGTTTCAAGTTTCAACAATTTAACATTAACCACATTCACAAAAAGTAAAACCTCCAAGCAAATTATCCTCAACATAGGGTGTTTGCTGCAATTAAAAAAAAAGGTTTCAATATGAAAACACCAGACCAATGTTAGTCAACCTACATGTCATATTAATCTTCATTTTATTCACATGCAACAAGCTTAATTGTATTCTCAGTTCACTTCTAAACACAAACCAATTTGATCTTCTCTTACAACTAGAGAGTAAACTCCATCTGAACTGGATGCAATCATATGCTGGGCCACAAATGATGGCAGCCAATTTGGATGAGAGTCACCAAATTCCTTTGCATTCTTGATCTAAACCAAAAATTAGAATATCCACCCTTACACTTTAGAAATAGGATTTGAGGAAGAGACATACACTCATTTCAGAACACCACCTTGATGCTTTGTGAAATAAAGAAAAAATGTAACTTCATTCACCACTTTTATGATTCGGGTGTGACCATAGATAACCTATTTATAGACTTAAACAAGACTAAAGAGCGCACTTATCATCAAAAGAAAACTACCAGAATTTCGATAACCTATCCAGTAGTTCACAGAACTGGATGTCTCTGAAGCTCTTTCAAATGCTGCAAGAGGTGCATCCATACCCTCTAATTAGTTCATATGTTTGACCTTGCGTTCAGCTAGTTCTGGACTACAAATCTTTTTTTTTTTTTCTTTTTTTCTTTTTTTTCTATTTTACTAAGTAGGTTTGGACTACAAATGCAACAACAAGATCGTACATAGAATGAAATCATTATTAACCTTGTAATCAAGTCATGATCAAACTGAGAATGGCTTTCTTTTCCTTTTCTCCCCCTTTCTGCTTCATTTGGTTGCTGATAAAAATAGGGAGACGAGATATCAAAATCTTACAAAATTTTCATTGTTTTGGACATAGAAATAACAGCATCATATCCCTGACAGGACCAACTACTTAGTTATTATTTTCTCTCTTTTTTTTTTTCTTTTTCTTTTTTAATAGTAATTTCCACATCAACTCGATAGATATTGAAACCAAGACCTCACTCCCCACCCTTTTTTAATTGGAGGTGCCAAATGAGATAAAGCTCATTGGCAAGACCATCCCACTTAGTTGAAATGAGTTCCTAAAATTTCCAAACAAAGAATGCAACAAAAAAACAAGAAAACAAAAACATAATCCATCAATTCCCAATTTTACGAAACGGGTTCTCAGCAACCAAATGGGGGGTGACAATGTGCATTGCGAACGCAACCTATCCCTAAATCATAACAGACAAATTTGCTTAAATCTCACGGTTTAACAATTTCCAAAAGTTTTCACCAAAACAATACTTATTCTAAGTCACAACCACAACATACGAGCTGTTTTAAATTACACATACATATTTTTATCATAAAAACCCCCCAATTGATTTCAATCCATGTCTACATATCCAACTTCACATCACAACTAAAGCAAGTTCCCAATTCCTAATTACTCATTTACTCAACAAGAACAACAAGCATAGAGAGAGCGAAAATAGAAAGGAAAGAAGAGAAAAGTGGCATTACATAGGTGTTGAGTTGCCTGACGAAGCTAGAGAAGTTACTGTGCTTGAAGTACTTGGGAAGCAAATCCCTAGCGAACTCCGGCGGGTTCCAAACCACGAAGCTGTTGTTGGTGGGGCTCCACGACAGAATCGGGTCGGTCGCCGGGTCGTCCACCATGTCGTACGTCTTGCTCAGAAACGGCGGCGGCCCAGTTCCACTCGGCATCGGCGCCGGAGCTTGCTGCGCTCCCCCGCTTCCGCCTCCGCTGCCGCCGCCGCCGCTGGAGGCGGCAGAATCGCCTTCAGTAGTGACTGCGGATTCCATAATTAAAATGGAAAATGAAAGTGGGGAAAGGTTTTGGATTTGGGGTTTTAGGGTTTTGGAAGGGTTGCGAAGTAGGAGACCATGGATTGGAATTTGGGAGGGAGATTGTACGGACACGATAGACAAAAAGGGAATTGTCAAATCAGTGTGTCGTGAATTTGTAATTGTATGGATATATAGATACTTGGCATAGGAAAGGAAAGGAAACACGTTTTATACGCTCGAAACATAATATTATTTATTTTTCCAAAAAAATTATTATTATTATTATTTTGAGAAACAATATTATTATTCTTCAAAATTTTTTTTTTTTTTCTCTATGACATTATTTGTTGTGAATTACCCCCATTCCTCAATGTTCCTATATATGTATCTTTTTTTTCTTTTTCTTTTTTCTTTTTTCTCTAGGCCTAAATATAAAGGAAAAGGTTTATATGCAATGAAACAATATTATTAGTCTTTAAAAAAAAAATATTATTTTTCTCTATGACATTATTTGTTGTGAATTACCCCCATTCCACAATGTTCCTATGTATGTATCTTTCTTTTTCTTTTTTCTTTTTTCTCTAGGCCTAAATATAAAGGAAAATGTTTATATGCAATCTAGGTTAGATATAAAACTTGTCCAACAAAAAACACACCCATTTGAGTTACTTGTAAAAATTATTAGGAATGTGATCTAATTATTTGATCAGTTTTCTTAATGTAATCACATGATTTTTCTATTCATAATTACTAATAAAAATTAATCTCAATGGTCAATTTGATGAATATAAAAATGCAAAAGGTTATAAATAATAATTGAAATTGCAATAGTGTTTTGCACACATACCTAAGATCGATTGGAGGGTTTCGTGGGAACGGAAGATTCTACTTTCCCTTTGAAAAAACATAATGAAAAATCATTAGTAATGATAATATACATTAAAGAATCATAAGAGAAATATTAAAGGTGACATAAATTACTCATAAAATGTGCGAACTACTTAGTACCAAATTACCAATACGTAAATAAATGACAAACTTCAAATTTAAAAAATACAAGTTCCAAGTTCCAAGACCAAAATAATACATAAAGTTCCAAATTAACAAATCTCTCATTGGCTATAAAAAGAAAATCATCCCAATTCCAAAGTTATAAAGACTTTGCAAATGTTTCAATTTTATTAAGATAATGAGAAATTTTTTTCTAAAAAAGAAGATAATGAGAAATTTCAAACCCTTCAAAACTTATTACAATTTGATCAATAGGGTTAGACAATCCTAAACTTACCATAGAGAGACATAATTACAAATAATTATAATAACTTTAATGGATGTCAATTTTGTTTCTTAGAGGCTATATGAACGATCTACACCAATCCAAATTGATTTTATGAGGTAGGATAGTAAGGATTTTATGGAGTAGGATCATAGGGTATTACATTCCATCATCTAGGATTGTAATCACTGATCACATGCAAATCTAACCCCATAAAAGATTTTACACAGATTTGGATCATTTTTATAGGGTAGGATTGTAGAATCTTAGGATTCTAAGATTCAGGATCAAGATTCTAACAACCATAGTATACACACAATATCCTTTATAACTGAAATCATAACTTAAAGTCATATTTTCAAATTAGAAATATTGACTTTTAAGTCACAATTTCAGTTAAAAATGACAGTATAACTGGTTTTTTTCTTTTACATTTTGGTCTATTCCCTATATGCCTAGACTTTCATTTCTGGATGTCAAACGCACTTCTATTATTTGACTCTTTTTGAAAGTTAAAATAAAAAAGTTATTTATTTATTTTTTTTCCATACCATTCAAGGGAGAAAAACATATACACAGTACGGGTTACATCATAGGCCAGCAGCAATTGGAGAAACCCAACAAAAATGAATTGGCTCACGGGTTGCCAATTTAGCTACAATCCAAGACTCTTTAACCACCACGTGGGGAACACAAAGCATATCACAATGAAAACCAGAATTAGACAAAAACTCAGATCAGCTAGCCTAGTACTATCAAGCCAATCCGGTGCTGTTTTCATCTTGAAGGTCTGCAAAAGTTTCCTACTGTCAGTGAGATACAAAACATGGTGAAAACCTTGATCCTTTGCTACCATACCAGCTTCAACCACAGCCTCCAACAGTGCCCCAATTGATGTTCTAGCAGTGCTACTATTCACTCCAAAAGAACACCCTTTCTCCCTGAACTGTTAGAGCTTCATAAGCTGTGCCATTATATGGTCTACTGCTTCTAACTCCTGCAATCTTGATAATTAGCTGCCAGTCCCCTGCTACAGATTGCCCCTCTGATCTGGTGCATCTGCCTTTTGTATCTGCTGAGGTGCTGCATCTTGAGAGAGAGTCCCTGTACCTGCAAGAGAAGTTTTGAGTTGTTAAAATAACTTCCATTGGATTTGGGTTCAATCCTTGATGAACCACTTGTTCCTGTATGTCCAGATTGTCCAAAGAGTGACAAAAACATCCTGCAAAAAATTCATAGTATCTGAACCATTCTGAATATCTCTTGAAAGTAAAAGCTTCAACCATTGTTGCACAGATAAATTGATGAATTCAGATGTGTGTGAAGCCAAAGTAGACCCGTGCCAACAAGCTCTTGCAAAAGGGCAATGAAGAAAAAGGTGAATATCAATTAAAAATGTTATTTTTAATTGATATTAACTTATGACCAAATGTAAATAGGTTTTATTGGGTTTGCATTGATTTAAGATCGGTCTCATCTACTCTCATTGTTGATTGATCCCTTCAGATAATAGAAAAGGTAAACTTAGCCCACCAGTCACAATTTCATCAATTAAGAGTGATAAACAAAATAATTATATGCATTACATATGATCACTAAATTAAAAAATAATTTTTTTAATAAATAATTATATGCATTACAAATGATCACTTAATTATAAAAAATAATTTTTGTAATAAAAACATATTTTAAAACTTAATAAAATCAATTTAAAATTTAAAAAAAAATACAAATTTCTAAAATTGAAAACACTACCTGATAAAATTGGTTGATAATAAGACAACTCTACCTTATTATCTAAATTAATTTGTTTTGAACATTAATGAGATATACGTATATAAGTCATAATATATGAGAATATAAAATTTTGGGGGATGACACCCTTTGTTTTTTCAGCTGAATTACTTCACATCACTGCGAAGAATCCAAAGAGTATAATGGAATTTTCCCCATCTCCAGTGCTCCATTCTGACGACAAAAACAAGAGCCAACAACAACAACAACAAAAATAAGTCCATTTAGCAATATATTATGGACTACAAAATTCGCATCTCTAAAAACATACAATGATGGACTCCAAGCATCTCTTACTTTAGACCACTGGCATTGGGAGATGTTTTCACCCCATTGCTATTTTACAACCCAAGACAACAAAAACTCATTCCAACCGTGTGTTGTATACTTAAAAAAATTTGCAACCTATAAATAGTAAAGGTTGCATATATACAACCTTAGTATTCATAGGTTATAAAGAAAAAAAATAATATTTAATCGAGTGGTTGTGTGTGAAGAGAAAAAGATAGTGGGAGGAGAAAAAGAAAGAAGAATACTTTTTATTATTTTATTAAGTAGTTTCTATTATTTTATTGAATTATATATAAAAATAAAACTGGGATATAACGTGCGTTGTAAAATGAGTTAGTAAAATAAATATGGTATTTGAAAATACAAAATAGATTTTTTTTTTTTTTTTTGCATTCCCAAATGCTAGTGCTCTTAGTTCTTACACTCATTTCGATGTTAATAATTTCTCAAAAATGAGTTATTTTTTAAAATGTATTTCTTAAAAAATTACATTATTTTCCTATGTTCCTGTGGGGGAGAAGAATCCGGGCCCAACATTATGAACCAAGGGCCCACGAAACGGCTGTCTTGCATCCGAAGAGAGAGGGAGAAAAAGAGCGAGGCCTATCTAGGAATGGGATCTTCATGAAAGATCATCTCCATCCGAGGAAGGCATTTCCTGTCCGATGAGAGTATTGCTTGTCCGAGGATGACGCATCACTCCAACAGGAGGCCTTGAGCCATTTGGGTGCGAGAAAAACCAGTGGTTGTCCGAGGACTCTATCAGATTAGGATAAGCTCAGAACGAGGGATGAGAACAATAAGAATGAAGAAATATCTAATATAAAGGCTGCTGCCACCGTATTTAATGCATTACAACAGCTTTTCTAGCCGCATTTATGTGGAGAAGACCTCTGAACAGTGCACCTTCAGCTACCGTCACTCCCAGATAGCTAAAGCATACCCATGATGTGACATACACTCAAGTAGATGCACAGTTGAAGAACAAGTGAACGATGAAGATGGGGGGGAAGGGTACTATATAAAGAAGAAGAGAGCCTAATAGAAGGGGATCGAAAAAGGAAAAAGAAAACAAAGAAAAGAATAATCTTACTGTAGCCCTAAACCTTGTAACCATTGATCGTTTAATAAAACACCTCTTCGGACACTGACAAAAGAGTTTCCTTGGTGTTATTTTATGTCCCTCTTCTGTTCAATGTGATCCCGTCCGTCATTGTTTATATCAAACCCAGTCCAGCCCTTTCACCCACTCTCTACAAATTTATTGTGCAAGGTTCTTTGGGCCTTTGGTCCAGATTTGTGAGCTTGGGTTACAAATCCGTTCCTTACAGTTCCTTAAGATAAGATTTTTTTTTTTTTTCAACAATTTCAATGTTACTTTTTAACTTTCTTTATTTAGTCGGCGTAAAATAGAGTTGTTTTTTGAAAAATTTTAGTGAAATGCAATTTCTAAAAAATTAGTTATATTTTTAATAAGATTTTCTGTTGAAGAAAAATAGTTTTCCTTGAACTTATTTTTCTAATTCTACCAAATATTAAAAAACGTGAAAAACTATCTCCTTAAAAAGTTTTCATTAAAAATAAATGAAAGCATTAATAACCTGTTCAATGGACCAGTGAAGTTGAAAAGTTCGTGCCCCAAATTTTTTTTTTTTTTTTTTTTTTTTTTTTTTTTTTTTTTTTTTTTTTTCTGTTGTTTTGTCATCAATTGAGGACCTCAAGATAACGTTTCTTGCACGTTGTCGAGCTTTTTCCTTGAAACCACTGGACTCAACCAAATTTGTTATGACTATACAAATTTGGAACAATATAAACTATGCATCTTCAAATCTCTAAACTGGACATTGAAGCAATATATTCTAGGATATGCAAATGCTTGCTAACATGATTGGAAAACCTAGTCAAACATTGGGCAAGTAGCAAGTTGCATATCTCGCGATTTGAATCAAAGTTCTATTGGGCTCTTCAAGGGTAACTTGCATCTAACTATGCACGCAGTAAGGTGAAGGTCAACATGAATATGCAGTGGAAGAAAGATGTAGAGAACGCACATGATTGTCAAAATCCATTGGTTGCATGTTTAACTTTCTAATCAAACAAAATAAAAAATAAAAAAACACAATAGAAAACAGATGAGGAAATTCTACCCAAAATGGATGACGCAATGAAGGTAATTTATTACCTAGATATATACAGTGATAAGTCTCTAACAGTCTAACTGCACATTTGGTCAGTAAAAGCTTGAGAATGCAGTTTCTTGAAAACAGTTTCAACAGAAGAGAATTCAATGTCAAAACTCTGTCCTCCATACTGCACATAAAGGAATTCTTTAGGAGATGAGGGAGGGGGCAAAATTTGACCAATCGCTGGTAAATTTGGGATGGGCGGTGAAGGAATATCTTTTCTCTTCATAGAGTAGTAAACATCAGCTAAAAGAAGCCATATAAGATCAGGGTCAATAGATGCAAGTCCAAGAAGGGCATTCACAGTTGCATCTTGAAGCCTAACAAAACCGCTACAAGCTATCCCCACTACAATACCACTGACCTTCTTGAGAACTACTTCCAGCGCTGAAGCACTCTTCCTGTTTTTTGACAATTCAGCAATCATATTGAGCACTGCAATTTGGACTTTCAAATTGGTTAGTTCAGACACCGACTCCTCCGGAGAAATGGAAGTACTTCTATATGGAAGTTTTAATGGAGTTCTTTCTTGTTTTAGATTGGGGTTTTTCCAAAATGGGGACGTAGTTAAAAATTTCCAGATGTGGTGCCCATCAGTATGGAATCGGCGTGAAAAGAAATCTCCACCACAGATTTGCACCACGTTGCTTATGACACTTAAACATCTCCTAACAGCCTGCAACATAACAAAGTCATAATCTTAGAAGAGTGGTAGCATAAAATGGAACTAGTCTCATGATTAGTTCATGTTTACTATCCAAGGATATGTAATATCACGCACCACTGGGTTTCTATTTCGAATACAAACAACCAAGAAGGGCCATATTTTATTCATTGCCGGAAGCAACCTGTTCTCATCAGTCCCTTCATCAGCAGCATCTAGAGTATCTTGAAGCTGATATAATGAGCATGACCGAATCACCTCTTCAATTGCTTCCTTAGTTTCCCTCTCATGCCTATAGGCTTCTTCCACTTTTGCCAGTGCCACTATGCCACCCTTAAAATAAGAAAAGCATTCATTATAAGTTGAGACAAGCAAGATTTTTTTTTTCTTTTTTCTTTTTTTGGGTTAAGTATTGAAAGTTGACACAGGCAAGAGTTCTCATCTATGTTACAATGCAATCTTAGAACATGATCATGTGTGCCTTTTCCAACATACCATGAACTTAAATGATTCCACTTTGCTTTGCTTAGCATTTAGAGATATAATGCCATCAGCCAAGGAGTGATTGAGAAAAATGAAAATCATCAACTGCGGCACAAAATCATTTTCAAGTTCTGAATTCCCAATACAAAACTGAGGAGCTTCTACTTTTTTAATTTCATTGATTATGAATTTATTTCTTAAAAAATAATCTGGATATAACACCCATTTGGCAATACCTTTATGGTCCCTATATTTTGGGGCTAATTTCAGTTTGGTCCTCATGTTTTTAGAACTCTAAATTTGTTCCTTAATTTTTAGAGCCCATTTTTATTCTAGTACTTGCCATCATCTCAAAGACTAAAAAGGCTTACATGGCTAATGGATTGCACAGTTGGCACAATTGTGACTAATAAATTATAATAAAATAATTTAATTGACATTAAATAAAGCAAAAAACAAAATTTTAATTCCTCAAATTTTTTTTTTTTTTTTATATTTTACTTTTTTTTTTTTTTTTAATTCTTGATCTGCATTTTTTTTGTTCCTCACTTTCTTGGCAACCAAACACACAACACATCCAAAGCAAATCAAACCATCAACCACTAATTTCATAAAATCTTCCAACCACAAAATCTCACAATTTTTTATTATTGATTTTATAAGTAATGCAATCTTTATTGATATCAAAAAATATAATCGGCCACATATGCAGGGAGTATATAGCTGAGACCATACACATGCAAATTACATGACTCAATCAAATCAATAACTGAACATAAATACAAACTATGCATAACTGACATCCAATCCAATAAGATCCTAAAGAAAAATAACTTGAGTTTAGACACAGTCCTCTCACACAAAATTTCCACCACAAACCAAAATGGTGCTTTGATAGCTCTTTATATGAAATATGTGACCAAAAAAAATGTCAGATTATGACACTAAGTTCACCAAAGAAAGATTCTCTCTTTTTCACAAGTAAATTTGGCAAGGATCCTGAGAAAAGCATCAGTAAAAAAAACTATCCACATATTTCTTTTTACAATTAAATTTTTTTTTATCAAAGTTACCAAAAACAAAATCCATTCTACAGATTTTGACTTTGATTTCTAGAAACTAAATAACAACTCATTTTTTAACCTGAAAAACAAACTATTTTTATTTTTATTTTTTATCAAGCCTCCGCTTGATTGAATTTTGATTCAGAGGAACTCACTTAGATCGTCTTTTAAAGGATTATGCGGCATGATTGGTCTTACATCTAACATAACCACAAAATCTAAATATGCATTAAAGAGTTCATATTTCCTTCATCTGTAGGTCCTAAAAAGAGCACAAAGGAATTTTGAATAGCGCCTGATAAAGTTGCATCAATTAATAATTTTACCAAGGACAGAGAGCCCACTTAGAAGAGTTGGTAAAGAGTGATTAGAAAGTGAAAACAGTTGAAACAATGCTGATAATACTTAAAAAGAGTGCTTAGAAAGTAAATAATAATTATAATGATAATGATAATATTTTACATGTTAATACTTCTATAACATTATATAGATCATCAAAACATGGACAGTAGCTGAAAAAACAACTTAGGCCGTTAATTACCTCAATTATATCTAGTGCAACCAAGCATGCTGCTTGCTTTGTTGAAGCCAATAGAGGAGTAGCAGCTGTTATACATGAACCTGCAATAGATCCAACTGTTCTTCTATATCTTTTGGAATCATTCAAGTTGAACGAAATGCTCTCCAATTGCTCTATATTCAAAATATTATTAAAATATGAGCCCACAGTTCAGCAGAATACCAAGATCTCAGAAGCTACTCATTTTGGCAATTTAAAGAAAAATATAATGTCCTTCCAAAACCAAGAACAAATAAAATTTTATACACGAGGGGCAAGACAGTGTAAAGGCATTAATTATTTAAAGCATACACACAGTTTTGTCAAGGGGTCCATCTGCCCACAAATAATCTGCTGTATACAAGTGACTGACATGGGACAATGAAACCAAGTCCGATTTGAAAGTTCTAGACAGCTAGGGTTTTTAAGAATATGACCTAGGATTTGCTTGAAAAAGGACTGGAAAATAGTAGGGAATATGGGGTTTCAAATGGGGAAAAGTAACAGTTGTATATGAGGATGAAATAAAGGGGTAAACCTAAAGCTTAGGTCCCCAGAACAGTAATTGGGTTGTTTGTAGGTTATTTGGGTCAATTTGATGAATGGATGGTTTAGAAGCAGCGGCTCCCCTTATAAATGATATGCAATAGTCAAAGTAGAATAAATAGCTGAAATATTTGTATGCATTGCCAACTAATAGACCTAAAACACCAGTTTATCTCCACATGAAGGCCATTGAATGGCAATTACAAGTTCAACCAAAAAAAAAAAAAAAGAGAGGAGAAAAGAACAACCTGATTCCATCTGAGACATAAAAAAATCGTCATCAGAAGATGATATAGAGCATACTTTGGATCCTATTCTTGCTTTCTTCCTCACATCAGAGATTATAGACTTCACATGCATAAAATAAGACTCTGCCTTAGTGGGCAATGAGCATGCCTCGTGCTTTGATGCCTTGGCAAGTTCTGCTAGGGCCTAAAAATAACATTATAAACAGATTATGATATAGGCATTTCAGCCTAAGCAGAAAAAATAGATGGTTTACTAGATAAAAAGGGAAGCTCAAAATATCAAAGCAAATAGCTATCCTATGAAGATTTCTCTTGGAATTTAGCACTGCAGAAATATAAATAAATAGACTGCAGTCACATTTCAATCATGAGCTTATCTAGATTTGACTTCCTAAAAAATTTGACAAATCTGTGGAAAAGAGAGAAAAATGCAATTAGAACATACAAGATTCACCACTTTCCTCTAGCTAACATTTGAATGGCCATTAATTTAGTTGCCCTAGCACAACTGATGAAAAATAAAATAAAAATTGAATCCAACATTCTGATTATTTAGATACTAAACAAAACTTTTAAGCATTGTTCCTAGGACAAAAGAAAAGAATGAAAAAGAAGAAAAAAGTTAATCAAGACTCTGTAATGATCTTTTTCAAGAATTGAAACATCTAAAATTCAATTTTACTGTTTCTTCTCAACAATTACAATTTACAAGTAGGACCAAACTAAATATTTGTTTTTTCTTTTTTATTCTAACCAAAGATGCACATTTGTAGTTAACATATTTTGAGGACCATGTCCAATATGAACAATAAAATCAACCCTAAGTGTAAGCCGCTTGTAACTAGAAACTCTTATGTCTAAGCACATTAGTTAAGTAACAGTAACAACTGTCAATGCATTTTCTAGAAGCTTCATTCTTTTTAAAAATCTCTTTATAAAACTCCACAACTTCTATGATATTCTTTCTTGAAACTAATCTAAAAATAAATGAATAATGATTATGATATATCGATGAAGAACTGCATACAAAACAGCATCAAGTGTCATAACTTTAGCTTTATGCCATCGGTTTTACAATACAATAGGCATGTGTAAAGCATCTTTAATCAAATCAAACTAGTAATAATGCCAATGAGCCCTAAAATAGCACTTTCTCTTCTTGCAAGAATGGGTGGAGGATAAGGTTATGGGTTCATGACTAGCGTGCATGTGTAACTTACCAATAAAAGATATTACAATAATAACAATAACGATTATGATGATGATGATGATGATTATATGGTTAAACATTCATACAACACTCAGAAACTGAATGCCCCCAAAACAGGTGTCATTCCAGTCCATCCAAACTTGTGATTGGAAGCAAATCTTCCACCATTGCTCACAGCCATAATTTGTAACACACAACCAAGTCAGTTTTACTGCATTCTCATTTGAGCCGTAATGTTCTCAAATATCATCTGAACTATAATTTGCCCTGGGTCGAAGCATGGCATTTCAGGTTATCAGCTTTTAAGCATCATCACAGCTGTTCATTTGGTTGCTAAGAAATAGATGGAGAATAAAAACAATACTATTACAGGTCCAATTCCTACACAAACCTGTCACGAGCTTCAAATTTTTTAACTATTTTCATTTGTTTCTCAGTAACCAGAACTTAAATGTTCTATTGAGGTCTATGTGCACACATATGATACATGTATAGTGGGGAGACTACGGATCATCTCTTGATCCACTGTGGATAACCATTGGATAGAAAATCCACTATTAGATATTGCACTTTTCTAGGAGGAAACCTGATTACTTAGAAAAGTAAGAAACAAATTGTTGTTGCTAGATCTAGTGCAAAGGCTAAGTATAGAGCCTTGGCACACAAATCATGTGAGCTTATGTGGATTATTCATTTACTTGAGGAATTAAAATTGTTGTGAAGGTGCCTATGGCTATGCATTGTGATAATCAAGCAACAATTCACATTGCCTCCACTCCTGTGTTCCATGAGTGAACCAAGCATATAAAAGTAGATTGTCATATTACTCAGCAGAAAGTAGAAGATGGTGTAATTGCTACTCCATATGTTTCTACAAGAGTCCAAATTGCTTATATGTTTACCAAAACTTTATGTAAGACTCATTTGGATTTATTATGTAATAAATTGGAATTGTATGATATATACTCTCCAGCTTGAGGGGGAGTGTTATGGGTATAAGCTAGGGGCAAAATAGTAATATCACTGTACTCCTTTATATATAAATAATATTTTGTGTTAGGGTCAACTTATCAAACCCTAAACACTTTTACTCTAACAACATGTTATATTACTGATTGTTCCAAAAGTTTAAACTATTGGAATATGATAAATTTAATCGTTTAACCACATACTTCTAACACTCTCCCTTAGGCGTAGGCTCAAACTCTCTTTTAATAGTCATATAACTACATACTTCTAACAGTTCATAAACACTTAAACCCTTTTTGTTTTAATCAACTATGGACAGAAATGTTCCAGCACCTAAAAGCATAGATTATTTCATTATCTGGAATTCCCATTAAAAAAAATGATAAAATAATAATTTAAAAAGAGAGAGAGAGAGAGAGAGACTTAACTAATCACATGAATATTTGGCCAAGTTAAGTTATCTTGTTGAAAATTTTATGACTATATCATATTTCTTTTTATCTTCCACCAGTTCTCACAATAGATAAAGCAGGCAAGTGCAGATGTAACATGAAGATATAAATTGTAAAAAAAATTACCTTTAAAAAGGGAATCGTTAAATCAGGATGTTGATGCCTGCCAAGAATCTCAAGCTCCACTGAAACAGAGCGCATCTGTTCAATTTAAAACATCATGCCAAAACATTACTTCCAAAAGTTGTAAATTACATTAGATTCAATTCTTTACATGATATAATAACACAAGAAACAATACATAAGAAATGATAATTTAATATCTTGGGAGAAAACAAATTATGGTAAAAAACAAACAGCGCAAATGGTAAGATTTGGAGAAAAACAACACCATAAGTAGAGCAAACTAATTGAAAAGAGATTTTCCAAGATGAGTACAGGAACACACTATCTTCATGACACATCAGAAAGATGAGGAAGTTAATTGCCCTAAATAGCTCTGCACCAAGGATATATTGTCATACCGGTTCTTCCAATAGAGGCAATATTCTCTGAGCTACTCCAATATAGGAAAGCATAGCAGCAAGCACATTTGGCACATGAGCATTAAGATCCAAATGGCGTAATTGTCGACATATGGAATCAATCACATAGTCTGCATTTTCCAAAACTAAGTGCCCAACCTACAACAAATATTTTGGAACAGTCAAGCATCACATATTCCTTGGAAAAACATTGAGTTTGTGTCATACAAGCTTACCGTTGGATAGCCAGATGTAGTGGAAAAGACATGTAAGACAGCATCGGCAGCACTCCTAACCTCAAAATTTGAAGAAATCAGATTCTCAAGCAACAGATAAAGAGATGAATGAAGAAATCCACCGGAAGCAAAGTCTCTTCCGAGGCATATATTAAAGATTCCTATTCCATCAACTATAACCTGTATGAGGAAAATAAAGCTACAATCAGTACCATGTAGATCTGCTAAGCAGAACCTGCTAAATTGATGCCAGATTAACTAATTATATATATCAGGTGAAGGAAAATGTAAATTTCCTGTTGTAGCATAGCAGTGTCACGGAAGGAGTGTAAACTAATATCTTCATCTTCACCATCAAGATGTATAAGAGAAGAGTTATGTTCTACTGGAAGATCCCACACTTCAGGAGATAGATACTCATGTAAGATTCTACCAACACAATCAATCAAATTACTCCTTACACCTTTATCCTGAGACACCTTCCAAACAGATTCATTAGGCAAAGAACATTCAGTTTTGTGATGTTGACCATTAGCAAGTCCTGCATCAAACTCCTGAGCCTCTTCCCTTTTTGCCCTAGACTTGTGAAACATCCTTGTGAAGATGTGAAATGCTTGATCTGATAGACCAAATATCATCTCATTTAGGATACATACTGCAGTGCTTGCCTGGCGCAGCAATTGTCCTGAACCAGTTCTATTATACCAAGACTGCCAGCTCTCATTATTGTACTCCTTCACACGAATCTCAGAAATCAATTTACGCAAGTAACCCAGCGGAACATCAGTGATAAGTGACAAATGACCTTCACTCCTTATGTCTAGCAGCACAAAATGAAAGATACCCAGTGTAAGTACAGAGCAGAAAAGACACATCTAAACAAAGAACTTGAATGCCAAAGAAATGGAATAGACCTGCTAATAAAGATAGACCTACAAGTCTAAGAATTCCTGCAAGAGCCTGGTATAGTTTTGGACTGCCAACATAAACAAACCATGGGGGCATTCGTGGAATCTCAAAACTTTTCTGTACATTTTCCGGGGGATATTCTACAACTTTTTCCCGAATATCTGTGCCCATTGAATTTTCAAATGGAGTTGCATTCGTGATAGTCAGATAATTACTGGTGAAGTTAGTTCCAGCTTTCAACTCAGCAATAGATGGAAGGTATCCAACTGAGGATCGCCTTGTAGAAATAAGCTTGTCAAGAGAACCAGCAAACAAAGAATTCTGGCTCAGACAGACAGCTAAGACATCCAAGAATTGAGCAGCTGAAACCTAGAATTCCACACAAAAATTATTAATGTCTTGCATCTACACCAAAAAAAAAATATATATATATATATATATAAAACGAATCTCTATGCATTTGAGAAATGAGATAACAACTATAAAATGACATAAATAACGATGAACACGGCAAGAGTGGTGGAGGGCAAGAATAATCCCATGCATCATCTCTCTCAGAACCTGTGGGTCCCACAGAGTTGTGGGGCTCACGTGTGAGAGAGATGATTCATATATAGATGCACAGAATAGCTTCTCGAGCGGAGGGCAATTACAATATTAAAATCCTAATTTCACTAGATAGTACACTGTTCACAAGACAAGAAAAGAATTTTAATTGGTGACAATGGTGGATCTTGAATCCACAACTTCACCTCCACCACATTCTTACAAAGGGAAAAGGTGTCATTTGAGCTAGAGCTCATTGGTGAAACCACATAGAACATTATAAATAAATAAGGAACAAGACCATGAACAGTAATTTTGAATTCAACCTTACAAACATTGAGTGTTACCAGATCTCAATAATGAGTTTGTGTCTTTGCTTAGTTTATCCTAAAAAAATTATCATATAAAAATTTATAGCATTAAAGTTGGTACTTTCCCATATTACTCCTTAATGTTTAAAAAAAAAAAAAAAAAGGAAAATGTTAACAATACTGGCAAACCACAAAAATGCTTACAAACTAATATGGCAATAAACGTTAATAGTGCCACATCAACAACATAATAAATAAATTCTTTAATTTCTATTTTGTTTTGTGTTTAAAAGTCAACGCATCAACTTGTAATGCTTGTCTAGTAAAATTTTTAGTACCCCTAAACATCATTCTTCAAAAATTAATTATGTCCTTTCATGGGTGTGAACATCAAAGTAGACAGCTTATTTCAAAGCAACAGTAAAATATAGGGTGTTAATGCATTCTTTACTCTTCAAAAGTTTAGCTGCTTTCCAAAGTAAGACGCTCAATTCAGAACCAGGGGAGTATCTCAATTTTTGAAGTCATGAAGCTTACCGTCAAAGAGAAGTAATTGAAACAAGTATATAAATAGAACTGGTGAGCAGCACAATTGATTTTAGGAATAAAAAATACACACATTCATACTCCAAGAAGAAAGGCCTTATAGTGCATAAGCAATTTAATTAGCATCATAAATCCTGTTTTTCCCCTAAACACGCACCAGACATGCTAAATATCTTAATAGCCCTAACTTAATACAATCCATGCATTACCTCATGTCATTAAAGTATTTCTTAAATGACCCCTGTCACTTTACCATAGTGTTGGAGAAGGAAGCCCAAACTGCTTAGAAGCAAAGTATGGTATACAATGCTTGACTTAGGACAGATTTAGGCATAACACATCTACTTGTGCTTGTGGTAGGCTTAGGGTTAGAAGAATTTGTGCATTTTGGGTTTAAGATCTTCAAAGAAACAGTTAGGATGTCTAGAGTGAATTAGAGTTTGAAAAGTTTGAATTTTGGTAGCTATTTGGTAAGGACAATATGTGGGATTTTTAGGGTTTGATAGGGGGAGGAAATTGGAGTTGCAAGAGAAAGAAAAACGAGGAAAAAGATAAAGAACCACTCTACAGAAACAAGCCCTCCACATACCAAAACACTTATATTTCCTATTAATCAAACCTCTGTATTCTTTTGAGTATATATTGAGCAAAAATAAATAAGGACTCTTTCTTATACCAGTCACGTTAGGAATTCTAATTTGAATACAACAACAAAGACTTAGTCCCAAATTTTTGGGCTGACTATGAATCTCCACAGATTAGTTAGGATTGGCCACATGTATTCTTTCCTACACTCTATTCTATCTTAAGTAAAGCTATTTGTTACTTCCCTAATTGAATCAACTCACTCTTTCCTATTGGTGCATTAATCTCTTTCCTCTAAACATGATCAAACCATCTCAAGCAACTCTCCATCATCTTTTCATCAATAGGGGCTACCCATATATTTAAGGGGATTTCCTTATTTCAAATTCTATCTTTCCATGTATTTCCACTTAGGAAATCTAATTTGAATAATAAGCTTATAAAATACTAACTGGGACTCAAAAGAAAGTAAAACCAAGACATTTAAAAGCTCCTCCAAAATTCTAGATGCAACCTACTCACAAAATACCCTAAAATTCAAAGGAGCTGCAAAAATTACAGATATACTCTTGATTAGAAAATTAAACTTGATGTGGACAGTCTGGAGGGAACAGAATCGTCAAGTGCTTAGAGAGGCCTTCTACGGAGCTGAAACGAGTTTTTCCGCGTTTTGTATGAGTGGATGGCTATATTGTCCACCCTTTCATCTCCTTTGCTTACTTTCATTGGTATTTCTTTTTCTTGACTGTTTTGGTTCTCTTAGCATATTTCTTGTATACTGAGGGTTTTTTTAATGAAATATTATTATTCATCAAAAAAATAAAACCCAAATTAAAAACTGTCTATAACTTGACCTTTAAAACCATATAAATGTAGTTTCAATTGGACTTCACACATCAACCCCATAAAATAAATCTTGAATGGATGAGATTGCAAAGTACAAAGTTTCCATTTTTATGTCTGGTATGGACTCTATGGCATCAGAAAAATAGAGTTGTGAAGGAGTTGAGCTCCCTATTGATCGGCTCCATTTTTTGTTCATGAGATTGCCGTTTCATTGGATGTCTATTGAAGGCAATAACTAACCTCTTTGTTGTTTTTTTTTTTTTTTTTTGGATTCTTTATACTTTTTTGGTAATTATAGGGGGATACTTCAGTACACCAGCCTATGAACTTAGGTTATCACTCTCTTTAATTTTTCAATGAATCTAAACTGTTTGTTAAAAAAATAAGTAATGGAAAATGACCCCTGTGCTAGAATCCTATACAAATGACCATGTGCTAGACATATTATGAGAACAATCATAATTCGTTCTCAGACAATTATATAAAAATGATTCCCCATGCTCAAGTTTTTCTATAATGACAAATAAACAATATTGAAAAGCTTAGGTACATTTTCACTAGAGCTTCCTTAAATCTGATTATTGTAATCTATTCATATTGCTCCTCCAAATATGTATTACACATGCAGTTGAAATCATTCATATTGCTCCAAATATGCATTACACATGCTATTTAAGATTGGCCATGTTGAACTTGGAAAATGCATTTTAGTATGGGAAGTAGAACATAGCAAAACTCAATAATGAAGTCACAAGGACACAGCTATCATTTGTTTCTATGAATTTATAATATAAAGCATATGTATTTATTTGTATATGTACATAAGAACCATAGAAAATAGAGCAATTATGAAAATAATAATTATGTATAAGTTTCTTGACAAAAGCATCCAAATAACTTTGCACTTTTATCAGTTATACAAACATAAAAATAATTGTTTGACATGGGTGAACGTAAGTGTTGCATCCTCAATTATTGGAATTATCAATACAGAAGTGTTATTGTAGGTTTGATATCATATATTACAATACCGTCATTTACATAAATCTATAATTCATAATTTTTTTTTTGATAAGTAAAAAGATGCATATTCAAAGAACTACCTCATGAAAAACAAAAGGTAGAGCAAGGATTACAGAGAAGGAAACAAACAACAAGAAAAAACAACAAAACAAACAAAAGCCAACATAAGAACTAAGTACAGAGCAGAGAATTAAGGAACAAAGGGAGAGAGTCACTAGAGGTGATTCCCCAAGCCCTAGACCAATCAAAAAGAGAACCATTAAAGAAAGCGAGCAACTGATTATTGGATTTGTCCGTATCCTTAAAAGTTCTCCAATTCCGCTCCCTCCAGATACACCACATAAGGCACAAAGGAGCTAAATTCCAAATGCTAGAAGAATGCTTTCCAAATCAATTCCGCCAACCAAAAAGCGTATCTGCAACCGATCTTGGCAGAACCCATGAGATCCCAAAGGTTCTAAAAACCAAGCTCCACAGCAGATAAGCTTTTTCACAATGAAGAAGTAGATGATTCGCTGTCTCCCCATTACTACGACACAATGCACCGGTCAACAAAAGCCACTTCTCTACGCCTCATAATGTCTCCTGTAAGAATCTTCTCCCAAGTCGCAGTCCAAACAAAGAAAGAAACGCGCGGAGGAGCCTTAACCTTCCAAATACCTTTCCAAGGAAAGATAATAGGCAAAGGGCAACGAAGCTTGTTGTAGAAAGAGCGGATATCAAAATCCCCCTTCTTTGTCAACATCCACCTCATACGGTCTCCAAGCTCAGAACGAGGCAAATTAGAACCCAAGGTACGGAGGAATTCATCCACCTCACCCATCTCCCAATCATTAGGATCCCTTAACAAGCGAACATTCCAGCTTCTTTGAGCCTCCATCCCCAACCTTTCGAGAGACAAGGCCACCAATGCCTCTCTATTAGAAGCAATCCCATACACTAATGGGAAGGATCGATGGAGTGGTACGTCCACACACCACCTATCTGTCCAAAACTCCACTCTATCCCCCACCCCTACTTCAAACTGAATGCATTTACTAAACTCCTCCCAACCTTTTCGAATACTTCTCCATAAACTGCACCCATAGGCACCCCTGCCCAGCTTAGAAAACCAACCCCCCCACTCTTCCCCAAACTTCGAAACTACTACCCTCCTCCAGAGACGAGTCTCCTCAACTCCAAACCGCCATAACCATTTTCCTAGTAAGGCTTTGTTGAAAGTGGTTATTTTCCTAACACCCAGACCGCCGTTCGCCTTAGGCTCACATACCTTATCCCACCCCACCAAGTGAGCCTTCGAATCCCCCCACAATAAGTCCCTTTGCATCTTCTCAATCTTATTCGCCACATGTGATGGAATGGTAAAAAGAGACAAATAATAAGTAGGAAGGCTAGATAGTGTACTCTTAAGTAACGTCAATCTTCCACCTTTCGACAGATACAGCTTCTTCCACCCAGCCAGCTTCCGCTTAATTTTCTCCAAAATAGGATTCCAAATAGAGGGAGACTTATGAGGAGCCCCTAGCGGCATACCCAAATAGGTCAAAGGTAAAGTCCCAATCCTACAACCCAGAATCTCTGCCAAGACATGCGCATTATTAACCTCTCTTATAGGAACCATCTCGCTTTTTAGGACATTAACCTTCAAACCTGTCACAGCCTGAAAACAGAGGAGAAGCATTCGAATGTGAAGGATCTGCTCCTCTTCCGCATCACAAAAAAGGATAGTGTCATCCGCAAACAGAAGATGAGAGACACATTCCCCTTCGCCCCGTCTACCATCTGCCTTAAAACCCCTAATCAAACCAGCACCTTCAACTATTTTCAGCATTCTACTTAAAACCTTCATAATAACCAAAAACAACAAAGGAGATAGCGGGTCCCCTTGTCTCAAACCCCTCGTGCTCTTAAAGAAGTCAGTTGGAGTTCTATTAACCAAAATAGAGAAATGAACAGTCGAGATACAAGTCCGGATCCATCTACACCACTTCTCCCCAAAGCCCATTCTCTTCAAGAGATCTAATAAAGCCTCCCAGTTTACGTGGTCATAAGCTTTCTCGATATCAAGCTTACAAATGACCCCTGGGGTCCTACTCTTAACACGGCTATCAACACACTCATTAGCAATGAGAACTGAGTCAAGAATTTGTCTACCTCCCACAAAACTATTCTGAGACTCAGAGATCAGTTGGTCTAAAACCGTCTTCAAACGATTTGCCAAAACCTTAGACAAAATCTTGTACAAGCTCCCCACCAAGCTAATAGGCCTGAAATCTCGGATATTGGAAGCATCATTCTTCTTAGGAATTAAAGCTATGAAAGTAGCGTTCAGAGATTTCTCAAACTTACTATGGAGATAGAACTCCTCAAAAACAGCTAGAACATCTCTTTCCACCACTCTCCAGCAATGGTGAAAGAAGGCCATGGAAAAACCATCTGGACCTGGGGCTTTATCCCCAGCCAACTCATTAACAGCTAGAAGGATCTCCTCCTTCTCGAACCTCCTTTCGAGCCAACACCTCTCCGACCCATCTATCTGATCAAACTCCAAACCTTTCGCAAAAGGCCTCCACTCCTCTGTCTCCTGATACAAATTTTTGTAAAATTGAACCACTTGAGCAGCCACCTCAGACGACTCCTCATACACCACCCCATCCACCTCCAAAATTCTTAGATGGTTAAACCTTCTACGAGAGTTAGCCATCTTATGGAAGAATCTAGTATTATTATCTCCTTCTTTAATCCATAACATTCTTGATTTCGGTCTCCATGAGATTTCTTCCAAAGAGAGAAGACTCTCTACTTCGGATCTCACCACAATTCTCTCACTTAACTCTGCATCAGAGAGGCCAAACTCCCCTTCCTTGGCATCAAGCAATTTCAAAGCCTCTAATAATTGAGACTTTTTGCGTCCGACATGACCAAACTCCGACCGGTTCCACTGAATGATATCTTCCTTTAAGGCCTTCAATTTTTTGGCAAACACAAAGCTAGGAGTACCGGAGAAAGAATGCTGATTCCACCAAGAGTGAACTCTATCAATAAACCCGTCCATCTTTAACCACATATTCTCAAACCTAAACGGACTTTTTCCCCTCGCCATTCCCCCTACCTCCACCAGAATTGGGAAATGATCTAAAACAGGACGAGGTAAAATCCGCTGGATCACATCCGGGTATTGCTCTTCCCAATCGTAAGACACCAACACTCTGTCTATCCTAGACATCGAAGGCTAATCGGAGCCGCTAGACCAGGTAAAACTCCCTCCCTCCAAAGGCAAATCAATCAAATTAAGTTCCTCAATGAACTCCGAAAAAAGATCCATAGCTGGAGTAAGACGGGAGTTACCCGACCGTTCACTAGGGAAACGAACAATATTAAAATCCCCAATGCAACACCAAGGAACGTTCCAATATTGGCGAGTGCCAACCAACTCGTCCCACATGAGCCCCCTCGCATTATTATCAATTGGGCCATATACCCTAGAACACGCCCAGGTAAAGCCATCCCCCACCCCTTTCCACAGAACAGACACAGAAAAGGAACCTAGAAGAAAGTCCAACCTCTCCAATACCCTTCTATCCCACATCAACAGAACCCCATCCGCCGTCTGAACAGCATCTAAAGCCACCCAGTCCACAAAGGTACAGCTCCACAGGCTGCCAACCATTTGTCTGTCCAAGCCGGATAGCTTGGTCTCTTGAAGGCAAATTACATCACACTTCCACTCACGCAATAAATTTTTCACAACTGACCGTTTCCGACAGTCATTCAAGCCCCTAACATTCCAAGAAAGAATTTTTAAATTCATAAAGACTAGAAAATCCCAACTGATGAAATAGATCAGCAACCTACAATCTACTTGCCATCATAGTTAACCGAAGATTGCAAGTTCCTCAACTCTCTCTTCCCTCTATTCTTTTTAATGAGAGCTTTTCTAGGAATTGCATCTTTCCTATTCAACACTTTGACATCCTCCGTCTCCTTCTCAATCTTTTGTAACAGAGCAATACATAACTTCTCATGTCGACTCAGGGGAAGCCCCACCAGCTTACTAAAACCAGAAAGTCTATTCTTCACCCAACTAGAAATATCTAACGTATCCACACATTCCAATGCCTCATCATCACAATCCAACACAACTGTCAAAGGCATCCCAAAGGGAGTGATAGACCTCAGAGGAATTGGTAAGCTATCCTCTCCTCCCAAACCCATATCTGAATAATTCAGCTCTTCCACCTCCAAAACACTCTCCCCAGGGACATCACCCACTGCCTTCGTGAGTATCACACCCAAGCCCAAATCAGAATTGTTTGACTCTTCCACCACCAATGCTCCCTCCCCGCTGACTTCACCCACTGCCTTCGTGTGAGACTCACCTGAGCCCATTTCTGAGTTTTCCAATTCTTCCACCACCAAATCTCCCTCCCCATGGGCATCACCCACAGCCATCATGGGTGTGTCCACAAACCCAGCCCTTAAAAAACACAAAAAGAGGCCAGAGAGGAAGAGAAAAGAAGGGAGAAACTCCACCGGTGACCTCAAAAAAATCAGCTCAGACTTACCCGGTGAACCAGAGTGCTCATTGGAGCTGTTTCCGGCAGAATAAGGGCCGCCGGCCACCGTCGGAGGCTGAGGACCCCGGCCCAGCACCACCGGCTCAAGATCGGAGCACCGGGAACCAGCCAAGGAGCTTGCCACCTTCATCGGGCTCTGGGTTGGTCTCTCTTCTCCAGACCGAGAGCTCTCTCCCTCTTCAAACTGACTTGGGCCAGAATAAATAACATAACCCACACCTAGGCTAGACAGCAATGGGCTTGTGGCAAGGCCCAAGACTTGTTCAGCCTGTTTGGTTTCCTTTGCAACCCATTTAAGGGCCTTAAAACCTCTTATTTTACAGTCTGAAGCCACTACACGTGAATCCCCTCTGAAGTGCATTTCTCTCACTTTGTTTCTGTCCCAGGAAACCTGCCTCCTCCCCATCACATCAACCTCCACGATAAGACCCCTTCCTGACCAGCCATACCTCCTAGCATCACTCTTCTTCATCTTTTCATAATCTTTTGAATTTAAGCTAGAGCTTGGGAAATGTAACCTCCTGTCTGCCAGATATTGCTCACCAACCTCAGCCTCCACATTAATGCTCTGCTTCCTCCTGTCCCCTCTCCCCACCTCCATCTTCTCAATCTTACCCACCGGAAAAACCCCCTCTTTGGCACCTTGAAGTCTCAGAGTCATCCCCTTCATTTCATCCAGATGCTTAATGTGCTTGCTAACTTCTGAACTTCCATGGAAGCCTTGCACAACTTCAGCAAAAGTTCTAGAGTTTTGGGCTTCCAAGTTGTACCTCTGCACCTGAGGAAAAAAACTTGGAGGACCAAAACCAGCCAACTTATAGTGGGAGGGATTCAGCATCTTTCTTAGTTCAAGGCCAAAGGTTCTCCAACCAAACTTCACTTTGCCTTCAGGGATAAAAACTGACCTCCTACATCCACCCACTTTGAGTTCAGTCAGTAGCAAGTACTGACCAAAAGAGTTGAAGCTCCTTTGGAGAGTAAAGGCAGTGTCCCCATCTCTAAAAATGAAAAACTGCTTGGAACTCTTCCCAACAACCAAGTCTTCAACGTTATTCATCAGCCAAATTGCTGCATTCTTACCCATGAAAACTGATCTCATAAAAAATCAGCCCCTCTCAAAGATCCTAAGCAAGAAGTAACGGCCCCCTTCCTCTAAAACTAATTTAAAGGATTTGGACTCAATGAAGAAGCTACGAACTCCCCCCATGCTGAATCTAAAAAAACTTAAATGGAAGTTCTAAAATTACACAGATCAATAACCTCAAAAAAGTTTGAAAGAAAAAACCTCCCTCAAGCTCTCACCCACTCCCTTGAAATTTTTTTATTATTATAATATTAATATCAACATAAAGCTCACTTGAGAACAGAAGAATAAAAGACTTTTACTTGTGGATATCACAATGGAAGTAACAACATACAGCAGAATGAAGGAGGTGATCCACCACAAGCTGAGGACCAGAGTAATATATTACTACAAGTAACTGCTGAGCATGTGATAGTGCAAGTGACTCTTCTCTCCCAAGCACCACTTTTGGGAGCTTTTCAATCAGCCTAGTTTTGGAAACAAAATATAGCTCTAGTAAGATTCCTTTCAAAAGACCAATCACAGCCCAATGCTCAGACTAGTACCAGATATAGAACAAACCTTCTAAAAATCTCACCAATGTCATGCTCTAAATTATTTTTCCCACTTAACAAAAACAAATCATCAAGGAACTCTTGTGAAGCCGAAGACACCTCATCAGAATCATCAACGGCCAAAACAAACAGGCACTCCTGCATGAGTAGCAGCAAATAAATATATTAATAACTAATTTGGCACTAGAGGCTAACAATGCAATAGCTTCCTTATCAGCAAAATCAGAATGATTAATACACTGGAAGAACAAACAAGTAGAAGCAACTGAACTCCTTAACTTCAGATGGGGACCACATAAATATAAAGAACAGTACCAATAGCTTAGAAATAATACTATATAAGGCACAAATCTACAAGAACAGTACATGATTATCAAAAATATGCACGAAGTACCTGTTACAAAAATGGTTTAGCAAGAGAATATATAAAAGTAACCAACAATCCTATTGTCAGACACATATTCAACCAGCATGTTTAACAAAAGAAAGAAAGAAGAACCTGAAATCCCCCAATGGTGTGGCTGAGCTCATGAAATCCCCCAATGGTGTCCTTTTTTGGGATGTGAGTTTCTTTAGGGGTGTGCATGTTCGAGAATTAGAGGCTTTATCAAGCTTCATGGAAACCATTTGTGGTTCTTCTATAAGGGGGTTTGGTGAGGACAAGATGTGTTGGATTCCTAGCAAAGCTAAGGGGTTCTTGGTGAAAGATTATTATAGAATTCTTGCTGGTCCTACTATCTTCGGTTTCCCTTGGAGAAGTATTTGGAAGCAGAAGATTCCCTCTAGAGTAGCTTTCTTTGTATGGTCTGCCGCCCTAGGGAAATGCTTGACGATTGATAATTTGCGAAAAAGGAATGTGTGGATTTTGGATTGGTGCTACATGTGCAAGAGTAATGGTGAATCGGTTGACCATCTCTTCCTTCATTGTCCCGTTACTATGGATCTATGGTCTATGGTTTTAGGTTTATTTGGAGTATCTTGGGTTATGCCTCATACTGTTTTGGGGCTGTTAGGGTGTTGGCAAGACAGTTTTGGTCGTCGTCGAAATAGTTATATATGGTCCATCGTTCCTCGTGGTTTAATGTGGTGTCTTTGGAGGGAGAGAAATAGTCGTTGCTTTGAAGATACTGAGATCTATTCCAGACCTCAAGCTTTTCTTGTTTCGAATTTTGTTGGATTGGTTGTTTGCTTTGCAAAACAAATCTTTCCCTTCTCTTTTTGTTTTCCTAGATTCTTGCAATTTTTGTTTTTGATTTGTTGGCTCCTTGTTCACTCCCTGTGTACTAGGGTGTTTCCCTTTTGATATCAATATATCTTATTACTTATCAAAAAAAAAAAAAAACCTGAAATCATTGGGAATTCTAAAGGATAATTTTCTTACTATGTTAATCCATGTTAGATACATTGTCCTTTCTTTTGATAAGTAATAAAGAACTTTTACAAGAATAATGGAGAAATTTCATGTATGCACAATGCACAAAAAGCTTTCCTAAATAAGTAGAAGTGAAAAGAAAGATAATCAATGAAATACAATAACAACAAAGCTTTAGTCCAAAATTTCTTTGGATAGATTATGAATCCTTAACATATTAATTAGGGTCGACCACAAGTATTCTTTTCCTTCATTTTATTCTATCTAAAGTAATACGCTCTACTTCCTTAATGGACATGATATTTTTTACTACTACTAATGCTATTTTTTGTCTTCCTCTACCCTTTTTTTCCCTCAACCTGTTAAACTCATTTTTTCTTGTTGGTGCATTAGTAAATAAGAACTCCAACCAAGAGCTACACTAAATATAACAAAAGGTGATCCACAGTCTCCCCACAACAACACATACAACTCACTATTGAATAACCCCTTTTGATCAAGTTCTCACAAATGAGAATTTTCCCCCAAGCTTCTGTCCATCCAAAAAATGAAACTCTTTGAGGAGCCCTGACCCTCCATATGGCTTTCCGAGGGAAAGGCATAGAAAATGAGCCCCGTAATGTCTCATAAAAAGATTGCACGGTGAAATCCCCATAAGTCTTGAACTTCCATCTCATCCTATTATTCCCCTCCCTAATGGGAATATGAGATTCTAATAGATTGAAAAATGAAGCCACCCCATCAATCTCCCAATCATTAAAGTTTCTCATGAATTCCATACCCCAACTCCTCCTTACCCCTTCCCCCTGTCTCTCCAATAATGATTCACAGAAGCGTCCTTATCCACGGCAGTTTCAAACAACGTAGGAATCATCAACTTCAAAGGTTGATCCCCGCATCAACAATCATGCCAGAATCGGATTTGACTCCCCCACTGATTTTTTCTTCTCTCTCTCTCTCTCCGCCACTGCATCCAATACACACCCAAAAGCTACCACAAGTCCAACAATGAGCTCAAACCTAACTCCTGGTGTGAGCCTTGACTCTTCTTGAGTAACCAATAATGCCAATCCAAGCACGGGTGGCACATAGGCAATGGTGAAGGTAGCAGCTGAGATTGAAGCACCACAAAACTCCTCCTTCATTCCCATATCTTCTTCGTTGACTTAATTTTCTCCTTTCTTCATTGAATTAATTTTCCCCTTTCTTCGTTGAACTAATTTTCTTCTTATTCTTTGGATTCCAACTGTTGTGTTGTTTGGCAAAATTTGGAAGTTTCCTTTTATGGATTTTCTACTTGAGTGGTTGTGGGTCCATGAGGGAGAGAGGTATTTAGGTTCGGATTTGAGTAGACGTTTAGTGGGTTTAGAATTTGGATTGCTAATTGGGGTTTGGTAGTGGCCGATTGTGGTTTGTAGTTTGCTTGGGGTGTATGTGGGCAGTCGAATGTCACTCTTCTTTCCTAACTGGAATTTCATGTGAATTTGGTATAAATTTGAGGATTTGGCAAGTTGTGTTTCTTTTCTTCTTCTTTTTTGTGTGGAAAATGACATGAAATTTGAAGTCAAAAACAGTTTTCAATATCAAACCGATTTTAACTTATTATCAGGTTATGAGAGTCACTACTGGTTTTTGGGTTAGCTTCATAGATATGCTATACACATGTATACCCATCCTCCAAAACATGTATACCCATTCCTTTTGAGCAGCAATTTGTAGAACATTTTTTTTTAATAAATGAGCTTGCTGTTAAGTGGTGGATTTCTCAAGTAGCAGTGGTGGCATTTGTAGCCTGGGTTTGTCGATAGTGGTTGTGGCTGAGTGGGTCTGCCATGATTATTGAAGGCAGACAGTTTGGTTGCTCTTGGTGAGGAGAACCAAAAGAAAACAGAAATAAATAAATAAATGACATTTTTAAAAAATTAATTAAATTTTAGTTTAAAAATATTTTTATTCTAAAATGAATTTTTTAATAAAAACAAAATGGAAGTCAGAAGGAAATTTTGACAGAAGGAGCAATTTGGGTATTTCTCAAAGTTCAAGGGCTTCTAATATCAAATTAGAAGATCAAGGGGCCCGTATGATTTTGATCAGGGAATGTTTTTGTGTTTATCCCTATAAATATATTTCACAACCAAATTCAATAAAAGGCACTCCTAAGTTATTCAAATTTACGTAAAGAGGATGCATGAGCATGAACTAATACATAATGAAACCCAAACCAGGGAAAATACTGATTCTAATTCTCAGCTCACCAGAAGCATCAGCCTGCTCTTCTTCAGCGTGCGGCTGCACTCTGATAATAGCCCTTGTATGGCAGCTAGGAGTCCTTGTCTCACCTTTTTTGATGGATGAACACAAATCTGACAAAGATTTCAAACATTTCATCAACAAATAAAGAAATTAACAGTAGTTAGTGTAAAAGCTCTGAATAATGTGATGATGTAACATAACCTTGGGGAGTAACCACCATCAAATCAAAGACAATAACATACATGTGGAAAAGTTGCACCTAAAAGTTTATCAATGTGTGCTGAAGTATTCTCAATCCAATCTTTTGTACGATTCACTTGCAAAGATCCAATCCCCTTGCCAGAACCAGTGGTTCTCTCCTCTTTGAATTCAGATTTGGCAGTAACTCTATTTATTACTTTGCTGGAATCTTCCGCTACTATTTTCCCTTTCCCTTGAGCTTTATCTGGCAAACTGCGAAGCTCCTCCAGAAAAGATTGTGCAGATTTATACTTACTTGAATTAAATTCATCAATAAAATCTATTGATGTATCAAGGCCATCTAAATTAGCATCATCATGAAGCACGATCATCAGATACTCAGCTAACCCTCTAATAGCTTGGTTAATAGCTTCAACACTTCCAGCAGCCCCACTTATCATTGTTTTTGAGGCATGAAAAACTTTGGAAAATTGACTAACAACACCTGGTAAGAAGAATGCTAATGCATCTGCAGTACCCACCTGCAAAAAGAATGCCATTGGATAACACTAAGCCAAATTTTCATACATGAACAAGCACATTTTCACAAGAAAACCAGACACGTGAATCTCTCAGCTCAAGGCAATCAATAACCAAGCCTTTTCCACTAGAACCTGTTCCTTTAAAAAGGAAATATGGCCAGTGAGCAGAAACAGAAAGAAAAGTAAATTATGAAAATAACTGTGGTATTTAGAATAATAAATCAATACAGTCCAAAGATGTGTGCTTTGATTGACTTGACCAAATTTAGTCTTGAAGTACCAAAAATGATCTTCTTTAATAAATTTGGTTCCTCAGAAGATCATTGAGAATCCCTCATCAGTAATCCTACTAAAAGTAGTCATGTATATCAAAGACTGATTGACATTAGCAACTTTAATGAGAAGATGCTAAGCCAAAAAAGTGAAAGTCAACCTTGGAGAAACAGAGACCATGCTTTACATGAACAAAGTAAACAAGATGACAACCCAAAGCAGCATGCAATTTGGTTATTCCAGAGCATATAATTTCAATTAATAGAATTAATTTAGCAAAGGAAAACATATAAAAATAATTAAACCTCATTAAAGTTGTCCTCAAAAGAATTTGAGAACTTTGTGCCTACATCTATAATTCAAACCACATGCATGCATTGAAGGTTCACATGCATGGACCAAAGAATTATATCTTGAAAAAATACTCTCTTTCTCTTAACATGAACAACTAATCAAGGCTATGTGCAATTTGATTAAGGAAGAACTAAGCACATGAATAAACAATAATTTAAAACCTATAAGGATTAGAAAATAAAAGTGACAAGAACAACCTTAGCAACAAGCACACGTAAGGCTGTAAAGGCTTCAATGCGGAGCTTTGCGCTACCCCGATGTCCTTGTGTAGCCTCTGTATCTGCAGCCTTTGTATAAAATGATCTTGGGATTAGAAAACCAAAGACAAGACAAAGTACTCCAAAATAAATCAACTGTTAGGAACAAAAAATTTGATGTACTTTGAGAAGAAGTGACAGCCAATGTCCAACAGCAGCAGAAGCAGTTTGAGACTGTAGAAATAGAAGCAAGCATTCTTGTGATTCTGAATGATACTTCAAGGATCTACAGAGTGAAGTTTCCATAGACCTGCTTTCTAATAGTGTAGGCAAACCACGAATTTGTTTACATGCGCAACACATATCAGGGCATGGGAGTACACTAGAAAGCAGAGCCCTAAAACACTTAATTACTCCTTCACGGAACTCTTCTGAAGCCTCAAAAGGAGAAAGCAAAGCACCATAAGTCAATTTTTTTAGCACCACAACCATCTGCAAAAGCACATCATTGAACTTCATGAAAAAGCAAAACATAATTAACATTTATGCAAAACTACATAATAACATTTGCTAATAAAATGGCATCACATCCTTTTCTCAGTTTCTCCTAAACCCATAGCTCAAAAAGTAATGAACAATATAGTTGCAAGCAACATTTTATGGCTTTTGAGGTTATTGTCACTATTGTTTACCACCAAATAGACATCTAAATGATTAGCCACTAAAAACATGTTTGATTGGGAGGATAAAGAATGGAGAGGGAGGGGAAGGTGAGAGAAAGAAAAAGGGTTTATCTAGTTCAAAAGATGAAAATGGTGAGAAGGGAGGAGGATGGAAAATCTTCCAACCTATCAAAACCAGACCTTCAATGTTGGAAAATTAGGGCAGAGATAGAAGAATTTTTAAGACAAGTCTATGAAATTTGTTATGTCCTCACTAAACCATTGAGATCATGGTATAATGGTAACAAAATATCTTTACACTCTCCATTATTTTTTCTTTCCATACTACAAAACATACAAAGGTAGGGGAGGTGGACTCCTCTGGATGCCCCACAACCCCCCACCCCCCTTCCATCAAACCTTCACATCATGTGTTCACAAAGCACTCAAAAATATTTACAAAAAGAGAAGAAAATACTTTTCTTTTCTCTTTTTTTAAATTCAATAGTTAAGGCTAGTGGGATTTGAACCCTGTCTATTAAAACCACCAAGAGGTGCCAACCAATTGAGCTATAAAGTTTTTGGTAAGAAGCAAATACTTAATAATTAAGAGTTCATAACTGTCTAATAAGAAAAGGCATAATAGTGAGACATTAGTTTAAGAATCCATAGAGAAGCTATTATATACTGAAGAAGTCAATATATCATAGAGAGTGGAAACCCCAGTTTTGTCTTCGATTTTTGTATCTACACTGTCTTTATTTCAAAGGAAGTAAATTTCTTTCCAATGGTAATGAATAACATCTATTACCCTATTTAAAACTAGTTGCCTTGACACGACGGTATATACCAAAGATATCACTCTTCTATATTACATGGAATGGCATGGAAATCAGACCACCTGATCCACAGATCTGAGATGACACTTCTTCAGAAGTTCTTCCAAACATTGAAGTACACCTTCTGCCACATTATCGCTCACTTTATGAGGCATTTTTTGGACATCAGGCATAAAATTTTCTTTAGTATCATCCTTCTGTTGTGATCTGCAATCAACTGCCGCATCCAATAGAAGCAGCAATGGGAACAAACTATAGCTGAAAGAGAGATGAAGAAATATCAAGAATATAAAATATATATACATATATATATATATATAATAGACCCAAATTAAGGAAATTCAAAGACCATATCCAAATAATGATTTTTTTTTTCTTTTTTAATTCCACTATTGAAGTAGTAATTGAACCACATACCAATTTTACCACCATAAACCTCAGAAACCACAATTTTGACATTTATAAATAATGTAACTATTGTCACATATATAATGTTAAGCGTTATGGCAAAGAAATCATTAAGAAGAAAATATACAACAACCAAGCCTTAGTCCCAAATTTTTTGGGTCAGCCATGGATCCTAAATAGATTTGTCAGAGTTGGTCGCACGTATTCTTTTCCACCATTATATTATATCCAAAGTCATATTCTGTTACTTTCATAATTAACATGTCCATTTTTACTACTACTAATGTTATTTTCAATCTTCCTATTAAGAAGAAAATATAGACCTCAAAAAAGTGCAGTTTTTTTAAGGGGGAAAATCACTTTTCATGAATGAAGTTTAGATATCAGACCTTCCCCCTATTTCATGATGTAAGAATTAAGATTCATAAAATTGTGGTCCTAGTTAACATTTTATGATTCAATGCATGCCTGACTATTAGAGGTTTAATATGTTTTTGTTCATGCTAAATACAACAAAACATCCATGATCAGTACCATAACCAACACAGCTTTTTCCCTCAGCTATCTATTTTTATACCTAGTATAAAGCAAGGTCTAACACTACCGCTACATGAACAGATAACTAGGACCCTATTATTTGAGGGTTGGGGTGGAGGGGTGATTAAATACACTAAAATGGTTTGAGATAGAAACACAATATGGATTTGAGGAGGTCTCAGGTTTAAGGATTAACTTGGGGAAATCTGAGTTGGTTCCTATAGGGGTGGTGCACAATATGGATGTTCTGGTGGGGATGTTGGGTTGTAGGCAATCCTCTCTTCCTTTGACATATTTGGGGCTACCGTTAGGAGCTAAATTTAAGGAGTTGTCAATTTGGAACCCTATTTTGGAAAAGATGGAAAGGAGATTAGCAGGGTGGAAGAGGTTGTATCTATCTAAGGGGGGTAAGGTAACTCTTATTAAAAGTACTCTTTCCTCCTTACCTACATACTTCCTTTCCCTTCTGCCTTTACCTGGGAAGGTGGCTAATCGTATGGAGAAGTTACAACGAGATTTTCTGTGGAGTGGTATTAATGGTGATTCTAAATTACACTTAGTTGGGCTCAAGTTTGTAAGCCGTTGCAGGTTGGAGGGTTGGGAATTAGACGATTGAGGAGTTTTAATTCTGCCTTGTTAGGAAAATGGTTATGGAGGTATGGCATGGAGAACGATGCTCTATGGAGGAAGGTTATTGAGATGAAATATGGGAATGATTGGGGTGGTTGGTGCACGAAAAAGGTGACATGTGCTTATGGTGTTAGTTTGTGGAGACATATTAGGAGTAGTTGGATGAGTTTTTTTAAACTACTTTTGTATGATGTGGGGGATGGTACTAGAGTGAAGTTTTGGAAGCATTTGTGGTGTGGAAATCGTACTCTCCAAGAGGCGTTTCCGGAACTTTATTGTATTAGTAGAACAAAGGATTCTTCAGTAGCAGAGGTGATGTGTTGGTCTGGTGGGAGGATTTATTGGGATGCTAAATTGCGTCGCCCTCCACAAGATTGGGAACAAGAATCCCTTGATTTATTTATGGATATGGTCTACTCTTCGACGGTACGGGGATTGGGTCCAGATAAGGTGTGTTGGAAGCTAGCAATGAATAGAGGTTTTGAGGTTAGAGGATTTTATCTTTCTTTCTACCCTCCTACCATCTTATCTTTCCCTTGGAAGATGATTTGGAAATCGAAGGTTCCTCCAAGGGTAGCTTTCTTTTCATGGTCTGCTTCTTTAGGTAAGATTTTAACAACAGATAACTTTCACAAGCGATGTGTGTTAGTTCTTGATTGGTGCTATATATGTAAGAAGTGTGGGGAGTCAGTGGATCATCTTCTTCTTCATTGCCCCATTGCTTGTGAGTTGTGGTCGTTGGTGTTTTGTTTGTTTGGTGTTCATTGGGTTATGCCTCAGAAGGTTATTGAGTTGTTTGAGTCTTGGCAGGGTAAGTTTGGTCGACATAGAAATATAGAGCTGTGGAGAATTGTGCCTCATTGCTTGGTATGGTGTATTTGGCGAGAAAGGAATGCTAGAAGCTTTGAGGGATGTGAACGCTCTATGTTAGAGATTAAGTCTTTTTTTTTACACACGCTCCTCGATTGGGGTGTGGTCTTTTGTCATTTTTCTTGTTCTTCCCTTCCTGTTTTATTAGATTGTTGTAATCTTGGTTATTGATTTATGCCCCCATAGTACATTCCCAATGACTCGGGTTGGCTGTTTTTAGTGTTTTAATAAAATTTTCGTTACTTATCAAAAAAAAAAAGATAGAAACACAACACAAGAAACATATGTAAACGGTTCAAACAAACCAGCATGGTGGTTTCAATATATCAAGAGAAGGCAAGAAGAGAATAAATCAATATAAACAAGGCACCCATATACATCTTCTTCGAATGCCTCCTACCCTCCTGCTACTACTACTACCCTCCACCTCACACTACCCCCTTCTACTCCCTGATACTATTTATCTCTCTTCTTCCATCCCTTTTCCCTAGAAGTGCATTTGGAGAACAAAGGTACCTAAAAGGTTGTCTTTCTTTTTATGGACAGCAGCTAGGGGTAGTATTCTCACCATTGATAATCTGGTTCTTAAGTGGTTACCACTGGTTAATTGGTGTTGCATGTGCCAGTGTGATGAGGAAACAATGGATCATCTTCTACTCCATTGTAAGTTTGCTTATTCCTCTAATATTTGGAATATGGTTCCAGCTTGTTTGATGTAGTTAATTTAGCAGGAGCGTAACAATCATACTTTTGAAGATATTGTGAGATCAATAGATCTTTTGAAGCCTATACTACTTGGGACCTTATTTAAGTGGGGTAAATTTTGGGGTTTTACACAATATATTTCCATTTTTGAATTTCTTCTTTCTATTCGTATCTCTTCCTGAGGTATTTGTATTCGTTTTAAGTTCTAAGTGTTCACCATCGTGAACACAATATTCTTTTTATGAAATAAATCTTTGATTACCTATCAAAAAAATATCTCTCTTCTATTTTGCTCTCTTTGTACATTAAAGAGAAAAGAAAAGGTTCTATTCCAACATGTCTCATGTGACCTCATTTCATTCACACATGTACTATCAAAACAGTTCATTTCAAAAATTTTGGAAACATGGAGCATGAGGTCATAAGGTTCGACCCATTGGTTGTGTGTAACAATCAAAAGCAAATTGGAATGGCTCAGGGCATATCCAACACAGGTGAAGAATGTTACAATAGTGCAATGCCCAACACAGTATTCAACACACAAGGATTTTCTTAACAGGTTCTACTGCTGCTTCCATTTGCCAGGACCGACTGTTTGGAGGGGTCAGAGACTACACAGTTAGAAGATGAAGAAATCGTTCATAATGAGTCCTCTCTTTCCGAAGGCTTGCATTCATAGGCTTTCATCTCAAAAACACCCATTATCTATATCATAGCTTTGGCCTCTCTTTTTTTTTTTTTTTTTACATGGAACCTCACCAAAGCAGGGCCTTTGGGACCCACCCCTGGGGAGTAAACCACAAATACTCGACTCCACCCACCAGAGTTGTGTATCAGATAATCCAGGGAACTCCCAGTAGGGATTGAACCAAAGAGTCTAAAGCACATCCCAAACGTCCAACCACCCACTAGAACTCATGGTTGGGGGCTTTCTTGAGAGCCAATTCTTATTGTAACTATTAAATACCCAGACCAAATCCTTTTAGAACTAAAATACAAATCACAGTTCATTCCCTATTCCACCATAGGCCACACTTTGGAACATTACCACAATTTCACGCAGGCTTTTGCCATAATTACAACAAATTCAGCCATACAACATAGAATTGATACTGTTAAACATCCAAATATTTATCCAGCCAAACCCCCAACATCAGTACCTTACTCACAACTACCATAGAAACCAAAATAAATATCATCATGCCCATTCAGTGATCAACAACTCTTCACAACAAACTATAGTAAATTCTCTTCCACCCAAACGATGCCAAAGTAAATCATCATCAAGCAGGTCACACTCAACACTCAAAAAAAAAAAAAAAATATTGTTCTTGACCCAATCAAAACTTAAGAGTTAAGACAAAACAAAAACTTATGCAGCCATCCAAAATGGGTCTTCAAAATTCAAGGTGACAGAGAACCAGAGAGGGTTATTAGTATATAACAAAAAGCAGCATGTAATGTATGTGAAGGTGAGAAATGGTGCATACTCGAAGAAGGGCTGGAGAGCAGAGGGGTGAGAAGAGCGAAAGAGTTGAAGCAAAGCGGGGATTGCTGAGGAATGCTTGGTAGGGTTTTGAAGCAACTCCAGAAGCTCCACGCAGTAGGGTTTTAGCTCTGCAAACACGCTGCTTCTTCTTGCGTCTTCTTCTTCATCGGTGAACTCGCCGGTAGTTCTATCGGTTTCGTCCATTGGATTTGGGAGGTTCTGAAGAGAGAGAGAGAGAGAGAGAGAGCTGAGAAGAACCGCGAACGTAGAAGAAGAACCAAATGGGTCGGTTAGTCGAGTTCGTAAGTGGGTTGATGGACCGGGTCGGGTCGACCAAACTTCGCAGACAACATTTTGATATTAAAAAAAAAAGTTTTGACATTTATAAATAATGTAATTATCATCACACATATAGCGTTAAGCATTATGGCAGAGAAATCATTAAGAAGAAAATATACAACAACCAAGCCTTAGTCCCAAATTTTTTTGGGGTTGGCAATGGATCCTAAATAGATTTGTCAAAGTTGGTCACATGTATTCTTTTCCACCATTATATTATATCCAAAGTCATATTCTGTTACTTTCATAATTAACATGTCCTTTTTTACTACTACTAATGTTATTTTCAATCTTCCTATTAAGAAGAAAATATGGACCTCAAAAAAGTGCAGTTTTTTTAAGGGGGAAAATCACTTTTCACGAATGAAGTTTAGATATCAGACCTTCCCCCTATTTCATGATGTAAGAATTAAGATTCATAAAATTGTGGTCCTAGTTAACATTTTATGATTCAATGCATGCCTGACTATTAGAGGTTTAATATGTTTTTGTTCATGCTAAATACAACAAAACATCCATGACCATAACCAACACAGCTTTTTCCCTCAGTTATCTATTTTTATACCCAGTATAAAGCAAGGTCTGACACTACCGCTACATGAACAGATAACTAGGACCCTATTATTTAAAGGTTGGAGTGGAGGGGTGATTAAATACACTAACATGGTTTAAGATAGAAACACAACACAAGAAACATATGTAAACGGTTCAAACAAACCACTATGGTGGTTTCAATATATCAAGAGAAGACAAGAAGAGGACAAATCAATATAAACAAGGCACCCGTAGCCTCCCTTCTTTTAAGCTGGTGGAATTGGCCGGGGAAGCATTCCTCTAATATTTGGAATATGATTCCAGCTTGTTTGATGTGGTTAATTTGGCGGGAGCGTAATAATCGTACTTTCGAAGATATTGTGAGATCAATAGATCTTTTGAAGCCTATACTAGTTGGGACCTTATTTAAGTGGGGTAAAATTTGGGGTTTTACACAATGTATTTCCATTTCTAAATTTCTTCTTTCTATTCGTATCTCTTCCTGAGGTACTTGTATTTGTTTTAAGTTCTGAGTGTTCACCATCATGAACACGATATTCTTTTTATGAAATAAATCTTTGATTACCTATCAAAAAGAAAAAATCTCTCTTCTATTTTGCTCTCTTTGTACATTAAAGAGAGAAGAAAAGTTCTACTCCAACATGTCCCGTGTGACCTCATTTCATTCGCACATGTACTATCAAAACAGTTCATTTCAAAAAATTTGGAAACGTGGAGCATGAGGTCATAAGGTTCGGCCCATTGGTTGTGTGTAACAATCAAAAGCAAATTGGAGTGGCTCAGGACATATCCAACACAAGTGAAGAATGTTACAGTAGTGCAATGTCCAACACAGTATTCAACACACAAGGATCTTCTTAACCGGTACTACTACTGCTGCTTCCATTTGCAAGTACAGACTGTTTGGAGGTGTCAGTGACTTCACAGTTAGAAGATGAAAAAATCGTTCATAGCTTTGGCCTCTTTTTTATTTTACATGGAACCTCACCAAAGCAGGGCCTTTGGGATCCACCCCTGGGGAGTAAACCACAAGTACACGATTCCACCTGCCAGAACTGTGTATCAGATAATCCAGGGAACTCTTAGTCGGGATTGAACCTAAGATGTTGGGGTCTAAAGCACATCCCAAACGTCCAACCACCCACTAGAACTCATTGTTGGGGGCTTTCTTGAGAGCCAATTCTTATTGTAACTGTTAAATACCCAGACCAAATCCTTTAGAACTAAAATACAAATCACAGTTCATGCCCTATTCCACCATAGGCCACACTTTGGAACATTACCACAATTTCACGCAGGCTTTTGCCATAATTGCAACAAATTCAGCCATACAACAGAGAATTGATACTGTTACACATCCAAACCCCCAACAATCAGTACCTTACGCACAACTAGCATAGAAACCAAAATAAATATAACCATGCCCATTCAGTGATCAACAACTCTTCACAACAAACTATAGTAAATTCTCTTCCACCCAAATGATGCCAAAGTAAATTATCATCAAGCAGTTCACACTCAACACTCAAAAATAAATAAATAAAAATTGTTCTTGACCCAATCAAAACTTCTTCCTTTTTTGGAGAACAACCCAAGAATGAAAGTAAAGACCAAGAATTTATATTTATTCATCAAAATTCCAGGTGACAGAGAACCAGAATGGATTATTAGTATATACAAAAAGCAACATATATGTGAATGTGAAAGTGAGAAATGGTGCATACTCGAAGAAGGGCTGGAGAGCAGAGGGGCGAGAAGAGCGAAAGAGTTGAAGCAGAGCGGGGATTGCTAAGGAATGCTTGGTAGGGTTTTGAAGCAACTCCAGAAGCTCCACGCAGTAGGGTTTTAGCTCTGCAAACACGCTGCTTCTTCTTGCGTCTTCTTCTTCATCGGTGAACTCGCCGGTAGTTCTATCGGTTTCGTCCATGGATTTGAGAGGTTCTGATGAGAGAGAGAAGTGAGAAGAAGAACCGCGAACGTAGAAGAAGAACCAAATGGGTCGGTTAGTCGAGCTCGTAAGTGGGTTGATGGAACGGGTCGGGTCGACTAAACTTCGTAGACAACATTTTTTAGCCCGTTTGGCCTCAACGTCTGCGTCTTCCGGCTGCGTTTTCCTCCTCTTTTTTTCTTTCTTTTTTTTTTTCCGGAAAGTAAACGGTAAAATCACATGATTTTACTATTTACAGACAAAAAATACTGTTCATGCATTGTTTGGCACTGTTCACGCACTAAAAAATATTAAAAAATAGGTCTCACGGTACTATTCACACATTTAAAAATTATTTTGCTACAGTATTTTCAGTTTTCAGTTTCAGCAACAATAAGCTCAATCTAAACACACACTTTGTGAAACTTTTGTAACAAATTTTGGTTTGGTAAAAAAAATAATTTCAACGAGGGGTTTAAATTTTAAATTATTAAATTTTAAGTAAGTAATTTGAGATAAATGTAAGATAGAGCCCTTTCTTATGTAAATATCTAATTTATGACCTTCTCAATGATCATCTAAAGAACATCCAAATATCTAATTTACGTGTTAGTCTAACATAACCATAGAACATGAAAGAGAAAACGTTCTATCAGGCTGTGGCATAAAACCAGTGTTTTACGCCAGCCAATAGATTCCTACCACGTGAAAATATTAAGTTCCCACTTAAATCCCTCTCCAAACACACTGAAAACAGAGAATGAAGAAAGAACTCACACAAAAGCTCACCGCCACAACCCTCCCTCCTCCATCTTTGCTTGCCCAATCCTCCACCACACCACACACCGGAGCTCACCGCCACAGAGTTCGCCGGAGCTATGCGTGGAGCTTGGAAACATACTGGAGCCGCCGCGAGCCATGATCCAAAAGTTTTTTTTTTTTTTTTTCATGATTTTCCCTTTTCCCCAATTTGGATTTTGAATTATTGATGGGTTTTTCTGTTTTCTGGGTTTATGGGTTTTTTTGTTTTCTAATTGCTTTTTGATTGCTGCATGTAGGGGGGACTGCAAAAACTTCAGTTGAAGGTTTATTTGCCGCTAGAGATGTACAGGTAATCCTCTCCAGAGTTAGCTTTTCTATTTCTTCAGTTTTTAATACCCGAGACTTTGGTCCAAATGTTGCAACAATTCAACTGGTGGTCATCTTATTGGTTTAGAAATTGTATTGATTATATATGTTGTGTCTATTAATTATTGCTTGTTGGATTTATGAAGAATTGGGATACATTCAAGGAAATTCTGAGAACTAGTTGGGGAAAATCTTGTCTGAATGGAAGTGATGCATGTTACAATCTTTGTCATCTAATCAGTTTCTTGGCATGTCCCATTTAAAGAGGAAAGAGATAGTGCAAGAAATTAGGCTTTAGCCTTCTATTACATTTGTATTTTCTTTTTCTTTTTTTAATTGTTTTTGGTTAAGTTAAAAAAAAAAAAACTTTCTAATATGTTAAAACATTTTATTCTCTCTATGAATTCCTTAAACTGGTTTAAGGTCTCTGTGTGTGTGTGGTGAAGGGTCAGAATTAAAACCCCAAATTGATAACTTTAGAGGACATATGTTGATAAGGAAGAGTCAGTTGGATTGTGAATTTAGAAGATAATATGAATAAAGCTAATATCTAGGAAGCACGGGTGCGTTTTAGGACTCGGGTGCAGGTGCGGGACTCTGCAATTTTTGAAAAAGGTGGGTGTGGGTGCGGCAGGACTCGACAATTAAAAAATTATTAAAAATATTTTTATTTATATTTTTAATATATTGCTAAGCATACTTTATAAGTAGAATAACAATACACACGAATCCCACCATCATTTTATTCATTTAATCAAAAAGATATTAGTATTACAGTAGGCATGACAGAAAATTCAGTAACTAGTCCACACTCAAAACAAAAAGCAAAATACAAAAGGCTAATAAAAAAAACTAAAAACAGCAAGTGGGCAAAATTTTATGAATATTCTGAATCTACATATATTAGGATCAATTAATTCCATGTGGGCGTTTAAGATATTAGCAAACATAGCAAACACAACACAGAGAAGAGAGAGTGTTTGGAGTTTGGACGAAATCAGTTTTTAGCAAGCACACAAACACAGCACAAAGAAGAGAGAAATACTGAAATACTAGAAAACAAAGACTAAGGGAAGCTGTGAAGAGAGAGCACACCTGAAGGAGAGAACACGGCAGAGAGGGAGAGGCCGGAGGCGAGCCATGGAGAGCACAGAGAGAAAGAGAGAAGAGGGACGGAGTGAGGGAGTATTTTTGAGAAGTGAAGAGTGCGTGAGACTGTGAGGGTTTGAGGGATTTTTAGGTTAGGTTCAAACGGTGCGTTTCGCACCTTCTTTTTTTTTTTTTTTTATAATTTTGGCCTGAACCGAAAATTTCGGATTTCGGCCGATACGGCCCGATTGGCATCGCGTCGGGCCAATTCGCGCCGCGTCGACACGAGTCGGCGATGCAACGTGGCAGGACGCGTCCCGACGCGGCACGGACTCGCGGTCAGCGGCGTCCCTGCCGCGTCGCCGTGTCCGACTCCGGTACGACTCCTCTGGAGCCGCGTCGGTGCTTCACAGCTTATATGCTTGGTTGGGGCTACTCAAATGCCATCACAATTGTAACAACTAGTCTTCTTTTAAATGCTTTTGTATTTGTCACGGCAAAGGCATGCTCTCTCTATCTTTTCTTCACTTCCCAGTGAATGGAAATTATAGTGTTTTATTAATGGGAACTTTTATATGAATGCTAGCACCAAAATTCATAGCCTGTTAATGTACTCATATTTCAAACTGTCCACTAAAAAAAATGTTCTGCTGAGACAGAACATTGATAAAAATGAAGTGTAATAGCTGATTTGATTCCTAAGAGAGTATTATCTGCCAATGAAAATTTTGCAGGGAAAATTTTGAACATAGTTTCTATTATCTACTAATGAATACCATGTGTATGTTTGCTCAAATATTTGTTCAAATATCTGCTAATGACTATAGTTTCTATCATTTTTTTATTTGTCAATCATCTCTAGGACTCTTTGCCAACTGTGACATATCCTTCTACATCATCATCTACTATGCATATACATCCCAACCATTCACCATTTACGGTATGACCACTTAGCGTTTAATTAGAATATATTGAATTTTTTTTAACTGTGTTCATTCTAATTTTATTTTTTGTATTTTGTTGTACATTCTTTTATGTAGGATCCATTACAACAATTCCAAGAAAGTTGATGTACAAACAAGTTTTGTGTCCAAGAGAACGGATTGGGAAGCAAATATTTTTCGGTTATATAATGTTTAAATTGTGGTGGATAGACATAGAACCATCTTCTTTTTTGTATTCCCAACGTAGGGTCCTCTTTTTTGTATATTGAACTAAGACAGGTTTTATTCTAGATGAATGTATTCTCAATTAGAAATTTCCTAAAAGAATTGTGACAAATTTTATTTCAAGATGTATGGTCAATCACATGATCTTTTATGAATTGAATTGTGATAGGTTTTATTTAAGGTAAATGTATTTTCAATTAGAAACTTTTCTTAAAAAAAATTTTAATTGTGACAGGTTTTATCTCAGGTGTCTTTGTAATCTTCTAATTTTCTTTTTGTATTCTAAATTAAATTGTGACAGATTTTATTTCAATTTTTATTCTAAATTGAGTTGTTATTATGTCAAATTTTAATTTGTATGGTACAGAAGTATTAGTTGGCTTGTATTATTTCGAAATTCATGACCAGTCTATGAATTTAAACAAATATCCATGTAATTTTGATTCTATAAAAGAATTGTTAAAATGTCTTTTATTTTGCTTATTTTAACAAATTTCGGTTACAGTAAGTGCACAATTAGTGATACATATTTAACAAGTAAATGATCTCATGTCAAATTTCTTTTGCAAATTTTGTATAAATGATAAGAGGTTCTTATGAACTTAACAAGTGAGATTTTTGGTAGTAACTTTTGTAAGCTCTACGGTCTCTTTGTAATTAAGTCTAGTTGTGGTCTAGATTGGTGCTAGTCCTTTTGTTTTTCCTTGCTTCTGAATCTGCTGTGTTGACTGGTTTTGTACTGTTTCTTTGTTGTTGAATGAATTTCAGTCATATCTCAAAAAAAAAAAAAAAAACTTCTGTTATTTCCATTCATGATTTGCATTGAGATTTTTCTTAACTTCACCTATTATATATATATATATATATAAAGAGTATACAGCATACACTAACAATTAGCCTTTGTTTTTATTTTTGGATAATTCAATTTTTATTTTCTTTTAGAAAAATGTTATTAATTCATTAAGAAAGAGCCAAATCAACTTGAATCAGGTGTGAATAAATCTTTTCCATCCACATCATAAGACCAATGACATGCCTCGTAATGAGATTTGAACCTAGTTGGAAATACCAAAAAGTGACAACTAGTTAAACTACAAATCTCTTTGCCTAAAGTACTACAAAACTCTTGCCTAAAGTTTAGTTTAGTTTCATAGTCAAAGTAGTAGTTCAATTTTGTTTTATTAGTGAACATTTTGGCCAAAATGGGAAATTAACCATAATTTTCAAACAATATAATTAGTAGGCAATATTTTTAAACTATATTTTTTACTAGCATCTTGAGTTTAAGGAACTCGATTTAGGGTCTATAAATCGAGTCTTTGAGGGTCAGTTTTCATGTTCTAATTGGGTTTAAGTTGGCACTTTTTCCATATGGCGTCCACATGTAAATCGAGTCTCTAAGACTCGATTTACATCTATATTACACTTACAATAAAAAGAAAAGATTTTGGCCTTTACACATTCTCAGCATAACAACAAAGAAAATATTATTTTCGATAACAACAACAAAAACAACCACAACGACAACAACAATGATTCCATCGACTTCTTCGAGTTCTTTAGCGACCTCAATTACTCTGAAAATTTGTGTTCATTAGAGAAAAAAAAAGAAAAAAAGAAAAACCCAGAAATAGAAACATGGGTTGTAGTGAGAGAGGCCTGGGTCTAGTGCGGCATGGGTCGCACTCGGCCTGGGTTGCGCTACGACCTGGGTCTCGCGCTTCGGCTTCTTTTTTTTTTTTTTTTTTTTTTTTTTTTTTTTTTTTTTTTCTAGCTCTAATTTCTTTGTTTTGTTGGTGCTGTTGTTCTTTTTTATCTTTGTGTTGGTCTGGGCTTATAAATCGAGTCTTAGAGACTCGATTTCTAGGTGGACACCACATGGAAAAAGTGCCAACTCAGACCTGATCAAAACATGAAAACCGACCCTCAAAGACTCGATTTATAGGCCCTAAATCGAGTCCCTTAAACTTGAGATGCTAGTAAAAAAATATAGTTTGAAAATATTGCCTACTAATTATATTATTTGAAAATTGTGGTTAATTTCCCATTTTTGGCCGAACATTTTGATTCTTAACTTTCTCCTTAACTACTAGAGGTCTATAGAGTATTGACTGTGATCTGTTTTATTTGTAGGCGGTGTGAATATTAATGTAGCTTGCAAATGTTCAACAGTTTTTAAGAGATAGTAATTCATACTTGGATTTTAAGAATTATAATTATTGGTAGGCAAAAACAATGTCTTCAGTGCATGGATCACCTAACCATTATTTATTAGCAACATTAGATGCTTTAATGCTTCCCATAATCTTCCAATAATAAACATATGATTGCTAATTTTTAAAAGGCAAAGCGAGCGACTTTCATATTAGAAAAACCAAATATTTCTATTACTCTCCAATTACTGCCACATTTTAAAATTTTTCATTGATGAAACTATATTGTTACATTAGATTCATTTAACTGGATGCTATTGTTTATATTATTTTCCTTACACCCTTAGGTATTTTTCTTATTGAAAAATGTAGCAAGCCCGTATTAGGATTTTTAATTAAACAATGAACATGCGGTAAGTTTTTATTAGTGAACTTTAAAGTTTTTTTTTAAGAGGTAGCTTTAAAGTATGTTCACTAGTATATTCATTTATTATTTTGTTTATCAATATAATCCCTATCTTTGTTGAAAATTTATGAGTAAAAACTAAAAAGTTGAAAATTTTAATATAAAATAAAAAGAATTCTTAAAATTGTTTGAATGCTAAAAATTTATTTTTCCAAGAAAGAATTAAGGTTCTAACACAAATTAAATCTCAAACTTCATGTAAGTTCCAGTTAGCTTAATTGGTAAAATCTCTAATAGTTGAATAAGGATTTATTTGGGAACAATTTATAAAAGTAAAAGCTATTTGAAATAGTACAGTAAGACCTATGAATAATACTAAAAAGTGCAGTGAGATTCGTAAATAGTAGCAAAAATAAGCTAAATAGTAAAATAAGTTAGCTTTATAATCTGTTCCCAAACACAACTTAAGAGAAACGAACGTTATAGGTTAAAACTATTAAAAAAAAATCACAAACTCTACTTTAAAGAAAAAATTATTTATGTTGCTATTGTTGTGACCATGTGTATGTGTTGGATCCCAATTGAATAAAAAATTACAATGAAGCAAAAAATAAAAATAAAAATAAAATAACAAGTTTATAATATCTTTAGGCTTGAAATATTTAGAATTTAACTCCCAAGTATCAAAAAAAAAAAAGAAAAAAAGAAAAAAGAAAAGAAGGTAATCCTTTAAATATATAACCCTACTACTATTTTCATTTGTGTTGTACGTGTGTAAGTAAAGGGGAGAGGAGGGCAGCAAGCAGCCCCAGCAAGCAGGGTTCCAAGTTCCAACCTCAAGATGGTGAAGAGGAGCAAAAGTAAGCTCTAACAAACAAAAAACGATCCCCTAACTTGGGAAAATTTATCTTTTTCTCTCTCTGAAACCATTGATTCATCTTTTCAGAAAGCAAGAGCAAGAGGGTCCCTCTAAAGAAGAAGCACAAGATCATAAGGAAGGTGAAGGAGCACCACAGGAAGAAGGCGAAGGAGGCGAAGAAGCTCGGCCTCAACCGCAAGAACAAGCCCGAGAAAGACCCCGGTATCCCCAACGACTGGCCTTTCAAGGAACAGGAGCTCAAGGCTCTCGAAGCCCGCCGTGCCCGTGCTATCGATGAATTAGAACTCAAGAAAGCCGAACGCAAAGAAAGGGTATATATATATATTATTCCCTAAACTTCATTGATATTTTTGCTTACTCATTATTGTGTATTGTACTTTTATTCTCCATGTGGTACTGTTTGATGTGAAAATGCATCTCTAAACGTGTGATTGCTTACTGATTGTGTGATGTTTGTGGTATTGTTTTATGTCTAAACTGCAACAGTTAACCCTTTGCAGTGATTTTCTATGCAAAAAATGCACAAAACCCCGCATTTTTTTTTCTTCTTCGTAAAACACGGAAACCCCAGGAAGTTTTGAATGCAACAATCCCTAGTGGTATTGTTTTATGTCTCAACTGTAATACTTAACCCCTTTGCAGTTTTTAATTGTAACACAAAAACATTCTATTGTTTTATGTGGAAATGCAACTCTAAATATTGACACATGTCGTGCCCTGGTTATTTTACTGAGGGGTAGGGATACTGTGTTTTAAGGGTAAACCAAAGGAGGGGGGGGGGGGGTTGGGGGGGTTTGTGTACCATTCTTTTTTATTTTTATTTTTTTAGGCTGGTAGATACTATTCTCTAATGTAAATGCAACAAGTTATCGCTTTAAATTCATAGTGGTACTCTACTCTGCACTCTTCCAGGCTCGAAAGAGGAAGTTGGGTTTACTAGAGGATGATGATAGCTCCCAATTGGATAAATCAGCTTCTCCAGCAGATAATTCTACTGGAGCTGGGAAAAACCGGGGTATGTTAATTCTGAATGTTTTATAAAGAGATGTATTCTTGGTGGAAGAATTATTTTTCATTGGATCTACCTTATCTTTTTTTGCTACTTTTAATACCTATTATTTTCATACAGATAACTCAGATAGAGCTTTCTACAAGGAGTTGGTTAAAGTCATTGAAGCATCAGATGTCATTTTGGAAGTTCTTGATGCTCGTGATCCCCTAGGTACTAGATGTGTTGATATGGAGAAGTTGGTGATGAAAGCCGGTCCTAACAAGCATCTAGTGTTGCTTCTGAATAAAATTGGTAATCTTTTGCTCTCTCTATCTCCCTCTCTCTTCCGCTTTTTTAAGGTGATTAAAGTTGTGTCATGATTCTTATGTTATTCCATAGAAAATTTTGGAGAAGCTAGAAAGTGAAAACAATTATGAAGCACATTCTGATTAAGTAGAATTTAGATTAGATGTTCAATGGAATGGCTTGACCAAAATATCAGAGGACCTTCTAAGAGTACATAGATATAACTTTGAGTGTGATCTAGATGTTACATTTTCACTATCAAGCAATAACAAATCATATATTGGCTTCCATTTAAGTTCATGACTATCTCACATGTAAATGATTGAGAAATGTTTCATCTATTTTTCTTGTCCATATGGTTTCAGCTTGTTTATTTGTCCTTGTTACTTGTGTCTCAGATCTTGTTCCTCGTGAAGCTGTTGAGAAGTGGCTCAAGTATCTTAGAGAAGAATTACCAGCTGTTGCATTTAAGTGCAGTACCCAAGAGCAAAGATCAAACTTAGGGTGGAAATCAAGCTCAAAGGCAGCAAAACCAAGCAATCTTCTGCAAACTAGTGATTGTCTAGGAGCTGATACTCTTATTAAATTGTTGAAGAATTACTCAAGAAGCCATGAGGTAAGTCTATCACTTGTTTTCTGCAATGACCACATATTTCATCTACAATGACTTCTCTGAAGCTTTATAAGATTTTCAGTGGGGTATGCTGTTTGTTCATGGGGTTTCTCTTGCCAATATAGTTTATAATGTGCATTGTGTACATCAGCATAAACATGTGTCCCATTGGTGGTATACTTTATGTTTTTTATTGTACATGCACTTGTATGGTCTTCATTTGATTTTTTTTTTTTTTTTGGATAAATTAATTTATATGTTAGCATGTGGAGTTTGCTTGACTTGCTATTCTCACTGTACTTGGTTGGAAGTTAGTTATTGTTATAAAGAGTCTTTGTGCAGTGGTTTGTAAAGTAAATTTTCTGGATGAGATGAAATAGGTTTGAAAAGTTAATGATTAATCAGTTGATATGAGCCACTTGGCTCATTGTATGTGTGATTCTTATTTCTTATGTACTGGTGAATGTCAGGAAAATATATGCCTTGTTGACCAAAACCTAATATTCTCTTTTAGGGAAGTTTTGTTCTCAAAGTGGGTCTCAAAGTATGCCTTTCAAGACCTGTATTGGTGTTCCTTTTAATCCACATATCAAAGCTTCTCAATTAGGAACCATGGTGAAGATTGTTTTACCTTGCACCACTTCTATACCAAGTTCATGTATCTACTGATCATAGTTATAATCTAAGTAGGAGCGCTTTTGAGGTTTTAATTGATTCCAGGAATTTTGGTTGTTTTGTGCTCCTATTGGCAGAGCCTTGGCTTTTAGGTTTTGTTTATTATCTTAGTGGTCTCATATCTCCCAACATTATTTATTAGGCATTTGTGGCAGAAATTTTGTTTTTCTTTGATAAGAATGACTGCTATAGATTTTAGCAAAGTGATTCTTTCTATTAATAACACCAGCCCCACTCATTTCATACCTGGGTGATTGATAGTGACATGGTACTGTGAGGAAAAGGTAAAAGGAATTATTAATAGCGATGGTTGGCTCCAGCTTCTGTGAGGTTTAAGAGAGGTGGTTGGTTACTGGTAAGCAATCTTATCCCCAAATTTGGGTGAAATGAACTATAAATGGTGAATTAGAAATTTATTAAAAGTTTGGCTTGAAACTGAACTTCTCCTTTTTAGGATAAATGGGCCATTCTGGTCTTGAAGTGAACTCTTCAAAGAGCCTAATTCATATCCAGGAGAATTGAAGTGCTGGACATTAGAAAGTAAGCCTACGTAGTACCTTAGGATGATTTGAGTCAAACTTATCTTCAGTGGGGAAGAACTGATAATTATTTTGTATTAAACTAGGAAATTGTATAAATTTAAATTATAATATCACAAACAATTGAAGCAAATAGTCAATGATAATGACTATGATGATGGTATTGTGCTGATGGTAATGTGTTCTGATAATAGCAATAGTAATGATGATAATGCTCGTGTATGACATAGTTTGGAGGCATCTGATGTGTTTGATGTTGCTGGATTTCTACCATATTTGTTTTTACTACCTAATGGTTCTAGTTATGCGATATTTTTGAATTTGGGTTTTTGAGTTTGAATAAGTAGTTCCAGCCATATTAATCTATTGTCATCTGTATTTATGGCAGATCAAGAAATCAATTACAGTGGGTGTTATTGGTCTGCCCAATGTTGGTAAGAGTAGTCTCATTAATAGTTTAAAGAGATCCCATGTTGCCAATGTTGGCTCTACTCCTGGCTTAACAAGATCTATGCAAGAGGTTCAGTTAGACAGGAATGTCAAATTGTTAGACTGCCCTGGTGTTGTGATGCTTAGATCTGGAGCAAATGATGCATCTATAACTCTTCGAAATTGCAAAAGAATTGAGAAATTGGATGATCCAATTGGTCCAGGTGAGTGAATTCATTTTATGTTTTTGGCAGTTTATTTGCTATTCTGCTTGAATGCCTTTTCATGTGGCTAAAGCAATACAATGCTTTGCCCCGTTATCAGTTTACATTGTCTCTCCATTTTGTCTTCATATAAAGGAAATTGCATATATAGAATCAAAGACAATGAATGTTAATTAAAGACATTACAGTGACGTCAAATTCTGTTACATGTATTGCACCAGAAGACAAATCATTTATTTAAAAATAATAAATAATTTTTGTGGATTTTGTGTGTTATTATATTAGGTTCTATAACTAGACTTTGATATCATACTGTCCCTGCTCCATCTGTGCAGTGAAGGAGATTCTAAAGCTTTGCCCAGCCAGTATGTTGGTAACTTTGTTCAAGGTCCCTAGCTTTGACTCGGTTGATGACTTCCTTCAGAAAGTGGCTTCTGTTAGGGGAAAGCTGAAAAAGGGTGGTGTTGTGGATGTTGAAGCTGCCGCAAGAATTGTTCTGCATGACTGGAATCAGGGTATGTGTTAGTCATTTACGGTTTATGTGCCCTGGGAATACACAAACAAAACAAAGAGAGAACAAGAAAAGCAAATTGTAATATTTAAAGATTCGAAGTGGTGATAATAATTTGGGTGTGAGAGGTCCTGAGTTCGATTCTTAGAAAACCCCTAATTATCTAATGTTATACTTATAAAAAAGAAGTGATGTTAATAATTTCATTTTGTTGTAGGTAAGATTCCATATTACACTATGCCCCCAATTAGGAATCAAGGAGAACCTTCAGAGGCCAACATTGTTTCTGAGCTTGGGAAAGAGTTTAACATTGATGAGGTTTATAACACTGAATCTTCGTTCATCGGAAGCCTCAAGTCTGTCGATGATCTCAATCCTGTGGAAGTTCCTCCAAGTTGCCCCCTCAATTTTGACGAGGATATACTCGAGGTTTGTGATCTCTCTTGGTTTTAAGCATCTATTTATGGTCTTAGGATGTGAAGTGACTTTATTAGTGCTTGAAATCTCCCTCCCTGAGAGGAGCACACCTCATTGTTTCTGTGGTTCTTTTAAAATAATTTGAACAAGTTAAAAAGATTTTTGGGTAAGTGAATGGGAAAAATACTTAATTGAAATGGAATTTAAATCAAAGTGGAACTAAAATATCATTATATGCAGTTTAAAAAATTTATGAAACTAATTCCTCAATGGCCAATTCTTTTTTTGCATTTTATAATTAGAATGATGAACCAAAACTATCAATCCAAGTTGATGAAGGCCCCGAAGACATGGCTAAAGATGAAGATGATGTGTCCATGGCATGTGAAGAAGATGAAGAAGGCAGGAACAAGGGAAAAACTGCTACTAGCAGGCAGAATGAGAAGTTATATGCAGTTGAAGGTATGCTTAATACAAAGATGAAGAAAGCAGAGAAGAAGAGAAGGAAAAAAGCCGAAAAGTCAATCCCAGAAGATGCCATGGACGATGACTATGATTTCAAATTGGATTATTTCAAGAAGGGATCTGCCATGGATGTTGGTGATAAGGACAATGAAAATAAAATAATTGGTAAGGTGCCTATGTCAGGTATTGAGTTCCCTGATGAGTGATGTAAGGGATAAACCATGAGTTAAAAATGGCATGCCTTCTCCTTAAAATGGACTGCATGCTTTTATTTTATTTTATTTCTTTTGGTAGAGTCATCAAATTTTGGTTATGATATTTTATGTCATCCTTTTGGACAACATTTACACCGAAATGTGAAATGAAATATTGAATTGTAATAGAGAGAGAAAGTTCATGAGAAATTTGATATCAGGCTAATCCAATGCCTTTTCTGTTCAATCTCTCTCTCTCTCTCTCTCTCTCTCTCTCATATGCATGGGCTCGTGTACATACAAGCTGGTGTAGAAAACATACGAGCTCCATATGCTTCAATCCATGACCATGAGTCATTTTCAGATGGAATATCGTCTTCAATTCTCCTTATTCCGTGAGGCTGTGGTCTGTGGAGCATGAACTTGGATCCTTGTCTTTGCCTCTTTTATTTATTTATTTATAAATTTTTATAATTATACCTCTTTGCCCACAATTACAAAATATTTTAGTTTCCCAACCTTGTGATCAGAACACAGAGTAGACCAAAAATTGTGTGTTTAGAAAATCCAAATTTCAGAATTTTGGAACCCTTTTATAAATCCACAACCGACTTCTGCCAAGCCAAGAATACCAAGTGGGTGTCCTTTATTAAAAACTTAAATAAATTACATAATTTGCAAACTACAAACTACACAATTTCCCTATAATATGGTATAGTTTCAAATTAACCCTAAAATATTATAATTTTATAATTAAAATTATGCACTTTTTAAATGGATTCAAGTCACACCCTCATTGTATCTCTCTATTAACTATCTAGAACATGTGAAATTCCAAAGAAATTTTGCCTCAAGAACATTCAAAAAGAATTGATTATAATATTTTTTTCCAACCCTTGAAGTTCTAATAGAATCATTCTTTCATAAATACAAATTTATATATTTTTTTAATCCATTTCAATTTTTTTTCCAAACTTACGATTTTGTGTTTACATATATTATCAAAAAAAATTATTTTTTAGCTTACACATGATAATTGATTAATAATATATAAAACGAAATCCTTTAACTTTAGTTAACTTTTTCTAATATTTGTTTACAATCTTTAGAAAGCTCATATTTTTGTCTATCATCATTTTAACGTAAACAGGACTAGAGGTAATATTTTCATAATTATTGACACGATTTATAATTAACTGTGTTTACAGTAACATCATTTTCACTTGGGTTTGGGACACCTTTTTCAATGCACTAATCACAATAGGACATGCAAAAATTTTGAAAAAAAGTGGTGTACTTAAATATAATTATTCAAATATATATTTTTATAAGAGATAGTATCTCATGCGCCTGTCGTATATGAAAAATTTTCATTTTTAATAAATTAGTAATAAGTTTTTAAAATTACAAAAAGTATTACATTTTCATATTCACTAAATTTATTTATAAATTTGTATTAATTAAATATATATCCTATTTAAATATTCTTGACAATCACAAATATATATATATATATATATATATATAATATTTGGGGAAGAAATAATTGGCGGGAAGAAGGAGAGAGAGAGAGAGAGAGAGAGAGAGAGATGAGTTCAGAAGGCCCTGATCTAGTGTGCGAGGTGGACAACGTCCAAGGCATCGTTGATGCGCTAACCGCCGTCCGATGGAAACGACAGCAGGACGCGGTGGTGGAATTATCGGAGCACGGCGTGGTTTTGATCGTGGAGGAAAGCAGTTGTCTTCAGGCCAAAGTTTATCTTCAGCGCGAGGTACTATCAACTATCAAATGTTTCAACTAATTTATTGCGACAGTTAAAAATTCAGTTGGAATTTGAATTTATATGAATATTAATAATGAATGAATGAATGAATTTTTGGTTTGGTATCAAAATAATGAAGCTTTTCATTAAATATGAGTACGGTGGTGCACAAGGGCGGCCTCGATTCGGTGTGAGCTTGGGCCTCTTGGTCAATTGCTTGAACACATTTTCGGTTCCGGCGGGTGGGCGTTCCTCTTCCACCATCGAAATTCGATATCCAGGCCCTGATATGCAGCTCCTTCTCAAGTATGCATCACTATCTTGGCCAAAATTTGCCAAATAGCACAATTTTAGCAAAATTTTAGGGAAAAAAAGAACTCGACAAAGTTGTTTAGTTATGTAGCTCAAGTTCCAAGCAGTATGAGTCCACTGCTTGGTGTGACACGCTAGCTAGCTGCTTAAACTCGAGTTCTGAAAATGTGCTATATAACTAAATAACTTTGTTTGGATGTGTACTATTTGGCAAATTTGGCCCACTATCTTACTTTATATGCTGCTGCTCCTATATTTTTCTTTCTTTCTTTCTGTCTGAGGCTCAACTCTGTTGTCTAGGTTCATTGTATACGCTCTTACTTGATCTGCAAGCAAACTAATCCTAATATTACTTCTATTATTGCAACTGTTGTAGTTTAATCAATGTATGGGGTAGTCTGTTGTTTAGCTTACTATAAATACCTTACTATGGGTTGATTGTTAAATACATTGCTTGATAAGAAAGATGTAGTTACCAATGGTTTTCTGTAGTCAACATAGGCCATAATACCGAACAACGCTTATATCTCACTTTTGTACACTTTATCTTGGTGTCAAAGTTATGTTTAATCTTTTCTAACATATAGTATTGTAGTCATGTTTTTATCTTTTCTAATATGGTATCAGAGCCATGTTTCAACAATTTTAATATAAGTAGTGGATAACTCAAGCTTTAGACTTTCATTTTCCTTTCCTTTTCAAATCTTTGGGAGGAGTATGGTGGATTTTGCACTTTGACATACTTGCCTAGTGTTTGATTTTTTGAAGCCTTCTTGTTGGTTTTTACTGCATCTTTTTTAGATTGTTGGTTAGTGTTTCATATCTGGATACTGTGAATTTACAATTTTCTGAAGTTTACCCTTTTTTTGTCCTTACTGAAATAGTTATTGGTAATTAAGAATCGAGAAAATAGAAAGGCCAGTGGTCATGTTTAATTTCTAAATTTAAATTTTTGATGCCTCAGTGGTCGGACAATTGTAGCTCACGTGATGATGCTTTTTAATATGATTTGCCGTTTGTATTTGTTTGCCAATTCCATAATTCAGATTGAGATTCGATGCTATATTGTCTTTTATATCTTAAGGTCTGTTGATTCACTGGACGCTTGCATTTATGCGGAGATCAGGACAAGAATCCCAGAAACAATTTCATGGGACTATAATTTTGAACCTGCAGGAACCACCCCACTAAGTTTTACTGTTAAGGTATACTCTTATTATATATACTCTTTAGCCACTGAATTGACCACCCCTTTATCTTCCATTATTCCATTGCATGATAGTGGTAGTTTTGTAGCTGCATCCTGATGTACAATTGCTTTGCATCTCTCTCTCTCTCTCTCTCTCTCATCCCAAATTCTGCTTTTCTGAATGATAATGTATGCATATTATGCTTGTGTAATTTTACTCTCTTTTGAACATCACCTACACTGGGTTGGTCCTTAAAATTACAATTTACAAACCTAAGTATATATTTTTTTTCTCCACTAGTAGTTGACTATTTCTAGTGGTTTTAACTAATATTCTTTTTATGCATCAGTAATATTTTAAGAACATCTCATTTAATTATTTGATGTGAGAATTTATTCATTCATGTTGATGCAAAATGTCATCATTTTAAAATGCTTGGTGGTGAGACAGAATTTCAGCTGTCTGCCCCCATTAGTTGGATACAAGGCTTTGTTGAGGTTACTAGGGTATATGACATTTTGAAGGTGCTGTAGTGCTAAATTTCAATCACTCTCTTTTTGTGAAGGAACGAGTCATTTATCAAATAAATTACTAAAATTATTGAGGAAAAGCTTCTGAACATGAAAATTTTACTGTAATAGATAAATATGCATGGTTTTCAGCTCACGTATTATTTATCTTGGAGCCAGTGCCTACCACTAACAATTCAAACTGTGATATTTAAACCACAGTCTGCAGCATTGAAGGAAGCTATTGATGATCTTGAATGGCCTGGATCAAGTGTACAGATCATACTACAACCAGATCCTCCTTCTGTCACCTTTAAAGGTGAAGGCCACGGTGACTTACAGGTGAGGTTTTATTCTAAACTAAAAATAAAGTACCCACTTTGTCTGGATTTTAATATTTTCACAGGTTTAATCCTTGCCTTCTCTTGCAGATAGACTTCATGTATTATGTGAATACTGATCTCTTGATTGCATTCAGTTGTGATCGTCAGGTTTCTTATAGGTACTTTTCAACTATTTTTTATTACCTTCATGTAATGCACCATTTCACTTTCATGAAAATTGACTGTGTGAGTTCTCACCTTGATTTCAACAGGTATAAATACAAGTTCCTCCAGGCAACAACTTCAAATATACCCAGCAGCGTTATTAGAGATAACAGAGGAAGCAAGTTGACTATTGGGCGAGGTGGAATGCTGAAAGTTCAGCACCTGGTTTCAGTTGCAAGACCATCCATTCCTCACCCACACATTGATTCTGCAGGCTACCAGCAGCCTAGTCGGATTGCGTACATTGAGTTTTTTGTGAAACCTGAGGAAGATGAAAGCACCATAAATGATTAAAATTTTCTATCAAGTTTGTGGCTACCGGTTACCAATTAAAAAAAATTGTGGCAACTGGTTGCATATTATACCTTGTCAATGAATCTCACTGTATTGTAGTTCATATTGCTTGCTCTAATTTCAAATTCCAGTTTTCTGTTGGATTCCTTTCCTTTTTAGTTTGTAACCTACCTATTTCAATTTGGTAGCTCAAATCTATCTTCCTGCAGGTGTTATTCTTTAGATATACCGATTCTTGCAAATTGTAGATGAAACATAGGACCTTTTATTTCTTTTCCTGTAGTTAATTTGTATGCACAACTTAGTAGTTTGACTTGGTTTAAATCTGTAGTGGATATTAACGAATCAGTTTCAACTTTGTTTAAATCTGCTATTTCTTTTGTTCTGCATGAAGAAAATTCTAAAAACATAAAAGCCATCCCCTTCTCATTCAACCCCTACTCTGAAGATACTTCTTGTTCGGCTTTCTCTAAGGATTGTTCCTTTTCCCCCTAAATCAGCATGCATAATAGCTAAAGGGTTAAATCCCTTGAACCCCATAAGTGGATCCGGAATGTTTAAACTACTCCTGGAATCCGCTATTTCATTTGGTTATGCAGTCATAATAGCGTAGCTTTGTGAAGTGTTGGGTTCAAAAGGTTTTATTACTCTTGGTATTCAGTGTTCTGTTTAACAGTAGCAACGAATCACTGATTCATATTTAGCGTGAGTGTTCCTTTGCAAATTCATTCTGGCAGAAGCTTAATGTCCCACATGAGCTGCGGAGCTCCTTTGCAACCCTCATGGATTGGATGCTTTCTAATTCCTTCTCTAACAGTCTTTCCAGTGAATGTGCGTTGCCTTGGAATATTCTTTTTCCTATGGATTTATGGCATCTGTGGCCGCACAAACTCTTTTGTTTTTTGAAATGGGTTCGTTGATTTAAATACCCACACGCTGTGCATTAAAAAAAAAAAAATCTGCTGAGTTCTTTGCTTTAACATTGGAGTCAAGATGAATAAATGGCTAAAGATTGGGCTGCTATTGGTTGGCAGAAACCAGCCTTTGTTAATCTGAATGATTGATGGTTTTTGTTATCCTTTCGAGTAAAATGTCAAATGAATATCAAATATAAAATAAAGGACAAAATACACTTTTCCATCTTAAACTATTACCTTGATTACACTTAACCCCTTGAATTATCGAAATGCACGATTAACTTCCCAATTTAAAAATTATGTTACACTTAATCTCATGTTATCTATTTTGGTGTTAAATCTAATGAAATTTAGAATTTGAAGACTAATTTACCATCAACTATATATTTTGGAGGGTCAAAATTGGCCTTTTAATACTAAATTTCATTATACTTAATGCCAAAACAGATAGCAAGAAGGGTCATTTGTGGGTTTCAATAGTTTAGAGGGTTAAGTGTAATTTAGGTAATAGTTTAGAGCGGAAAAAGTGTAATTTGTCCTAAATAAAAAAGAAAAAAAAGAAAGAAAAAGAAAGCTTTTGCTTATGAGGTTAGTTGGCTCATGTTAATATCAGGCTGGGTATTATCATGCGAGTCTTAGATGCAAATCTAAGTATTAGGTTTGGATGTTGACAGTACAACTCTAGTACCCGCTTCATATGTTGTGAATTGAGAGAATCAAATGATTTTTGATAATAACTGATTGGACAAGACTTAAGTACAGTACTCAGATACTATTCCTTAAATTTCCCTCTTAAAATTTTGCTATGTGGATTTTTTCTTATAGAATGGAAGTGTATTTTTTAATTAAATAGTCATATAGCTGAATCTTAAAAGGGAGACCTAAGGAATAATATCTAAAGTACATAAATTTTTTCCTAACCAATAAACATGACTTCAATATCTTCCTCATTTTGTTTGTCTCTTAAGGCCACTAATTAATGGTAATTTCAGCGTTGCCTTTGTGTATCACTTCCATGGGGAAAATGTGAGTATTCTTGTCACTCCCTTGCAAAGCAGCCATGTTACATGGGATCTTTGTCCCCACATTCTCTTTTCTTTGCTAAGCAAATCAGATACTCGTCAAAATCTTTACTTGTTCATGCCCTTACCCTCTTATTGAACCCGTTTCTGCTTGCTTAAGGAGGTTTTTTTCTTTTTGGCTAAATCATTCCTGACCCAGCCAACTGATTTTTGTTCCATCTATTTAGTCGTGTTTTACAGTTCTTCAACTTTTGAACCACCACAAACATGAAGGGTACTTGAGACTTCATGCCCCCAAGCTCCTTCAACTGTTGTTTCACAACTTGTGTAAGGCAGCCTCCACGATTCCATCAAGATAACGAAAACAAACCTCCAAATTGCAATCTACATCAAAATCTTTGGGCAGATTTTCATACTCAACGTCATTTTTCTAATTAGAATGTCAAAAAAATTCTATGCCTAATGGTAAACCATAAAAATTGCACCGGGGAACAATGTTGATCATAATGCTGAATACTAATGCTAGTTTTGGAACATTATTTGCCAAAAATTAGGCTAATTTTCTACCAACTCTGCTCTACTCTCCCTCAATCCAAACGGGCACTCAATGTTGTAGTTTTATTTTTCATCTCTTATTTCTTGGAACACTACCAAGCACACCTCCAGAACGGAAAGAGAATGCTTAGTATATGAAAGAACACTCTATCTACAGTCTGCATCCAGCTTAAAATTAGAAAGAAGTTACTACTTACAATCAACAAAACCAAAAAGAAGAGAATGTAGTCCCAAAGACCCAAAGCAAACTGAAAAACATATACTTTAGAGCACTATGACAAAACTGCAAGGACAGCATCCTTTAATTCAATCATGAATAAGATGGATGGCAATTAATTTCCTCGCAGTAGAAGTACCTTCCGCTGGGATTGTATATAAATCACCACGAGGCTCAATATGTTAGGTCCTATTGCACAGCTATTATTACCAAATGTCTGGTTTGCTCCTTCAAATAGGCTGTGCCAGACGGTTGTGTTCACAACTACCCCACTGTGTGCTGTTTGCAACCCTTGGGTCCAAAATGCTGAGCGCTACGCCTCACAATCTGTTTGCATAAATAGCAATAATGATTTTGGCACGCCCAGCAGAACATATGATTGTTATTGTCAACCTGTTGGTGCATGCCAAGAAAAGGTGAAAACAAAGGATATATTAGTCTAGTGTGACTCTAAATTTCAAATGAAAATAATATTATCTTCAAAATGACTGTCAATAGAACAAGTTACTATCTAAAATTGTTTTATTTAGGAGGGGAATTTTTTTATATTTAAATTTTAGTCAGTATTTATCAATAATTTAACTGAAGTAGATCCTCTTTATGTTAGGTTTAACTTACATATCATAGACATTGCTCTAGGCCCTGGTGAGATCAACTCAAGCTTGACAGGGACGTGGCCAGTTGTTTGATTTTCAGTAATATAAATAAATTCAAGTATTTTCTTCATATTGGGATACACAGCTGACACATCTAGAATAATATGGCTTTCTATTTCCTTTTTCCCTTCATTCTTTTTTAAATTTTATTATCTTTCTTAAATATTAAAGGTCGGGACATCATTTCAAGCAAGGTTAATAACTACCTTAATGCAAACAATAAATTTTTTTATTTTTTATTTTTTATTTTTATTGTTCACAAATAAAAGAAACATGTTATCATAAGAGGATTTCAATTCAATAAAATTGTCATTTGGAATCTCAGGCCCTAAGCCAACAAAGAGAAGAAGATGAAGAAAAACACACAGTTTTTGCAGCATCAAAACTTAAATCCCATGGTTTTTTAAATATCAGCTGATATGAACAATCTTTTAGTCTTGTTATTCAGGGTTTGATGTAATCTTCATCAATTTGATTGCTTTAGTGAGGCTTTTCTTCTCTAGAAATACTAAGATTTTTGAGTTTATATTTCATTTATAACACATTTATTAGTGTATTTGACAATACCAGCCATGAGATGTACCAAGACAAATTCAGATACTGGAAAATTGTTTAAATCAGACAAATGCAAAAAGAACAGTGACTGCATAAAGAAGCAACTTTGATAGAATTATCCCATCACATATGAACTTTCAGAGACTGATTCTTCACCTTGGCATTGAATTGACGACAATTAGGGCATGGTAAACCATGTTGAGCATGCTCAGCTTGAATCTGACCCAACACTTGGCGAGGATTTATGCGCTCTACCCACTCCCGAATAACTTCTTGTGGGAACAGATCGCACCTCCCATCCCTTGAATGAGTAAAAGTTATAAGTCCATATAAAGACAATAAATACAAATGTATAAACAACACAAGCATAATTAATCAATTTTAAACAAGTTGTAAATTACATACTTGAAATGATCATATCCATCAATTGCCTGGTTACACTGGTAGCAGAAATACTGCCCACAGTTCTCACACACCATCTTGTTGCAACCTTCAGTTTTGGAAATTGCCATCTTACAAGACGGGCATTGCTTAGCATCACTGAGTATTTTCTTGACGCTAAGGATTTCATTTATCATTTCACGTTCTTTACGCTTTTGATCCTCCTTTAGTTGGGATGAAGTTTGGCGCTCCTGCAGGCAAAAATAAAGACATTGACTTCTTAGTAATCTGGCAAGTTTTCTATATTAAGAGGAAGTTTCCCGAAAAACAAGGACAAGCTGGAGAATAAACATGAAGGTAATTATTAAAAAAAAACCATCAAAGCTCAAACTAACAGAAGACATAATTATGAATAGAGTGGATTTGCAAAATATCTTTTTTTTTTTTTTTAATAAGAATGATATATATATATGCAAAAAGGCTGCTCTATGCATGAAAAGCACAGAGCAAACCAACAATTACAAGAAAAGGAAAAAGAGAAAAGAAACAGAAACAACAGCAAATTAGTTACAAAAGAGAAGAGATCTACGAAATGAGCTCTAATAATTGATTGATCCATGGGATTTTTGGGCAATGGGATTAATCACACTAGACTATGGAAGGATGTTAAATTGTCACTCTCTAGTATCTAGCTATCTTGTCAGGCCTTAAACTAACAGGTAGAATACAATCTATATAAACGTTTGTTTCCTTAACTTCCAATGTAAATGATTGTTATGAGTATAAGAAAGTTTTATAGTAGAGGATCAGTTATTGAAGTACAAATGACATTTAGAAATTTGCAGCTTTAAACAGATAAGAAGGTTGTACCCAAGGAGAATGACATTTGGTCAAAAACTTAAGAGGTTGAAAATTATAATTAGCATAAGAAGAATCATGTTTTGGAGCCACTTCAGCAATCAAAAACATTTAGTCAACATGTTCACAAAATTAGCATAGCTGAAATAATAGTGTCAAGATTAATAAGTGGAAATACATGGAGAGATAGGGTATTAGGATATTGTGGGTGGATGATAATCGGCCCAAACCGAGTATCAGGCCGATGTCCCAGGAACTAATGGCCCAATGTGCAACCTATGAGAGGCCCCAAGCAGGCCCACCACGTGAGCAACCATGCTGGGGGCCCACCAGTTTGCATTACCCCTCCTGAGGAGGGATAATAGTGCCGAGGAGATATGATGCCTTGGGAGAGTCCACTATCCGAGCAGGGATCTCAACACATGGCACAAGTTACAAAGGAATGATCACAGTGATGGTAGCAGGAGGGCCCACCTCCTGGTAACAGATTTGATATGCTGGAACAGTAGACCAGACTCAAGGAACCACCCCAATTCTGCAAGCAGTGGGACCCATGCAAAGGTGGAAGATTCCCATCATTACTGACCCACTAACTGGAGAATATAAAGAGTATAAAATTTAAAGAGAGAGGGGTTGAACATTTTTGGGTGAGAGAAACAGGAGAGAAAGGGAGTATAAAACAGGGTTTTTGGGTAAGGGAAAAACCTAGTAGAAACTGTCTTGGGGTACCTCGGCCATCAGAGAACCTCCATATATGGCCTAATAAACAGTCCTAAATAGTCTTAGGGAAGTATCTGCCTATCAACCATTAGACCAATCCTTTCTGGGACCTCACATTTTGAGCTATATTCCCAGTTACCCACAAATTAATTGTGGTTCTAGCCCAGGATCAGTTTTTCTTTAGGCCTGGTCCCCCACATATATGAAATGAAGAAATTCATTTAAAGATAGGGATGACTCCTATTGATGAAAATATCAAGTAGAGTTACTTAGGATTTGTTTGGTTATGTCAAAGAAGAGTGAATGATGCAACAAGGAGAAATAGTGATTTGATTCAAGTAAAGGAAATGAAGGAGGAAGAGGAAAACCTAAAATAACAATGGTAGAAGTAGTAAAAAGGATATGTTACTCAAGGAGATGACAAAGAGTATGAATTTGGATTGGATAGACTGACCTCAATTACACTATTGAGGATCTATAGTGAATCCAAAATTTCTGACTAAAGGTTTTGTTGTTATAGTTATTATTGTTGTTGTATGGTAAGGGAGAGGCCATTAAAACAATTATCTGGTGAAGTCCCGAAGAACATGGGATGAGATTTAGAAGGAAGAATGATGAGCAATCAAATCCCAGTTTGGACCTTCTCTATGAGTATGCCATTGAGAGAGTGCAAGCAAGAGATAAGCATTTGGATCATTTGACTCAAATTTGCTGCAAGTTATCCTATCACATAACTTGAAAGTCACGCTTCACAGATGCACTTGCATCCCCTAAAAAAATAATAATAATCAACATGGTTACAGTAAAACTCTCTAAAATATTATTCAATTAGAGAAATTATAAGGAGTACATGTATGCATATTCTTTACTTATTTTGACCAGGGGAGAAGTGGGGGAAATTAAATCATGCTGCCTGAATTATATATTCTAGGTATTAGTAGATCCTCTCCTAAAGGCTCAAGTGAAAGCGCCATCTCCTTACCAAACTCAAAAGTTAAACAAGCAAGGGACTGCAAGAAAATCTGCATCCAAGCTTAGCTAGCCATAAGCAGAGCCTAATTTATGATATATATATATATATATATAATTGGGAAAATATTACTTCTTCTATATGTTTAGGATTCAGCTGATTCATTATCGCTGCATATCACCAGCCTCATACAAGGCATAAGACCATAATTCCACTAAAAATATCCCGCTCCGAAGAAAATGATAAGCATGCCCCATAACACAGAGCAGCCAAAAAAGCTGCAATAAAGAAAGGCCAGGATGAACTGCAAAATTTACCTGCAAAATACGAAGCTTCATTTCTGGTGTCATACATGCTATGCCTACATGGCGTCGCTCCCTACAAAGTGTACAAAAGCTAAAGAAGCACTTTGAGCATTGAGCATGCTGGTCCTCATCTTCTATGCTGGGTGTTTCACATCTTGGGCAATAGGCAACATCAGTCATTGACTCAAGCGTTTTTTGTAACATTAAGGACTCCCAATGTTCGTACTCCTCGTCACCAAGCACTCGTTTCAATAGAGGGGGTGGGACCATACCCCCACATTTTGCATCAGGACAGTGAAGTTTGCTTATGGTACCTTCCTTGATATGCATCTCAGAAAAAGTCTTCATGCATTTCCAACAGAAGAAATGTTGACATGGCAGCCTGATGAACTCAGTACCTGGGAATACAAATTTACAAATGAAAAATAGTATAGCAAGAAGTTTGGGTTTTTAATTAATGAAAAACTTACAAATGGAGGACAGAAATAACAAGTGTTAACACCCATGCAGATATGGATAGAAAAAGACATTAGTCCAGAGAAGAAGTCAATGTGATTAAGAAACTCTATCCTGGAAGCTACAAAATAAAAGTGGACCAGGGGAATGTAGCTATGCCTAGATCACTGCAGGATGTACACTAATGTCTTATAATAAAAAGCGCTTATATGATTTGCATTTAAATGAACATAAGCACCACCCTGAGAATTTGGAAATTGTGCAGTTGGAAAGAAGACGATGCAAGTCCATTACCTAACATGAAGAAAAAATAAATACAAAATAAAGAAAGGGTATTGCATAAGTGATGAACAACTATGTTTGGATTAGGCTTACACATAATAAACCTATTAGGAGGTAGTAAACATAATTAAAGTGATAATCTATCAAGTTCTTATCAGTCCAATCAAAACAAGGCACTATATCAACATTGGTGGGGTCTCCTTTTCAGCTTCAACTATGGGAAAATCACCCACTAGCATATGAAAAAGTTTATGAAATGAAGGCTGGGTTTGTTTCAATGTAAAATATTTTCAGGAAAATAATTTTTTTTTTCCTGTGTTTGATTGCATTCCTGAAAATTCTCCAAAAAGTATTGTCAATTGTTTGGCCCATATGAAAATTTTTAAAAGAAAAAAAAATTGAACACAAAATTTACCATACCAACAGTTTGATCCCACAAATCTTCAATACCAACAAATCCACAATACCGAAATACAATGTGGTTACACAAAATATATCTAAAATCATCTGAAAATTGAAAAAAAAAAAAAAAAAAAATCCTTGCGGAGTAATGGAGCTTGATTTGAGAGTCCCAGCAGGCAGCATCTGAGAGTCCCGATCAAGCCATGGGTTCGTCCTTGGAGCAAGGGAGCTTGATTGGCATTAGCTCCTTCCCCAGAGAGAGAGAGAGAGAGAGAGAGAGAGAGAGAGAGAGAGAGAGAGAGAGAGAGAGAGAGAGAGAGAGAGAGAGAGAGAGAGAGAGAGCAGTGAGTTTGTTATCAGTCACAAAGGGTCACTGCCGGTTGCGGTGGTGGTTGGGGTAGATGGGTGACTCAAGGAGAGTTGGGTTTGGGGAGAGGGGTATGGTCTGTGTGAGAGACATAAAAAAATTTATGTCTCTTGAGGGCTTAAACCATTTTAGCCTCATGAGGCAAAATTACCGAGGCAAGATTTTTTTCAGGTTAACCAACATTTTCAGCCACATCAAACACCTGAAATTGGTGAAAATAATTTACGTCGAAACCAACACTGGCGAAGAGTATTTATAACTTATATGACATTCTCTAGAAGGGGTATATCTTTTGAACTCTTAAATGTCATCCTTTTATTTTATTTTACTTTTTAAGTTTTTATGCATTTATTTATGCTTTTAAGCTGATGAGAGTCTGCCTTTTTTTTCTTTTTTGGGTGTATGTGTTTTCTCTTTATCAATTCATTGGTGCTTGGGTACTTACACACCTCTAGCACAAATTCTTGTAATGCTTAAATGCACACACCTAGGCAACAGATATTAAGGAGCTGAAAAGATCTATCATACTAGTTTCTTCTCTTAATAGATAAATACAACTCATGCACTCATATGGGATTAAACTTGTTATTGTTAGAAATATATAATTAAATGATTAAATTTACCATATCCAAATAGCTTAAACTTTTGGGACAATCGGTAGTTTAACATAGTATTAGAGCATGAGATCCTGAGTTCGATCATTCTCTCCTCCGCTCTACCTTTCATTTAAACTCCCACGTGTTAGGCCTTACCTATTAAAAGTTAGCTTTGGCCCACACGTGAGGGGGAGTGTTAGAAATATATAGTTAAATGATTAAATTTACTATATCCCAATAGTTTAAGCTTTTGGGACAATCAATAGTTTAACAGTTATGTCCACCTTTGATTTATGGGGTGAGGAGATGCCAATTGGTCCAACATCATTGATAATTTTCAAAGTTAGAAGCTCAAGTGTTCCCTAAGAAGCTTAAAATGAACTACATGGAGGACAATTCACCAAATTTCCCAAGGCAGAAATGTATTTTGAAAACTTAGATTCGATAAAATGCATGTCAAGCAAAGGTAGAGAGTTACCGGCATAATCCATAAAACAGATACAGCATTCATGCAAGTTCTTCTGAAAGTTCTCATGTTGTCTCTCATCATTGTAACTTTTCATTAAAGGAACATCAACATCAAGGGAAACAATTCCAGAAAATGCACGCCTATCCCCTGCTTGCCTTATGCCGTAAGGACCAAGAAAAATTTCTTTATCAAACCCAAGATGAGAAAGAGAAAAACAGTGTAGCCATTCGACCCACTGGTATATGACTTCCTGTCCTGGCTGTTCCATCCATATAGAGTCCAGCTTGGAGCAGAGATTAGAAATCCTACTGGAATCCAACCACTTAACAGATATTGTAAAATAAGGCGGTAGTTGGCTTGGGTATGATTTAGGTAACAAACAAGTCAATATAATTGGTGGAAGATATTGGACTTTGAAAGAGTATGAGAAATCATCTGAACTGTCATTTTCAGTCTTAAGATCACCAGATAAATTTAGCTTTGCAGTCATAGCAATTTCACCAGGTGCTTCAATGTGTATATGAATCTGCAAAATAATAAACAGGTGTCAACTATTCATTTATTTACAGATATTGAAGTTAGTTGTTAAGTTATTGGGTTTTTGCAAAACCTGAAAACATCTTAAGCCTTTGTGTCTTTCAAGGATGAAAACATTGTCCCCATAAATGGATTCCATAGCAAGTAACTGCAAAAGAAAAACTCAAGGATGATAAAGGGAAGGAAAATCAGTACTCTTAAAGTTCCTAGCTTGTAAAGCCATGATTCTCCTACCCCATAGGAATGGTTTAAATTTTAGAATTTTTTTTTCAGACCTTCATATTCATTCTACTTGCCAAAAAAATCTAAAAAATTGGCATTTCGAAAATTTCAACCATCTCTTAAACAACAAATTTATCAAATTCAACAAAATTCCAAGTAAAAGGTTTATATGTCAAGTTGTACACCAATTCCAACCATATTTAATTAGGAAGTTATAAATAAATTTCAAATAATTGATAATAAATGGAAAAACTAATAAAATATTCCATAATATTTTCGTGAATGGAATCCCTAAACTAGGTTTCAATAAGTAATAAACAATTTTTTTTAAATAAATATTCTACCTAGTACAGGGGGCAATCATTTGGTAGCTTGAGGGCTTAGTTAAGCTATCAAACTCAAACAGGATCATTAAAACCTAAAAATCTTTATCCTTTTTGTCTGCTGCATTGTGTTTATATAATTTCACCCATTTAGGATTTACCTTCTTTAATGGCCTCAGGAGTTTCACGCAGCACCTCAACCAGCTCTCCTTAAGCTTCTACTTACTAAAGAATAAAGATTTAATTTTCTAAAATGATACTAATTTCCTTTCTCTATTTATGGGTTCACCATTGTATACTTCACAAATACTAGGGATGCACCTCTTTTTGCGCTTTTTTTGATAGGTAGATTGGGGGGGAGGTGGGGTTCAAACTATAGACATAGGGCATCACAAAGGATGTCATTACTGTTGGCTATGACTAGAACCCACCCACGGATTTCACTACTTAGCATCTCATATAAGACTCTTATATTTTCCAAAGCATAATCCATTTCAGCCACAAGCTCTTATCTGAAAAGAACTTCTATTTCTCATTAAGAAATGAATGCAAAGATAAGAAGATTTTCCTAGAGAGACCAAGAAAATCAGATTTTCTGCACTGGTACATCAGGTCCAAAATAATTTTAACTCACACTTTTTTCCAATGTAGTGAATACATGTTCTTGTAATATTTGAATTTACCCCTAATTCTCATTAATAAGGAAAATCAGTTGAACATGTACCAGTTGACCTAGCATATATATGAGCAATTCATCAAGGGCAGAGAAAAGTTTATTTAGAGTATGCTCACTTTAAATAGGAATTCTCTCTCTCCAAATTATAGCCAATGCCCAACAGGCCAAAAGAGTTCTGCTTACTGAAAAACTTGCCTCATCATCAGCTTAGTCTGAAGCAAATATGCACTTCAAGCTAGGCCCAATAAACCCGGGGCACATTCATCCATCAATTATCAAGACTGTAATCTATACATTATTTTTTTCCCAATTGATAAATTTCTATTTTTGAAACATTATATGATTATATGCGACTGAGCCTTACTTGAAAGAAGCATCCAACGAAATTAACAGAACAATTTTTTCTTCAAGTACTTTACTAGTGGAAATCACTAGCCAAGATCCTTATACTCCATCCTTGTCACACATTCATGCACAAACACAACCATGAAAGTAATTAAAAGGCAGAATGAGGTAGCAACATGAAGCATACATGTCATGAGATCCAAAATCTGAAATATGTTGAATTAATGTATTGTAGGGTTGGAAGTTTATCACTTCTTGAAGCCAACATATTTGGCAAAGGCAAAAGCAAATAGAAACCATCAAAGGCCTATTTAAAGTCTAGGATAACTTGGGATTCTATCCACCTCATTCTCCATCTAATTATCATATTTATGGCTGGAGATCAATAGGAAGTTTTCCTTAGCTTAATACACTATTGAAAAGACTAGCAAGATCTTTAATTTCCATATGACTTACTTTTAAGCAAGGAATTGTTGCAGTGTCAAACTATCACAGGTTCAACATCTCAAAGTCTAGAGCAAGTTCTCTTTAGCAGGAATATGGCTGCACCTGAGTGCAATCAACACTAACTACTTAATATAATCTATTTTTACAAGCATCCAGAAAACCTAAGCAAAGAAATACATAAATGAGCCTCTTCCAAGTTGATGCAGCTCTACTTATTTCAACCCACTTTCCACCGATTGTTCTCAAGCCTGGCTTAGTCTTTATACATGAACTTAGTTACAAGAATATTATTTTCCTTGATGATTAGACTCTACCTCAATATCTATCATGTGAAATTCTTCCTTACTTTATGCATCTAGCAAAAAAGCATTGTTGGCTCATTTCACAGCCAATGTGATGAAACTTATTTCATTACACCACCGCTTGTATTAGATTATCATTATTATTATTATTTTGTTCCCTACTCTAAAATTTTTGAATTTGAAACATAGATTCAGAATTCAATCTTGATGTCAATCCATTTGCCTTTAGCTTTTAGCTTTTATATATAGCTTTTTAAAAGTTAAAACCTCACTTTTTCTCACTTTTCTCAAAGTACAAGTATACTTTCAAGAAAAAGCAATTAGCAAAAAGCTAAATAATTTGATGCCAAACGCACATCACACTCATCAAATATAAATCCTTGATCATTTTACCTTCGTAAAAGGTAGTTTAAAAACCAAAGTGATTGCATTATGTAACACTATTCATTTTACTTCCAACAAATAGTTCATTAATACCTATAATTTTCCAGACAATACCACTGACCAAGAACTAAGCTATGCATTTTTATAATCCCGTGAAAACACCATCTCATTAAGCTTATTTTACTTTAGCCAGGCAGCCACTTTATCGTGCACATATGTTATCAAATATTAATCATATCATTGAAATTAAAAATAATAATTTACCTCATCCTCCTGCAGCTGATCATTGATCCTCAGCTGCTGCTCTGACAATTCGGGCTCCTGCACGCCCAACTGCAGCTCTTCCCATCTACTTAAAACACCATCCACAACCTCACTTGACTCAGACACTTCAGTTCTATCTTCTTTGACTTCTTCTTCTTCTTCTTTGTCCTCCTCTTTCTCATTGACTTTCTCAGCAATACTCAAAGACCCCAGCTGAGAATCCAAAGAATTCAGTGAACCCACCTCGGATTTGTTCACAGACATGGGTTTGGGTCGATGGGCACGCCGATTCTTAGACACCCTCCCGGAATTCTGACGCGTTCCTATTGTGGGAACACTGGCGATGGTGGGTGCAGTTGCAGTTGCAGTTGCAGTTGCACTTGAATCATCAGAAGGAGGACTACAAGGCGGTGAGAGGTGGTGGTGATCGGTGAGAGGCTTGACGGTCCAGACCTCTTCATCAATTTGAAGAGGCCGGCGGTGGCGATGGTGCTGCCCTCTTCTGCCGCTCCTATTATTCATTGCGATTTTTTGTTAAACCAACGTAACGTACCGATTAAAAAAAAAACATAATGGTGTTTTATTCATGTAATTGTCTGTTTATATGAAACTCAAAACACCAGACAATGTTAGAGTTTCTGTTGGATTTAACCAAAAAAGAAGAAGATCTTTGTCCGACTCGGACTAGGACTCGGACTCGGACCCGGACACGGGCCACTGGAAAGAGAGATGATCTGGCAATTTTTTTTTTTTTTTGATACGATGATCTGGCAATCCTTCGCTAACAGAACTACAGAAGCTCTGCTCTTTTTTTTTTTTTTTTTTTTTTTTTTTTTTTTTTTGGTTAAATCCAACAGAAACTCTAATATTGTCAGGTGTCTTGAGTTTCATATAAACAGATCATTTAAGAAAATTTGTTTGTTTATAAGGTAGACAAGACAACAAATGATATTTTCTTAAAATCAAACAGTACAAACAAATTTTGATAGAGGGAAGCTCTTCCCTCGGACTCGGATTTAACCAAAACAATATTAGAACCACTTTCCCTCTCCCAAAATTTGTTTGAGAAAAGGAGAAAGCTGCATTGAATGAGAGAGTTAAAGAAGAAGAAGGAGATGGGAGTGAGTTTGAAATAGAGAGAGTTTGATTGAGGGTTTTGTTAGGATGGAGTTTGCGTTTGAGAGATAGTATTGAGAGAGTAGGAAGAAAAATTTAACTACGTATGGGTGGGGTTTTTTGTTTGCGGTTGATTTCTACATTTAGGCTCCTCTTGTAATAGGGGTTTAATAAGAATCGAGTTTGTAATTTGTATTTGGTGGAAATTTTATTTATTTATTATTTATATAAGTATTGTTAACGTAGAAAATTGTGGAAGTTTCAAAAGATTCGGTTATATATATATAGAGAGAGAGAGAGAGAGAGAAAGAGAGAGAGAGAGAGTCATTAAGTGTGATTTGTGCTTTTGGAGCAAATTGAATATTTTTGAAAAAGTTTATATAGTACCTAGTATCCAAGTCTTAAACATAATTTTTGTATTTTACGAGTATTCAATAATGAGTTTTAAAACATGAACTATTTAAAAAAAAAAAAAAATGAACTTGTTGGTTTGTAGTCACAAATTTATTATGGTTATATATGCTATGCATAAAATATAATTTAATAGAGCAATAAATGCACATTAACTTATGTCCTTATAACACTTGTGGGGCCCAAGGGCCCAGAATCTCCGGCCCACCTTTGGGCGGACCCAGGGCCCAAGCCGAGGAAAGAGATCTCCCCGGATGGTCGGCCTAAAGGATTCAATCCTTCCAAGGCCCGAGCCGAGGATACACCTATCCTCGGCGAACCTAGCCTAAACTGGTTAGGGGACAGACTTACTGCATGTAGTCACATCCACACTTAACCATTCTGCCAGGCCCTCCAGGTCTCATCAATGCTGACAAGACCCTTCACTGAAAAGCCTTGGGGGCAGCAACCCCCGGCATGGGAGAGAACCTGTCTGATGGGACAAGTCCTGAGCCATTGGCCCGGATGGCCAACAGCTGTAAGGCCAGGATCGAGCCAGAGGGAGTATAAAGGTTAAAGGACCTCCCTAGTGCAAAGAGGGGGCCTCCTCGGACCCCAGCCGAGGAGCAACCCCAGACGGAGAGCAAATAAACGAGAAGTCTAAAAGAAGACCGGAAAAGGGCCGGCCGGAGCCAAACCCTTTGCCCCACTCTCTACAAATTCATTGTCGGGGGCCCACCTCCGAAAAAGGAGCCCCTACAATTGGCGCCGTCTGTGGGAAGGGTTAGTGTGCCGGCTGGCGCAACCGGCGATCGTTCTAAGGCAATTATCGCTCAAAAGTTGACGATGCAAAAAAAAGAGAGAAAGCAAAGGAAAAGAGGAAGAGAAGAAGGGCAGTACGAAAAGAAAACTCAACAACAAGTAAAAGAAAGGTCTTTTATTAATTCAGAAGAAATTACAAGAGACTACAATTACAATTCTCATTATTTCATAAAAAAGAAAAATTACAAATACAATCAGAGGCTCAGACAGGCGTGTTCTACAAGAACTCCTACCAGCTAATCCTACAATCGGAGGCTCAGGCGGACCGGTCTCGGGACTGGCTGGGCAAGAGACTCGCAAAGAATTGCCGTCAGGAATGAAGGAAGTGTCAAGCCGTGCTCTTATTGGCGTTAAGAGAATGGGAGAGCTTGATAGTAAGAGCACGGGCCGGGGGGCTAGGGGCTGGCTCACCTTCAAACCAAAACTTCAACAAAGTGAGGAGCCCCCAGACCCTGGGACACCCTCCCTCGTGATGCTTCCTCGACCCCCTCCGAACTACACGAGCATTGACCGTCGGAGACGGCAATACTCGGGCGCCGGCCATGACGGGAGTTCGCGTGCTCCCTCCGTCGGAGGTGCACTCTGGGGGAGGACGTTAGGTATTTCGATGACGTCCCCCCTGGCCACCATGAGAGACTCGGCCAGTGTTACGCCTGAACTCTGCCGCGCCGGCAGCCCAGTGGGGACTGCGGCCACGGCGGCACTTGGCTCCAGGTCTCCTAACTGCAGTCACAACCCTGGTGGCGGTATCAAAGGGGCTCAGAAGGGTGTAAGAGTGTATGTCTGTTTGTGGGGGAGAGTTCATTGAATGAGGAGAAACGCTCCCCCCAGAACGCCTTTTATGGGGGGGCGAAAGCCAACGGGGGCTGAACTGCGCGGAATTCGAAGGGGAATCGTCAAGGGAAATTAATTCCCACCCAGTTCCAAGGGGATTGCCAGCCGCCCGCAGCGTGTCGATTCACGAGGGCATTAATGGAGGCGCGTTACGGACACCGAAGCGTCAAACAGGAAGCGCGGAAGGCCAGGCGACGCCTCGTAAACCAGGAAAATGGGAAGCACGGGCCAGAGGTAGGACTAGCCCCACGTGCGAAGTCACGAGCCGACCTGAGGAAAGAAAGTTCACGGAAAATACCCGAGGATAACCCCCGTCAAAAACGAAGTCCTCGGATCCGAGGACAAAATCCTATTGGAGGCAACGGTGCAATTGTGATACAATAGCTCTTGCTCCCGCACCCTGCAAGGGGCTAGGGGGATGGACCCCTACCCGACGTGAGACTGAGTTGCCCAGAGAGGTGAACACTGTGTCCTCACGCTCGGGGGCCACATGGAAACGATGGCAGCAATTGTACCTAGGTCTTGCATGGTCCTCGGACTCAAGCCTACGAGGAGCTGACCACTCGTACTTAAAAGGCAGCAACTGTACCTAGGTCTTGCATGGTCTACGGACTCAAGCCTAAGGGGAGCTAGCCACATGGAAACGATGGCAGCAATTGTACCTAGGTCTTGCATGGTCCTCGGACTCAAGCCTACGGGGAGCTGACCACTCGTACTTAAAAGGCAGCAACTGTACCTAGGTCTTGCATGGTCCTCGGACTCAAGTCTACGGGGAGCTGACCACTCGTACTTAAAAGGCAGCAACTGTACCTAGGTCTTGCATGGTCTACGGACTCAAGCCTAAGGGGAGCTAGCCACATGGAAACGATGGCAGCAATTGTACCTAGGTCTTGCATGGTCCTCGGACTCAAGCCTACGGGGAGCTGACCACTCGTACTTAAAAGGCAGCAACTGTACCTAGGTCTTGCATGGTCTACGGACTCAAGCCTAAGGGGAGCTAGCCACATGGAAACGATGGCAGCAATTGTACCTAGGTCTTGCATGGTCCTCGGACTCAAGCCTACGGGGAGCTGACCACTCGTACTTAAAAGGCAGCAACTGTACCTAGGTCTTGCATGGTCTACGGACTCAAGCCTAAGGGGAGCTAGCCACATGGAAACGATGGCAGCAATTGTACCTAGGTCTTGCATGGTCCTCGGACTCAAGCCTACGGGGAGCTGACCACTCGTACTTAAAAGGCAGCAATTGTACCTAGGTCTTGCATGGTCCTCGGACTCAAGCCTACAGGAAGCTGACCACTCGCACTTAAAAGGCAACAACTGCACACGGGTAGCTGCCTATTTTACGACAGGGTCAAAGTACTACTTGGTCCGAGGATCCATTCCCGCGAAGAAATGAACTGCCTAATGAAGGGCCTAACGGTCGATCCGACCGCTCACGAAAGGACCAGCTGAACCGACGGCATTCCGGACCATAGGGGCCGAGGCTTGCAAAACCCTCCTCCCCGTCCGAGGGTACGTGCAGCAGGGCTTTTGAGGGGCTATTGTGGGGCCCAAGGGCCCAGAATCTCCGGCCCACCTTTGGGCGGACCCAGGGCCCAAGCCGAGGAAAGAGATCTCCCCGGATGGTCGGCCTAAAGGATTCAATCCTTCCAAGGCCCGAGCCGAGGATACACCTATCCTCGGCGAACCTAGCCTAAACTGGTTAGGGGACAGACTTACTGCATGTAGTCACATCCACACTTAACCATTCTGCCAGGCCCTCCAGGTCCCATCAATGCTGACAAGACCCTTCACTGAAAAGCCTTGGGGGCAGCAACCCCCGGCATGGGAGAGAACCTGTCTGATGGGACAAGTCCTGAGCCATTGGCCCGGATGGCCAACAGCTGTAAGGCCAGGATCGAGCCAGAGGGAGTATAAAGGTTAAAGGACCTCCCTAGTGCAAAGAGGGGGCCTCCTCGGACCCCAGCCGAGGAGCAACCCCAGACGGAGAGCAAATAAACGAGAAGTCTAAAAGAAGACCGGAAAAGGGCCGGCCGGAGCCAAACCCTTTGCCCCACTCTCTACAAATTCATTGTCGGGGGCCCACCTCCGAAAAAGGAGCCCCTACAACACTCATTAGCAAAAATTGAAAAATAAATTTAATTTGATTTTTTATAAAATTTTTTAAAAAATTACTAAGGATTAAATTCAATTCAGACCTAGTGTAAAAGGTCTTGTTTGCACCATCCAATATAATAATGTGCTATGTCAGGCTTTTATACTTTGAAAAATAAAGCATAACACACACAACAATCACACCCTCGTAAATAGGCAAAATTTGTTGAATAGTACCATTTTAGAAATTTTTTTGGTAAATAGCATGTGGCTGAAGTTAATTAATTAAGTAGACTGTTTCTCGAACTCGAGTTTGAGTTAGAACTCGAATTTAACAAACTCGAGTCCCAAAAACAATCTACTTAACTAATTAACTTTCCTAAATTTTTTTCTAAACGCATGCTATTTGGCAAATTTTACCCTCATAAATACCTAACATAAAATAAAATAAAAAACTTGAAACCCAAATCAAAGAAAATTAAAACTCAATCTCCACATGTGCCTAGTTGCCAAAATCATCACGGACGAGTGCATCACCACCTCCATCGCTGCTCTTAATGTTAGCTTGAAGAAACAAAATCCATATGGTCCGCCATTGTTACCAGTGTAAGACAGTTTCTTCTTTCTTCATAATAGTAACGGAAGAACTGTCGCCAACACAAGATTGTTGGTGGTTGTTTTATCATCAACGTGACTTGGTATTTTTCATAATAAATAATGGAAGAATTAGTATTTTCATAATGATACTTGTTTTTCATGGTGCCTCTTCTCGTTAATGCTATTATTGTCCACCAGTGATAATGGTAAATTGGTAACACATGGATATTGTTTGATGAAATAACAGGAACGGAGGCAACAAAGGTGGCAGCACACTCGGAGGTGACGACTTTGGTGATTGGGCTTTGACGAAGATTGAATTTTGATTTTTTTTTTTATTTTTTATTTTATGATTTTGGGTTTTAAAATTTTATTATATTATGTATTTAGGAGGGTGTGATTGTGTTTGTCATGAATGCTCTATTTTAATTCCATGTGCAAAGGTTTGATGTGTCACATGACTAGAAAGTGCAAACAAGGCCTTTTACATGAGAGTAATTCTACGGTACCCAAAAAAAAGGGCTACGAACGTACTATATCCACTAGTAAGTAACCTGTTACATCATGTTACTTTTTTATCACATTTGATGGTTTCATTTTTACATTGTGCAGTTCCAACATCACATGTGACGGTTCTTTTCTCACATTCGGTGGTTCCCTTACTTTTTCCTCACATTTGACGGTTCCATCCTCACATTATGTAGTTCCAACATCACATGTGATAATTCTTTTCTCACATTTGGTAGTTCTCTTACTTTTTTTCTCATATTTAACAGTTCCATCATCACATTGTGTGGTTCCAACATCATATATGACAATTCTTTTGTCACACTGGGCAGTTTCCTTACTTTTTTCTCACACTTAATGGTTTCATCCTCACATTGTGCAATTCCAATATCAAATGTGATAATTCTTTTCTCACATTTGGCGATTCCCTTACTTTTTTCTCACATTTAGCGGTTCTATCCTTACTTTGTGCAATTCCAACATCACATGTGACAGTTCTTTTCTCACATTTAGTGGTTCCCTTACTTTTTTTTTTTCTCACATTTAACAGTTACATCCTCACATTGTATGATTTTAACATCACATATGACAGTTCTTTTGTCACATTAAGTGGTCAATTTATCTTTTTCTCACACTTGACGGTTTCATCCTTACATTGTGCGGTTCCAACATCACATATGACAGTTCTTTTGTCATATTGGGTTGTTCCCTTACTTTTTTCTTACACTTGACGGTTCTATTCTCACATTGTGCAGTTCCAATATCATATGTGATAGTTCTTTTCTCAAATTTGGTAATTCCCTTACTTTTTTTCTTACATTTGATAGTTCCATTATCACATTGTGCAGTTTTAAGATCACATGTGTCAATTCTTTTGTCACATTTGGTAGTTTCATTACTTTTTTTTCTTACATTTAACAGTTCTATCTTCACATTGTGTGGTTTCAACATCACATATGACAGTTCTTTTGTCACATTGGGTGATTTCCTTACTTTTTTTTACACAATTGACGATTCTATCCTCACATCGTACAGTTCTAATATCATATGTGACAATTATTTTTTCACGTTAGGTGGTTCCTTTACTTTTGCCTCACATTTAATGGTTCCATTCTCACATTGTACAGTTCCAACATCACATGTGACAGTTCTTTCTCACATTTGGTGGTTCCTTTACTCTTTTTTTCTCACATTTGACGATTCTATCTTCATATTGTGCGGTTTCAACATCACATATGACAGTTCTTTTATCACATTGGGTGGTCATTTTACCTTTTTCTCACACTTAACGGTTCTATCCTCACATTGTGTAATTCCAACGTCACATATGACAGTTCTTTTCTCACATTTGGTGGTTCTCTTATTTTTTTTCCTCACATTTGATGATTCCATCCTCATATTGTGCAGTTCCAACATCACATGTGTCAGTTCTTTTGTCACATTTAGTGGTTCTATTATTTTTTTCTCACATTTAACGGTTTCATCCTCACATTGTGCGGTTCCAACATCACGTATGACTGTTCTTTTGTCACATTGGGTGGTTCCCTTACTTTTTTCTCATACTTGAGAGTTCTATTCTCATACTTGAGAGTTCTATTCTCACATTGTGTAGTTCTAACATCACATGTGACAATTCTTTTCTTACATTGGGTGGTTCCTTTACTTTTGCCTCACACTTGACGGTTCCATCCTCATATTGTGCAGTTCTAATATCACATTTGACAATTCTTTTCTCATACTTGGTGGTTCCTTTACTTTTTTTCTAACATTTGATAGTTCTATCCTCACATTGTGCAATTCTAATATCAAATATGACAATTCTTTTCTCACATTTAGTAGTTCCCTTACTTTTTTTCTCACATTTGATGATTTCATCCTCACATTATGCAGTTCTAACATCACATGTGTCAGTTCTTTTATCACATTTGGTGATTCCCTTATTTTTTTCTCACATTTGACGGTTTCATCCTCACATTGTGCAGTTCTAACATTACATGTGACAGTTTTTTTCTCACGTTGAGTGATTCCTTTACTTTTTTCTCATATTTAATGGTTCCATCCTCACATGTGCAGTTTCAATATCACATTTGACAATTCTTTTGTCATATATAGTGATTCCTTTAATTTTTTTTTCTCAAATTTGATAGTTCCATTGTTATACTAAGTAGTATCAACATCGCATTTGTTCTATTTTTGTTACACGTGACAGTTCTTTTGTTACATGTGACAATTCTTTTGTTACATGTGACAATTCTTTTGTCACATGTGACAGTTTTTTTTTCACATTTGGTGGTTCTCTTAATTTTTTCTCACATTTAACGGTTTCATTCTCACGTTGTGCAGTTCCAATATCACATGTGACAGTTCTTTTATCATATTTAATAGTTCTCTTACTTTTTTTCTCACATTTGACAGTTTCATCCTTATATTGTGCAGTTCAAATATCACATGTGACAGTTATTTTCTCACATTTAGTAGTTCCCTTACTTTTTTTTCTCACATTTGATGGTTTCATTGTCATATTAAATAGTACCAACATCCAACATCGCATCTGATTTATTTTTATCACATTCAGTAGTACCCTATTTTTTTATTCTCAAATTAACATTTCCATTATTACATTGGATAGTACCCACATTACTTCTGACAGTACTTTTGTCACATTCGGTGGTACCCTATTTTTTTCCTTGCAATTGACAGTTCAATCGTTACAGTAAGCAATACCAATATTACATCTAACCATAATTTTACAATTAGGCTTATCACTGATATCACTTTTTTACTTACTAATAACCGTTCATCACAATAGTAATTTTTTTAAAGTTGTTAAAAAATTTAGATCTAAAATTGAAAACCAAAAAAAAAAAAAAAAAAATCAGCTTGAATTATCTTGGTTTCTTCCACAAATATTTGAATATACCAATTAATTTCCTACGTATCTCCCTTAGTAGCTTCCATCACATTCAGGGGCATACATCCCTATAAAATAACATAGTTAAGGTCATTTTCTTGATGTTTATATTTTTATTATTTATATATGATGGTGAACCAAAAATTAGACTATCTCCAATTTGTCCATAGTGTCGTTCAAGACCAGAAAGGTCATCCAAGTGCAAGAAGGTTGTCCAACATAGAGCCACCTAGACAACTGCCAAACACTTATAAATTTTCAGAGTAAATCTATATCCAAAAACTTATGATTTAGACCACGTTCTACTATTTTAAAGTAGGAGCAAAATTCTTATTCATCGCTTTAACTTCCCACTAAATTCTTAACTTCTGATGGCAGTTATAGAAATTAAGTCTGAACATTCTAACTTCCATCCACGTTGAGGAAGTTACTAAACAAGTAACCACTCCTAAGCTCACTATAAAATGACTCAGCCATATGAAATCAAAGTAAGTTTTTTACCACTTATAGAGTTGGAATTCCTGATTTCAAGAGAGAAAACTAACTTAAGTATCAGAGGGTTCTTGGCCAGTTCACCCCAGTCACCTTTGATCTTGTGCTTCTTTCTTTTCAGGCCTTCAAAGCAATCTCAAGCTCATTGAAACCCGAATCATTCAGCCTACTGATTTTCTATGCATCATCAATACATACTATAAAACCGAAGATGTATAACCTTATGTGCTCTCTAATTGTTCTTATGCAACATTTGCAACTTAATCGCAGTTGTGTGTTTATTGTGGTGTCTTAGGTTGGAAATAGGGTGACTATACAATTAGCAAGTTATGCAAAAAATCCAATACAAAGATTGTTGACAATTTTAAAATTTTCAATAAACACTTGAATTGAAACTACAGATCTAGTATGAAATAGTCGTCAATCAAGGCTACTACATGAAGTTTTATATTTTTTAGGCATTTTCATTAGATCCACGTGTGCAGAAGTGTTAAATGACTGTGTCTGACACGAGTATAACCACCCCACCTAAAGTGTCTATGCAGTTTTGTTTCATAAAATTATTATTATATTTAGACCCATCTAAAACAAAATAAACATCCCAAAAAATTTCCACAATAACAAAAATTACCAATAGAAAAGCTAAAAACAATTAAGCACAATTGACCGATTTTACCAAAAACGAACAACCCAGCCATTTTTAAAAAAATTATCAAAATAATTTTGTCATTGAGAGTTTAGCATATCAACCATAATGATAAGTGTGAGCCTTATTTGAGTCAGCAGAGCCTCCACTAGCTAAGTCTAAGAAAGCCCTAATAGCAATGAAATATTTTCGTTGTTGAAGACTTATCGGTGCCACAAAGCACTTATCTCTCTCTCTCTCTCTCTCTCTCTCTCTCTCTCTCTCTCTCTCTCTCTCTCTCTCTCTCTCTCTCTCTCTCTCTCTCTCTCTCTCTCTGGGTTTTGCAAAATTTATACAAACTCGTCATTCTAAAGCCATTTAGTATTTGTTCCTATAAAATATTGGAATGTGTAATTTAAACATAATTGGCCATTAAAAGGTCAATTTTCATCTCTATACTTTGTTCGAATCAGCATGGTGGCAAGTTGGTATTTTTTTGCCGAACAACTCTGGTTCGAATCCTTCACGCCTGCAATTTTATTTTTTTGAATTTTCAATTTTCGATCCATAAGCTGAAAAGCCCACAAGATCCTACACCCAAAAAAACCCTAGTTCATCCCAAGCTAGTATATTATAGGAGTTTTTTGAACTTAGAAATTAGTTTTTCTTGGTGCTAGAAAAAGGTGTCCATTAGTTTTGTTATCTCAATCTACAAATTTGAGAGATCAATAACTCACTATCCATGCAGCTCATCTTGTCTGATATTGTTGAGAGCTTAATAACCAAACAATATAGTGGACCCATCAAACTATCTCATTCTCCATCAACTATTCTTATCTTAATTTGTTACACGTGGTATCAAGAGCTTTATGACTTGGCAATATTTTATATTTCCACTTGAAACCATGATTCCATGTGCATGCTAACTTGACTGTTGCTAGTCAAAAATTTTGAATGGAGATATTTGTGCTACTTGGGAGAAGAAATATTGCAAAAATTAATTAAGACAAATATGGCATTGTCGCAACAAATTTGTCGTGGAAGAAATATTGAGCCAATTAATGAAGACTAGTTTTTCATGGAAGGTACATCCTTTTGTCATAGGCCTTTCATTTTACTAGTCTAGAATCTAGATATAGAGAAGATATTTGTGTAACTTGCAAGAAGAAATCTTATACCAATTAATCTAGAAAAAAAGGGTACCATCTAATTTAATTGGAGGGTTAACCAAAGACCAGCCGGGGTTGTAAATTTTTGTATGGACAAATGGAGGAAAGGTAAGACTGTCTCAATAAGAGTTGAGGGCTAAGGCGATAATCTAAGTGAGTTATTTTTGTATATTTATATATTAAATAAATAATATTTATTTAACTTTTTATATTATCAATCTTTTTAATTTAAAATCTATTCCTCTTGCATTTTTAGAAGTAAAATTGTTAATTAAAATTTTGTTTTCAAGTTTGCTAACATCTTCTTTAGAATTGATAATATGACAATTTCTTTTTTATATTTCCTTGTACATAATTTATTTTATGTATGGTTTTATTAATTTTAAATTTGAAAAATTTCCAATTTTATTTATAGAGTAAAAAATAAATCAATTGTAGCAATACATGATTTTGGATTAGAATCTAGTGTGTGTGTATAAGTATATCAATTGGATTTTCTTTATTCATAGGACTTCTTTCAAAACTATAGTTCTTAAAAATAAATTTAAACTGTCAATATTAGGTTAAATTTAAGGCAAAAGTACAAAACTAACCCTCTAACTTTCAAATTTTTTTCATTTTAGTCCTCTAACTTTCAATTTTGTCAATTTAGTTCTCTAACTTTCAATTTTTGTCAATTCGGTACTCCGTTAAACTTCAGTTAACTGCTGCCGTTAGACTCACTGAAACGACGCCGTTTTGCAAGTTTTTTTTTTTTTTTTTTTTTTTTTAAATTCGGAATTAAAAGAAAATAAGAAAAATTTGACCCAAAAAAAAAAAACCATTAAGGGGAACAACGTCCCCTGAATCAAAACTGTAAAACATACTTCCAATAAATATATTACCAACAAGAATAGATTTTGTTTGATAATTTTTGTATACATGTGCTTAATAACATACATGCTGCAATCATATCTGAAATATGAAAACAGTTAAAACTTAGAAAACCTAGAGATTCACACAATAGTTATCCGTATGTGCAAATCTACAATTTAGTACATACCCATTATTTTGTATGGGATCCAACGGTGGTGATCGTAATTTTTGACTTCTAGGCTTTTGGATGGTCTTACATGCGTAGGTTGTTGCCTTTCTACTTTTACTGCATCAATACCAACTCATTTTGTTTCACTGGTTTTTTCTTTTCTGCTAATATGCAGCAAAAGTGTTTGTTTTCTTGGCCTTAAAGAAATGAACTCTCTTTCTATAACGAAAGATGTACAAACTACAAAGCCATCATGCATGCATTATTTGGATTTTTATTCATAAAGTCAAGAGGGGAGAGAAACTAGAACCAGTTCTTTTTTTTTTTTTTTTTTTTTTTACTTTAGCATTATGGAATATGAAATGTGTGCACTAATCACATCACATGAACACGTGCTAGAGAGAGAGAGAGAAAAAATGTGTTTTGATTTGGTTTGTCACACCTAAAACCTTAGCATTTTAATTGAATTGTAAGTACTAAGTACATAAGACAAACATGAGAGGAAAAAGACAATAATTCTAAACTTTACACATTCGTTAAAGATGTTCTATAAAAAGAACCTGTGGGGTAGAACTAGGATGAAGTGAAAAGAGATGCCATTACATAGCCAAATAATAATATATGTCGCTAAGATGAACCGTGAAATTTATTAAGCCTTCAAGTTTTGCTCTAGACTGAAGATGATGTGATGTAATTTTTTGATTAAGCAAGTGTTGCAGGTAGTTGGATTTTTAATTCAGAAAGGGGGATTGAGCCAATCATGATGGTTAGTTTTTTATTCGGTATCATCTTGATTCAGAGTACCTCACCTCACCTAGGAAAAACCAAAGCTAAAATAAACTCTTAATGAGAAATAATGTAACCTGATTTTTCACAGTAACTTGACTAAAAAAGGAAAAAAGAAAAATAGTTAGCTAATCCTAATTTGAAAGTAATCACTGGGCTGAACCTGAAACTATCTGTACAGCGTCTGTTGTTGCTATTCAGAATTGGAGATGACCTTACCCTGTACTTTGTAATTGTTGTTGAGGTAAAGGTGTCAGAGTTGTTATATCTTTGTTGAACAAACAAGTGGGTTTTGGTTTTTGTCTCTTGCTACATTCTCTTTCTCTAGGTGCAGTGCTGCTCTACAACTTCTGCGGTAATGTACAAATGCTTTGGGAGCTGGGGGGCCAACTATTCGTTACTCAAGTTGAGAGATCGCTTTGTTACTGACTAATTCCCAGTTGAATCCTTGCCTTTGGCACCAACTGGCTCTATGCAGAGCCACACTGCTAGAAAGTAGAAACTAGAAACTAATGCTAAAAGAGGGACACAATTTTGATACAGGAGATGATCTAATTAGGAAGGCTGTTTTAATTACAACTTCAATTTATGGTGAACATCATCCAGATAAAATATCTGCTCCCGAAACTCTGAGCAAACTCACTAGGCTTCTTTCAAATTCTAAATTTTAGAGAAACCAACTCTAAAATTGGAAACCAACTCTAAAATATAGCACAAACCAACACTAAAATTGGTGTTCTTACTGCCAAGGTGGTTGAAAAAAAATAATAATATCCTAAGTCCATAGGTTCATAGTATCGTGTCCTCCCCACACTCCCAACCAAATCTAATCTTATCCCAACTTATGGATAAGAGTTCCCACATCTCACTCAAGTTTCACGTCTCTCATCCCAAACTCAAAAGTGTAAAGATTTTTTCTTTTTTTTTTTTTTTTTTGAGAAACCAGTATGTGAGACAGACCGATGCTTTTATTAAAACATAAGAAAACTAATCAAATAGAGCAAGGGGTATAATGTCCCCAGGTAAGTCTTCAATCAAACAGAGCAAGGGGGACTGTCAAGCCCTTCGGTGTAAAGATTAATTTGTCAAATATATAAGACCCAAAACTCAAACAAAACAATAATATCATAAACCCACAAAGTTTAGAGAAATAATATAAACCCATATCAGTGTTAATTATATGCAAAGAGAGAACTTGAAGATTGTGGGTGGCGCCGCCGATTTAAAATGGAAGAGAAGAAGCGCCGCTGAGTCGTCCGGGAAGAGATGAAGCACCACCAAGTTGGATTGGATATGAGTGCTCTGCTGATTTGAATATGGATTGGAAGAGAATAAGCTAGAGAGCGGTGCCGACGAGTTGGATTGGATGAGAAGAAGTGCCTCCGATTTGAGGATGCGGGTGTGCCGGGCTCTGAGGGTTTTGTGGGTGCACCGTAGATGTGGTATCAACTGTTTGATTTGAGAGTTTTGTTTAGAGAGGCAAACAGAGCAATGAGCAAACGAAGTAGAGAGGTAGAGAAGCAAACGTGAGACAGGAGAAAAGGTTGAAAAGCGTGAAGAATGTTTTAATTTTTTTGTTTATATATAAAAATTGTTTAACCGGTAACCAAAAACCTTTAAAATTACATCAATGGACAAGATCCAAACCATAGTAAATTAATGACTTATGAACGGTTTTAGACCCCTTAAACCAACCAGATTAACTTAGTTAATTAGCTAAGTTGTTACTTAATCAAATTATGCAATTCTAGGTTATCACAAACATACAATCATATCAAAAGTATAAAGCAGCAGAATAGAAAAAATACAAGATATGATCACCCAGGAAAACCAAACCAGTAAAAAACCTGGGGAGGATTTGACTTAGCTATTATCAAGGTAAACCTGAATCCACTATGAAAGAATTGAAATTCATACAAAAGGACTTACAAGCTCCCCGCTTGACTTCCTAATGTTACCCACCAGTAGAACTTACTGACACGACCACGTGCAAGCTCCGAATCCACGAACTCCTTCTTTCTTGGATTCTCCACAAGATACAAGCACCCACGCTTGTTATTCTTTATGCTCCAATGGCAGCAACCGAGTTAATCATCAAGGTTTTGAAGTAATCTTTACCTAGAAAACCCTAAACTTTGTGTAGAGAAAAACTCCTCTAGATCTCACAAGAGATTTACACAAAACAGAAAAGTATGAGCAATAATACAACATGAGCAACTCTAAAAATGTGGCTAGGGTTTTTCTTTATATACCTAGGATAAAAACAGAAAACTCAATACGTTTAATGAGTTAGGGCTGAGCTGGAATATTCTGCAAAAAAACATTTTGCCCGAGATTCAATCGATCGAGCCAGGCCGAAATGCACCAATGCATCTGCAGCCTCTCGATTCCAATTTTACATGAAAGACCCAACTTTGAGCAAGCCTAAACAAGACTTAAACATATTGTTTTGATCATGGTTTGCCAACATTACACATTAGAGTTCTAAATACATAAATTCCTAAATCTTTAAAACCTAATAGCTTAAATATAGGTGGGTATCGTACCCCTTTTTTTTGGGTATGGTAGAATGACCCTTTACATGAAGTCCAGATTGAATTTAACAAAAAATATATTTTTTATTATAAAATTTGATCATTTCTATAATTATTAATAACCATTTATATATGGTGATTGTCTTTGTATATGGAACTATGTTTTTTACCATTGAAAGAAAATATGAGGTGATAAGATTGTAATGGAGGGTTTCAATATAGAATAAAATTTTAAACCAATTAAAAATATATCATAGATTAATGACATGTAAAAATTGCAAGACCTCCAAAATTCACGTCACAAATTAGTGAATCACAACGACAGTAACCCATAAAATGCATAAGAAAGTTTAACAAAATATTATTTGTTGATCTTTTATTTTTTGTTTAAATATGAAATTTAATAATTATGGTAATTGTTAATAGACATTTATTATGATTTTTTATAATTAATATGCATTTATTATAATCATGTTTGTATATAGAACTTATTCTACCTTTAAAAAAATGATTTGGTAAGATTTTAATGATGGTTTGAAATATAGAATAGAATTTAAAATTAGTTAATATATATATTGTAGGGACACTGAAATTTGTCCCCGAGGATTGCTCCACGAAATTCTCTTTACAATGACCCACACAAACAAGATTCAAATAAGCAAAAGGGAATATACACTCTACAATGGAAAATACAAACAGTGGATTTCATTGACCATTTGTGCTACCATCACTATTACAAAGGGTGATTCTAGGAAGCTTTTTATCTTGGCTCCCATGGTATTTCACTCAATATCTTTCACTCTCACTTTCTTTTTCTTCTCAAACTGATTTTTTTCCTCTCCCACTTCTTAAATCTCCTTCAACTTTTTTCCTTTCCTTCTCTTATAGCCTCAACCTTTGTTCTTATCCCTCCACCTATCCTGTTCCTTTTCAGAGTCTCAATGATATTTTTCTTACTTTATTAGTTTCCTCTCCTTCTTATCTTGGAATTTTGACTGCCTAGAGGTTGCATGTAATATTTAGGCTGTCTTTTACACAATTAATGCGACAGAGGTTAGGTAAGAACCCCTTCTTTTATGCAGAGGTAAAAGATCTTATTTCTCCTTGCATATTCCAGAAGTTTCCCGTGATCACCAATGTCTCTTGGAGATCGTACATTGATTATCCGTGCTCCAAACAAGCTAGTGCATTCCTTTTCCACGGGAATAGGTTGACCATGGTATCCAACTCTGTCTTCAACATGATGACCCAACTTTCAACTCTTTCATGGACTGCCTCCTTCCGAGCTTTCCCCTCAACCCAAAGGCCAAGCCCAACTACTTTCCCATGGCCCATTAACTTCCTAGGCGCTAGGTCTAAATAGAGACTATTCCACTCCCCACATATATATAATGAAGACAGCATTTCATTATTCACTACATTTACAAAACTATACAAAATAGGCATCCTCATTCCTCAACCAAATGGTTGACAATGGGTGGTAGAATTTCTTCCATTGAGTTCAAAAGTACTAGATTGGCCTATGGTAGTTAATGAAAAAGTATGTTGTCATATCTTGCTTCCAAAAGGGTGAAAATAGCATATCTTAATATCAGAGCTAAATCCCTTGCTTCCTTTAAACAAGCGGCCCATGTTGGAAATAGCATCAAGTTGTTAATTTGATTTTTGATTTCTGATTTTTATTTATTTATTTATGGGGGTTGGTTGATTTTCTAGGAGTGTAATGAAAGATTTTTTTTTTTTTTTTAATGAAGAAAAATATTCTCCTTAATATGGAATGAAAGCTCTTTATCGAAGAAGTAATCTATATTCCTTATCCAACAAAGAATAAAAGCGAAGCCTTATAGAAGGGTATTTTTGCAAAGGGTATGGTAGCTTATGAAGAGTAGTTTGAGTGTTTGTATGTTATTGTGTAAGTGTAGTGTTATTGGATTTATTGGGGTTTTGGGATTGTGAGTTTATGTTTGTGAGTGTTGTTTTTGTGAGGTTGTAAACTTGTAATCCATATTGTTGACAGTGGATTTTGGTTGGCATTTCTTGTGGATGTAGGCTTGGACTTAGATGGCCCACACTAAATATTGTTATCATATATGAATGTTTTATATTTTTGTTTGTGTGAATGAGCTTCTACTAGTACCAAATCACAATACCCTTAAAGCTCTTTGTAGTAGAGGACATTTTAAAAATATGATTTCAGTTTATTCCTTAAAAAAATACATGTTGAATGTCTAATTATACAAACTGAACTACTCGAACCATAGCTAGGCACCTGGGCTTCCTCACGATTCTATCCTTTAACACACCTTGATGCCATCGCAACTATGTCTAACCCTTCGAATCATGAATCAGAGCCCTAATTCCCATCAAACCCATGTGTGCAACAATAGTTCCATCAAAGTTTACCTTGAAACCTTGCTCTCTATTTGGTGTCCATCGACATATTTGGGTCATAGATTGGTTCTCATGTCTCTGAGTTTCTTACACATTCACCACCATGAAGGAACTAACTCATATGACCACCTCCATTATAGTTTATTGAACATCTTGATTGTCGATAAATTTCATTCTAATGCAACCACCATTCCATGCAATGATATAAAACTATAGCTGCCTCCCTCATGTCTCTGTGTTCCATTACATACTCACCAACTTCAATAAAATGAGAAAGTTATTTATGCCTTTTGAGGACAGAGACCTCCATAGCTTCCCAAACTTTGGCTTCGAAGGATTAAGATCATAGGAAGTGCAGTACTAATTCTACTGCCTCCATGTAAACTTCACACTCTAGTTGAGATCTAATCTTTCTCATGTACAAAGACTCATTTGAGGGTTGTATATCCAATATAAGCCACCACTTAATTGATGTTGCAACTTTTCAAAATCTACGCCATAATTGGGTTCTTTGATTCTTCAATGAGCTCTCCTCCTCTTTATCTCTCCGTATATCTTCCACTAGGAGATTGAAATCACTCTTTACAGAATAGATTCATGTCCGAATATGGGTATATAAGCACATCACGGGATCATCCTCTTCAAAGATGGATACATGTTATGAGTTTAGCTTCAAAAGGCAGAAAGATCGTGTGGACCAACTAAGTGTTCTACCTCGTCCTTTTTGTATGATCAACTATTGGACCCATGCCTCCTTTGACAGGGATTTTTTTTTTTTTTTTTTTCAAAATAACACTAAAACTCAAACAATTTCATTAGTTAGCATGTTTTTAAAACTATTTAGCAAAATAACATCTCGATAATGAAGTCAAGTTCCATGGATGGAACTTGAGCTTTAAAGACTCGACTTCCATAAAGAGATCAAACAAAACCATAAAGAAGAAACCCAAATAGAAACACGAAGAAGAAGAACAAACCAGAAGACGAAGAAGAAACCCAAACCAAAAAATACGAAGAAGAAACTCAAACAGAAACAAGAAGAAACAACAAATTGTGAAGAAGGAACAAACCGGAGAGATCAAACCCAAACAAAAACCACGAAGAATGCACCCATGAACCCAGATCTCCTTAACCCAAACCGTTCGGCTCAAACACCTAGGCAGCGACGACGAAGCTCCAAGCGAAGGTTTGCCGAATTCCTTCATTTTCTTCTTTGGATCTTTGGGTTTGATGACGTTTCGTTGTTTTCTTGTCTGAGTCTTTGGTTGATGATATTTTGTTGTTTCTCTTTTTGGGTTTGTTGGAAATCGAGTAGGGGTGTGCATGGGTCGGCTTGAGAGGATTTTTTGACCCAACCAACCATGGTGGATCAAAAAAATTTCAATCCAACCCAACCCATCACATAAGTCCAACCCAACCCACATGGGTCGGGTTGAACCCATGGGTTTGACAATTTATTATTATTATTATTATTATTATTATTATTATTATTATTATTATTATTATTATTATTAAATTGAGTAGAAAAAAATATAAATATTAATTTATTAAAAAAGCCTAAAGATTAGTATAAATGTAACTCCTTAAAGGTAAACAACACTAATGACTAAACCACAATAGTAATTTACTAGAGTCTGTGTGAACTAATTGGCTTTTATATAGGATAGGAATAGCTGGTTATTTTAAAAAATTTATTAATTATATAATATTATATATATATATATATATTAAATTAGTATTAGTAGGAGGAACCGAGGAAGTGTTGCTATACAGCTAGTTTTTTTTTTTTTTTAATTATTAAATATATAATATATATTTAAATATATATATATATATATATATATAAGTGTCTTACAGTTTTTTTTAAAAAAAAAAATTAAATATATAATATATTTTAAATATATATTAAATATGGGTGGGTCGGGTTGGGTTTGGCGGGTTTGTAATTTTATGACCCAAACCCAACCCAACTCGCTATAAAAAAAAAAAAAAAAAAAATTTGTAACCCAACCCAACTCACTAAGCCTTAAAAACTGACCCAACTCGGAGGGCCGGGTTGGGTTTGGTGGGTTTTCTGCACACCCCTAAAATTGAGTCTTAAAAACTTGAGTTCCATGGAAAATGAGTTTATTACACTTAATTTGGCACAACAAAATCGAGTCTCTTGTACTCGAGATGTTAGTTTGCTAAATAGTTTTGCAAACGTGCTAACTAATGAAATTGTTTGAGTTTTAGTGTTATTTTGAAAAAAAAATAACACCACTCGAGTCTCTTGTACTCGAGATGTTAGTTTTAGTGTTATTTTGAAAAAAAAAATCCCATTTGACAACACATTCTTTGGTGAAATAACCTTATAGGTTGTCAGTTGTGATATCCACATTCTTGGGTGAAATAACCTAGTTCCCACCTCCAAAACTCTCCTAGCCTCCATAGTGCTCCTCATGGCATACAAAGCATCTTACCCCGTTTGACTTTGTGTGGCATAAAGAATAATTAAAAAAATGCTTCTATTATTTGTCAACTATGACATGATGCTATTTTTGAACATAAAACTATGCCATTTTGAATCGCTTTTGAACGACATTTTCAGTTTTTAAACAACGTTATACTCTTTTTCATACACTTTTTTACTCACACATATTTCCACACATGTTTTTAAACGCATATACCAAACACCCCCTAAAATTATTGGTTGGGGGGCATAATTTTTACATAGACTATTTCTTATATCACTCCTATTGTACACTAATCACAATCTACCATAACCATCTCAATAGTGATAAAAATATTGTAAAATTTGTTAAGACTTATTGTTTATAAATTTAAAATATAAAAAATAAATGAAATTTAAAATGATTTGAAGAATAAAGGAGAAATAGGAGTGTCCATAGTACATCCAGAATTCTCATAAAAACGCTTCTCATACAAACCTGCTGATACTTAAGGAGTCCATAGTACATCGAAAATTAATTCAGCCAGACTTAGGCCTAACAAATTGTGAATGTAGCCCAATAAGAGAACAAGTGAAAATGACATACAGCCAGGCCCAACTTCAGAATTTAGATACTTATTGAATTCTTGAATCCGATCACCGTGCCACTGCCAAATATCCCAACCAGTCCCATTCCTCATCAAATTGTAAAATATATATTCATCAATCTATGAATTGACGGAGAGTCTCATCTCAATGTATGAAATGAAATTTGAGATTGTGGGGGGCACCACATACATGATACAACATATCATTTGTACACCGCTCGTTTAATGTTTTACAAATGAATGGTGTCACAACTCACAACAATAATTATTGGTGGGGTTTCCAGAAAACGCATATATGATATACCTAACCATTCAACCAAACAACAAGGGAGGTCACCAAATTTTCAACTAGGAATTACTTTGCAACTATCTCACCTAGCTCATTTTTGCCATTACTTTCAAAAGTAAGAAAGTCCTCATCTTTCTAAATGCTTCTCACCTTATATATTCTTTCTTTCTTTTTTTTTCTTTTTTTTCTTTTATTATAGTATTTTTTCAAAATTTTCAACAAAAGACTAATCATTATTCGCGACGGATGAACTCATAACCGGATAAATTGTTGGTCTAGAGAATTTTTTCAAAGTGCTGTACCTGAATTTAAATTAAAGAATTCTCATTCAAATTCAAGACAACCACTTTAAAACCGTGTGCTCAAGCAGCCCCCCTTATATGATCATGCTCACCCATCTCAACCTGAACAGGTCCAAGTAAATCCTGCACCACTTATATGTGACAATTCAGTACAAATGATTGGGACCCTCCAGCATTAATTGATGGAACCAACACTGTAACTATTAGCTCGTCATTATTTACGACATGCTTAATTAAGTAGAGTAATTACTCGATTTTTTGGTTAGAGTGTAACTTCATTATTGATGCCTATGTCATTGACAACATATAGGGGCAGCAATAATGGAACACCTGAATTATTTCAGTCCTTAAAAGTGATGGCTTCCAAGGGTTGATTGCTGGTTGCTTTCTTTAATTATTGCTAAGGTCCAAATGATCACTGTCCCAACTTTCTCACAAAGGAGATTATGAGAGCATTGTCTAATGACTGCCTAACTTACCTTCGGCCCAAAAAAGAAAAGTGTTACATTGTAATATAATGAATTTCCCAAATATAATATGTTTAATGCTAATGAGTTGTCCTTTTTTGTTTTTATCCTTAGTGGACCATGGAAGTAATCATTTGCATCGTATAGGTAATCCATCATTTTCAGTGATGATGATGTTGAAGCACTTTCACTTATCTTAGCGTAGAACAAGTTTTGGTTTCCTCTAGTAGGAAGTTGGTGATATTTTATATTTTATATTTTATATTTTTAATTTTTGTTTGGGTGATATGTACTATTTATTTATTTTTATTATTTCATCTGAATTCATAAAAGGAGTTTTTTTTTTTTTGGCAAAAATACTAAATAGAGATACAAAATGGGTGTAACCCTAGTTGAAATAACCTAGAGGGAATAGAAAGGGTGTGTCTATTTTAGCTTATAAAATGTTTAATTATTTTTACCAGTAGCTTACATATAACTAATTAGAGCCTTACTTTTTACATTTAAAAAAAAAGAAAAAAAAAAGTAGGACTATACTTTTACACTATTATGTATTTTTTAAACAAAGCAAGTCAATAAAAATAAGATCATGTATTCTATAGATTATAAAAATAAATAAAATAAAATAACTCATCTATATATATTATAAAGCGGCATATACGTTGATCACAATCACAACTACATTATCTAAAAAGAAAAAGGAAAAAAAAGGAAAGTGTTGTAAATTCATCGATTTGTATTGAAATGTTGGCATCCTCCCAAACCCAAATATACCGATCGATGTCTTCCGAGATATTTCCTAAAATTAAGGCCAAGTTTTTAAGGGTTGTTGAAAACGTACGTGAATTTAGGTAATAGATGCCTCAAGCTCCAGAGGGATTAGATTGATCTAGACCAGTACTAGCATGTTGTCTAGGCTCTATACTATCTATATATCTAGGGTGCGTATGTAGAAATGAGCAAAGAGGATATCAAAGCAGTGAGCAACTTTAACCAAAAAACTTTAGAGGTTAGCGTGGATGGGCGAGTATTCAAAGACTTCACACTAAAAAGCATTCAAATGACTTCTTTGAATATCATATATTTAATTTAATCTTTTCCATTTATCTATAAAATGGTTATATTTTTATTTATATATTTTACGAAACATATATTTATAGTCACCATTATAGAACACTTTAAAGTATAAAACTAAATCTCAACTCTTAACACTAGGCACCTAAATATAAATTGAAAACAACTAACATGGAAACAATTTAAAAAAAAAAAAAAATTATCTGCATTACATTACAATTTTTTTATGTAAATTAAAATTATGTTTAATTAATTAAATATTTGATACTTATATTAATTAATTTTTTATTTTAATCTTGTTTCTCATGAAAAAAGTTCTAACTTTGCTATCATGTACATCTATTTTTATTTTATATATCAAATTTTGTATCAAATGATAGCTAATTACTTCTGAAGCAATTTTATTGTTAAATGTGTGTGTCTTGAAATTGATTCAAGAGATCCCCACGGGGAAAAAAAAAGTAAGAGTTAAAAAAAAAGGGGGGAAATGAAAGCGAAAAATGATAAAAGAAATGGAAAGTTTGGTAGGAATGATGGGGTTTGGCAGTTGGAAAGGAGGAAGAAACTATGACCACCAGACACAACAGTACACTGTTATAATTAGATGCATGTAGTGAAGTCACATCACTTAAATTTGATGAGTACGATGGGATTGGCTGGCTGCGCCTATTTATATATGTTGCTGGATTCAATTTATACGTAATTTTTTGGAGACTAAAAACTGAGTCTCATTATTAGCCTTAATTTTGTAATGCATGACGCGTGTATGAAGCTGATTATGGCAAAGAAGCTTCTTTCTCATCTTAATTTGTTGTTAATTCATAAGTACAGTCGACACTTGGGGCAAGGGGACCATTGCGTACCTTCATTTCTACGATTGAATAGCATAGAATAAGAGAAAGATAAAAGGAGATTTGATAATGTCACTAGCTTTTTGGGTTTCAACTCTCACATCGAGTAGCATCTATACATTTTTAGGGAATATTATTGGGTTGTCCCACCCTTCTGCGATCAACAGAGAGTGTAATCCCAAACTATTAACGGCCCTACAGAAATGGTTCATCTCTTCGTAAAATAGAAGAAGTATAGTTCCAAACTACCCAATGACAATTCCTTATTTAGTGCTCATCGACGTCTTTAGCCGGCCATGGCTCAATGCCCAACGAGTAAAATGTTACAGTAGGTCAAGCCACCTTTTTTTTTTTAAGAAGGAAAGTAAACAAACAACACACAGGAACGTAGACAGAGGCATAACATCACACCTTGGGACACGCTTTTCTTCCTATTTTTTTATTCATATAAAAAAATCATTTCACTATTAAAAATAATAAAATCAGTAGTCCCAAAAGTCTTAGACCAAGATGTGACTATCTTTTGGTAAACTAAGATGTAACTATCTTTCTTTAGTGTATTGGTATATTGTATCAGCCCAGGTATAGTGTATTACTCTTGTATTTATATATTTCCATACCCAAGCATTTGTGAACTTTTCTACGTATTATTTAGTGTTATGTATAAGGGTAACACTTGTATAGTTATTTACACAATTCAATATACAGAATTATTAGTTCTTCAGTTTTTTTATGGTATCAAAGTCTAGGCTATAAAGGAATATTGGCTTATTTGGTTTACTCTTAACTCAAAACTCAATTCTCATATCTCATTTCTCATCACTCAAACTCAGTTTTCATAACTCATATTTCTATCTCTACTTTTTCCATAACTCTATCTTATTTTTATTTGGTTTCAAATCTAGGTGAGCTTAACTCAAAATTTTAACAAAGAGGTGGAGCCCATGTACTGTGCAAATCAGAATGGTAACATGTCTCTCTCCTCCATCTCTTTCATTTTTTTTTTCCTCTCCTCTTTCATGAAGCTTGAAACATTGAAACCTTTCTCCTCCCATTTTCGGCCTCTACCACCTCCAACAACCCACAAACCGATCAACTGCAATTCTCAAAAACCCAACCCACTGCCATTGTTTTGCATCCACCACCGTACATAACACCAAAAATTAAACTCATCCACCATAGCAAATCCACCAACACCTTCAACATCACAGCAAATTCTTTTACATATAAATAATAAAAAAATAAAAATAAATACCAGAAAAAATTACCCCACAAAATGTCAAAATCCACAACTCCAAGCCCAAAAAGCATACCTTAACCCGATTAAAATGCAAATCACAAATAAAATCGAAGTCCTCTGCCATCATCGCGTGAAGAAAAAAGAAAGAATGAAGAAGAATAATAAGAAGTTGAGAAAAGAAACTAGATTGAAAAGAAAAAAAAAAGAAAAAAAGGAAGAAAATGAAAGAACCCAGTCGTGAAGAAGAACAAAAAAAATAAATATATAAAAACATAACAAAAAGAGAAGCAACTGTCATAAACCCATCAAGAAAAAAGAATGAAAAAAAAATCTGTGTGGAGAAAGAAAGAAAAAAAAAATCGGTGTGAAGAGATGAAGAAAAAAAGAAGCAGCAGCTGTGAAGAAACAAAGAAAGAAAAGAGAAGAGAAGAATGGCGCTAGAGTGAAAAAGGAAGAAAGAAAAAGAAAAAAAATTTAAAAAAAATTAGAAAGAAAGAGAGAACCAGAACCAAGCATGTGACCCGAAGAAGAAAGGAAGAAATAAAGAAAAATAAAAAAGAGAATTGATGTAACAAGACTTTAGGTGGGTCCATTATTTTTATATATTTACTAAAATGTCATGTAACTCATATCTTGGAAATGTAAAAACCCTAAAATTGTGTTTTCAGTTTCCATCATCCAAACTCAAAATTTTGAGTTTTTGAGTGATGGAAACAGTTATCCAAAACCAAGCCAAACACTTTATCATCTATAGGACCCACTCGTTTTGGATGATGGATCATGAAAATTGAGTGATATCACTCAGTTTTCATGCTATCCAAACATGCTCTTATTATCATTCTTTTATTTTTGGTTTCTTGTCATGTTAGGTGTGAGCCCTAGTGGTGTCATGTTGTCATTTAAGCATTTGCCCTATCAAATCCAAGTCATCGTGCATCGATTTGAAATTGAGTTAACAGAGAAGTGACTCATATGTACCAAAATCATCCCAAAAAATCTTTTGCACGAGCTTCCATCCTCTAATAGAAGTTTATGCCACTAAGTCAACACATTCACCCGCCTACACATGTATTAACACCCTATTTTGAACTTCCTTTTACTAGCCCTAAATCATTCCTATATCCATCTAGCGATATCGTTGTTGGAGAACGAGACTTGAGTCGTAAAGAGTATAAAATGAGGTGTTTATAGATATCCCTAGACCTTGAGAGGTGAGAGTCTAGTAGTCAGGCATCTCGTCGACCTCACCTTATTGCTTGGGTTTGAGTCGTGCATGACACATTAGTACTAGGGTTGGTGGGGCTACTAGCACAGGGGTTTAACTTGTCACAATAGAAAGTGCTCTGCTCCTATGATTCCACGATTCCACGATTCCACCCTAAACCCTATACACACACCCCACCCTTGTTGCATGATCATACACTTAATGAATGCTTGTTTGACATACCTCATGAATAGAGTAACCTCAAGGTTTTTGGCATTGCCTACTTTGTTTAACTTCAGCCCCATCAATGCACTAAATTTCAGCCGTGCTCACAATTATGTTGCTTCCTTGACTATTACATTAAATAGAAAGGTTATAGATGTGCTAATCTGATTGCAAAAAAAAAAAAAAAAGATTTAGATTTCCCACCATGTCATATTTTGGGAACACAAAGTGTGGCACGCATTATTTCTCTTCGCCAATTGTGTCTCCCCTACTGCACATGTTGATCCCTTACACATGTTATATTTTCGGAACACAAAATGTCCCAAAAAAGTGTGCATTTCACAAGGCAAGTCTCACAAAAGGCAATGACTAACATATGAGGATGAGATTGTTAGGTATACATGTGTGAATAAAGTCCCACATTAAATAATAATGAGAAGACTGAGTGGTTGGGCCTAATCTCATAGGTTAAAACTTTTGGGTTAAGTGGTGTCCTTACATGTTATATTAACTACAAAGTAGTTCATATAACAAGTGTTATATGAGTCCATGGTGATAGCGTCTTTGGGAAGTTCCAATTAAGTAGTTCATATAACATATAGGGGTACCATTTAACCCAAATTTTTTTTTGGTGAATACTTAACCCAAAAGTTTAGTCTTATGAGCTTAGGTCCAAGTGTCCAACTATGTTATATTAATTACTCAATTTTTTCATTATTATTTAATGTAGGACTTCATTCATATGTGTATACCTAACAATCTTCCCCTCATATGTGAATCATTGCTTCTCTATGTGGACTTTGAGACCTCTTTGTGGTTCATGAACAAATCCTACTAAATAATTCCCCCTTATCTTTGAGCTTTTTACTTTACTAAAGCATCATCTACGGGTCTCTTGACTCCATCTATGAAAAATTTATGTCAACCAAGCATGCTCATCCATAGGAACCTAGCTCACACTTTCATGTCTATTGGAACCTTGTGCTACACCTTTTTTTTTTTTTTTTTTTAATCTTGCACCATTGACAATACTACTTTGTTAAGCTTTTTCCCAAAATTGTTTGTGTTGGCATTATGATCTTTTCTTGTCCCTACTTCAACTGCAAAAAGAACCTTACCCATTGCCACCTTTCTCATACACCATCATGGGCTCTAATACCAATTGTTGAGGACCTTGTTAACATTGCCACTTTGTCACAATTACCTAACTCAAATACTAGTTGTTAAGGAATAATGGAGATAACACATTGGGGAGACTCCAATTGAATAGTTAATATAACATGTAGGGCATTAATTAACCCAAATGTTTAAGCTCACGGGTTTGGGCCCAACTATGAGTGTGTTTGACATCAACTTTTGGTATTAGTTTTAATGTACAGCTTTTTAGTATTCAAAGTGGGCAATATTTCACTCACACATGTATACATAACACTATGAAATGCTCCTTTCTCATATGTCATCGGTCACCATCAACAATTACCCTAGGACTTGGTCCAATTGGAGTGTGGAAATACATTGAGACTCTAGTAGGCTCTACAATGTCTAGGGAGGAAGTTTATAAAGCAAGAAAAGGGATTTGGGTTGTGGATATTATGGTAAAACTTGTGATATATAATCAAGCTATTTTCAGTGCACTATGGATCAGCCCAACTCAATGAATTACTCATTAAAACTAATGGTTTATTTGGTTGGATAGAAAATAGTAGTTTTTCATTGTTTGGTTTGATGGAAAAGGGGCATGGATGGAGCTTTCCACTTGGGTCCACCTAAAACCATCCTCCTAAATTGGGAGGAAAAGTAGAGAGAATAATTTTTCACTTTAAATTTATTATTTTACCCAATCTTTTCTATCATTTCCTTATGTTAACGGTATAGTAATAAATTTATTTAAATCAAAATTTCTTTTCTTCAACTTCTCTATCCTCTCTACCAAACACTTGTTAGGGAAAAGTTGAACATTTTTTATCTTCTCATTTTTATATCCTCCCAACCAAACAGAACCTAAAGGTTTCAAACATGTCATATTATGCAGTAGTTTTAGTTTTTTGTCATATATATATATATATATATTTTTTTTTTTTTAATTATTAAATGATTGAATATATGTTTGCTTCAAGAGCCAGACTCCCATGTTCCTTGGATAATCTCAAATTTAATTTCAGATACGTTAAGTTTGAAAGCTCTTTCACATAATGTGAAGTTCAACTGGGTTCCTTTAATATATGACACGTAGCTGTTGTTTGTTTTGGTTTCTGTTTTTGTATAAAGGTTTTTGGCTTTCCATTAAATAAAAATATATGTTTCCTTTAAGGACTTACAACAACCAATATTGAGTAGGAAGCTGCATCCTATAGAAAGTCAAAACACATTGTCTGAGGACATGCAATTTTTTCTTTTCTACATTTCAAACCGGTTGAATATATTTTTTACCACCATGAAGTTCACGAACCCTTACCTTTTGAAAAGGATATAGGTAACATTTGACTGTAAAAATTTAATATAAATAGCAATGCTATTATGTAAATTATGTCATATATATATATATATATATAATATCAATATTACTTTATTTAGAGCACTTGCAGCAGTGGAGCTAAATAGTTATATAGCTATTTTAGCTCCACCAAAACACCAAAAAGAAGCATGCAGCAGTGGAGCTATACTTAATTTTTTTTAACTCCATTGATAGATGTGCACTATAACTGAGAGCTAAACAAAAAAAAAAAAAAAACAATTTTTTACTCCCGGCCCAATTAAAATAATAAAAATGGTTCTCTCTCTCAATCACTCCATGCCTCTCTCTCTCTCTCGCTCTCTCTCAGTGCTGAAGCTCTTATCATTTCTCAAAACTCTCTCAGGCAAACTCTCTCAACGTTACTCTCTCAAGCTCCCTCATTCATCGCCGCCGGCTATACTCATTCTCAACGTCGTTGCCACCGAAACTCGATGTCACCGACCCACCAGCCATCCCAAGCCGCCGATCAGCTTCAAACCCATGCCGCCATCCGCCTCAGACCCACTTCTTTTCGTTTCCTCTCTCTCTCTCTCTCTCTCTCTCTCTCTCTCTCTCCGTTTTTAGCTCCGATCGGGTCCCACACATAGTTCTCAGAACCGGACCGGACCGGGAGGTTGGACCGTGAAAACCGTGAACCGTGATGAAAACCGATTTTTTAAGCATAAAGAACCGGGCACATGTGACAATTCCGTGAACCCCTAAAACCGGGGTTGGACCGTACGAACCGGTCAAGAACCGTGCGGTCCAACCCCTTAGCAATTTTTTTTTTTTTTTTTTTTTTTTTTTATATAAAAACAACTTAACACAATTTTATTCTACTTAATTAAATTATCCATTTCTTACAAGGAATAAAAAAAATTATAATTAAAATCCTTCAAAAATATTTAACTTTACTTCAAAAATTAATCATAAATTTTAATGTTTTCATGGTTATTATTTTATTTTATTAACTTTCATATTTAATTATTAAATATATGCTTGAAAATCATTAAATTTTTCTCACATATATAGATATTTTAGTCAATTTTACTAGTTTTATAAATTTAATATCTATATTTAGGCTTTAATTAATTATTAAATTAATTATGACGTCATCACGGTTCGACCCTGGTTCAACCTCGGTTCGACCTCAAAAACCTTGAACTTCTCCCTTTTACGGTTCAATGAACGGTCCGGGTTTGAAAACCTTGGTCCCACATTACCTGACTCACCTCAAATCAGAGCATTTCGTTTCTCTTTGCACTCATCATCACTGTTTATGATCACTGATTGATGATCGGCGTAGGTCTCGTCGGCCGTTACTGAATCGGACAGAGTATCAGGCATGGGTTTCGGTTTGGCTATGTTGATTTTTCTAGGTTTTTGTTTTGTTCTTCTTCATTGGTTTTGATGGGTACTGTGGGGTTGTGGTTGTATAGTGATTTTTATGGATTTAATGGTAGTTGTGGTGGTGTGTTGGTAGTTGAATGAAATATTATTTTATTGTAGTATTTATATTATTTTATCGTGTTAAAATGTAAAATAGCTCTACTGCTGCAAGATGTGAGAAGATAAAATAGATAATGTGACTTTTTGTTTAGCTAAAAAGCTAAAAATTTAGATTCATTGTTGTGATAAAAATTTTCATAACAACAAATTTCTTCATGAATAACTTAAAAGGCATACAACAAAAAAAAATATATAGAAGAAAAAGAAAAAAAAAAGAAAAAACTCGAGACAAAAAACACTGAAAAGGCATATAATGGTCCTCAAAAAAGTATTTGATTCCAATCGAGTTGACGTCTTGCGAGAATGTAGACGAAAAGAAATCAACGGCTCTATCGTATTTTCTATAGGCAACCAAACAAACTGATGCAAACAGTACAAGTTTACATAATTAACCTTAGGTCCTTAGATAGTTATGCAATTTATGCAATCTCACGTGCACTCATAGCGCGTGAAAAAGCATGATTCATGATTCATGAAGCTTGCATGCTTTCCATGTTTTTCTGAACTCAGAAATCAGAGTTAACCATCGCCCACGTTGGGTAGAGTGGTACTTCCATTAAGCCTTAAAGGCTTGTAGGGTTTGAAAACTCAAGTTTGAGTGGTCTTGGATGGGAAGGAATGGCGGCAGTATATATAGATTCATTATATTAGGATTTCTAACTATGCTAAAAAAGGAAAAAAAAAAAGAAATCAAAATAAGTAAAGAAATCTTTTTTTTTTTTTTAAGAGAGTTTTAACTTATCGTATTTAATGATAATGATAACTCTTTATATTTAAATCAAGACATTAATCGGTTTTTAGTGTAGACCGAGATTGAATCTTTAATCTCTTATTCAACTATAAAAAATTTTATCAATTGAGCTAATTGAAACCTAATTTTTTTTTTCCCTTTTTGCTTCTTATAATGAACAATATTTTCCAGTAAAGGATTTTTTTAATTGTATTTGTATATAATATATACATGTTGACGTCTTCAAATTATGAAGTCAGCTAATTAGGATAATATCAATATAATGTTAATTTTTTTTTTGATGAAATCAATTTCCAGTCTTATATTGCATCTCTCATTAGGCATGCATGTCCTTGATGATAGATGAAACAAATTAACATTATATTGATATAATGTTAATTTGTTTCAATATAATGTTAATTTGTTTCATCTATCATCAAGGACATGCAGGCCTAATGAGAGATGCAATATAAGACTGGAAATTCATGTCATCGATCAGCACAAGTTTTTAAAGCACGCTAAGAGATACAGAGTGCTAATTAACTACACGTTTGTTTGTTTAATGTTTCCTCAAATTCATTTCTAAGAGACATTCTATATATATGAATATATAAAAGATTGTATGCTTAAAATAAATTAAGAGAATAAAAACACAATTTTTGTACAACTAACAGTGCTGTCCAAAAAAAAAAAAAAACAGTGTTGTCCATTACCTCTTGTCCTAGTTGGAAAATTATAATAATGGATGTTTTGCTTAAATAGATGCACAATCGCTTTCAAAGAAAATGGTTTCCAAAACCATATTAAATATTAATGGGTGTGTTATAAATGGGTTTGGTATTTTGTTAATTAGCTTAAATATTAGGACTTTTTCAAAGTGGTGATACTTGCCAATCCATGTTATACTTTAAAATGGGGTTGTCTACTTGTCTTTCTCCAAAAAGCTCTTTGGAAAAAATTACAACATACGCATCTTATCTCTTATGAATCGATTTGAACATCAACGAACTCATTGTTTATATAAAGTTGGAGACATTTATTATCTTACTTAAAAAAGATCAATACCTTTTTCTCTCAAACTCATAATAAAGAGTTTGATAGGACTTTTTAATAACTATCTTCAGAAATTCAACATTGTTCGAATGCATGAAAATATAGTCTCATCTTTTTATGGGTCTTGAGAATGACTAATGAGAATTCATGCCCTTGAAGGCTTCATTCTAAATTAGATCCCACCTTTCCTGTCATGACACTCGGAACCACTTGAGGAATTAATTGTTCTAGAAATATACTCTCTCTCTCTCTCTCTCTCTCTCTCTCTCTCTCTCTCTCTCTCTCTCTCTTATAAAATATTAACTTAAATAAAAATATTTTAGTGCAAGACAATTTTGTGACGTCAAAAGAAACAATATACAACAAAATTTGGCTATAGACTTGGTTGTATTTCACTAAAAAAAATTAACATAACTACATGTCTTGAAAATCTAATCAATGGATTGCATTTTTTTTAAAATGTTCTTAATAAGTATGTCCAATTTTGTGGCAATCAAATGTTATTTATTATTAAATCCATAAACTTATTTTTTACTCATAATTTTAGACTACAAAAGCTTAAAATTGAAACAATTGATTAATGACATAACTATTTATTTTTAATGTTCTAAATATTTTGTAAGCATAGAGGATATAAGAAGAAAATATAATCCAATGGTGGATTTCTAAAATTTCACATCTAAATAAAAAATATTGATGAATAAAGTTGTAGGCAATAGCTACAATCATGTTTGTAACTAAATTTTATTCAACAATATATATATTATTATTAAAAATCTTTTACAAATTTCTTTTAAAGAAATATTTTACAAACTTTCTATAGGTAGCAACCAAACATTTGAATATGAGTAGTTACATCTTTTATTCATAGTAATAAAGATTGTTACATCTAATGTAATCTCTATTCAATCTACCAAATATAACCAATTGATTTCTTAATCATCATCTTATTTTATGTATACAAATTTATATTATTACCAACATCATTACAAAAAAATAAAATTGCCATGCCAAACCAAGCTTAATAACAGTAATATTGTTTAAAGTCTTATATCTTACCAACATCATCATCATATTGTTTTAATGGAGATATCTATTGTAGGGTTACAATTTGTAGCCCAAGTCCAAAAGAGGTGGAATGTGAGCCCAATGAACCCAATACAATAAATTTGTACAGAGTGGGTGAAATAGTTGAGTTATTTGTGAATTAAACAACGACTAGTAAGGATTTAAAATATGAATAAGTACAAAAATACACTTAGACCTTGATTGAATTGGTGTCCGAAGAGATGAACTATGAACTGAACTACTATTTCAGAAGGTTAATACAATTCTTAGTGGTACAGTAAATCTTTTTCTCTCTCCCTCTCCTCTTCTTTTTTCGATCCCTCTCTTATGAGGGGTCTTTTACATTATATAGTTTTTCTTCAAACCATCTTGATCGTACACCTGTTAATCATCTAAACATTCACTCGAGTATATGTCCCATTAGGCACTTTCTTTGACTCTCTGTGCTTGGTGGTGGTTCAGATCGCACTGTTCAAGGGTCTTCTCCACATAAATGTGGCCAAAAAAGTTGCTGCAGTGCATTTAATACGGTAGTAGCAGTTTTTCCTTTTGATATTTCTGTATTCTTATCATCTTTACACGTGCCTGAAGTTCATCCTTATCGGTGGAACTTCCTAGACGATCACCTAAATCATTCTAGTACTTGCTTGGCCGATATTTATTGTATCTGAGAAGGATACACTCCTCAGACTATATTCTCCCATCGTTTACTTATGTGATTCTCCACTATGGGGTCTCTCCCAATCATTTACTCTTCCTCGGACATACCCACATCCTCAAATAGGGCCCAAGGCCCAATAACGAACTTGGGCTTTTATCCCCACATCTATAATTCAAATATTTCTCTTCCAATTATCGAATATATATATATATATATATATATATATATATATATATATTAATAGGCAAAACTCAGAGAAAGTTCAATTAAAATTTGAAATTAGAATCCAATTTTGCGTCATGTGTCTAAATTTATGTGATGATCATATTATAATTATCCACTTAAATTTGTGTCATGTGTCCATTTAAGTTTTTTAATATATATTAATAGGCAACGTTCAGAGAAAGTTCAATTATAATTTGAAATTATAATTCAATTTTGCGCTATGTGCTAAATTTATGTGGGGATCACATCATATTATTTGGTTAAGTTTGTGCCATGTGTCCACTTAAATTTTTTAATGTTTGTACCAAGTGAGTTAATAAGTGCAAAATATTAAGAATCTAATATTAATGAATCATAAAAAAAATAAAAATACATATACTCAATAAAAACCACAACACAATAAAGATTATCACACATTCTATGTTATTAAAAATTAGAAAAAAAAAAGATTATAAGTAGTATTAAATTTAGGTAAGAATTTTAATATGTGACTAATTATGTTTACTTAAAAAAAATTTTGACTAATTATTTATATTTTTATGGAATTCAACTTTGCGCGCTGTGTCTAAATTTATGTGGGGACTATATCATAATTATCTACTTAAATTTGTATCATATGTTCACTTAAGTTTTTTAATATTTGTGCAAAGTGTGTTAATGGGTGCAAAATACTAAGAATTTAATATTAATTAACTATATATATATATATATATAAAATAACAATCACATATACTCAGTAAAAAATAATTTGACTAATTATTTATATTTTTATGACAAAATCTGTGTTTAATTTTATATGTATCCATACTTATGCATGTGCTACATGCTTTACAAAAAATAATAATTTGACTAATTGTTTATATTTTTATAGTAAAAATTGTGTTTAATTTTAAATGTATTAATGTGTTTACATGGATTACATACTAATTATCAATAAAATAAGAGTAAAATTTAGATAAGTAAAAAATAATATTATCTTTTTAAAATATTATAGATACAATCAAATTATCAATTTGAAATCAATTGAAGAAACTAATATATGATTACTAAATTTTGGAGTAGTACTATATTTACAATATTTTCATAACAAATCATAAATAATAAGTTATTATTAGTTCTCGTTTGAATCTATAACTTAAATTACTTAATAACAACTTGGCATTTATATTCTATTGTGAAAATGTGTGTCGTTAGTTGTCACCCTAATAATTAATCTTCTCCCTAAAAAAAATTCGTGTAATACACGCGCTAAAAGGGACCTTGAACCAATAACCTTTAATTGCGTTGCGTAGACGAAGGCAAGCAGTTAATCAAAACCAATAAAAAAACAAAAAAAAACTAACCATGGTTAACAACGTCGGAGTGTACTTTTTTTTTTTTGTTGGATGAAACGTTGGACTGTACTGTTCTCACTGTTCCTCGTGTAATCACTAATCGCTCAGTCACTCGCTCACTCACACCAACACCCGCACAGTCACACTCAGAGACTGGAGAGAGGGAGAGAGAGAGAGACTGAGAGAGGGAATCAAGTTCTTCTTTGAATAAGGACATCCCATCCCACTTGTTGTCGGATGTTAGAGAAAAAAAAAAAAAATCACAAATAAGCTTTTTGTGCAAACTGGGAGTAAAAGAAAAGTTCTGCCAATGGTATTGTCACAAAGTAGAGAGAGAGAGAGAGAGAGAGAATCTTTCTTTTGTGTCTTGACTATCAATTCACAAACACGCGCACGCACACACACAGTGTGAGACACTCTCTCTCTTTGTCTTTCTTCCATGCTTTCAAGTGTAAGTTCATTTCTATTGTTTGTACCATTATAAAGCTTTTATCTTTCTTGTGGTTCTTTTTTCTTTCATGTTGCATGCCACTTTCTCCTACTTTTGCTCACTTCCCACTTCAAAAGTATGGCTGCATCTTCTACTGGTTAGCTAAAGTTGACTCTCTAAAGCTTCTTATTATATATATATATATATACAAATATATAAATTTGTTATCTATGGATACTGGATTGCTTATTTGCTTATGCATTTGGCGTTTTTAAGCCACTTTCGTCAGTTTTGCTGTCCAAATAGACCCTCTTGACATTCCTGGTTTTCCCGGGTTGCTGTATGATTTGATTCTGGAGGTAATTTTGTCACCATTTGATGACTGTTTGTCTGATTTAGCTTCTGGGTACTCCCAAATCTGCTTAGAATTTCTTAATATCAGATTTCTTATGAGTTTTGCTCAAATAAGTGCTGAGTGTCAATCATATATATGTACGTATGTATGTATAATTGTCATTTGTAGAATCTGTATGCCTGGTTTGTTTATTCCTCTTTTATGTCTGGTTAGGCTTTCATAATTCGGAATCATATGTAGAATTCAAGAGAGGCTCAACTGAGTTTCTGTTGAAAATTTACATATACATATATGCAGTTACTGGGATAGTGAGTGATTGGGGGGTTTATATTTTCATTTTGCTAAGAGATTTGGGGAACTTCTGGCATATATGTTCTGATTTTATTATAATAATTTTTTTTTTCAGTGTAGAACTTGATTTTCAGGAATCAAGAGAGTCCTCTTTGTACTCCTTGTAGACCAAAGGTGTATTGTCCTCAATCACAATGGTTTCAAGGTCATATTCTAACCTATTGGATCTTGCTTCTGGTGATGCTCTTTCTCTAACTTTTGGTCGTGAGAGGAGGAGGCTTCCTCGAGTTGCAACTGTTGCTGGTGTACTGTCCGAGCTAGATGATGATAGCACTGGCTCTGATGCTCCCTCATCCGTCTCTCAAGAACGGATGATCATTGTTGGAAACCAGCTTCCTCTTCGGGCAAATCGAAGTGACAGTGGAGAGTGGATTTTTAGCTGGGATGAGGACTCACTTCTATTACAACTTAAAGATGGCCTTGGAGAAGATGTTGAAGTAACCTATATTGGCTGTCTTAAAGAACAGATTGATCCTCGTGAGCAAGACGATGTTGCTCAAACTTTACTTGAAACTTTCAAATGTGTACCAGCATTTATCCCTACTGAGCTTTTCAGTAAATTCTATCATGGATTCTGTAAGCAACATTTGTGGCCTCTATTTCACTACATGCTCCCTCTATCACCGGATCTTGGTGGTCGGTTTGATCGGTCCCTTTGGCAAGCTTATTTATCAGTGAACAAGATATTTGCAGATAAAGTAATGGAAGTGATCAGTCCTGATGATGATTTTGTGTGGGTTCATGACTACCATTTGATGGTTTTACCAACATTTTTGAGGAAGAGGTTCAATAGGGTAAAACTTGGTTTCTTTCTTCATAGTCCATTCCCTTCATCTGAGATATACCGGACACTTCCTGTTAGAGATGAACTTCTTAGAGCTCTTTTAAACTCTGACCTCATCGGATTCCATACTTTTGATTATGCTAGGCACTTCCTATCTTGTTGTAGTAGAATGCTTGGGCTTTCTTATCAATCAAAGCGGGGTTACATTGGGCTCGAGTATTATGGCCGCACTGTAAGCATTAAAATTCTTCCTGTTGGGATTCATATAGGCCAGCTTCAATCTGTTTTGAATCTGTCTGATACCGAAGCTAAGGTTGCAGAGTTACGAGATCAGTTTAGAGGCCAAACTGTTGTGCTTGGGGTTGATGACATGGACATCTTTAAAGGAATCAGCTTGAAACTTCTGGCTATGGAACAATTGCTCATACAACATCCTGATAAGAGGGGAAAAGTTGTTTTGGTTCAGATTGCAAACCCTGCAAGGGGCAGAGGGAAGGATGTACAGGAGGTCCAATCTGAAACTAAAGCCACAGTGAGCAGGATCAATGGAACATTTGGAAGGCAAGGATATAAGCCAGTAGTCTTAATTGATACCCCACTTCAGTTTTTTGAACGAATTGCTTATTATGTCATTGCAGAATGTTGTCTTGTTACAGCAGTGAGGGATGGAATGAATCTTATACCCTATGAATATATTATATGCCGACAAGGAAATGAGAAACTAGATGAGACCTTAAGGCTAAACCCATCGACCCCAAAAAAGAGCATGCTGGTGGTATCTGAGTTTATTGGGTGCTCCCCATCACTCAGTGGTGCAATTCGAGTTAACCCATGGAACATTGATGCTGTAGCTGAAGCTATGGATACTGCCCTAATTGTCTCTGAGGCTGAAAAACAGATGAGGCATGAGAAGCACTATAGGTATGTCAGTACTCATGATGTTGCATATTGGGCACGTAGCTTTTTGCAAGATCTTGAAAGGGCATGTAGGGACCATGTGAGGAGGAGGTGCTGGGGAATTGGTTTTGGTTTAGGGTTTCGAGTGATCGCTTTGGATCCAAATTTCAGAAAACTTTCAGTTGAGCATATTGTTTCATCTTATAAGAGGACCAAGAGCCGAGCAATTCTTTTGGATTATGATGGTGCTATGATGTTGCCTGGTTCAATTACGACAACTGCTAATACTGAAGTTGTTGGAATCTTAAACAGCTTGTGCCGAGACCCCAAAAATGTTGTCTTCCTTGTTAGTGGGAAGGGAAGAAATACTCTAACCGAGTGGTTTTCTGCTTGTGAAAATCTTGGGCTTGCAGCAGAGCATGGTTATTTTGTAAGGTACATTCTCTTTTCCCTTTTCCAAACAATAGACCCATGTCAAACATGAGGCTGCTCTTCACACTTGTAAATGTGATCTTTTGATTTTTAACCATCATCTAAATTTGTTCCTCAATGTCATATGGGCAACATGCAAAATGATGTTGAGCATATACTAGGAAATTTCGTTTATTCAATTGGTGAATTTGCTGGTTTTCTTTGCAGAAGAAGTGTTAACTAGCTCCCCTTAATCTGTTTGTGAATTGAATAGAACCTAATTTGCACAACGGTGGTTTCCTTGTGGTAGTAATGGATGAGTCTTAAATTTGGATCATGGTTGTTAGTTATTGCAAATTTGGTGGCTTAGGTTTGCGTCTTCAATTGAATGAAGAGCTAATCTCTAGTATTTCCATTTTGGTTGGCTGACTAATATCCACAGCTTCATGCCATATGTTGGAAAGCCAAGGAGAAAATGGAAAAGTGATATTAGGATCTCATTTACATGTATTTGCTTCTGTTACTTAAATTTGGATTTCTAAAATTGACAGCCCTTGTGGTGGTGGTTATTTCAAACCTTCATATTTCACCAGCTTATCTTCAATTGCAATTTGAATGGACCATCCAGTTTACTGGAGATATCCAGATGCCCCTTAAATCCCAAACCTGAAAAGTCTTAATTTTGCATATATTGCTGTTTCATATATCCGATGTTCCTACAGCATTTGAGTCTTAAAATCTATTCAGGCTTGGCTTCACAGGCTTTTGCATGTTGAAATCATCTAAGTGGTAGAGTCTATTGCCCTCAACCTGAAAAATCGGCAATTTGGTTACTTTTGTTGTGAATATAGTACTGTGAGGAGACTTTAATTGAGGCCTTAACTTAACATTTAGGGACACCACTTAACCCAAAAGCTTGTGTTTTATTAGTTTCTCTCCATGGGGCTTTGAGATCTCTCTGTATAAGATAATACCTTGGGATTCTCCAATTGAGGTCTTATACCACTTAACCTAAAAGTTTGAGCTTATGAGTTTGGGCTTAATTATATTGCATTAATTTCTCTAGTTTTTGGTATATTTGATTATTTTCTCTGTGTGGGATTTCCACTCACTTATGTATACCCAACAGTTTTAAGGGATGTTATAAAATGAAACCAGCATATGGTTGTGCAATCCATTTAATAATTGTCCATCAAGTTTCTGTTCTTAAAGATTTGTAATCAAAATCACACATGAGTTCAGAAGGAGATGGATTTGCTTCATGAGTTTTGAACCTAACACCTACCCAACCAACCCAACTTTAACACTGGAGCCAAAGTCCAAGGGCAAATCAGTCATATTGTTATCATAATATGTAGTGATCCCATAGCTTTTAAAAGGTTTATTCTATTGTCATTATATCTTTTATTCCATTTGTTTTAGCATATAGTAGCGTAATATTGGCTGTAATTATTGTTAACAATCCATTCCTCAGTTGGCATTCATTTTTGACAATATTGTCAAAAAAGCATATTCCAAACCCCAATTATTTTTGTGTCATTCAATTTGATTGTTGTTCTTTCCAGGACAAATCATGAGGCAGATTGGGAGACTTGTGTTTCTGTGCCAGATTTTGATTGGAAACAGATTGCTGAGCCAGTAATGCAATTATATACTGAAACAACTGATGGATCTACCATAGAGACAAAAGAGAGTGCTCTTGTTTGGAGTTATCAATATGCAGATCCAGATTTTGGCTCATGCCAGGCTAAGGAGCTTCTTGACCACCTGGAGAGTGTTCTCACTAATGAGCCAGTTTCTGTCAAGAGTGGCCAACATATAGTAGAAGTTAAACCTCAGGTTAGTGGTGCAATTCTATTTCTGCATTCCATATATCCGTCTATAATGAGGTGCCAAGATTTAATAGCTGGAGAACTGGTAGTTAACATTAATTTTCATGGATCTTGCTGCTTTCATTAATGCCTTAAATACACACACACAACCCCAGGGCAAGGAAACCTGGGTATGGAGTGGAGTGGTGGCATTTTGCCATCCCTACTCCCCTGCCCAGTGCCCCCATGGCTTCCCAAAGTGTCAAATTTTTATGGACTCTAAAGGTATCATCATCACCTATTGTAAAGGAAACTATAATATTTTGTTTCCACCAGTATGTTTTATTTTATAGAGTCAAATTGACCAGAGAGAGAGCCTTTAGGCCAAAGGAATGCCTCATTCCGCTCAACTAAATTAACCAGATCAAAACTCTTGAATTATCTCATGAGCTAGCAGTGAGCTTGTTCTGTCCTGAGAGCACCAAAATTATAAAACTCTACCAGTTATAGAGGATGTATTTTAGCTGTCATTCTATTAACTTTTACAATTTCTTGTTTTTCAATCAAATGGCCAGGTTACAACACAATTAAGGATAGATTTGAATTTCCTCTCATTCTTATTCTTTTTTAGCTTAGAAACTGAAGAAATAGACAATTTTTTTTATGTTAAATATTATACAGTTTATTTTTATTTCTTTTCGAATCTGATACAGTACCCAAGGATTTATGTGGTGGTTATTTTGTAACGGTTAGTATTTAGGTAAAATGCCTAGCAGAAAGAAAAGGGAGAAGAGGGGTGGGGGAAGTTATAATGAGATCCCAAGTTGGAATAATTTCTTATCTCATATGAGTAGAATAGGGGTTAGTGTCAAGTTTTAATTATGGAGAGAACCTTAGAAAGATTATCCATTACGCGCTGGACTAACTACATCTGAATCTACCTTAGAAATGGTAAAAGTAAATAAGGAAGCATAACTGAAAGGTTATTTTTAAAATTTCTGCGGTAATCAAACCACAATTCCTTGAGTCAAGCGACAAAACTTAATTTTGTAATCCATTTGTGAAGAAAAGGAAGTATTTGCTAAACAGCATCAGGTGCAAATTTTTTAACTACCATTAAACAGGAGAGAGGAACTTAATCATCTTCAGATTGATTTGTGGTTGGTAACTGCTATCTTGCATTCAAAATGGTGACGCAGCAATGTGTCTTCATCTGTTGAATTTAACATTTGATTTCAAAACCTAATAATTTAAGATTTTGGGTTTAACGAGGTACCAACCATAATCGGTCTAAATTATGAAAAATTCATAGTGCATTTCATAAATTAATGGAATCTAAATGTAATATTTCCTCTGCATGATTGGCCCATATGCTTGGCTATTTTGAGAGATTCATTCCTTTTTGTTCTAACAATTAAAAGAAAGCATCCTTTAAATTGAAAAACTTATTCTTACAAAATGAGTGAGAGATATGCTAAAAATCTTGCTGTGTGTGATTCTGTGACTACTCAACAGGGTGTTAATAAAGGTATTGTAGCCGAACATCTCCTCTCAACAATGCGACAGAAGGGAATGCTTCCAGATTTTGTTCTATGTATTGGGGATGACAGGTCGGATGAGGACATGTTTGAGGTGATACTGAGTGCAAGGGATTCTCTTTCCCCGGTTGCCGAAGTGTTTGCTTGCACTGTTGGCCAGAAACCCAGCAAGGCCAAGTACTACTTGGAAGACACAACTGAGATTGTGAGAATGTTGCAGGGCCTTGCCAATGCTTCAGAGCAGGCTGCTAGAAATGTTCCCCAACCTTCTCATCGAGTGGTTATCGCAGACAGTAAATAGCCTTCTCTCTCTTTCTCTCCTTTCTCTAGGGCCCTATCATAATCTGAAAGGATTCATCTTGTGAAAATTTCTCGACTTGTGTGCGTTTTCTGGTTAGTGACAAGTTCATCAGTATTTTGTAGGTGTAGTAGGTTCATTTCTGTCAGATTGCATGGTACAAGTTGTATTGTTCGTGTCATACTATTGGTTTGTTGATGATGGGTTTCATGATTCTTTAACGGGTGAATGTGCCATTGGGATAGCAGCTCATTCTCTGGCTCTCTGAGGCTTCGCCGGAGCGAGCCAAAAACATTTCACAGGGCTGGCTGAGGAGCTTACAGAGGATAGGCTCGCTGTGATAATTTTAGAGGAAGCTGCGCAAACGCATGGCACGCAGTATCCTTCTTATAGTTGAATTCAACATAAATAATCGAGTTTATTTTATTATTATTATTGTTTTTGGAGGAGTAATCAATAGTTAATACGTAAAGGATGTCTACTTGGTATAAGATCCCTTCGAGAGAAAATTCGACTAGATTTTTAATTAGAGTCTAATTTATTTTTAATTAGAGTCTAATTTTGTGTAAAATATTCATATAATTTTTTTATAGGTTAATTAAATACACTTAAAATTAAGGGGTGTTTGGATTTTATATCTTGAAGTTTTAGAATTTGGATTTTTCTCCTTAAAATTTGGAATGTTTGGATTTTATATCCTAATGTCTTAGAATTTGAATTTTACTCTCAAAATTTTGCGAGTGTTTGGATTTAACGCTTTTAAATTTTAAAACTTTAAGGTGTAAAATTAAAACACTCCAAACTTTGAAAAGTAAAATTTAAAAACTTTTAAAATTTAGGGGATAAATTTTAAATTTTGAAATGTCAGGGTGTAAAATTTAAATACTCTCAAACTTCAGAATGTAAAATTTAAAATTTGAAATTTCAAGGCATAAAATCTAAACACTATTAAACTTTAGATGGTGTAATTTGTAATTTATTATTTTTAATTTTTATTTCAAGTGAGTTAATAGGACAAAAGTTGAAGGGTCCGAAAATAAATAAATAAAGAGGAAAAAGAAAGGTTTAGTTTGACTTTGACAAGGAAAAAAAAGAAGGGTTTGGGAATTTTTTTATTTATAAAATAATAATAATAATAATGAAAATGAAATTTATATTTATGTTGGATTTAGGCTTCAGTTTAGAGGTTTCATTTCCAATTAGACTAAATCTAAATCAACGTAAACAAAAAACATCATAAAATTAAAAACATTTGCTATTAAATATTTTCCCTTTATATTATTATTATTATTCAAATAGTGGTTGAACAAACTAAAATTAAGAATTTAAAGGTCGGTTTGGTAAGAGTGATTAAATATAGTTTTTTGTTTTACAATTCATAAAATGGTGGGTTTCACATTTGAATTTATTGTGTGGCTAATATTTTCTAAATATAATTTTCAAAAAATTATATCTTATTTTTTTGGTTTAGAACATGATTTTGAAAACTGCTAAGTGAGTGTTTTTAGAATACAAAAAATGTTTTTAATGACATAGTTGTTAATAAATTGAAAACAGTTGACCTTATATATTTGTCCAAACTTTTTTATCTCTTAAATTAAAGAACTTATTTTTATCACAAAAAGAATTCTCATACTTCAAATTTGAAACCTATCATTAAAAAAAAAAAAAATGCATGATGAGCTCTATACCCTTATCATTATTCACAAAAAAAGAAAAAAGTAATTTACATGTATAATATAAAAATTATTATTTGAAAACTACATGTAAATATATATATATATATATATATTTAAATCTCAAATATAGAAATGGCCTCTCAAACAAATTTTTTTTTTTTGTTTTTAGTATTTTGAATTTTTTTTTTTAAAAGTGAGAGCCAAACATGTATAATATAAAAATTATTATTTAAAAACTAGTTTTAAGTTCAATTTTTTGAAAATTGTTTTTATATTTTTTTGAAAACAAAAACAAAAATCCTCTTACCAATTAGGTCTTAATGGATTTATAATATAAATGGTTTTATTATTTTTTTTTTTCATTTGTTTCAAATAAATTTAAATTTATTTTATAAGTAGCTAAGTTATATTTTCAAATATATAAACATTATATATATTATATATAAACTTGATAAAATTTTAATATGCATTTTTTGTTATGCTTATTTGTAAATGTATCACATGCATATGCCTTTAGATTACAAGCTAGTTTTTATTTAGATGTAAGACAGATGGTAATTAAAAATATAAAAATCATGTTTCAGTGTCACACATCCAAAAATGCAACATGTTTAGCACATATTTTAAGCACTGCTAATGCTGAAAACTTAAGCTCCTCTTTAATACTTAGTGGGTGGTTTTGCTATAGCTAGAAACCTATTTTGGCAATGGGACCAACATTCGCTCCATATTCTGAAAGAATTAGACACAATTTAAGTTAATCGTAATTGTTTATATAGTCTAGATGGACCTATTAGTTTGATGTGAAATTCAAGGTCAGCATATGTCAATACAGTTTTGAGTCCAAATTCACATAATTTGGGCATCACAGTTTGCTGTTCTTTATTCGATTGTTGACGCAACTTGATAGTGGAAGAAGAATTGGTGCATGATTAGATTCTAAAACACCTTTGAATTCGCAAGATAGAAATTTAGAACCCATTAGAAAAATAGTGTAATTGACTCAAATTTAATTGGAGAAAATGCAAAAGCAACTGGAATTTAAACTATAGGAATCTTGAATCCATTAAAAAGATCAATAGTGATTGACTAAAATTTTACGGGGGAAAAAAAAAAAAATCCCCTTTTCAATGGAATGGTTAGAATTTTTCTTCAATTATCATAATCATATGCTTTTACTTTTACTCTATTGGAGTGAAATGCATAAGCGAGAAAATACTGATCTAAGAAGTTCGGTACATCCTCAACCCACGTGCTCACATTCTTATATATTCTCAACATCTCGGCCTAATTTGATGTTACCTTTCGTGTGTTTTTGGAAAAAAATTAAAAAGTCGTTTATTTTATTATTCAGTTTATTTTTACTATTATTTATAGGTTTGATTGCACTTTTTGGTATTATTTATGGATCTCACTATAATATTTCAGCTAATTTTTACTTTTATTTATAGTACTTTCAACAAAAAATTTTCAGTTTCAGTAAAATAGGGATTATTCTACGGTACCCATCTATATTTTTAGTGGGTATGGTACCCACCCAAATCTTAGCCGTATATTTTTATTGTTTCAATCTTGATCGTTTATTTAAGTTTAGTAGTAGACCCATTACCGGTAGAATAGGTAGCATATACACCATCACACATTCTTGGTTTAGTGGTCACTCTAGGAGTATATATACTTGTGATACTTGTGGGGTGTGGTGGATCTTCACACATATACACTTTATATTAGGTAGATGAGAAATTCTATTTTGTAAAAAAAGAAAGGTAGCGTATAAAAACAAAAGAAAAAGAAAGAAACGGAGAACGAAAGATTGGTAAAAAGAAAAAAGAGAACGAAAGACAAAGAGTGCTAAGAAGCTGAACAAGAGACCTGGCAACCCACCGGCGCTGCCGTCGCCACCACTCACCATCCACCACCGTTAGATTGTCCACCACTGCTACTAGTGAGAATTTTGTTTAGTATTTGAGAAACTGTTTTTCTTTATTTATTTATTTGATTTGGTTTTTTTTTTTTTGGTTTAGATATGATAATTTTAGTATGGAGAAGCTAGGTCTTGTGTAAGAATTGGATTTTTTTTTCTTTATTTTAGGTTAATTTGTTTGGGAATTTCAGCTTGATTTGGTTTGGGTATTTTGGGTTCTATGTTTGCTAGTTAGGTGTGATGATTTGGGAACAAAGATCCAAGCACTGAAATTTATATCAGCCAAAACGGGTTGTCCCCCAAAATCTTCTCAAATTAAGTAAAATTAACATTATATATGAATAATTATGCATGATGATAGGGTTCTGCATAACAATCTTCATTTGGTCACATTATTGATGATATCCTCCATCATTCGTCCCAGCTAAGTTTTGGAGTGATTGATACATGGAATTGTTGGAGGCATTGAAGGATGTTGAAGACCGTTTTAATAGAGCTTATGATTCTGGTTTGGAAGTTTCTAGGATGCTGGAGGCCAATAGAGTTCCAATGCTGTCTGGTTTGGAGGAAATAAAAGGTTGGTTCTTTTCTCTCTCTATTTATTGATTTTTATTTATTTCCTTTCAATGTTATAATTTACAATTTCTTGTGATTTCTACATGCTTGCCGTAGTTCTATGTGTATATATATGGTTAAATTAGAGGAAATTAGTTAAAGTTTGTTCCCATGGAATGCAAATTGAGGAATAAAATGTCTTGGTGCCTGATTTTGATGCACAGGGTTATGTGTCATTGGCGGTTGTAAGATGTGACATCGTAGGTTATTTTATTTTTTATTGTAGAAATTGTGTAATGTGGGAAGTAGATTAGGTATATTCTGCCAATTTCATAGAATCATCCCAAAGGAGTAGGAACTCACTTTCCTTTTTGTAGGAATGCATATTTTAACAAAGAATGTATGCCCTTGTGGTGACAGATATAATTGAAGCCATCAAATTCCATATCATTGAATTTAATTTCCAAAAACCAAACCATTCTTGGACCTAAAAATTTGAACAATCTTCATTTCGTCACATTATTGCTGTTATTTTTCAATAAATTTCTTTCCTGGACTTCCAGGTTGGCTTCTCAAAAAAACAAAAAAAGTTTGCAACGTTATAGTTCTGTCAACTTTAGTATCCCAATTATGACCTGTCTTCCCATGGATATATATATTCTCAAGCTTTGTGTCTAAGTTTCCCCAACTTTTGGCAGGTAGTTTGACAGTAAATTGTGCATTACTCGTTGAAATTTTGATTCAAAGTTTAATAACTTGGGTTATACTTTGTGAAGGATCTTTTTTGTCATCATATTCCTGGTGATAACCAATTGATTTTCTTAATGTGAAAATTGATTTGTTAATATGTTCCTTGGTTTTTTCAATAATAAAATTGTTTTATTTACAAACATGGTTTATTTTTTTCAGGCGTTTGCAACCATGCCTTCCATTTCCACTGTATCAGTTGATGATTGAAAACTCACCAATTTTGCCCATTGGGTATGTACTAAGTTTTATGGCAATCTATTAATGTATTTATTTATGCTTACAACATTAGGTGATGAGTCTCAGGTCATTCAAACAATGGCAAGTTTGCCCATTGGTTATGTATTATGTTTTATGGAAATCTAGTGTGTCTGTATTGTTATTGCAGTATGTAATACAGAGTGTCACTCTATTAGTTGCAGGTTTAGAGTATTATAAAAAATAACAATAATAATTATGCAAGTTCCCATTTGAAAGTTTTGGATAACTTATAATTATGTTAACCTCGTAGCTCTTTGAGTTATTTGGATGTGAAAATGTGCATGCTTGGGAGTCACCACTTCAAAATGTGGCAAATGGCACTCAAGCAACACTTTGCCTTCGTAATCAAGGTTTCTTTGATTGTGTTCTCCACCAAAGGGAAGCTTTTTTTAGTATTCTTTCCATTTTAGATTTATAATTCTATTACAACATTTTTCGTTTTATCATTTTATTACTAGTAATAAGAGCAGTGTGCATGAAATTGTCAGTTTGTAAGCAGTTTGGCACAAGTTAAGCCTGGTGAAAGAGCTTAGATTCCATTACATGTTAATCTCCTTATAATTTATGGGTGTCACCCTTCGTTTCTCAATCATTTTAGGTAGTTATGAAGAATTTGATTTGTAGTTTTAAATTTTGATAAGAGAGTTTTAACAATGATATCATGTATATTTTATGCCAAAGTTTCCAACCCCAATGAAGATGGAAAATTATAGATTTATGGGCTAGTATCAATTATCTTTGTAATTAATAGAGAGATGATGAACTCCACTTAGTTTTTTTTTAGTAAGCATCAGCCAGTGCAGCTTTGCAATTTCCGTAAAGATTTCTTTTTTTTTTTTACTTTCATATTCATACCTTCATAACATTATATGCTTATGTTATCTCTTGGAAATTTGTTCATATGAAACAAAGCGAGTAAGACCGTCAGGCAAATGCTGTAGAGAACATTTCTAATGTAACTAGTTATGTTTAGTGCTTATTCTAGAGAGTTGAAATACAAATAAATTACAGAAATTGAAAGATACATGTTGACATGTTGATTATTAGCTTTGCGCATTTTTTTATTATTTAAATTTGTATTGTTGAGTTTTCAAACATTGTTATGTAAAAGCAAAGTAACATTAGTCTGTAGAATGTTGTGCACTTGTTGTGAAGCTCTGAATTTCCTGATTTTGGTTTAAACTTGGAGTGTGTATAATCTTAACATTGATCTATACATATTAGATTTTTAAATATATTTTATTTTAGTTTTGATTTTGGAAGTGAAGGCGATTCGTCAGATTGAGAAATGCACCAGACCTCTCTCAAGTTTACTATGCTCCTATTGGACCCTTGGAATGATAAGTTAGGGAGCTCTTGGACTGTGCCCTGCCAAAACCTCCTACACCATGTCTAATTAATAACTCTTTTTTTATTCCAACTGGTCAATTGTAGTTTTGGCCTTAGAGAATGCAAGAATTAGGTTTGGCCCTAGGAAAAAAATGTTGAAGTATGGACTATGGAATAGACTTGTCATGAGTCATGACTATGACATTATTTTTGCCTTATATTGTTACTATTGTATAATCAAATTGCTGGGCAAGTTGTTGCATCTTTATGTCATAGTTAATCTTGTCTTGATGAATATTAAAATGTATATATATATATATATATATATATATATATATATTTGTGTGCAAATAACATATTGTGAATGAGTTCTATATATATAAATTACTAGAACTCGATCCTGTACTCAAGTCTTAAAGGCTTGAATTCCTTAAGCAATCTCGAGTCTTTAAGACTCATACTCGAAATGTTGGTTTACAAATATGTTTCAAAAAGATGCCAACTAAAAAAATTGTTTCAAAAATCATGTTAAATGGCAAACAAATCCTACATCAAAACATGCAAAGTTATTTGATCTGGTTTTATAAGATGATATGGATGCAAAAGAAGTGTGATTGAAACCATCACTAGTGAAAATTGTTGTTCCCAACGATTTTTTTTAGATGGTATAATCTTAGTGCTTAACAAACATGTATCTATTTGAACATTGAAATTTCTTTTTGTGCGGTGTAGGTCTAATTGGAGTTCAAATTGGCAAATTTAGTGGTTGGAAACATGGGATTTAATGTTGGCTTCAAAAATAATTTCATTTATTACATTAAATATTAGGGGTGTCAAAAGTTGTTGATGGAGTTAGTAGAAGTAAGATTGTGAAAAAAAAAAAAAAAATTAGTAGAAGTAAGTAATCAAACTTTTATTAGATTTTTTTAAAATTTATTAATAGTGTTAATTGAAAGATAATTTTTAATTAATTGAAAAGTTTAGTATTGAAGTTTCATTTGAAGATAACTATATTAGTAATTTCATTTAGCCTTAGAAAAAACAAGAAGAAGAAAGGGAAACCATCAATGTAACATTGAACATTTACATAAAATTATTTTGAAATTATGAGTTCACACCAAACTTATTGAAAACTATACATACTAGATAGTTTTTTTTAGATAACTTATCATATTTTAAATTTCAATAAGTATACAAAAAATACAACTTATTATGGTAATTTTAGAGAGTTCTGGGGGAAATTTTGGTTTTTTTCAAGTTTTAGGGGGGCATTTTTGGTCAATTTTTTAAGTTTTGAGGGTATTTCGATCATTTTATGATTTCAGGGGTATTTTGATCATTTTTAGGTTTTGGGAGCATTACAATCATTTTTTGAGTTCTATGGATCTTATGTCAATATGTTATGTAATAGGCTAATCCTTTGACAAAACGCACTTTACTTGTAAATGGGTAGATCTAAGATGTGTTTAATACTTCATGGAACAAGGTTTCAAGATTAAATATTAAAACCATGCAAGTTTGTCCAAGAAATAAGTAAAGAAGTGCTAGATTTTAAAGCTCGACAGTTAGTAACTATCAAGGTTTAAAGAGCTGCTGAAGCCTGATGTTCAACAGCTAGCTCGATAGATAAGCTATCTATCGAGATTTATGAAAATCAGTTTTTCAGATCTGATTTCACTTTAATTTGTAAATAGATGTTTGAGCTTTCTTTTCTCACAATCCTAAACATATATAAGGATTATTTTAAAGGCCGTCAAAGGTTACACAGTTGCAATAGTGTAAAGTAAAGTTTTGTTCATGCAAATTGTGACTGGAGACAGAATTTGTCCTAGTTCATCTTTCTCTTGAAGAATCTGCTATGTTTGTATACCGTAGGGTTTTGTGACTAAAGAGTTTCTTGATCTTTATTGTCTGGATGAACTGAAGAACTTTGCAGCCAACATCTTTCTCAAGTTGGTGATTAAATCGCGTACTAGGATCTGTGCATCTATTGGTTAGTCACTTATTGGGAGCCGTGCATTAAAAGGAGAGATTGTCATTACAGAACGAGCCCAATTAGATATTGGGATAAGGGTTCAATTGTAGGTTGGTATAAGGTATTGGGATTACTTTACTTGTAACCGCTTATTGTGATAATAGTGGATTCTCGGGAGTGGTGACCTTAAAATCACCCGATGGGGGGTTTTTGCTGAGTAGGTTTTCCTCATTCGTAAACAAATCACCGTGTCAATTTAATTTTCGCTGCATTTAGTTATTTGGTAATTTGTTTGTGTTGCCACGCATATTGTATGTTAATCTGATTAATCAATCAACTTGGCTAATTAATTGGTAAATTCATCACAAGGGGTCAACATATTTTTGGCCTATCATGTGGGTTAACTAAATTTAGAGTAGCTTCCATTAGTATCTCAGATTAACAATATTGTCTAGTAATATTTCTGAATTATAAGTTTACATTGTCAAATTATTGACATTGCAAGGCAGATCTTATTTACTATCATGTCCTGTGAACTTAATGGGGTCTGCCACATTCATTTGTAATTTTGTATCTATCTTATTGAGGGACCAAAATGCTGTTAGGATTCCTTGTTGCTATATTTGTCATGGTACCCTTTAGGGCCTTTATGCATTACTCAGACAGTATGCACATGTTTTGCTTTTGTCTCTCTTTTAGATTGCGAAAACTTGGTTTTGCCAATGTATTATTAGTCAAAATTTATTTATGGTGCAACTCTCTAAGGCTCACAATCTGATATTGTGTGCATATTTTATCTTGTCATATTTTATCATAAGGTAAAGCTTGATGGAAAATATGAATAAAAGATCAATAGGGACCATGGACACCTTCACTGAAATAGAAATTATCTTTTAGGTTATTAAGTACTCTAAATTTAGTTGAATATAATATTTTCTCCAACTCTATTACTATCATTAGGGAAGATCTCTCTAACTATCTGCACAGACATAGCTACTAATGTGACTAAAGATACTGCAAAAGGACAAAACTAGAACAATCTTCAGCCCAAAAATCTCTCTAGCTATCTGTAGAGGTTATGATTTGTTATTTTGCAAACTTTGAATTTAGAATTTGGGGTGATGGGTAGCCAACCACATGTGCTAGTCATATGATTTCACAAATGGGTTGGTTGCTTTTATTGATGTTATATCTTGATCCTTTTATGGTGTGATCAATGCAAATTTGGCTGCTTTTTGAGAATTTGTTTTTAGATTTTGTTATCATGGGCTGCACTTGTAAGCTTGAGCAAAGATCCTAAACAAAGAATGAAAATAAAAATAAAAATAGATGCACTGGAATTCTGATGGATTACTTAATGCCACGGGTTAGTGATCAGTAGAGGTTTTGGTTTTGAAGTGTATATGGGGAATTCTTTAATTGATATGTATTCTAAGTTATTAGGCTATTTGCTTGCATTGAGCATGTATGCACCAGGTGGATCATTTGTTGATGCTGCGAGGATGAGAAGGTTGGTGAAGGAGAGAGGAGTGAGGGTTGTTGCTGGGTACAAAAATCATGGTAGTTATTTGAAAACATAAAGAAAGAATAAAGAAAACATAAAGAAAGAATAAAAAAAAGAATATTTAAATGAAGTGGTAAAATAATAGAACCTTTGATGTTGAGTGTATTGTAAAGTGAGATGTTAAAATGAATAAAGTAACTTTTTGAGATGCTAAATGCTAAAATTTTTACAATCTTTAATGAGAATGCTCTTACCGTCAATTTATAAGGTATTTTCCTTTCTCTCATTATCGTATTCTGCATTTTCATTTAATATTCTTGTGTGAGGTTTTGGATCATTTTGGCTTGCTAGAGTGAGTATATATATATATATATATATTCAGTTATCACTCTTTTTTCAACCCTAAATCTCTTACACTTACTGCTTGTTGATGAGGTATCTCTCTCACACACATGCATATTCTACTTTTTCGGTTCACTTTTTATGATTTTTTAAGAAAAGAAAATAATTATCTCCCTTACTTTGGTGTTGTTGTAGAAGGATTAGGTGAAAATAGTAGGACGGCTAAGGAATTGAAGAAGTTACTTCCCTATCTCAGGTCCCGCCTTGGTACACACTGCAATGTGAGTTCCAGTCATTTTCTCTTATATGACATGCTTGATTTTTGTAAATGTACACTATGTGTATTTGTTCTTTTTTGTTGTCTTCATCAACTATCATTTCCAATTCCAACAATTTGGATTTTGGTGGCTATGAATAATTTTTCCATTGTATAAGTTTAATTTTGAACCAAATGACAAATTGGTATTTTTTAATTTTTTTTTTTTTTTGTATTTTAGAATAAACCCATAAAATAATTAGTCATATATATCTATACTGATATTGATTGAAGCTATTTATTTATATATGTTTTTATAATTAGATTTTATTTATTTATTTATTTTAATCTCGTATACAGGCAAATACAAACTTTTGTATCTTATTGAATATATATATATATATATATTGTGGTAATTTTAGGAACACTATAAGGAATATTAAATGCGGAAATTTTGTAGAGTTCTTTGATGTGAGTTTTAAATGTGTAAGGCTTGTAGTGAGCTGAAAATCTATAGATTATTTGAAAAAGTTAATTAGGATGACGATGTTGACAACATATTTGTCCAATCTCAATTGTTTGGCTTAAGACTTTCTTTAGGTTGTGTTGATATTTCTATTTTGTGGCCAGATATGCGAATCCTTGATATTTCTATTTTACAAGACCCAATGTTAACTGTGCTAGTTATTTTTAAGAGTGCATAATTATATATGTGTTAGCAACCATTATTGTTGTTAGTTGTATAATATGATGCTTTATAGGGAGTAGATAAAATGCCAGTTGATAAATTTTGGATGCATCATTCTACTAGATATATTAATGGGGTTGAAAATTTTCTTGAGTGTGCATTTAAACATTCAATAAATAAAGATATGAAAATCAATTATTTGTGGGTTGATTGTAGCAATAAGTATTTTTGGATTGAGGATAAGGTCTAGTATCATCTTATACTAGAGTATCATCTTTTACTAGTGGGTCATGTCTTTAACACAATCGTATTGGAAATACATGTTTATATTATATACTTTCATCATATTAATACTAACTAATAGTAGGTAGAAGTGGCAAGGGCTTATAAAAAAAAAAGGCAAACATGGCAAGGGAAGGTAAAAGTAAAGGCATAATTATCACACCAAAAGCTACTCGAGAGATTACCATTCTTTTTTACCAAAAGCTGAATGGAGCTTGGACGACTTTTAGTAAATACCCAAGATCTGAGCTTGAAACTCTATATGCTTGCTATAGAGCTCAACATTTTAAGCATAAGCAACCAGATGAGGAAGTGAAGAAAGAATTTGTAGAATTGGTGAAATGCTGTTATTCTGACTGGATGTTTCACATTAAAAATCCTATTTTTAAGAAGTACAGAGAGAAAGAAGATCGTTATAAGAATGGTCATTCCTTCATTCCTACACTCTTTTGGAAAAAGATGGTGGATAAATGGATGGATGGAGATTAGGGGGTGAGTATAAATGAAATACATGTCATGAATTCTCTCTATCTCTCTTGCACTCTCTTTAACCATTATTTGTTATTATTTTTATAAAAGCTAATATTCTAGTGTATGAATTATGTTTAATGTTTTGTTTTGTTTGTTTGTTTGTTTTTTTTGTTTTTTTTTTTTAATTTTTTTTTTAAGATGGTACTAGTAGAGATGAAGAGGACAACTCAATCAATAACACGGGGGAGGTTGAAAACAGCTTGAAAGGTAACTCAGAGGAAGACTAGTATAGATCTTTTCATAATTCTAGTTGTTTAAGTTTAAAACAAGATTTAATTTCAGGATTTCTTTGTATATTCTATATTTTAAAGTTTGAACTTATATGGATTTTTATCTTTCAATTGATCAATTTTTAGTAATTATTGTACTATCGTAACATGATAGTTAAAAAAATTTATATAAAATAATTAAAAATAAATAAATAATAAAATATTTAACAAATTATATAAAATATTATCACCGATGACATAAAAATTTGGTCATAAATAATTTTATAGTGACGACAAAGTCCCTTGCAATTTATAGAATAGCGATGCCACTTAACCCCTTGCAAAAACATTTTAAGTGACAGCTTAATGTCATCACCATTATTCCTAACTAATTGCAAGGGGTTAAAAGCCCTCACAAATAAATTTTAGCAATGACATTTTTTGTCTCTAAAATGTATGTCGTTAATTTGAAATTTGCAAATAATTAATTGCGAGGGTATAAAGGTCCTCACAAATAGTTGTCAACGATGACTACTTCCTCTCGCTAAAAATAAGTCGTCGACTTTTCTCGCCGTTTGCTAATATATTTGGGAAGACGGATTTGTTCAATAACGACAGTAAATTGCCCTCATAAATTATCTATTTGCGAAGGCATGGTTGCAAATCTCTTTTAGCAATAAGAGCAAATACGACGGCCTTCGAGGGTCACATGCCCTAGCTAATAGCCTTTTGCGATGATGTTTGAATTTTTGCGAGGGCATTTTACCCTCGCTAGTAGACTCTTTTCTTGTAGTGATATTTGAATTACTTCAACTATTTATATTCCTTCGATCACTAAATTCACGTTTCCCAATATTTTTTAAAACCCTTTATCAAGGCTTAAGTTCTTAACCGAATGTTTTTTTTTTAATTTGTGGTTTCCTTACTCTCACATTTTAATTTTTTGTGTTTTTTCAATTCCCTTCTTCTTTATTTTGAATAAAAATAACACTCCTGCTATAACTTCTCATCTGTAAATTTAGGTACTACCAAATACCTTTATTTATTTTTAACTGCAACCCAATTACCAAAACACGACATCAATAAATGTTTTCTCTTCCCCTCACTCTGTTTCACTTTGAGGCATAAGTAGAGATAATTTTCTTAATACTCAGTCTTTTTTATATTTTCTTCCTCACATATTTCTATGTCAATCTTTATTTGTTCAAAATTTAAATACTATTTCACACTAGAATTTGTGTATATTTCAAATGGTCATTTTGAATATAGAAATACAAAGAAAGAACACTCTCTTACCCTTTTACATATTACGTAACTTTACGTTTCCTTTTTATTTTTATGAGTTGCCCTTAGTATTTGGTTTTAATTTGGTTTGGATCTCATGCAAACTCTTCAGTATCATCATTACTTGTAATCATTATCCTTTATTTTGTTGTTGATAGAAACTGCGTATTGCCTAATATTTGTATAGGTAATATGTAGCTTTTCTTTTTCTTTTTCTTTTTCCTTAAACTTAATTTTGAGATGCATCTTCAATTTCCTCTTTCAATTCTCTTTCAGTCTTAGATTTTTATGATTGTTGCCTTGATGTTGATGATTGGATCATTGGGCTTTAGTGTGGACATGTTTTTTATGCTGAAAAATAGGCAAAAGAGGCTATTGCTCCCGTTCTCCCTACTCCGTAATCATTTGGATGCAAAATTTTTGAAGCACAAGGAATAACAACCACGTTTGGTGCAAGGTACAAGTAATTGAAACTTGAAACATGTTTTATGTTTTTTAATATAACAAAGATTATTTATGGGCCCGGCTTTTCTTTAGATATTTCTTTCAATTTTCAATTTTCTAAGTGGAAAGAGTGCTAATCAAGACAAAGTGCCTAGGCTTTTTGTTTTCGTTGTTTGTAGAACTTTGTTGGATTGCATATATTAGTTAGTGCCTAGGTTTTATTGACTTTGTCATATGTATACTCTTAGCGTAATATAGAGTAATTGTTTTGGTATTAGTGATTCATCACACACGTATGTTTTTTTTTTTTTTTTTTTGGTGATTGGAAAATGTAGTAATCCTAAATTATAATGGATACATTTATTAGTAACCTTTACCCAAAAAAATAGAAGTGCCTCTGAGAATGTGATATAAAAGGGAAATTATAGATTTACATTGTACTAGTTGTTGAGGGCCATTTTTGAGAAGTCATAGAGAAGGAAAGGAGCCTAGCAACACAGACTGAAAATAAGTTGGCAAAAAGATAGAAAACAAGAACCATTAAGTCCAAGCGGCAGGAATAATGGATCACAGGTCCATAAAATAAATAAATGGGTCTTGAGAAAGAAAATAGGCTCAAAAGAGCCCGAAAAGAGAGAAATAGCAAATAGCAAACTCATGGGCAGTGTATGATGTAGAAAAGTAAGAATGGGTCGCGACAGGCCCAAAGTAATGCAAGCAAAGAGAGTAGGGGATTGATGGCAGGCCCACAAACCCCAAAGATGAGTATGAGGTAATTGGGTCGGGGAAGCCCAATGAAGTTAGTAAAAGCCCATGAGAACACAAAGTTAGAAAAAGAGCCGAGGAAGCTTAAGACAAGCAAATGGGCCAAGGATGCCCAAGGGAAAACAAAAGGGACACAGGAGCCCATAAGTAAGAAAACCCATGGCCATGCTAAACCATTGGGGAAAGAATAAACGGCAAGCCTGAAGAGGCCCAACAGAATCAAGTGATTACAGCAGGAATGACAAAGTAATATAGCAGGACATGAAGGCAATCAAGAATTAGGCTGGAAGAAATATAAAGCCCAGTGTCAAATAAAGCCCAACCCCTAACGGGAGTGGGGAGTTATAAAACAACCCACATAAAAGGTCAAAGAAGGGCGGCAGACTGTGCAATCAAGCCTCCAGATCACGGCAAACGCATGAGTAGCAGGCAGATTTTGGACATATATAAAAGGGAGGCATGCGCAAGGCCCAGGCACCACCAGCCTGTACCCAGCCAATATGGGGTGTGGTGAGGTCATGGGTCAGAGGTAAGGGGGTATGGTTTGGTGGTGGGGAAAGGGGAAAAGACCTATTCTGCAGCTCTTGCCCAAGCTCTTTTGGTGGGTACGTCCTGCTAGGATGACAGACCACCCAAAAGAAGCAAGTTTGAGGGGGAACCGCTAGGTGCATTCCATGAGGGATAGAGAGAGAGAGCACCCACACCGTGGCAAGAAAGGGTGCTATGGTAGACTAATAAATAAGACAGCCTTCCTTTGTTTGGAAGTGGGAAGTGGCACATAGACAAACCAGTGGTGGTTGGCAAGTACACCCAGACCAGACAAAGGTGGTTAAGGGGCAAAATAGTAAAATCTAGTCATGGCAGGCACTATAAGAAAACCCTTTTCATGCCCAGAAAAAGGAGGATCGAAAAACAGGAGAGGATCACGAAATAAAAAAAACAAAGGAAAGAAAAAAGATAAGAGGAAAACTAAAAAACAAAGAAAGAAGAAGAGAAAAGAAAAACGGAGAGAGTTAATACAGTGGGCATGCACCAGTAGGTCGATTTCTCTCTCTCCCTCTCAAAATCCTGCTCTTTTCCAAAAAGTAAAAAGGATTCCTTTGGGTACTAACTATTTAGGTCTGTTTCCCTCAAAGCCATTAATCTCCATGACAGGATCTTTTCCTGGGAGATTAGCTGCGTTGAGAGGAGGCGTTCTTTCCTCTTTGGTTTTGCTTCTGCGAACCAGACTTGACTTGATTTATGCTTCTTCTTGATTAACTCATATTATCATTTACTCATTCTATTTTCTTTGTAAAGTCATTGTTACCACTGTGATTATGTTTCATAAATAGGGATTATTTGGTCATTTATTAAATAGTCAGAGGACTCTGTTTTGTTGTTGTTATTATATCTACCTGCCATGGCTCATCTAAAAAAGTTCTGCCTGCCATAAGCTTACTCTTAGCAGACGAGACATAGTTTGTGCACAAGTCGGCCCAAATTGAGTTGCAGTTGGACCAGTCTCAATTTCCTTACTCAGAATACTCAGACCCACTACCGCAGGAGGCAGCCCAGCCCAACGTACAACAAAAACAAAAAAGGCCCCTACACTAGCAATGTAAATTTTACATTGTAAACTAAACAAATGTGTACAAGGAAAGAGGGAGAGTGCCATTTTTTTTTTCAAGGTTTTAATTTTGTTAGGACTTATTTATGTGAATGCACTAGTTTTAAACAAAAGAAACAAGTTAACTTGAAAAGTCTCACTACTTATAGAATTATGCAAATGTGTTGTTTTTTAAGGCTGATTTATACTACTTAGAGTAAAATTCCATGCAAATTGGATTTTTTTTTTTTTTTTAATAGAACAAAGCCTCAAGATAAAACTATAGTATTGAACATCATGTTGGGTGCAATTCCACACAACAAGATTCAAGATAAGGAGAATCAAAATAATTTTTGTTCTTACTCGAGAGAGATAATCAATTTGTGTGCGAGAGTCTAGGTCAAATCAAACTATTCGAGGGAGAAAAAAATGCTAATGAGACAATTGGATAAAGTTCACAAACTCCCACTAAAAAATTAAAATGACTACATATTTTAAAAATCTAATCGTTGGATTGCATGTTCTTTATGTTCTTAACATGCATGTCAAATTTCATTCAAATAAGATATTATTTACTATTAAATCTATAAACTTTCTTCTTAAAAAAAAAAAAAAAAATCTATAAACTTATTTTTTTATGCATAATTTAGTACTACAAACAAATAGAAATTTAAATATTTGATTGATAACATAATTATTAATCTTTGATCTTCGTTAAATTTTGCAAGCATAAATGATATAATAGTAAAATGTAATGTTATGGTAAATTTGTCAAAATTCACATCCAATAAAAAGATATAGGAAGTTTGTAGCCATTGGCTACAAGTTAATTTGTAGGAAAAATTTGTTCTTTATAAATCAATAAAATAAACTTAAAAATTGTGAATCTTTCTATCTCAAGAATTATTTGTATACATTTTTTTAAAAAAATTTAAGAGAAGTTCATGTCTAATAGCAAAGCCTAATTTTACAGAATTATAAAAGAGATCAAGTGATCAAGGTAAAAGAAGACAGCATAAATTTTCCTTTTGTTTTGAAGGACCCCGCAATAAGAATAAACCAATTAACAACCTGCACAGCAAGCTTGAATCAAGCACTTTACTATAGGATTCAAATCAAGATACCTTTATGGCTTCAATGTCATATGACGTTGCTAACTTGCTTTACGGCTTCAGTGCTTTTAGTTTCTAGCACTTTCTTTAGTTTCTTTCGACGTTGCTCAAAGCCTCAAAGCATATATCTTCCCACTTTGGATTTGTTAAGTCAACACGCGTCGGATTGTCAGTTACTTTTAGGGACACTGCCAGTCAGGGAACGAAAGTTCGTGTAAAGACAGAATAAAGTTAGTGTAAAAGACTAAGGGTCTATTTGGATACAATTTATTTTGTTGAAAACTAAAAACTGAAAACACTATAGTAAAATAATTTTTAAATGTATAAATAGTGCCGTGAAGCCCATTTTTAATGAAAAAGTTGCTGAAAAGTGAAGTTTGTAGGTCCCGTAAATAGTGCACGGAGCCATTGGTGTGAGTGAAAATAAGTTGAAAAGTCAAATAGTGAAGCTACTATTCATGAACAGTGCATAAACAGTAGCCACACCTTCAGTTTTGCTAAGCTAAATGCGTGCTAAGTACCCATTTGGGTATTGATGAAAAGGTACGCGTGCATCTGCAATTCCTTTTGTTTTGTTTTGTTTTTTTTTTTTTTGAGCGTTTTGTGGATGTGGTGGCTTTTCTAGTGGGTCTCGTGTATTGTTTACAGAATCCACAAACCTTTTTTTTAAACAAAATTTTTATTAAAAATGGGTCTCACGGCATTATTCATATATTTAAAAATTATTTTGTTACAGTATTTTCAGTTTTCAGCAAAATAATCGGTATCCAAATGGACCCTAAGGGTCCGTTTGGATATAGCTTATTGTTGCTGAAAACTAATTGTTGCTGAAAATACTGTAGCAAAATAATTTTTAAATGTGTAAATAGTACCGTGGGACCCATTTTTAATTTTTTTTTTGAATAAAGTAGCTGTGGGTCCCATGAACAGTGCATGAATAGTACCAAAACAGTGCATGAACAGTGTTTTTTGTCTCATGAACAGTACCCTTTGTCCCTAAAATGCGCGTGAACAGTATCAAAATGGTGCATGAACAGTGTTTTTTGTCTCATGAACAGTAACTTTTGTCCCTAAAACGCGTGAAAAAAAACAAAAAAAGGGGAAAACGTGCTGCAGGATTCAGTGGAATGAAGTGCTATCCAAATCGGCACTAAGTATGCATTTGGATAGTGCTGAAAAGCACTATCCTACGTCTCCATTTTTTTTTTTTTAGAAGCGCGTTTCAGCAAAGGTAATGCACTTTCAATGGGTCTTGTGCACTGTTCACGGATCCATAAACCTCTTTTTTCAGCAAAACTTTCATTAAAAATGAGTCCCATGGCACTATTCACACATTTAAAAATTATTTTGTAACAGTGTTTTTAGTTTTTAGCAAAATAAGCGATATACAAGCACACCTAAATAGGTGTTTTTACTTTTAGGGACATTGCCAGTCAAGGAATGAAAGTTCATGTAAAGGCTAAATTGAAAAAGTTTTGATAGTTTTTTCAATTCCTAATAAAATTTTTCCAAAAATGGATTTGTTAATATGTGTCATAAGAGCAAACATTCACCGAACCCTTTTAATTTTATGGACACTGCGAGTTATATATAAGTAAGGTTGTTTCCATAGTCTATATATGCTTTCTTCACTTGTATCTCTTTTAATTTCCATTTTTAGTCACATCTTTCTTTCATTCTCTCCTACTTCTCCCTCCATATTTTCTCAATTCTTTTGCTCATAGATTCTGATGGCTCTGCAAATCAACGAAGGAGGCTCTTGTTCTTCCACAGCCCGATTCATCTATGACGTTTTCTTGAGCTTTAGAGGTGAAGATACTCGCTATAATTTTACCGGTCATTTATATCAGGCTTTACGTGACAAAGGTTTTAACACCTTTATTGATGATAATCTTCAAAGAGGAGAAGAAATTTTAACGGAACTTCTCAAAGTGATAGAATTGTCAATGATTTCGGTTGTCGTATTTTCTGAAAATTTTGCATCTTCAACTTGGTGTTTGAATGAGCTTGTCAAAATTCTTGAGTGTAAGAATTATGGCCAATTAGTTCTACCTGTATTTTACAAAGTAAATCCATCAGAAGTACGTAAACAAGAGGGAAAGTTTAGGATTGCACTAACTGAACATGAAGAAAATCATAACAAAGATAAGGTTCAAAGTTGGAGGGCAGCTTTAACAAAAGCAACTTATTTGGCTGGATTCTCTTACAAGGATGGGTATGTATCTATTACTACTTTTTTGCCTTCTTGTAGTATAAAACGTTAATTGTTTTGTTATCACCATTTAATTTCAAATAATCAAAGGGTTTGCATTGCATACTCAAAGTTAGTACATGGTAAAATTTCAAATTCATCATGCGTAGGTAGAAGAATATTGATTTCTAAATTAACACAGAAAAATATATACTTCTAGAAGGGTAAATGATTTCACCTTACAATGTTATGTCCATGAACTAAATAGGAAATAAACAAGAGAGACTAGAGAAACATTGGATCCACTTTAGATTGCCTCTTCTATGCTGTTTCCTTTCTCCATATAGATTTTGATTCGGTTTTTTGAGAAGCTAAGAGAGAGGAAAAGTCACAATCACATCCATAATCACTTGCCAAACAAAAATTTCAGAATACGATATTTTTTAAAGAAAAAAAAATTGTCACGACTTGCAATCCAATTGAATTCCACATTTTCAACCATGACCAACATGTCAATACCAAGCTTAAGCCTGATGTTAATATGAACCAAAGTAAACCTGTGAACAAAAAATTGTCTATTTGTTAGTTGATAAATGCCTTATCTAATATCTTTCTCCAAATAATAACAAACATCATCAATTTGGAATATACCACAAGTTCACACACTAAAATCCCCTATTACATCAAAAGTTCCAACGCTCAACTGTTGATTTATATATACAAACATCACTACAAAGTTGAGCGCAAAACTACTAAATGGAAAGTAAAATCTAAATGAAAATAAAACTAGCTCTTATGAAGCTCAACTAAGGCTCCAGCAACTACTCTATTGCACAAAACCTGCTCACCGATTTTCTATTTTATTTTTTTAAAGAAGGTAAGCTAACAGAGCTCAATAAAAGGGGTTAGGTGGTATGAGTTATAAAGAATGCATAAATACATGAAAATTATAAAATTTTCTTAATACGTGAATTCGCTTAGAGATAAACTTCTTTGAGCATGCACACACAATTTTTCATTTGCTTTATAAAATATATATATATATATATATATATATATATATATTTAGATAGCTTTAAAAAATAATTTGTATACTAATTTTTCATTTGTATACTAATTTGAATAATTAGTAATTTCCTTCATCATAACATGAAACACAATTACTCTTTGGGGGCATTTGGTTTGCCGTTATGTACCCTTGATATGATGCGTACATTAGAATAATGTGATATTAAAGTTTTTTGTTTATTTTATTTTTTCTAACACTACCATAATTTAAAAGTACAAAATATATCACATCATCTTAATCTCATCACCTTCCTAATCAATTTAATGTTGTATTCTTGTGTTGAGGTTACATTAATTTAAGATTATAATAACGTAATATTATGGCATAATGTAATATCACGGCGAACCAAACGGCCCCTTAATATTACTTTTGTTACTCACTTACTCTTTATATATATAACTTGTAATCCCATAGACCAATGCATTTACATTGTATACTCAAAATTAGCACATGTTAAAACTTCAAGTTCGTCATACATAAGTAAATGTGCATTCATATCTAAATTAATATATAAAGGATATAAACTTCAAGGTAAATGATTTCACACCTCTGAATTTTATGTCCATGTACTGAGTAGGAAATAAACAAGAGATAACCCATGGGTATAGTCTAGATTGCCTCCTCTTTGCTGATTCCATTGTTGTTTACATTTTGATATGGTTTTTGAAATACTGTCATATTGGGAAGGAGAGAAAATCTCATAATCGCATCCTTAATTGCTTACCAAGCAACAATTTGAGAATAAGACAATAAATAAATAAATAGACATTAGTATAGAGGAAAATGTTGAAAACAAATTTTAGAAAAAAGGGAAAAGAGGGAAAAGTGGGAGGAAGCATTCATAATTAAGTTGGTGCTTAATTTAATTGAGGAAAAAGTTTAGGAACACAACTTTTACTATAACTGTAAAGTTTTGATTGTGGGCGATGTAGAAAAGTGGTAGATTCATATGAAAGTGAGTGTCCACCACTTACAATTAGGAGATGACCAAAATTCATATAAATATACATACATACATACATATATATACATATATATATATATATATATATATATATATATATATAATGGCATTTAAATTGTGTGGCCTCGTAACTCGTAAGCGTATGTGAAAAAAATTCTACAAGGTCAATCAAAAATAAAACTTTTCTAGTATTTTACACACACACACACACACACACACACACACATATAAATATATAGATTTTCGTATAGTCTAACACATCAAATGCTTCTTATGCTTTTATGCTTGGCAGTTGCTTTGAATCCGAAACTCAATTTATCAAAAGAATTATAAAAGAGATATCAAGTACCATATCAAATCGGACACAACTATTTGTCGCTAAATATCCAGTTGGAATAGATTCTCGTGTGGAGGAGATAGAATTGCTTTTGGATACAAAGTCAAATGGTGTTCGCATGCTAGGGATTCATGGTCTTGGAGGAGTAGGTAAAACTACAATTGCAAAAGCTGTTTATAATAGAATTTTTTATCGGTTTGATAAGAGCTGCTTTCTAGAGAATGTTAGAGAAAAGTCATGGACAACCAATGGCATAATCCAACTACAAGAGACACTTCTTTCTAAGATATTACAAGACCCATATTTAAAGGTGGACAGTGTTCCCAAAGGAATTGAACTGATAATGGATAGGCTTTGTCATACAAGGCTTCTTTTAATTCTTGATGACGTGGATAAATCAAACCAGATAGATAATATTCTTGGAAGTTATGATTGGTTTAGTTTCGGAAGTAGAATTATTATAACAACAAGAGACAAACAAGTGCTAACCACTCTTGGAAAAGATCATCTAGTTTATGAGGTTAAGGGATTGAATCAACGTGAAGCTCATGAACTCTTCAGCCTACACACCTTCAGAATGAATAAACTAGGGGAAGACTATTTAGAAGTTGCAAAGCAAATTATACATTACGCCAATGGTCTTCCATTAGCATTAATAATAATAGGTTCTGATTTGTGTGGAAAAAGTATACAGGAATGGGAAAATGCATTAGAAAAGCACAAAAAAATTCCTCACCAAGAAATTCAAGAAAGGCTCAAAATAAGTTATAATGGATTGGAAAAAATTGAAAAGGATATTTTTCTCAATGTTGCTTGTTTTTTTAAGGGATTTGAGGAGGATTACGTTACAAATATACTAGAAACTTGCAATTTATATCCACATTATGGTATTCGCAAACTTATCGATAAGTGTCTCATAACTGTTGATGAATATGGCATATTGTCGATGCATGACTTGTTACAACAAATGGGTAGGGAAATCGTTCAACAAGAATCTAAAAACCCTGAAAATCGTAGCAGGATATGGTGTTATGAGGATGCTTATGAAGTGCTAACTAGAAATATGGTACAAGTTCTTTTACTTCACTTTTCCTTTTTCCAAATATTTTTTTTTTTGTTTTAAATTTCAAAATTTTTATGCTTTTTAAAAAATTATATAATCAAACTTATTTGTTTTATTCTTTGTTCAATTAGGGGACCGATAAAATTCAAGCAATGATATTGTGCTCACCTGAACCGGTAACCATGAAATTGCAAGGTGAACCTTTTGAAAGGATGAAAAATCTTAAATTTCTTTCAGTTGAAAATGTACACATTTGTGAAGAATTTCAATATCTCCCTAATGGGTTACGGTTACTTGAATGGCATAAATTTCCCTTTTCCTCCTGGCCATCTAAATATTGTCCTCAAAAGCTTGTTGCACTCAATATGAGTTGGAGTAGTCGCATTAAAATGGAGACAATATTTAAGCAGGTATGATTATTAGTATTTATGAATTATAATTTCTTTACATTTTTTTTGAATGTTGGCTAAACTAAATTTTCAGTTTTTTTAATCTACAGGGTATCCAATTAACAAATTTAAAGCATATCAATTTTCAGGAGTGTGACTCCATTACAGAATTACCTAAATTGTGTGCTCCAAACCTAAAGACATTGGACCTCTCGTCTTGTACTGAATTAGTTACGGTTCATGAATTGTGTGTCACAAACCTAGAGACATTGAACCTTTCTTTTTGTTATAAATTAGTTACGGTTCATGAGTTTGTTGGATTTCTTGATAGGCTACGGATATGGGACCTACAATACTGTATGAGTCTTCGAAATCTTCCAAACAACCTCAGGTTGAAATCGCTCGAAGGGTTTAATCTTGAGCATTGCTCTATGCTTGAGAAATTCCCCAATATTCATCAAGAAATGAAACATTTAGAGAATTTACATTTATCTGAGAGTGGCATCAGAGGGTTGCCTTCATCAATCGAGCATCTTACTCAGCTTAGAGGATTATGGTTAAAAGGTTGCCACAACCTGAGGGATCTTCCAGACAGCATCTACAAATTGCAAATGCTTGAGTTCTTATCTTTTGACATTGCCAAATTGAGACCACCGTGTAATTTTTTTGATGGACTTTCCGAATATGGGTTTCCAAGCTTAAGGGAACTGTATATCTATGAATGTGGAATCGAATTAGAATTTTTGATGAAGCCCAATTACTTTCCCGTGTTGAAAGTTCTAAGTCTATTTGGGACTGATATTGTTAGCATCCCTGAAAGCCTACACAGATTTACTACGTTAGAATGCCTTGATATACGAAGTTGCAAGCAACTACGACAAATTTTGAGGCTTCCACAATTTATAAAACGTGTAGATGCAAGGGGCTGCACGTCATTAGATGCAAGCAGATTATTGAATCAGGTCTCTCTTTTTCAAGTTATAATAAAAAATAAAAAATAAAACTTTTTTTTTTTTTTTTTTTACTTTCTTTCTTAATTTAATTGGTTGAATTTGCTAATAATATGCAGATTGGAGAAATTTTAAGCGAAGGAGAAAGAAGCGACATATTAAGTAGAGATTTGTTCCTTTTTCATTGGGGGGATGAGCGTAGTTTTATGGTACCAGGTACAGAGATTCCAAGGTGGTTGAATTGCAAGCATCAAAGTGTTGGAAATTCCGTATCATTCCGTGTTGGTCGCAAATTTCCAAATGTTTTTGCCTTCTATTTCGCTTTAGGACTGGTGCCGCATCCATCGCCTGCTGTTTTAAATGTTTACCTCTCCATTAATGGTTTTGAAAAAGTTTTGATTAATTTTATTACCCCATATCGTGATGCTTCTAATACATTATGGATATCTTCTAGATCACATCTCAAATTGCAGAAGCTGTTGAATGAATCAAATCCATCTGATTACAATCATGTTGAGGTTACATATGGATTAATTCCACCTGTTCCTACCTTAGAGTTTAGAAGGTGGGGGGTCAAAGTAGAATGTACCTGTTGTCCTCAAAAATCTAGTATTTCCTCTTCAATGGCCATTACCCTTGTTGACAATGATTCTGACTCCGATCTGAATCTACCATTAAAGAAGAGGAGAAAATATTGATTGAATTCCGGAGATATATATATGCCAAGGTTTGTCTCCTTCTTTAGTTGCAATGTAGCATTTACCCTTAATTATATCTTCTCTCCTTTATTTTTTATTGATGATATCCTCTCCAGTACGGTTGAAATTGAAGGAAAATACATCTTAATTAAAAGAGATTGTGGAAACTAGAAAGAAGGATAGTATTAAATTCTAGGTTGATCCATTTATGCATTTAGCATTTCATGTATGAATTTGTAATTACTGAGATCTCTAATCTAGTGCAGCAACAATTGATCTCATTAGAATTCTTTGTTATATTGTTTTGGTTGGACCTTTTTATTTCTCACTTGGGCATGCTATTTTATAGCTTTTACTATGAAATGGAATGTTTAATTTTTTATTGATTATTTGATTGTGAGATTGAAAAATTGAATGAGACAAACCAAGCCGAGTGCTGTGTGATATCCTTCAACTAACTAAGCTTTGTTGTATTACTTGGCCTTTGTAACAGCCGAATTTTTTGTAGCTTGTTGAAGTGTACCCAAGTTCTTTTCCATGAATTTTATGCGATCCTCTAAGTGCATTTAATCATATCATTTATTTAAGTTTACAGCATCTCATAAAAATTGATTAAGTGCTTGAGGAAAAAAAAAAAAAAGACCCAGCTAATGAAGTATTGATTACTAACAGGATACACCAGGGCATATGACTATAAGTTTTTGACTGTATGAAGAAGTAGAGAGTTTAATCAAGCATATAATGGAGATGGAGTTACTATGTTTGTTATGAGGGGTTTGATATGGGTTCATCTTCAATGGGACTTACTTTGTTCACAATGATTCTGACTCCAATCTGACTTCACCATTGAAGAAGAGTAGAACATATTGATTGAATTTGATAGAAATATGCCCTCCATCTGAGCACAGCCTTGAAACTATTCTCTCCTTTGTCAGTTCCGTTTGAGTGTTCAATTCTTTTGCACTTTATGACAAGGTTTGTCTCCTTCTTTAGTTCTGTTGTTTCATTTGCCCATTTGATTTTCTTCTCTGCTCTATTTTTATTGATGTTACCTCTCTAGCACAGTTGGAATTGATAGATAATAAATCTTAATCATAGTCATAGATGATAATGAAAATACGGCATACAGAGCAATGGATAAATTTGAAGGATAGAAATCTACAAATCATAGATCATAGATGATAAGTTGAGTAATCGTTCAGCCTAACAAACTATTTTTAGAGGAGAGTAAAAGGCCCCACAGGCTGTAGATCTCAGAAGAATCAGTAGCCGTATCAAATAAATGACATGTTCTTCCTCCATCACATTTTTTGTTTGTGTGTTTTTATTTTTTATTTTTTATTTTCCAATTTTGTCTCGTAGTTGTCAAGTGTTAACCTTTTATTGTTGTTGTTGTGCTCATGTTGCCATTATCGTGGTAAAATTGTTCTACTATCAAAACAATATGTCACTACATTTGAGGTATTAATATATCATATATCAAACTAAAGTTAAATAAAATATTATATGAAAATTCACTACAACAAAAAACAAGAATGTTCATGTCTTTCTTTCTCAAAAAAAAAAAAAAAAAAAAAAAAAAAAAAAAAAAAAAAACAAGAATGTTGTAAAATGCCTTAATATATATATATATATATATACATACATATATATATATATATATATTTTTTTTTTGGTGTCGTTAGACTTCCTTTATTGTGTATGGCCTTTGTGGGTGTAGTTGGTGGATATTCTTGATTTCTAAACAGATAATTGCTAGTTAGTTTAAAAAAGAAAACGTTTGGGTTTTCTCAATCAAAATAATGTCGTTTCGATGCTAGGCGTGAAGTGTAAGTCAATTGGTTAACTTAAGACGTTTGTGCACTGCAGGTGCAGCGTAATTGAGTAGATGGTAAAAAATAATTGAATGTTTTAAGTGGAGAGAGAGAGAGAGATCGTAGCCAGCCTAGTCATCTTTCATTTCTCCCTTTTGCTTGGAGTTGCCGTTGGGATAAACTTTTAATTCCATTTATATGCTGAATATTGCTTTCATTAGTTTATTTATTTATTTTGAGAGTGTTCAATCAATGATGATAGGTCTTTATTTGAACTAGTCGCTAACCCACGTTATACACAAAAAAGTTTGGCAATTTTATTTTAATATATTATACATATTTGTTTTCTTTATTAAGTACTAATAAATCAAAAAATGTCAATTAATTTCATACTGACATGATATAATATTATATATGTTATCTCTAGAGTATATATGAACAAATAAATCAAGGTTAATAGTAACTTGACGGATATTTCATAGGTTCATATAACAATTTCCACATTAAAATTGCAATAATATAACAACAAAAACTCACATACAAATAAATATGAAAAGAATTTGTTTATGCTTGTATGCTTTCACTTCTCATGGATGGAAATCTTCAGTACTATATACTGTTATCTCTAGATTGCTGTACATTCTGTAGAGGGATTGTATTTTTGTATGATGTAATCTCATTTTTCACCTCAAGGCAAAGTTAAACATGGCCCCAAAGAGCAACAAAAAGTTGTTTTCAGGCCCTTAGCAGTGATCTTTCTTTTCCATGGTACCCTGAATACTCCCAAAAATGCAGCTTATTTGCCTTGAAAAAGGAAATAACTTATTAACTTCCTTGACAATAACAAACAATAACAAAAACCTCCCTATGAAAATGTCCACTTAACAAAATAATAATCAATGTCAGAAGATAATAATAATTGAATGGTTTCATTATCAACTACTTGGATTTCTCACCAAGTGTTTTGAAATTTACAAAACAGGAGCAATCAGAAAGAGAAACTATATAGAGAAGTGATTATGTTAGGACTGAGGACATCATAGAATGACTTGTATCATATGGGGGAAGCAATAGCATGTTGTATGCCATATTTTCATTTTTAGCCTAAGTTTATTTTCCTTTGTATGAGGGCTTTCTCATTAATAAGAGTAGGTCTTAGTTCAAGAGTGGCTTAGTTAATCAGACCTTTGCTACTACAGTTGGCCACTCCAGCTAGTTTCTATGCATTGTAAGTCATGTGAATATTCAATGTTGCTTCGCTTTTGACGTTGAATTATCATGTTTAAACAACCAAGTTTGGCCCTGCTTTGAATGCTACTTCTTTCCTATTATATCTTCCAGTTGGTTAAATTAAAATGATACAATTTATTAAATAACAATTTAGTTGGAAAAAAATAAAATAAAAGTAAAGATGAAAGGAAGAATAATATGAGTCCCCTAACATGTGTGAATGTAAAGACAAGATGGTAATTTTGAGCTCAGAGAAACAAAAGTACAAACTCAAGATGTGTATTATCTTCATTGCACTTCCTGGTTTCTAACCAAGGTTTGAAATGGTGAGAAGTGTATAAACCACCCTTCTTATTGGTTAACCTTTCAACTCTACAATGTTCTAGATTGCCTAAGTATTTATTGGGGTTTAAAGTAAATAATAGGGAAATGTCTAGCAAACAATTTGTGCTGTTACAATGAGGTGGGGTTTGCTTTGAACCTTTCAAGTCTATGATACTTTTCTAGGTTGGCTGGTCATTCAAGACAGGCTAGCCAAAAATTAAGTTACTGGGTTTCCTAAATTCCTTTGGGTGTGATCTATGGAAGAATATAATTCTACTTGATTGGTTGAAGAGTTTCTTTATATACAAACCAGAGGTATTTATATGTAATTTTATTTCTATTAATAATATTTGAATTAATAAGGATGGCAGCACCACAACTTCATCACTATTGGGATAACAACTATGGTTGCCTAAAATCGATCTTTCTGTCCTTGAGGACTCTTTTGAATGTATCTTATGTTGATATACTTCGTACTTATGCAATTGGTACAACTGTGTAAGTCTTTGTTCTATGATATGTGACGTGCTTATTTTTTGAGACATTAGAGCATCCACAGCAGTGGAGCTATTTTTTTAGCTATTTGGCACCACAAAAAGTTACTTTATCTATTTTACCTACACATTTTACAAAACATTCTACAGCAGTGGATCTATTTTGGCTTTCAACACAATAAAAATAATATAATCATCGCAATAACATATTCATCATATACAGTGTGGAGATCACACACACTATGGTACACCTCGCTTGTGAGCTCATGCTTATAAGCTGCGGGTGGGAGGCGTCTCTCCTCGATGTGGGATTGAGCAAATCCGTCAGATGACATTGGCCTCCTCAACCCATTCCCAAAGCGAACAATACCTTCTAAGGGAGAGATTCATTCCTCCACATACAGCATCATCATCTTTATCGTTTTCTCTCTCTTCTTCTTCGTCTCTCTCTTCTTTGATATAGAGCAAGCAAACCACCACACCACAACAGCAATCACACCATGGCAATCACACCATAGCACACCACGACAACAATCACACCAACACACCACAGCAACCCACGGATCAACAACCCCCCATAACTGACCCACATGCCACAATCCAACGATTAAAAATGAGAAGGAAAAAACAGAAGAAAGAAGAGAAGCCGGAGTGAGAGAGAGAATTAAAGAGAGAAGAGAGAGAAATTTAATAATATATATATATATATATATATATATATATATATTTAGCTTCTTGCTACAGTGCACATCGTTTTTGGTGAAACTAAAATAGCTATATAGCTATTTAGCTTCACTACTACAAATGCTCTTAGAATGAATCTCTATACCTAAAAAGAAAATGTTTTTATTATTATTAGCAACTGTGAACATATTTCTATCCTTTGGAAGAATATAGTTGTATCTTGGATATCTTATGGATCCACCAACTTATTAAAATTCTTTGGAGGTAATTTTGATGCCATGGACACCCATTTCATCTCTTTCCTGCTTGCATATCTTTCAAAATAAGTTAATTGGATTACTTCTGATTTCCTAAATAGTTTGCTTGAAGTTTAGTTTGATTATGGTTAATTCAATTACTGTGTTGAGTTTAATTATAGTAATTTTCTAAGAATCTATGGCCTATCTTACTAATTTCACTTTAAGTATTTGATTTGTACAAAATATTGATGTGTGGTTTCTTAATTGTATTACATTGAAAATTCACCTTGTTATTGGAATACCTAGTACAGAAGTAGGTAAAAAATGGTTATGAGTAAAATATTAATGATTTTATGTCCAACAAAAACAATGCGTGTGCCTTTTACCATCTTGTACATAAAAACAATGTGGAGAAGAGGTCACTTATGGAATTTCCAAATTTTTTTTATTATTTCGCCTTTTTTTTTTTTCTTTTTGCCTTTTTGTTGATTTTGTTCATGTTGTAACCAATGGTTGGTTTAAAATATCAAGCATTTATAATGTTAATTTTGCATGTTAATATTGCCTTGTTAATAGTATTCATACCTATTATTTAATCATTTTAGACAATTTCGTGTTAGTTTGTGAGACTGTACTATTTTTTATGAATGTCTTTTTTATTTGTACTATTCATAAATGATTGCTCCTTAAATGCCATTTAAAAATTTCTTATCATGTTTGCCAGGCTATGGTAGCATAAGTTTAGCCCTAGTTTCAACTTGGAAGAATTTCCATACAAGGAGTCAATTATTATAGTTTCTTGTCAGGATTTACTATTGCAATTATGCAAGCATTGTCCACTGTGATACAAAAGTCTTCAAGCTTCAGAAAATAATTTTGCTGGTTCCACAATTCTTAACCTCTTACTGAGCCAGGTAAAACCTTATATCCAAGTAACTCAAGCTTTTTGTTTAAATAAATAAATTTATCTCTAGATGGCTATTCTCCTTGATGGTTAAACTTTCTAACTTGCATAACATTAATTATCTCTCCCTAAAAATTTTGTTCACCAAGTGTTGACCATTAACACAACATGGAAGCAGTATATTAGTTCTCTTATTTCTTATCATTGCTTTTCCTAAATCTACGCTAAGATCATGACTTATGGCGGTAATGTATTGAGGTCATTGATTGGAAACAACAAAATGTGCAAGGAATGCATATATTGGCATATTAGAGAGTTGTCATTAGATGTTAGCATCAATAAGTTCATCCAAGATTCTGCCTTTGACAGCCACTCAATTCCAAACATTAACTTAATTGATCTCACTCTCACATACACACATGCCCTATCTGTTTGATGTAGGTACCTTGTTAGTATTATGGTGTGAACTCTTCTTATAAATTGATGGTCAATTACTCAATCCTAAGCCAAAAATTTGTAGAAAAGCTTTTCTTTCCAACCACGAGAATATAATTTTCTTTCTTGATAAATGCCATAAGGGTGGAATTGCCATCGGGCCAAACTACCATTGCCCTTGAGATACATCACTTGTCTGTAATAAATAATTATATTAGCAACTTGAATAACCATATATTATTTGAGATGAAGAAAATTTAATATTTGAGGATAAGAAAAAATACCAATTGACATATTTTGATTCATTAGTCATTATCATTATAGACAGTACTAAGAAAGATGGAGTGACATGGCGGATGCAGGAAGCAATTAGTGGCGTTCTTGTTTGTTCCATGTAGTCCGACACACGCTACTTCCTAGACTTGCTTTACATTCCACCAAAGCTGCTCCAAATCCTCGTCATGAGGACTAAACATGTTGTGTGGTAAAATGTGGATAGTGCTTCTTTGAAGTCCATACTTGTAGAGTTTGTGTTATTTCTTATTTCACCTTTTCATTTTTAGCAAAGGTCATCTGGGCTTTTAAAATGGGGCGGACTCAATTATCTTGAAATTAGCAGGATTTTTTTTTTCTTCTGATGGTAATGATTTAGAGGAGGAAGTGAGTTTTATAGACCTTGCATTTTTTTTTTCTTTGAACTACATGACTGGTTTTTTGGAGTTTTGTTTTCAAAAAAACTTCCTCCATTCTTGATTTTCCCTTTCTTCTTCTAAGTTTATAATATTTTTCATGCATAGTCCTAGATGACCTACCAAATGTCAGTATAGTTAAGCATACATACAAGGATTTTGTGTTGTTTACTGTCTTAGACCTTCTTGTCCAATATAATCTCTTAAATGGATGTTTGTAGCTTTTTGATCCACTACATGTTTGGCTAACTTTTCGCCTTGGTTGAACTCTTCTCAATCAGAGTTTCAAATGTCAAGATGATGCTACTTTATACTATCCTACGGTGTACCATAAATTTCTAAGATATATTCGCTTCATTTTCAGGTATAACATCCATTTCTTGTAGTTAAATAAAGAAAAGCTCTACCACAATATTGGTTGATTTTTTTCTTTATATTTCACTATAAATATGTTGACGGCCATGCAAATTGCATCATGTATGACTAAAATTCCTTTTACCTAGACTCAGACATTACACACTTTTTTCTTTTCTTTTTTAATTCAATTGCAATATAATTTTGCTGGGAGTTAGCCCCTTTATGTGAAGAATTGCAATCTAATTTTGCAGGTTTGTCTCTCTCTCTCTGCCCCCCGGGCTTTTGGACCCTGAGTGTTTCATATTCTTGAATTTTCTATTTGCAAGTTATGCAATGGAAATTTGCTTATTTATTACTTGCCAAAATTTTCTTATTTTGCTAGTGAAGTCATTTTAAAGTACTGATGTCTTTGACTTAAGATGCCAATTGATTTCAATAAAGAAACAACCTTGGAAGTTGGAATTAAAATCTAAAATGTCCATTTAGAATTGGAAGTAATACGATGAGAACTAAGTACCACTAGTGAAGATTGCTGTTGAAAGGAGGAATACAATTGAAATTGTTATGCCACAGTTGAGAATTTGATTTTCAATTTTGATAAGTTGTATTTCTTGATTATTCTTATTACCTAAAATTTTCAATTACGAACAATGGAAAGGCTAAAACTATTCTGCCTATGATATGCAGAAGCTCCTCAATGGTTGATGAAATCTTCCATTGAAATTCCCAAGTTGGATGAATTGTTTGATGATTTAGTTGGGAATTCTCCTACTCCATCAAGGGCAACTAAATTTGCTCCCAGAAAATTTATGGCCACTAATTCTATTCTGTAAGTAAAGTGATACATGAATCTCTCTCTCTCTCTCTCTCTCTCTCTCTCTCTCTCTCTCTCTATTTGTGTCTTTGTCTAACTGTCTTTTTCTCGTTCACAGTTATAGCAGATGACTTGAGGAATTTGTTGAGCTTCAGAGCTTCGGACTGAAACCGAGCTGTAGTTCCCAAGTAGAGCCATACTTGACTCATGTTTACAGTGGGTCTTAGCACTGGAAAGGAGAAATAATTTTGTATTTATAGGAGTTGGAAAAACAGAATGAGTCATCTTTAGTTTTTGTTGTAGTTAGATTCTGATTTTTGTCAATTGATAGTTAATTATGATTTTAGGCCAGTTGAATATAAAACTACCCTGATTTTAGTCAATTGATAACTAATGTAGTTATAGTCTATCATGACATAATCTTCGTGTGAGAATTGTATTTCAAATGTATGCTATAATGCAATGTGACCTATCATGCTCCTAGAGTTATAGGAGTTTAAGCAACTTCATAAACATGCTCCAAAATTTTGAATCATGTAGCTTCTAATGAATGCCTGTTAAGAGCATCTGCTTCAATGTTGTTAAAGTCTGCAAATATGTAGTGTTAGGAAGACTCAAGGTTGCCTCAAGGGTGAGCATCTGTGATGAATATAAAGCTACTCTAATATTACAAACACTAATGTTAGAGACTTAAAAATAGAATTTGGAGAGTAATTATGTCAAGGGTGAGCTTTCTTTAGGAGTTGAACCTAATCCAGATGCTACTGGCTCAAACAGCTTGTAGCATGTCCCTTTCCATTTGTTGTGTGAAGTCTTTGTCAATCACTTTTTCTGTAGGAGGAACATGAGTGACTGGTAGCTTGATTAACTGGAGGAGCAAATGTTCTTTGAGAGCAGGAAAAGTCAGTGCTTTTTTTGGTGGTTCTACACTCTTCACCTTCTCTTGAACCAAATATGTATATTGCTGGTCCTATTAAGCTTGGAATATTTTGTTTCTTTTCCACATTTGTTGAGGCCTCTAGTAATGTGTGATGAGTTGGCATTAGACCTTGTGCATTATCATCAGGTGCTTCTGTAGAAATAGTTGTTTCCATTTGCTTCATGATTGGCTTATCTTCTTCAATAACTATGGCATTTGCTTAAACTTGTAATGATTGCTCCATTGTTACCTCCACTTGGCTTTATGGTTTCATCAATAAGCTTTTCCCTTTTGAGTGAATCATTTGTAATCTCAACATCTGTCTTGCTCTTCTTTTCTATGGATTTTTTTCGTAAAATTTATGATACTGACTTGTTTCAGTTTCATGTTTTCTTTCACTGATTTAAGAGATCAAGCTTCAAACTTGAAAGCTCACTGAGTGTGTAAAACACTTGTGAATGTTTAGACCCCTAATTAAAATTTTCCAAAGCAAGCTTATATTCAAACAATGTATGTGCTAAATATGAAATATAAGCAATACCCAAATATGCAAACTACTCTAAGCCATATTTTAATCATAACTCAGTGGTAAGTAAAAGCAGAGAGTAAGGAATAGAGAGAAGCAAACACAAGATAACACCGGCGCATGTTATCGAAAAGGAAACCGAAGAACTTAGCGAAAAACCTCTCTACTGCCCTCCAAGTGGTAAAATAATCCACTAGAAAATCAGTTGGGATACATGAATTGCAATAGACCTTTCAAGCCTAATCTAACCAATGCACCTAAGCTCTCTAAGCTTCTTGCTCTAACAAGGTTACACTTAACTTTGTCTTCTCTAACTTACCGAATCCCACAATAAGCTCATTTCATCAACCAATATGAATTGATTTCTTTCTCGAATTGCTTCCCAAACACCAAGAACCTTCTCACTACTATGAATTTGGTGAGGTAAGGATTTGACTTAAGATTCTTTCATGGGTATGACAATGGAGAGGGTGAGAGTAGAGGAATTTGGAGAATCAAAAGTATAAGATTATGGATGAATCAATCTTGCTGTTCTTTAGGGTTTATCTCTAAAATTCTCTCTGGAAGCTCTCTACATTTCGTGGGTATAATGGTATTTATAGTAGGGTATAAGATGTGATAGGCCAAGAATGTATTGACCCCTTGTAATGAATTAACCAATTAATTAGCCAAGTTAATTAATTAATTTAATTAGCATGCAATAAGTATGGTAGCACAAAATAATCACCAATTAAGTTAAAAATGCAACAGAAAATAAATTGACTCGGTAATTTGTTTACGAATAGGGAAAATCTACACGATAAAAACTCCACTGGGTGATTTTAAAGTCACCACTCCCAAGAATTCATTATTAACACAACAAACGTTACAAGTAAAGGAATCCTAGTACCTTATATCAACCTACAGTTGAACTCTTACCCCAATACCTAATTGGACTTGTTCTGTAGTGACAATCTCTCCTTTTAATGCATGGCTCTCAGTACGTGACAAACCAATTTGATGCGCGGATCCCAGCACGCGGCTTACTCACCAACTTTGAGAAAGATGTTGGCTGCAAAGTTTTTCTGTTCATCAACAAGATGAAGATCACGAAACTTCTTGGTTATAAGACCTTACATTGTACAAACACTGCAGCTTCTTGAATAGAAAGATGAACTAGGGCATATGTCTCTGGTTGACAATATGCTTGTGAAAAACCTTTGCATTGAGTTGCATCAGCTGTGACGGCGCTTAAAACAATCCTTATATATGTTGAGGGTTGTGAGAAAAGAAAGCCTAAACATCAATACACGGACTGGAGTGAAATCAGATCTGAAAAACTGATTTTCATAAACCTTGACAGATACCCTATCCATCAAGCAGCTGTTGAGCATCAAGCTTAAATAGCTTTTTAAACCTCGATAGATACTAGCTGTCAAGTTTTAAAATCCAGCACTTTTTCACTTGATTCTTGGAGAGACTTGCATAGCTTTTATACCTAAACTTGAAACCTTATTCCTTGAAGTATTAAACATATCCTAGATCTACCCAATTACAAATAAAGTGTGTTTTGTCAAATGATTAGCTAATTCTATATTGACATATGTTCCTAACATGATTCATATATGTCCTAACAATCTCCCCTTTTGGCAATCCGTGACAAAACCACAACAAACAAATGAACATATGAGAGAAGTCATAAATCACTCAACTCATACTCACTTGTTGAATACAATAAAATCTATCCTAACACAAACTCTTGAAAAATTTTGCAAGAAGAGAGTTAATGGCAAGAAGACTTTGACAACCTGTATTTCTAAAATACTTTAAACAAAACTCATCATGGCATCTTAGTGTGAAACAGAAATAAAATATTGCATACAATGAATAAGAATCATGTGCACAAAGAGAGAAAAGAAACAACATATGTAAAGATAGGTGAATAACATACATCTATATATATATATATATATATATATCCAAAGGTAAGTACAATGTATATCAAATGGTCACAAGACCGGTATACATGAGGTAAATGTAAAAGAAAGAAAAGAAAATACATAATAACCTCATTACATCCCTAAAAAAAAAAAATATAAACACTCCCCCTAACAAAAATCTCTTATGCTAACTCTCTCTCTATGTATATGACTACTCTCATTTCTAAAACTACTCTCCCTTTTTGTTACGAATGACAAAGGGTAAGTAAATCAAGCAGTCATCTCGTCATTACTGGAAGAGCTAGCATCTTCATCCTCATCATCATCATCGTCATTGGAGTCACCATCGTTGTCCTCGTCCTCAAATGCCTCTAGAGAAGGAGAGGGAGACTCTACGAAGCCGCCAAGGCAAGCAATACAGCTGACACAGGTGTTCACCTGACACAACTTGATGAGAATCAACAAGCATTCAAGGATCCATTGCATGTTCCAGTTGTGCCTATTACTAAAGCAAGATCCAAGAAGATCAAAGAAGCACTTAATGGGCTGATTCAAGAGATTTGGGCTGATTCTAACGCAAGACATTCTAAGCTTGGCCCAAAGGAAGATGAAAGCGTAAGAAATTTAATTCAAGCTATTGAGGGCTGATCTGGCTTAATTGGGCTTGATTTATGACGTGGATTAATAGCTGATTGATTTTCCAGCTCCATATCAGTTAACAGATATTTTTCCTAGTCTGGAGCATCTATTTTTGGACTAGATCTACCTTAATTTTAGGCTTTTATTATTTAGAACGTTTTTAGCTATTTTTCCTATTTGGGATATGCTAATTTCAGACCAAATCAACTTTTATTTAGGGTTTTATTATTTAGTACGTTTTTTATATTTTTCTATTTTCAGTCATGCCTTATAAATAGCATGCACTCATTGCAATAAGGGATTATTGAATAAAAATTAGAAAAGGTGAGGCTTCGCTCTTCTTTTGGTTCTTCAAGAACTGTGAACTTATCAGGGATTCTTCCTTGTGGCGTTCAAACTTTATACCTTTAGTTCATAATTCCATTATAATCATTGGGTTAAGGTCTATTACTTATACCTTTAGTTCACGTTTCACTTATAAACGTTGGGTCAGGATTCTATCAAAATCTGAATTTTAGCTTTCTTGGGCAATTATTCCAATACTATTTGTTGGGTCTCAAAGCGTGTCGTTTAAGATTCGCATCACAACTCATCACTGAGTGTGTCAAGGCGAGCATCCATGCACTGCAGCTGTGCCATGACCGCCTTGAGTGTCACACCACTTGCCGATGAAAAAGGTGTAAATGTGGAAGGAGTAAAAGAAGCCGGAGGAGTCGTTGTCTCTGTCTGTGGCTGCTTCAATCAAAGCTAGGCCTCGTTTCATCTGACAGTAGTTGTGTCTATGACACACATACCCGAAAAATGTGTAGACTCGGGATAGGAGACAAAAAAATGGCGAAGAAGTCTCGTGATAGTGGAAGGAAAGATGAGCTTACCATAAGTTGTCGTATTCCTATAGACATCTATGAGGGATAGGATGAAGTGAGAGGGAAAATCAATAGAGATTCCTTCAAGAAGGGATAACAAAAATGGAGCACGAGGCTCTGTGATAGAGTTATAGTGAGACAATGGATGGAGAACAAATGTCATCACCATGTTAAGGAATCTCGAATCTTTTGCAAAGCCTGAGCAAAGGGTGTTTTGATGGTCATCCCAAGATGAAGGTGTCTCACAGAATATAGACGAGAGTTCTTCTTTGGACACAGTCCTCAGATGATCACAACTAGGGTAGTCAGGATGTGCTACCCTAGGAATGTGTAGTATCTCGAATACAATATCCGGAGTGACTACAATGCGCGTACCTCAAATGTGAGTGACAAAATGAGGTATTGAAGTATCGAATCCATGCATATTGGAGTAAAACTCCTATATGATCACAGAGAGACAAGTGACCAGGATGTCACATAGTGACTCTCAACACTGACTGTAGATGATAGTGGGAAGGTCAGTATTAGAAAAATCCGATAGAATGACTTGGGGTTCCAAATGAATGCCGCATCGTGAAAAGTTCTCCAAGAAGTCTAACTTGGCCTTCTCATCATGGAACCTAACATGGGAGGGGTAGAATCAAAGGAAGATGCCCCGAAACGAAGAGGGTTTTGGGACGAAGTAGATTTGCATTTAGGTGCCATAAAGCAGGCTAACGCAAGAAAGAGAAAGGGAGAAAGAGAGACACATAGAAAAGAAACAAACAAATCAATATAAGAATATAAATAAATAAAGGTATGTATGCATGAAAATGCATGAGCATATGATATGCAACATAAAAATCATCATAGGCTCAACCCAATCCAAACCTAACAACATATAACAATTCAACATATATAACACACATCTATAATGCATGGAAATATAGTTAAAATGCAAATGTAATGCAATGCATGATAATTTAAAATCATTTAAACAAAAACTCGTCCTAAAATTTTCACAGAAACTCCAAAATTTTGAAAAACCCCAAAGTTTATCAGAAATCCCAAAAGTTAGGTCAGAAATCATGAAATGCATGATAATACGAGAGAAATAGAATCATACTGGAGAAAAGAAGAGACCTTGAGACCGAAGAGAGAGTGCGTAAGTGATTTGGAGTGAGAGTGAGAGGTGTTTATGAAGGTGAGATGTCAAAACGGGTTTAGAGGGATCGAAGAGAAATGAAAGAAATGTCGCACAGACTCTATATATAGAAATCCCAATTTCTCGATGGATCAAGAGGTGTCAAGATCTATCAAGAATTAAAACACGAGAAATAGCTATCGAGGAGCTATCAAGAGGTGTCCACAGCAAATAAACTTTGATGGATCGAGAAGCTATCGAGCATATAAAAACTTCCTTGATGGATTGAGTAGCTATCGAGTAGCTATCAAGATTGAATCTCAAGAATCACGATGGATCGAGATTGTGATAGCAACTATCGAGAAAGGAAGCCAAAAGGCTTGATAAATAGCCTAGTTGTTGAAAGGTATCGAGGAAATGTCGAGATTGCTTAAAAACAAATTTTCAAAGGAGAGAAAAACACAGACATGAATGCAATCATACGTGCTACTCAACCAAAGATCCAAACAATATTTTAAGCTCTCAAAAACATCTCCCATCAAGAAAAATGTCAAGCATTTAGATCCAAAACATACACACATACTAAACAAGTCTAACCAATTATATATATTTCAAAAATAAGTTAAGACAATTTAGTGAGCATACATTAACACATATATTCCTTGTGATGGCCAAATCACATTGTACTCGCACATGTATCAAGAGTAGCAAAGAATATTGCGTTTTGTGTATGAAAAATATCACAAGATTGTATAAGTGTTTACATGTTATGACGATTTGAGATATGAGAAAATCACTTTAACTCACACATAATCATAACTGTTTGATTGAGACTATCACATTCGAGGTATATCATATAACTCCCATATCTCCTAGAAGACTTGCAATCATATATAAAGCATTTTGATTCTTTTTGATTTTATATTTTCTTAGCATATTTTCTTTTAAGCAAACCATGCATGGACATATAAGAGAAAGAAAAGAAATACACATTGATGTTAAGCTTTTGACATTGCACTTTTGCTATGCCGAAGCATACAGATGTCATTTCATGATTGACGGGCAACAGTTATGAGATGGTTATTTATGTCTTTCCCTTAGGATTTTCTAATCCTTCTCGTTAAAAAGAGTGATACAAGTGTTAAGTACAAGAGATTACTTAATCTTACTCATCACAAACATGAGCCACCAAGCTCACTTACTTAGTTGTACATAGAGATGCTCATCTAAACTACAAAAGATACAAAGTTTAAAAAACTTTGTTTTAATGGTCATCTAAGATACACAAGTACCAATGTACATAGACACACTGTTATTGTATTTTTTTTTTTTCAATTTTTTTTTAATTTTTATGAAAAAAAAAAAAAAACAAAAAAAAAAAAAATATGTTAAACAAAGCAATGCATAAAACTAGATGCAAATACCTGAGGAATGAGGAGGAGAAAAAATCAATCTATGGAGATAACACCAATGTTTTCATGAAGGAATTCAAACCGTTTGCTATTAAGAGGTTTGGTAAACAAATCAGCCTTCTGATCATCAGTGTGAATGAATTCAAGAGTAAGAGTACAATTTTTTACAAGCTCCCGAATGAAGTGATGTCGAATCTCTATGTGTTTAATTCAAGAATGTTGAACCAGATTCTTAGATATGTTGATGGCATTGGTATTGTCACGGTAAATAGTAAGATGCTCTTGATGAATACTGTAATCAATGAGAAGTTTTTGCATCCATAGAAGTTGGGTGCAACGGCTACCGATAGCGATGTACTCAGCCTCCGCAGTGGATAATAAGATGGAGTTTTGCTTTTTGCTCATTTAGGAGACAAGATTATTACCCACATAAAAACAACCCCTCGATGTACTCTTTCTATCATCAACATTCCCAGCCCAATCAGGGTTTGAATACCCAGCTCAGACATCATTTATGTCCTTATTGCACCACACACCAAAGTCAACAGTGGTTTTGACATACTTTATGATTCTTTTCAAAGCAATCATATGAGACTCTTTGGAATTAGCCTGATATCTAGCACACACTCTCATACTGTAACTAATGTTAGGTCTACTAGCAGTAAGGTAAAGAAGACTACCTATCATGCTTCTATAAAGAGATGAATCAACACTTTTACCCAACAAATCAATAGTGAGTTTAACATTTGGGTTCATAGGGGTCATTTTTTAGGTTCTAAGGGTATTTCGTTTATTTTTTAGGTTTTGAGGATATTTCAATCATTTTTTAGATACTAAGGGTAGTTTGGTCATTTTTTAGGTTCTAATGGTATTTTGATAATTTTTTTAGATTTTAAAGGTATTTCAGTAATTTTAGAGGGAATTAGGGTATTTTGGTCATTTTTTAGGTTTCGAGGGTATTTCGATCCTTTTTTAGGTTTCGGGGTCATTTTTTAGGTACTAAAGGTATTTCAGTCATTTTTAAGTCTCTAAGGGTATTATAAACATTCTCTAGGTATCGGGGGCATTATGTTAATTTTTTTTTGTTTTAAGGGTATCTTGGTCATTTTTAGGTTTCGTAGTTATTTCAGACATTTTTTAGGTTTTAGGATCATTTCGGCCATTTTTTAGGTTTCAAGGACATTTGGTCATTTTTTAGGTTCTTAGGGTATTTTGATAATTTTTTAGTTTCTAAGGGTATTCTAGAAATTGTTGAGGGTTTTAGGGTTATTTGTTAGAGCTACAATTTTTTTTTTTTTTTAAATTGCTATTGTGATGAGCAGTTATTAGTAAGTAAAAAAGTGACTTTAGTGGTGGGTCCAATTGTAAAAATACGGTCAAATGTGATATTGGTACAGCCTAATGTGACGATGGAATTGTCAAATGTGAGTAAAAATTGAAGTTCCATCAAATGTGAGAAAAGTAAGGTCAAATATGTTAGTACTGCCCAATATGATAATGGAACCATCAAATGTAAGAAGAAAGAAAAAGGGAACCACCGAATGTGACAAAATAATTGTCAAATGTGATGTTGGAACTGCATAATGTAAATATGGAACCATCAAATGTGAGTAAAAAGTAAGGGAACCACCAAATGTGAGAAAAGAATTGTCACATGTGATGTTGGAATTGCACAATATGAGGATGAAACCGTCAAATGTGAGAAAAAAAAGTAAGAGAACAACCAAATGTGAGAAAAGAATTGTCACATGTGATGTTGGAACTGCACAATGTAAGGACGAAACCGTCAAATGTGAGAAAAAAGTAAAGGAACCACCAAATGTGAGAAAAGAACTGTCACATGTGATATTGATATTGCACAATATGAGGATGAAACCATCAAATGTGAGAAAAGAGTAAGGGAACCACTAAATGTGAGAAAAGAACTGTCACGTGAGGATGGAACTGACAAATGTGAGAAAAGAACTGTCATGTGTGATGTTGTTACTGCATAATGTGAGGATGAAACCGTCAAATATGGAAAAAAAAAAAAAGTAAAAGAACCACCCAATGTGACAAAAGAACTGTCACATGTAACAAAAATAAAGCAGATGCGATATTGGTACTGCTTAATATGACAATGGAACCATCAAATTTAAGAAAAAAATAATAAAGGAACCACTATATGTGACAAAAGAACTGTCAAATGTGATATTGGAACTACACAACGTGATAATGGAACCGTCAAATGTGAGGAAAAAAAAAGGGAACCACGAAATGTGAGAAAAGAACTGTCACATGTAATGTTGAATTACACAATGTGAGGATGGAATCGTCAAATGTGAGAAAAAAGTAAGGAAACCATTAAATATGAGAAAAAACTATCACATGTGATGTTGGAACTGCACAATGTGAAGATGAAACTGTCAAATATGAGAAAAAAGTAAGGGAACCACCCAATGTGAGAAAAGAACTGTCATATGTGATGTTAGAACTGCATAATGTAAGGATGGAACAGTGACATGTGAGAAAAAAATAAGGGAACCACCAAATGTGAGAAAAGAACTGTCACATGTAATGTTGGAACTGAACAATGTGAGGATAAAACCGTCAAATGTGAGAAAAAAGTAGGGAAACTACCAAATGTGAAAAAAGTAAGGAAACTACTAAATGTGAGAAAAGAATTGTAACATATGATGTTGGAACTGCACAATGTAAGGATGAAACTGTCAAATGTGAGAAAAAAAAGTAAGGGAACCACAAAATGTGAGAAAAGAACTGTCACATGTGACGTTGAAACTGCACAATGTGAGGATAAAACCCTCAAATGTGAGAAAAAAGTAAGAGAACCACTAAATATGAGGAAAGAACTGTCATATGTGATGTTGAAATTGCACAATGTGAGGATAGAACTGTCAAATGTGAGAAAAAGGTAACCTGGTATAGTAGGTTACCTACTAGTGGGTACCATACCCCCTCCCCCTCTTTTTGGGGGGGTACCGTAGAATTACTCGTAAAATATGCAGATCACAAACAGATCCTTCATCTTGAGACATAGTTTTTTCACTTGAATTTAATATCTAACTTGATAATTTTTTTTTTTTGGGAACCTTGATAAAATATTTAATGTAACTTTTGTAATTCTTTATTAAAGTAAAAGAACCATAATTTATGACTAACGTGGTTAATAAAATTAAAAATATATGTGAGATTTGGGACCAGAGAGTATTCTACACTTGGGGTTTATCTGGATTGAGGGGGGAGGGAGGGATAGTGGAGCGGCAATTGAAAATGGAGAGGGAACTATGACATGACATAAAAAAATGTCTTATCATAGTTCTGTTAGCCATGTAGGCAATGAGATTAATAGCAAACAGAATAACTAATAATACTCATATTTGAAACTTGAGGGACTAATAACGTTCACTTGAAACTTGAGAGAACAATTGCGCTCATCTAATAAATTTTAGAGACCAATAGTATGTTTCGCCATAAAAAAATTTATAGGGTTTAAAACTTTAACGTGATTTTTTTAATAAAAAAAAAGATACTTCTTAGTTTTGGTCAAAATATAAAGCAGAGAGAGAGAGAGAGAGAGAGAGAGAGAGAGAGAGAGAGAGAGAGAGAGAGAGAGAGATGGGTAAATATCCATAATTTTAAAATTATGTAGCAAAATACCTATTTTTTCAAAGTATTTAGCAAAATGCCTATGTTTTGAAACTCGACTTTAATAAAATCGAATTTTGTGTAAAACTTAAATATTCTAAAAATCGAGTTCTATGTGTATTTTTAAGTAAAACTCGACATTAGCAAAGTTGAGTTTTACTTAAATTTTCCAAAAAAAAAAAAATGACAAAGATTTTGTTAAAATCAAGTTCTAAAAATATGAATTTTTTTGTTAAATACTTTAGAAAGAGGGTACTTTGCTATGTAGTTTTAAAATTAAGGTATTTTACCCATTTTTTAGAGAGAGAGAGAGAGAGAGAGAGAGAGAGAGCTGTGTTTTGTTTGTACACCAAATTAGAATCTATCAAAAAATAAATAAATAAATACAAATTCCATTCCATTGTAGGCATTGGGTAGCTATGTTTTGTGTGACCAAACAAAGACAAACACAAAAAGAAAGCATTAGTTTTGGAGCGAATCTGAGATATACCCAATCCATCAGTTTTTTGGGATTTGGAGGAGAGGAGAGGAGAAGCCGAAGAAGAAGACGGTGGTGGTCCAATTCAAGTGGCTGAGGAGTGTCATCAGATCGACTCAGTCCCACCTTCCACCTTCCACCTTCCAATCCCTTGGTCAGTTTCCCTCTTCATCTTCTTCATCTTCTTCTTCTTTTTGGGTTTGTTTTGTTTTAATTTTTTTTCATATAATTTGTAATATGTTGTTTCTAGCTTATCTTCTGCCTCCAAAAACTTTAGCAGAGTAAACCAAGTTTATTACTAATAATAAAAAAAAAAAAAAAGTTTAGATTACTTGGTTATTTGGCTCACAATTTGATATATACCCATATTCCTTCCTTTATTTATTTAAAACAGCCTAGTATTGGTAGACATGTACCTAGGAGTTTAATTTTATGAATTTTCTTTCACACCAACAACATAGAAAGAATAAGAGAAAATGGACTGTTTTCTTGCTATCTTCCTTACATGGTCAGTACAATTGTGAATTTTTGATCATTTAGGCATTAGCCTCTTGGCAATGAGGTTATTCCCTTGGATTGGGTTTGAAATACGATGTAGGACCGATTTAGGAAATCTATGCTTGCTTGTGGTGAGTTACGGGCTAAGAAGCATGGAGCCAGACACGAACTCTACATGGAATTGAATACAGCATGATGGAAAATTATGGATAGCCATTCTTAGGTTTTGGGTTAGGAGAATTTGTGGTTAGGGCTCAAAATTGATTAGACTTTTATGAAATGGGGAAGAAGGGAAAGAATACTATTTCTTGAAGCAAACAAGTTGCTAGAAAAATTATGGATGGCCATTCTGTTTGAGAATTTAAAGGTGGTTTGATGAGTTATTAGATGGTTATTTCGTAGTGAATCTATGTGGGGTTTTAGGATTTTGTTAAGTAGAAGGAAGGGTTTGATTTGAGGTTGTAAGAAAGAAGGAAAAGTGAGCTAATGAGCTTTAGCTCAAATGGAACCTCCTCTCCTTATAAGAGCAAGATGGAGGGTGACATGAAAAATGAAGGCTGATTGGGTAATTTACCAATAAAAAAAAAAAGGAAAAGAGAAAAAAATATGGTGCTCATGGGCCAGAGAAAAAATTCCTATGAACAGTAGTAACATGAGAAAGAGAAGAAAGGAAAACTATCACACTAGGGCATGCATTCCTTTCACAACCAAATATTCAATTCTTATTATCCATCCCTACATCAGTTCTTTGAGCTCATTGAGCATAAATGTATAGGGGCTCTTTCTTGTACTGGCAGTACTAAAACTTCTTATTTGACTTGTAAATGACTTCCCAGTAACCATAAAGTGATAAAATACTAACTTAGACTCCAATGAATTAAACCAAAGATACTTAGAATCTCCTAGAAAAGTTTAGACTCGCCTAAATTTCCAAATTGCCCATAATTAGCAAGAGTTGCAAAATTATAGTTTTGCCCTTGAATACAGAATTAACCATTTAGAAATTAGAATATTTATAACTAGACTTTTAAAACCATATGACTATTACTTCAATTGGACTTTACGCACTGGCCCAATAAAACAATCTTGAAAGTACAAAATTTGAAGTAGCAACAAATGTCTTCCATGGTTGTATCATTTTCCCCAAGTTGGGAAAAACTCAGCCTTGATTTTGAAAGTATTTAGGTACAAGAACTCTTGAACATGAAACTTGTACCAACTCTTCAATCACCTTTTGAAAGATAAAGTCAATGGTTGGAAGGCTTTTTAACTTAAAATCCTTCTTGATTGATCCATAGCTATAACATTGTTGTCTTACTTGGTCTTGACTTTTCCATGTTTAGCCTTATGCTCATCTTGCTCTTTGCACTCTCTATTGTCCTTGTAGTGCATTCCTTTTTCTGTTCTTGAAATTAGACTTCTCACATTGACCCAATAAACACGTCTTGAGAGGAAAATTCCAAAGTAAGAAGAAAATTATTTTTCCATTTTTGCTTCAAAATGACTGGAAGGTTCTATTTTATAGACTAATAGTATAAGGGATTTAGGAATTCAAACCTAAATCCACATTTTAGTATCCATATTTACTCTATAATAATTTACAATTTTTTTCCCCAAATGCTACCTCAGTCTTGAGTTAACTTCTCCCTTAATCCTTTTTCTTTTCCTGCTTATTTCTGTAGAGTATACGCAGATTACTATTGGCTAAGAACTGAAGGCTTCTTCTAATGGAGAAAGGAAATGGATGTTGCTCCATTATGGCTTCAAGTGCTACCATTACATTCTTTCTCGTTGGTATCACCTTAGTCATGTGTCGTGTCCTCTATGCTATGTATAGGAGCAGCAAACCTCTTCGCAAAAGAGCTCCACAACCTGTCAGTACCCTCATCGTTTTAGGTTCAGGTGAACTTCTGGATCTACTTTGATTTCTGTTAATATAAAATTTGTTTCTTTCATTATTTATAATTATTTTTTGCTTTGTAATCATTGGACATTTTACAATTGTAGGGGGTCACACTGCCGAGATGCTTAATCTCATGTCCGTGCTGCAGAAAGACAGGTTTTCTCCCAGAATCTACATTGCTGCCGCTACTGACAATATGAGTCTCCAAAAAGCTCGTTTATTTGAAAATTCCCTTGCTGATGAGGTAGATATTGTTCTGGTTTTTCATTTTAACCTTTTATTCTCTCTGTCTCTCTGTCTCTCTGTCTATTATTTGTCTCCCAGTCAAAGAGGGTTTGTGCTTTTCAAAGCTAAATGCATCCCAGATTTATTCTCCTTTAGGAAGCTCACTCCTTTTTTTGCATTGTTAGCGGATTTGTACAGTTGTACCAAGTCATTGTAGTCTGTTGCTCAGTTTGAGAGTGAATGACTTTTAGGCTTTTAGCTTTTCTTATGTCTAAGATGGTTGTGGAAGGGCTAAGCCTTCAATTGTTCATGTGACTGTATGCTATCTCAGTTATGCTTTCAAGTTCAGCATCTTTGAATTGAGAGAGGAGTTTGGAGCATTCTTGGCTTGATTAATGATTATGTAGCATGAATCCATCGATACTAGAAAACCATTGGTTTGAAGCGTAGTTAGTACAATACGGTAAGTATACGGACAGATATAATTCAGCATCTTTTTAAGAAGTAAATTTTAAAAATTTGCAGAAAAATATGGAAATGGAAAAATAACAGTACATGCGTAATAATTTTATATTTTAAAACTTCGCAACAAAGATACGAAAATATTTGTTATATGCTTGTTTTTGGAGATAAATACAATAATCCAACAAATTACAATCATATAGATAATCCACTTAACAAAGAAAATTATTTCCATAATCATATAGAAATTTCTGAACAATTTAACACATTACAAGGCATGTGCAAGTATATTGTATAAATAAATACAATAGATTCAATCAAATAAAATAATACTAAATGATATGCAGGTACATGAGAATGGACGCATCTATAATATTAGATGAAAGAGATTTAGAAGGAAAAAAAAATGTAATAGAGAAGCACTTGATACCATGGAAATGGTGAGGCAAAGCCTTAGAATTTAGAAACAATAAAATTTGACAATAAAAGAATAGTAGGATATTAGGATTTAGGCCATTAGGGTGTAGGTGCAATTGACTATAAGAATAGTAGAGTAGTAGCCTCGGGTTAGAAGATTGGTAAGGTGTGTTGTGGCCTCACGTAGCTTGCTTTTTGGTTTTCAGATTTTGGGGTATATGGTAACTTCCCACAGGCTTCAGTGTGTTTGCTTACCGCTTACTATACTTTTGTTGGTGGCCAAGCCTTGCAGGACGCTATTGCCTAATTAGAAGGAAATTTGAAATTGTGTTATTGTTTTTATGATTCATATAATTGTCTTCCAATATTCCTAGCTTTTTACAATGACTTTGAATTTTGTTTCTTTTTTACTTTGATGGTAATCAATAGGATGAAAGACATTGCTCCCCAACCCCTTTGTTCCCTCGTTTGTGGGTGTGTTTATAGATTGTAAGTTCAGTGGATCGTGGTTCTAATTAAGAGCTTGATTGGTGCTGATTTTATTTTCATTAGATTTTTTCTGGTTTATGATTGAATTTCAAGCTTATAATTGAACTTCTTGAAATTATTTTTACTGTAGAATGGGGTTGGGGCAGTAAAGACTCCACAATTCATGCAGATATATCGGAGTAGGGAGGTTGGTCAATCATATGTTACTTCTGTTTGGACAACTCTTCTTGCTATTGTTCATGCCCTTCAACTAATGATTAAAATTCGACCCCAAGTGGTATTATTTCTATCCTTCTTTTTTATTCTCTCATTCATTTCTATTACTTTGGTTGTAATTCATTATTTACTTTGTCACAACCCCAGATTCTCTGCAATGGGCCTGGCACTTGCATTCCCCTATGCGCAATTGCATTCTTATTTAAGGTTTGGACTTGTTTCATTAAGACCTTATTTCTTTTTTCTGATGGTCTTTCAAACTTAATAAAACTCATGTAGACTGATTCGTTGGGATGATAATGAAGTTCAATTAACGTTGAGTGCAGGTATTGGGGATTAGATGGTCATCTATCTTTTATGTTGAGAGTATAGCAAGGGTGAAAAGGCTGTCTTTAAGTGGTTTGCTTCTTTATAAGTTAAGAATAGCTGATGAGTTATTTGTGCAATGGCCACAACTACAGAGAAAATATCCCCGGGCTCACTATGTTGGTTGTCTCATGTAGTTGATTGCTTCATTCTACTGCCATGGGTACAGAGGCTAACCTAAGTTTTTGTAGTGTACTTACCTATTTTGAATGATTAGTGCTAGTCAATTTTTTTTTTTAATCACAAGAAAATAGTAGTGTTTTGAATTTGTGGGTACCTAGGCATGCATGGCAACGTCCTACGCATGCTTGGCAACGTCCTCGGACGGAGTCCTAGGAGTCCCACATCGAAAGAGTCTTCTCCCACTTTCTGCCTTACAAGCTCTGAAGTAAAGGAGTAGTGTACCACTAGTTCTTTAAAGGACGTTGCCATGCATGCTTAGAACATTGCCATGCATGCCTAGGTACCCACAGAATCCTATCCTGGAGAAAGCGGCAAAACTTGTACAAGTGATTTTTAAGTTCATACTGCTTAATTATAATGATAACCTTGAGTTCAATGAATTTATAATTTTTTAAAGCATAATCTGAGCGCTCTCTCTCCCTCTAGTCCCTAAATCTTTACTCTTATTTTCTGCAAATTGGTACAAATTGTACTGATACTAGAAAAAATTAAAAATTTCATGGGCACTCATTATCTTTTAACTAGGATAGGTTGTAATCAATCAGCAGAAACCTTGATCAATACAATAAATCCCTCACATAAGACTCGGCAGCTGCAATCAGATGGGCCAAAAGATGCCATCTTACTTCTTAAAACTTCAATAACTATTTTTTTTTTTTTTTAAGAGAGTTTTAACTCTATGATGTCCGTTTTTGATGAGACCTTTTTATCATCAAATTAAAACACTAATTGGTCTTTGGTGTAAGAATTATAGATTTCTTATTTAACTACCAGAGATTTTATTAATTAAGTTAACTGGAACTCACACTTCAATAACCACTTTTGTGAAGTAACATTCTCAGAAAAAAAAAGAAAAAAAAAGCAGTATTGGTTTTTTTTTATTTTTTAGTTTGCTTATAGAAATTGTAATTATTATATAAGGGTGATCACATCATAATTTGATGTACCCTCACGACGTTTATTCCATCCTTGGAATGATTGTTTCTCTTTACATTATGGTTATATTATTTGCTGATCTTGTTCATCTTTAATTATATCATATATGATTATAATTAATTCTTTATTTATATACTACATCTTAAAATCAAACAAAGATCATGAGTAAGATCTAACTCTATGCAAGGGAGTGTATTCTCGTGATTGACATGGCCCATAATCTAGCCTATACCTGTTGTTCAAATTTTGATAATTTATAATTCAAGGTGTTGTCTTTGTCAGTCTAAAAAACAGAGACAACTCCTCTAGTAGATTTTACAACCCACAAAAACTAGAGAACAATAAAAATACCAACTAGCACTCCTATTAGATTCTATATTTGTATAGTTTTTATTGACAAACTTGTGAACACAAACTTGTCTAGATATATAGTTCATAGAGTCTATATAAATGATTAGCCAATGCTTAAGGTACTACTATGTGTGAAAAGAACAAGAAATGAACTAATTCAAGAACTGGATTTTTATGAGTTTCGATCAATCGAAACTTAAGTTTGACTGATCAAAAGTCGTATTTCAGAATCAGAATTTCAGCCCATTAGCCCATCAGATTATTAGGGTTTCAAACCTATTTCACAAAGTATTTAATGGAAATCCTAGGGTATGTTTTTCAAGACTTTGAGGCAGCTCAGTTTGAGTTCTAAAAGGTTTGTAGTTTGTACCTATTGTTCTTTCAAAGTTTGTACTAGTGATCACTCACATACTCTTTGAATCGGTGGATTCAAGTTGCTGATCTCTAGATATCAGGCGTACTAGATTCAAATCTTCAAGGAAACATTGAATTATGTGGATTGGAGGTTAACGTTGTAGCATATCACTATCAGAGACGTTTGTGGGATTCAGAGTTCAGTTTGGTAACTGTAGTTATTTTTACAATGAATAGGGTCATTTGACTATATATCTCTATTTAATAGTGAAATTGTTCACCTTGGGATTGATAATGTCAAGTACCCCAAGTTTTTCCTATGAAACTGTATTGTTTCATTGGTTTCCTTAGTCATCATATCGTCTCTCTCTTAAATTTCCGCACTTGCATGATATTGATGATGATGTGTTTAGCCTAAGAGCAACCACATTAGTGGATGCATAATCTTGCAAAATACCAAAAGTATGTAATTTTACACATTTTGACAAAAAAAAAAAAAAAAAAGCACTCACATCAGTGGGTGTAAAATTGTGCATAAATGCACAATTACTAATGCATATATGCACGGTTATTATAACTTTGCATATTATTATTTTATTAATTTCCCAATTTGGCTCCCTTTTTTCTCTCTCTTCTTCCTCTCAAATTAACTCAGGCTTTTCTCTTCTCCCTCATATTCTTGCTCCTCTGTTACAAACCAACACGGGTCAAGAAAGTATCACCCAAATACAAAAACCCCAAAACTAAATTTAACAATAACCTATTATAGAACCAAGCAAAACCCAGATGAATACAAAGCTAAAATTAACCAAAACCCAGATGATCACCACCACCATATCAACCTAGCACCACCTAACCACCACCACCATATCAACCCAGCACCACCCAACTATCACTGATCTACCACCACAACCCATTTCAACATTTGATAATCCAAACACAAAATCAACAAAATCAAACCAAAAATAACTCAAAATCAACGCAAAACAACTTAAAATCAACTCAAACCCTATTGGAAAACCCATCCCAAACCCAACTCAAAATCAACCAAAAAAAAAAAATCAACTAAAAATCAAACCCATACAAAACTGAGAGAGAGAGAGAGAGAGAGAGAGAGAGAGAGAGAGAGAGAGAGGTAGATTCGTCGTAGCTGCTAATGTCACTGTTGTCTCTAGAGCTGTTGCTGATGTCGCAGGAGTTGTTGATGTCGCCGGAGCTGCTAATGCTGCCAAAGCCGTGTGTGCATGTGTGGGGGCAGGGGGTTTGGGATGAGAGAGGGGCAGAGATTTGAGAAAGATAAGATGAGGGAGATATTAATGAAGAGATATATAATAAAATAATAATAATAATGATTATTTAAATAAATTGATGTGTATAATAGACAAACTGACGTAGGTGCTTTGTAAAAGTGAGAGTGTAAAATAGAAAAAATAGATTTTAGATGTGCAAATTTACAAAAATTTTGCATCCACTGATGCGGATGCTCTAAGGCTTTTATAATAGATCTAATTAACAACTTAACCTTAAAACTGGTTAAATACTATGTTTTGATAGGGTCTAAACTAACAACTCCTATTACAATCTGACACTAAAGCAACTTCTTAATCTATAGAAAGCACTAGTAACATAATTGGTCACAAGAGCCGTTAGCATATCAAAGAAGGTGCAAACAGCCAAATCAAGAGCATAGAGCTTTGTGAAGCATGGTATTCCCAGCAATAACAACATGCTTCATTTTAACTCTAATATCCCATTTAGTTCTCTATATAATCTATTCTGTGTCAAAACAGCTCTTCCATATCGGATATATGCATTGTTGCTAATCAAATATTAATCCTTCGTTTAATTTAAAAGTGACCAACAGTAGTCTAAAGCTTAACATCTTCTTCTTCTTCTTTTATTTATTTATTTATTTTAAGTATTAGATTTTAAAAATTAGATATGTGAATGGTCAAAACAGGTCGAAATTTTCAAATAAAATAAACAGAATCTAAATTACTTTAGTAAAAATGTTTCTTATCTCCCTTTCGGCCTGGAGTATTCTTATTTACTTTGGGGCTTCAAATACGATCTATATGCATATCAGCATATGTCACCACCGTTAAGTTGACCTTCTTTTTTTTTTTTTTTTTTTTTTTTTTGGTGACTAAAGTTAAGTTGACCTTAATATTGTTGCAGACATGCAATATTCCAACCACAGTGACCCACAAAAGTAAGTTGATCTGGGTCAGGGTCACCACATAATTGATGAAGTTGACGTAAAGAATGGGAAGCGGCAATGCAATAAATTTGCACAATTTTGTTGGTATCTCTTTATATATATATATATATATATATATATTATAACAATGGCGACTTTAGTAATTTTGTTTAGGATGTTCCTTAGAAAGTATAAATTACACGATCTTATTTCTTTTTAACCTTTAAGTAATTAGATTTGATTCAATGTTATTAATTCTATTCTGTTACGGCCGTAACAGTCAAAAAATACCATGCCGGTAAACAAACTGGAACAATAACCCAGCCTATTTCACTTTGGAAAAAATTTTCGGGTAATTCTGGTCTATTTTAGGTGTTTCGGTAAACATCGGCCGAAATTCAAGATTTGGTCAGCATGAAGTTTGTGCTTTAAAAAAAAATTGTTCTTAAAATCAAAACAAATTTGCATTATGTAAACCAAAAAGCCTCAAAAGGAAAAAAATAAATAAATAAATAAAATGAACAAAGGTACCTATATAGCTATTAAAAAAAAAAAATCATATTTAGAAATTTGAGACTCAAAACTTGAGAAAGGGCACTACCGCACTAGTACTGGTAGAGACATAGAAGTTACGAACAACGACGAAGGCACAACGTAGATGTAAAAGTGTAGATGAAGATGTGATAAAATTTAAAAGTATAAAGTGTAAAAACCAAAGAGACAAAAGACGTGTGTGGTTAAGAATAAACAAGAAAAAATAATTAAAAATGAGAAGTAAGTCTTATATGTTTGGTGAAGAAAAATAATACTGTAATAAAAAATAATAAAAAGTTAAAAATTGTGTTGTATTGAACAGTGTGCTAAGTTGAAGGAATCAAGCTACTGCCCAGTCTGTAGTAGTTTTATTATAATTTATTTATTTTTCAGATTTTCATTCAATTTTTTTTTAGAGTTTTTCCTTTTTACTTAAAAGACCACAATATATTATTAAATTGCTCAAATTATGAACTAAAATTTAATTTTATTGACATAAAAAAATTTATAGTGATCTCAATTTTTTTTAAAAATAAATAAATAAATATAAAATTTTAAATTATTATATAATTTTTTTTTTTGGCGCCGCCACTGTATTATAATCTAATCTGTCGGCCTTTAAAATCATCCATATCCAACCACATCCATGCTTTCCACCTTATTGCCTCTGCCCACCTTTCAACTCCCAACTGCCTTTGCCCCTGCATCATTTATTGCTTATTATTTTTTTTATAATATAAAATTTTAATTTATGACGTTTATTTTAGAACGATAATTTTTTATTTGAAGAAAAAAAGTTCAGTTAGTTTGTAGTTCAGATGAGATTCGTATTCTAATATTTAGATGATAAGAGAATTTATCTATTAACTTATTATTTCATAATCTGTATATAATGCATTTAGGAAATTAAATACTATTGACATTAAAAAAAAAAAAAAACTTCTTTTAATGGTTTAAACTTTAACCTATGAAAGTCTGTTAATATTCCTTCCATTCCATTTTATTTTCTTTATTCACTTAAAAAAAAAAAATCAAATTCTCTTCGAAAATTTCATTTTATACATTCTAAATAATATTTCAACGTTACTCTACTACATTCTAAATAATATTTAAACTCATACTACAAAACAAAAGTATTAAAACTCCTTCAAAAATTTAGTAGATGTAAGATGGAAAATTGCAAAGGATCTGTGGATCCTCAAAATAGTGTATCAAAATGGAAGTTAAAACAAAGTTTGAGTTCAGTAATCTTTGATCGTGGATTGTTAGGGTGATAGGAAGTGGTGAAATTTTTGTTTATGCAATTTCTATCTTCTTTTTTTCCCTATTTAATTGGTACATATCAGGGCTACTTTAATTGAATCAATTATTATATATTAGTGAGTTTTTTGGGTGTTTGCTACGTCTAATGTACATTAAAAAAAAAAAAAAAAAAGTTACGAAAATGGCTTCGCAGTTACCCCCACAAACTGCTAGCTCCAAACTTCTTTGTTTTTAATAATTACGTAAACCTAAAAGCTAATAGTCTGTTTGGATTGATAGAGAGTATAGTAGAATAAATTTAGTACAAAATTAACTAATTTTTAACCAATTCTTCTTTATTCCTTCCATTGCCTCCCTCCATCCAAACATGCCAAGATATCTTATAGTCCATTAATTGCACTAAAAGCACCAAAATCAAGATCTGAGGATTCTCATTATGTCAAACTCATCCTGATTTTTTTCATTAATTATAATAAATCAATTCACGTGGGTGGGGCTTCTTGTGTTTTATAGACTAGGCTAATGTGCATTGCTTGACCCATCAAGCCATCACAATCCGGCACTATTCTATTAATGCTAAACTGGTACCATGTATGTACAAATGAAGAAAATGTGTGAAGAATAATACTAGTTTAGCAGCCCCTAGACGTGGCATAATAGTCGTAGTCTTGGATTTGGTCACACATGCGATCAAGAGTTGCCGAGTTCAAGTTGTGTGCTTTGGAAAAATGCTATGTCATGGCGCGGATAGCCCTAACGTGCCCAAAAGTGCCCAATGCCATCAATAGTGAGTTTAAGTGGGTCGAGTAAATAATCACACGCGTAAGATCTTTTTTCGGTCATTAAAAAAAAATATACTAGCTTAGTAGCTTTCGGCTTTCCATTTTCAGAAAAAACACGTCTTATTAAAAAAATAAAAATAAAAACTGTAGAATGATACGGAGATATGCCTCATATGTTAAATTCATCAGAACAATGATATGCTGATAAGAGGAGAGAATTCCTTATTTTCTGTCAGGAGTCTCGAAACTAAGCAGCTTTGGCTGCTTCGTTAATTAGAGAAATCAATCTTTAAAATTTCATCTTTATATATACTTTGGTGTAAGTATGTCCGAACAATAATAATTTTGATCCTTTTGTTCACGGGGCACATGTTTGTTGCATCAAGCAAGTTTGTCAGCCACAGACACACAGCATCAGCATATTGTAAAATTAAATGCAAATTTCAGAGCATATAGTTTGGTGGGAGTTCATACCAGCAAAGAGTGTTTTAGACTTTTTCTTAACCAAAAATAAATCATACCACTTTGATCGATAAAAATCATGTTTGCTTCTTAACTGGGTAAATACCCAATTAATTAAGCGGCCTTTATGATGATATGGCCCAGCTACAAAGACTTTCACATACAATCTGCCATTAGTAGCCAGTATCAGATCTCTCTCTGAGTAGAACCGCACATGCGCAGGCATATCAGTTCTATCTTCTATATGTTAGCAAAAAGTTCAGGGCCACATACTTGTCTATACTGGCCGTTCCAGAAATCTTTTTAATAAAGAAGAAATTAAATATATCGTGTTATCAATATATATATATATATATATGTGTGTGTGTGTGTGTAAGATAAGACTTAGGTGCAGTACTTATGTGCTGTTCTTTAGGTTTTTCTTTTAAAATTCTGCCATGTGTATTTATCCTTAAGTAGTCACATGATAGAATTTTAAAAAGGGAATTTAAGGAACAACACCTAAGGTACTGTGCCTAAGTTTTGTCTATACACACACACAAATATATATGAAGTTTTATAATTTTCTTTTATGAGTTTTCATGTTTTGAAATTGTTACATAATAGTTTATATCAGTTGTTATTATTTATTATCAATGTGGGTAGATGTGATAATTTTATTTTGTTAAGTTTGTATAATATTTTTATTCTTATGCAGTTTCATTATCTATTTTTCATTGGTTTTATAAAAATATTTTAAACTAAATGACAAAACTCAAACCACTAACATTGTATTAATGATTGACCCACACAACTATACTCATTCATACATAAATAATACATTAACTGTCTATTTAACAAATCGAATGCTTGAACAATTACTAACTTTATTATTTTTTTCCCTAAATCACTAACTTATAACATTAAGTTATTATATCATGATAAAAATACACACGCATGTAACAAACTCCATATATTTCCTAATTATTAAATTATATAAAGTTATATTATATTTATATTATACATGCACACATTCACACAAATAACATTATAACAAAAAACAAACGCACACCATTCTCAAAAAAAAAAAAACAAAACAAAACAAACGCACACAATCAATATTAAACACACACACACACAAAATATACATTTATAATAAAGAGAGAGACAATTACAACACATAAACACTAACTCTTTAGTCCTAAAGTTAGAGATATTGAGATAGATAGAGAAAAGAGATGAGCCAAGATTCCTAAGAATGAGATTAGAGATCATGTTAGGTTCTAAAAGTTTAGAACAATTGGCAAATCATGAACACAAACTTGTCTAGATATATATTAGAGTTTATAGGTATTATTAGACAATGCTCAAGGTGATTCAAGTCAAGATTCTAGAACAAGAAAGCTACAGAAAGAAGAGTTCAGAATCTGCCTGGTTCAATTGATCGAAAGACAGGTCCGACCGATTGAAACACGTATTTGCAGAATTCTATTTCATCCCAAACTCTACTTAAACGTATTGGGTTTCAAGTAAAACACTACTAGTAGATAAAGGAAACCCTAAGGACGTTTTTATAAGGGTTTTTAGAGTTTTTTAGAGAGATTAGAGTGCATCTTATGCCTCTTTTGCAGATGTAGGGTTTTGTGCCCAAAAGCTCTCTAAAGTCTTCTATCGATGTTATTTCTTGAAGAATCTCAAGATTTGGTGTTGTAGAAGTTGCTGCATACAAGATCAACATCTAAGAAGATCCAAAACCTTTGAGTGGAGTCTCAAAGTCATAAGCAGGTGAGCTTGTGTTATTGCAAAGGCCAAGAAAAGAAGTAGTCCGTGGACTCAAAGCTATCATGGGGTCGTGGTAGTAAGTTTCATACTCGAGGTAGTAATAGAATGTTAGTTGTCTAAATTCTATTGTACAAACTTCAATTCTTTTTAGTGGATTTGCTTTTTACCTTGAGGATAGCTAAGTTAAATCCTCCCTAGGTTTTTTACCTGTTTGGTTTTCCTGGGTCATTATAACGTTGTGTTATTTATTTTTTCGTTGCTTTACATGATATGACTTTATTGTTTTAACCTAGATTTGAATAATAAACCTAAGTATTCACTTGGTTAATTAATTAGGTTAAACAACTTGTGTTAAGAGGTTTAAAAACTAACAGATCAAATCAGAGAGAGAGAGAGAGAGAGAGAGAGAGAGAGAGAGATTTATGATGTTATTTGGTTTTAGGATGGATTAATATGTGTAGTTGTTTGGTTTTGGGTTGGGATGATCTGTGATCAGGTTGTGCAAGATTTAATTAACTCTGAGTGTGCAAAAATATTTTTGAGGGTAAATTAAATTAGAAAAAAATATTTCATATGTTAGAGTTTTAAGCCCCGATTGTCACAAAATTAATCTAATTTTAGTCAATTGAATTGATTAACAAATCATACAAGCATAGATCACTTAAGACACCAATATGACGATCCAAAAAAAAAAAAAAACCAATAAAAAAAATTGTTTCACAGTAAAAAATCTAGAGAGGATTTAATCTAATTAAACAATTCTTGACGCAACATATCTGTTAAAATGGAATCGAAGTTTATATAATAGACTTAACCCTAAATTTATTGCTACCTCATGTAGTACTTACTGGCATAACCACACATAACTTTGTGATCCACAAAATTTTTCTATTCTGGACTATTTCACATGAACTCCCAAGTTCGTGACTCTAAGATCTAAGCTCAAAGATTTGATCAATAATCATGGTTAAATGATTGCAACAACTTTTCTTTATAACTGGATTTGTTGTTTGTATGTAGTCTCTATTTGATGCTTCAAGAGAGCTTGGAAAAATCTAGATCTATGCAGAAACATCGCTCTCTTGTATGTGTAAAAAATGTGCTCTAGGGTTCATATTCATATATACTTGAGTTCCATCAAAACCCTAGATCAAAAGCTGAGAGAAGAAACTAAAATTCCAATTGGCACAATTCTCGATTGGTCGAGATGTGTAGTTCGACCAGTCGAAATACGTGGTTTTTAACTTGTCAAGTTGTAGTCTTCTGGCAGTCCCTTTTTAGAATTTTTGAGTCTTCAATTGTTCTGAACTTGATTTGTTTTGATCCAAAGATTCATTCAACACTAATCAACTAGACAAACTATGTTCTAAGTTGTTACATAATTTGTTCATGATTGCCAATCTAAAAATATAGACTTTATATATATATATATATATATATATATAATTTTACTTTTTCAACAACATGTTGGCCCACCCCTACTTTTTCACATACTTTGACACAATTTAGACACATTGTAAGCAATGATTGAATTACTTTTTACTAAGTTTCAAAGGTGAACCTATCTAAGTGATGTAATTCAATCACACATTAACAAATGTACAAGTTGTGTCAAAGTAGTCCTCGAACAACGTCTTTTGCACACTAAGTCTCGAGTATTGGGCAATATGAGATGTGTAATGAAATTTTTTGTTTTTTGTTTTTTGTTTTTTATTAAGTGGAATAGCAACTTAACTAATGCATTAAAATAGACTTCTTTCAAATTTTTCATTAGTATGTTTCTATTTTAAGAGAAAGGAATGTGAGAGTCAATTTTTTCCCTTTATTATACGAATCAATTTCCTTTTAAAAAGGAAATGCTTATTAGTAAATGAATCCATGCTGTATTCTCTCTTTATTATTACACTAAGACACCATTTTTTTAGGCAGAACTCAAATTTAGATCTTTCATTTGATAGTAAAAACTTTACTATTTGAGTTAATTGAATGTCATTGTTGATTTCAAGTCAAGTTAGCATGAAATACAAAATATGCACTCCTAAATGTTTCAAGGAAAGCATAAGATCTAATTCTAAATCACTATGTAATTAATGGGTAACCTCCATTAAGTCAAAACTTGTTAGTGTACAAGCCCAACTGGCCTTAACCCTATTGTACTTGTATTTTATTCATATTACTTGTACAACACTCATATGCCTGACAATATAGAGGCAATATGTCGTACAATTTTATATAGTAGACAAGTAATTTGATGCTAAGTGTCCTTATATTTTAAATGTGCTTTAATTTATGCTAACTGTCATTTTATTTTATTTGTAAAATTTTGAATGTATAGTACTTCCAAGTTCCAACCTATTTAAAATTATTTTAAGTCCATCTATAATTACTTAATCTAAAACTACTTCTAATTAATTCATTCTAGTTAGGTCCCATTTGAAATTATTTCCTATTTATTTAAAACCTAGATTTTCTTACAAAAGCTTATTATGAGTTAAAACATAAATTTCAATGAAAAAGTATATTATGCCAACAACATAGAGATAGTAAGTCTTATTTAAAAAATGCATACATGAAATAAATTTACTACATCACAATAACAAAAATTAAGTTAAGAAGTAAACTAATATTTTTTTTCCCTAAAATAAAATACAAAAGCATAAACAATTTGCATTTTCTACGGAAAAAATATTCTTACAATGCTTTTTTAAAAGTTAATAAAATATAATAATGACGATAATTAACTTATGTTGGAATTATAAAATGTATTTATTAATTGCATATTTTAAATGTACCAATATATATACATGGAGTTATAAGTTAATTATTAAAACGTTTAATAACATGTGATTTTTCTATTTTAGATTTTAGATTAATGGTAGTTTACCGCTGTCATAATTCTCCTTTATATATAGGTGCATAAACCTATATATAATCTCCAAGTTTTACGATTTTTTATATTAATAATTTGATAATTACAATAGAAGAGGGGGGATTTGAATACTAGATGTTTTAGAAACAACATGAAGTATCAATAAGTTAAGCTACAAGACTTTTGATAATTTATGAGTATTTTTTTATATACATGCGTAAACTTTATATCATCTCCAAGACTTATGAATACTTTTTATATATATACATGAACTCGTACAAAATGAGCTCAAAATTATTTCCAAAGGATGGCCAAAACTTACTATTGTGTGCTCCATAGAATTAATGGCCCATAACACTACAAGAAAATGTATTTTTAGTGACGAAAAAATTCATCACTAAAAGTCCAGTTTTTCGTCACGAAGAACCTTTAGTGACGAAATTCATTTCGTCGTTGTAGCCCCATTGGTAAAAGTCCTAGCAACGAAAAATTTCGTCACTAAAAGTTTGATTTGTTAAAAAAAAATTTAGCAACGAAAACGTTTCGTCACTAAATGTTTTTTTCGCTAAAAACAGTATTTAGTGAAGAAAATATTTCTTCACTAAAACCATTTCAATTTATTAAATCATATTTAGTGACGAACAATTTCGTCACTAAAAATATTTTCGGGTACATATAATGACAAAAAAATTCGTCACCAAAACTATTTTTAAGAAAATCCAGGCACATATAGCGACGAAAATTTTCGTTACTAAAACCATTTCTTACAAAATTCCATTGCATTTAGTGACAAAATATTTCGTCACTTAAATAATTTTTTGTTGCCATATTTGTGATGAAAAAATTCGTCACTAAAACTTATTTTCTATTTTTATTATTTTTATGATGTTGATATTAACCTGTAACCTGTCATTATATTATTAAAACCTCACATTTGATTAACACATTTATTTCAACAACACATTTATAAAAAATCGATGCATACATTCCACAAGTTAAAATTAAAACAAGTATCAAATTCAAACTCCTTCCATACAATAATTGTTTGCAACACATACAATAACTTAAGATGTTTTATAACAATACAAAAAAAATGTAGCATAATATAATTAGAACCCCCTAAAGCCAAAAGAAGTCCTCATATGTCTTCAAATAATGCCAAAAGTAAATCTCCTAAAGCCACCAATAAGAAATCTACACAAATATAAAAACACTACTACATTAAAATCGTAAAGTAAAAATATTAACTATATTATAAGAAACATTTCTAACAGTTTGTTTCGAATGATACATAAAAAATGAAGTGTTTTAACTTAAAGATAAAGTACTAATCAATAAGTGATTTAACTTGAAGATGAACCACTCCTATAGGTAAAAGCGTCATTATAAGCCTTTCTCCTCAAAAAGTTAAGAATATTCTTTTGGATCTCATCTTGCTTAACTCGCGCCTCTTGCTCCTTAACTCGCTCCTCTTCGTCCCTAACTCTTGTCTCTTTGAGCTCAATTATCTTATTTTCTAACCGATGAATATACTCCACGGAGGAACTAGATGAGGCAGTGGTTACTAGAGAAGAGGAAGGTCTCATGCCAAGTTCTTTTACAATACTGGATTTCTTCTTAAAAACCAAGTTTGAGATCTCCTCTTGTGTAAGGGGAATTGCATTAGAATCTTGACAATGATCCTCTTGCACTTTGAGAATAATTTCCTACCATTTGAAAGAGAGAAAAAAAAAAAAAAAAAAAAAAAAAAGCAATCACAACATTAATACTACATATGTAATAGTTTTACAAACATGATAAGGATGGAATAATAGGGATGGAATGATATACATATGTCGCTTCATCCTCATGGTGTATCCACCTATTTGTATTTGGATTAAAATGAACATCTTTGTAGATTTTTGATAATTTAGGAACTTGACCGCCGTTATTATTTGTCTAATTAATTAACATTCGAGTGTTAGTTATTTATAGTTAATTAATCACAGCATATAATATACTAAGGTTTAAGAAAATGAAAAAAAACACGCACCTCCTCATCAACCCTAACAGCAAGTGCCTTTGTCTCGCATCTATGTTTGCTTGAAGTTTTGCTTCTATTTTCAGAGTTAATTTTTGATTTTTCCTAATAAAGAACATTCAAGATGTTTATTAGATTATGAATAAAACAGTATACATTTACTTCATCTAAGTATTAATCTAATCATTTGACAACATAATATAGTAAATATTAGATAATAATAATATACACATAAATAATTTACCAGCTAGTCCGTATTGGTCCATTTCCCTTCAATGAGTCCAGTCCACTGCTCAAGTGTGGCATTCTTTGGCAGGTGGCTTTTTGCATAGTCAGCACCATGAGATTGTACAAGTCTGATACAACTTGTTAGAGTCGTTACTCAATAATCTTCCACATTTTGTATTTATTGTTTTTGTTACCAAGTTGGAATCTCCTTCAAGCTCAAACTGATCCTGTAAAATGAAGTATATATGTATTATAAAAATATTATTATATGAATTTAATATACTTAGTGACAACAAAGACGAGTTAGACGTTATCAATATAAATTTACCGCGATATTTTGAAGCACCACATCTCTAGTAGCAGCATCAACACTTTTCCAATTTTTTACATTGTAACTGGACAAATTACTTCGCACTTGTACGCCAATTTGATTGACAAGCTTGCATGCATTCTTCCCAACAGGAGCATCATACTCTGCAGCTATACGTACTGGTAGTTTACCACTTTTTTCAACAAGTGCTTGTACTGTTATACCACGTGTTGTTCCATGGGTATTTCTGCTAGCAAATCCTATTTAAAAATTATCAATGTTATAAAATTATACATTCTATATACATTAAGTATAATCTCAACAGTAAAGACAAAGTGCAGTTGTAATTAAGTATATTCTATATAATTACCAGTCATGCTAGTTAATGCGTCGGTAGCCACCTTATAACACCATGCAAGCCACCCGCTTGCTTTAATACAACAACCCACTACAAAATCAATCACAAACATCACAACTATAATGCCTGCAATTATTGAAATCAAATAAAAGAACACAATTGCTACTAGTCAACAAGTTTCATTCACATTTGCAAGAAATTAAAAAACTCCCAATATGAATTTAAAGCACCTTATAACACCATGCAAGCCACCTTCTTGCTCCAACATAACAACCCACCACAAAACAAATTTCCAACATCACAAGTATATATAGAGTTTTATAAGTTTTTAACTAGAATATACTTACTTTGCTCAAGCTAAGTTTACAACTTTTAGAAAAAATCCAAAATTAACTTGTGTTCTTCACCTTGTTCCTCACAATTTCTTCAACCACAAGAGAGAGAGCTGGAAATAAAAGAAATATAGCTTTTAGTGAACAGTTAAGTAGACCTAATGATAAGCACAAAATATTCCTAATGTTTAATTAGTCAACACAAAACATGGAGTTAAGTTGCCAAGGGCCCACACCCAACATTTGATAAGCCTCTCAATGATCTAATGGCTACAGTCATTAACACATTCTATGTATCAATAGGATTTCACCTGCATGCAACACATAGATAAGTGAGGTTTTACCTCTTGATGGAGACAATGCAAGAATTTCAATAAAAAGATGACTCTCAATCTAGAATACCATAGATTTACATAATAAATAATAATTAGATAATTGACATAAAGTCATTAGAATTAGGTAAATCACAACCAACATTGAGAAAAAGAAGGAAACACAATGTTATAGTAAATAAAGGTATTAAACTACCCTATCAAGAAGTCTTTCACTGCTTAGGTATTCTAAGAGCCTGTACCTGCACTAACTACCCACCTCCAACCTTCCTAAGAATGAATATTAATGAATGAATATTAATAAATAATTAATATTAATGAATGAATTAATGAATAAATATTAATGAATGAATGTTAATGAATTTTTTTCTCAGAACCCATATAATTTCTCCTCTTATTCACCATTCCATAACCACATCTAAACACAGCTCAAATATTACACCAAATATTACCCATTTGAAGACCCAAAGCTCTAATAAGTTTACAGTAAACATCTCTGGCTTTATCAAAGTGAAGACCCAAAACTGAGACCTAAAACATTTCACAACAATCACCATTCCACAACCACAATCATCATTCCTGTTCACAAACAACAACAGCACAGTCCTCATCCAAAACAATTTGTATAAAATGAGAACGGTCTCTATTCAAACTTAGACAAATCATCCTACCACAGAGAACAAATCTCAAACAAGAAAAAAAAAATTAACATCAAGCAGAAAAATTGACATCAAGCATTTAGAAACAAAAATTAGCAAAAAAATTAACTCAAAAGGAGAAAAAAAAAAAACTGGAAACGTCGCCGGCGATCGAGAGCTGAAGCATCGCCAGCTATCGAGAGCTGAAGCATCACGATTGGAACTGAAGCGTCACTAGTCAGAGCAGAAGCATCGTCGGCATCTGAATCGTTGTGATCGAGAGCTGAAGCATCACCGGCGTCTGAATCGTCGCGATCGGAAGCGAGTTGAAGCGTCGCGATCGCGAGCTGAAGCATCGCCGGTGTTTGAGGAGTGTCGCGATCAGGATCGGCGACAATGACAACGGCATGTTGGGTTTTAGGAGAGGATGGGCTGGGTTTCTTTTGGGAACGAAGAAGGCAACGAATTCTTGTGTGTGTTATGAAGGAATTGGAAAATAAAACTCTGAGGTAGTTTTAGTGGGCTTTAGTGACGAATTCTTTTCCATCGCCAATGCTCATTTTGTTGTCATAAAAGGTTTTTTTTTGTTTTTTTTTTTGTTTTTTTTTTTGTTTTTTAGTGACGAATGTCAGTTTCGTCACTAAAGAACCCAAGCTTTGTTAAACTTTAGAGACGAAATTCATATTTCATCACTAAAGCATACTTTTAGTGACAAAATGTGATTTCATTGCTAAAAACATATAAGTGTAAAACTATTATTGTTTTTAGTCTAAAGCATACTTTTAGCGACGAAATGTGATTTCATCGCTAAAAACATATAAGTGCAAAACCTTTTTTTTTTTTAGTGACGACTATTTTTTGTCACTAATTCTAACTTATAGCGACGAAAGTATTTTCGTTACTAAAACTATCCATAGCAATACCTATAGTGACAAAATATTTCATCACTAAAATTTTCAACTTTTAGTGATGAAATATTTCATCCCTATAGATTAATTAAGTTGGTGCCAAAGTTTCCCTCCATTGGCGCTTATTTTTCAGATCACAATAGCAATGAAATTTATTTTTCGTCGCTAAATGTAATAATTTTTTTCATTATTAGTGATGAAATTCATATTTCGTCACTAAAGCTGTATTTTTAGTGACGAAAAATATTTCCTCACTAATTTTCGTCCCTAAAAATACATTTTGTTGCAGTGATATCTTGTTTATTATTTTATTTTTTATTTTCTTTTTCTTTCTCTTGTAGATTGTGACAATGCAACAAGGCAAGCACCGAAATTCACTAAAATATTAGCATGATCCAACTGCCAGCCTCAATGCATTTAAATTGAGGATGTGACATACACCTGTTTCAAGGGAAAAAATTAACGTGAGTGAGACAGAGAGATAGAGACTTAAAATCTAAAAGAACTTAACCTTTCCAATATCTCAAGAGACTGCCTATCCGGTGTATTACGATGGCGAAGAAAGTAATTCCAAACTATAACTCTTGGGAATTCTAGTTAATTTAATTGATAGGTTTTTTTTTTTTTGTTAAATAAAAATTTGAAATTTGAACCCTGTTTAAACCAATTGGTATCTCAGGCCTAATGCTAAAAAGTTATTATCATAAAACATTGTTAAAATTCTATCATATTGAAAATAATAAATTAAAAAAAGACATTCACAAGTTAATGGAGTACCTATTATGGTCAATTGTCAAACAGCCACATTAAAAGTTGCACTTAATGGCCTATCTAGTTCTTTTTTCTTTGGTATCTTAATGACACATCTGTTTAACTGTTTTCATACTCGAGCTTTTTTTTTTTTTTTTTTCGTTGTAATTTAATGTACCTCCCAACTCCCTAGCTACCACCCTATCCTCCTCATATTATTGATCTCCTAGACTTTGAGGACCATTGTTACTTCTCATCCTCAAAAATACATTCACTCTTCATGAGTTTCAGTCATTCTTAACACTTTTTTTTTCTTTCACACACCTTTTCTTTTGGGGCCAAAATGACAGATCCAGGTTCAATCTCGGGCAAGAGTGATGCCAATGATATGAAGAAGAAGAAGATGGAGAAAGGAGAGGGAAAGAAGCAGAATAAAGTCTCACTGCTAAAACTTTTTGCATTTGCCGACTTTTATGATTACATTCTAATGGCAATCGGATCAGTTGGTGCATGTATTCATGGTGCTTCAGTACCTGTATTCTTTATTTTCTTTGGAAAGTTGATAAATATTATTGGTATGGCTTACCTCTTCCCAAAAGAAGCTTCCCACAAAGTTGCTAAGGTATATATATGAAAGCTAGTTTATAAACATTATCTATCTATATATCTTGAGTTTGCATGCATCAATATGGGCACTCTTTGTATTTATTTATTTTTTTTTTTCTACAAGGGACTTCCCTAATCACTAGTGGAAAGAATTAATTGGCCTTTTCCAATACTATTTGTTTATAAATTGTTATAAGAGGGATAAAGCTTTGTCCATCAAAAGTTGGAGTGTGAAAGTTAATGACACATTTTAATTATTAAAGCTTATTTTATTCAATGTTTTTTTTTTGGCAGTATTCCTTGGATTTTGTATATCTCAGCGTAGCCATATTGTTTTCCTCATGGATAGGTATGTGATAAAAATCTTATCTTTTCAGTCAATTATTTACTCTTCTTACAATATACACATGTGAAAGACAATGTTTTTATTGCAATTACATAATTTTCGTTGGGATTATATAAGGAAATGCTTTAATTAATTATGATGATTTTTTCAGAGGTGGCTTGTTGGATGCATACTGGAGAAAGGCAAGCAGCAAAGATGAGGATGGCATATTTGAGGGCCATGTTAAATCAAGATATTAGTCTCTTTGACACTGAAGCTTCTACTGGAGAGGTTATTGCTGCAATTACCAGTGATATTATAATTGTTCAAGATGCCCTTTCAGAGAAGGTATAAATGGATTTTTTTTTTTTTAATAAAAGAAATTTCCAGAGTAGCAAATATTGCTCTTGCATTAAAAAATGTCTTCATATTGGTGTCCTTTTGCATTAAAAGTTTCAACTTTTATCATTATTATTAAAGGGTGTTTGCAAATAGGTTTTCTAGATCACCCTTTTTTCTACAGTGTCTTAATGGGTCAAGGAACAAATTTATTTCACTTCACGCTTCTTGACCAAAAATGTCTCAATGGTATTAATTTTTTTTGTTCTCTTCTTCCTTTATAGAGAAATTAATGCATGCAATTAATTTTTTTCACAATCTGAATGGCAGATTTCTTGATTCTCAAAAAAAAAAAAAAAAAAAAAAAGAATGGCAGATTTCTTTTTCTTTTTAAATTAAGGTTAAATAAACTATCAAATAGACAATTACTTATTTTTCTCTCTTATTTATTTATTTATTTCTAATTACTCCTTTTAGTATATATGGAAAAGCCAAAACTGAGTAAAACACAACAAAAAAGGGGGTTAAAACTTAAAAGAGCATAAGACAAGGTGTTATTTAAATAAAGAGTACTGGGTCCCCACCCCCCCAAAAAAAAAAAAAAGCACCCCATGTGAGTTGAATTGAATTGAATTGTTTTAGGTATTTCAATGTGAGAAAAAAGCACCCCATGTGAGTTGAATTGAATTGAATTGTTTTAGGTATTTCAATGTGAGACCCAATTTTGAAGTAAGTGCAATATTAAGTGGCATTTATAGTCAGTTGGGTTAGTTGTGCTGCTGCTTGTGGGGTTCAAAAGGCTTTTGCCAGCTGGACCGAAAATTAATACTGCAGCTGTAAAACCTTCACCTATGCATCGTTTTCTTTTCTTTTCTTTCCTCTTTTTTTTTTATTTAAATTTTTTAATTTTATTAATACAATGGGATCATTTTCATTTAGCTTAATCAAAAGGTTCCAATAAGAAATTAACTTTAATTTTTATAGGATTTCTTTGTTTGGCAAAAGAATGTGAAATCTTTCAATTGGAAATTTGAAACTATTTTACCTTTTTTTCCCCAGTGAAATTCAAAGTTAAAAATTATTCTTTAAATTACAAATTATTGAGTATAATTAGGTGCTTATTTCTATTGCTCCAACTAAATGACCTTTTACTTTGATCTTATGATTTATGCTAAACGAGAATATCATAAATTTCATTTTATAAACCATCAACTTTTGCTTCTAAAAAACTTATGCAATTTAAAAATATCCGTTAACATGACCTTCTAAATAAATAGCTACACTTACACTAATTTTGGGCTAATTTCAAAATGAAGTAATTAATATTTACACCAATTTAGCCAGCATCCACCAAACTTCCCTCAGTAAATCAGTATCTCTTCATCTCTCTCTTTTTTTTCTTTTTCTTTTTTGATCCAGTATCTCTTTATCTCTAGTAGTACTATAATTCATCACAACCTAACTTGGGCGGACTGGACAGGACAGGAAAAGTTGCTGAATTTTAATAACACGTTGGACTGTGTGCCAAAGTGATGGAGTGTTTATAAATAAATTGTAAATTTTGTGTCCAAAGAATGATTTTGTGGGAGGCTTTTATTTTTTCAATATTGATGCTTAATTTAAAAGTTGATTTTAGGGGCTTCATCTTTCAATTTATAGCATAATCATGCTAATTTTTCTCTTTTAAAACAGGTCTGAGAAATCCATCTTGAATTAATATTTGCCATGCATGGTGGGTGAACCAAACTACTTGAAATCATATCCAAATTTATTGTGACCCCGATCCAATTAAAAACTGCTCTGATTGCCATGGCCCATGAATGGTGTTGGTTCTGTATCATCCATAGTATCAGTTTGTATAGAAAATTAGAAACATCAATTTTTTTTTTTTTTTTTTTTTTATATCTTCTTCCCATTACAAATTTATTTATAAAATGAAATGATATATGTCTGAAACTTAAATGTTGGTGGGTGATGCAGGTTGGGAACTTCATGCACTACATAAGTCGGTTCCTAGTAGGGTTCACTGTTGGATTTGTTAAGGTCTGGCAAATCTCTCTGGTAACACTGTCAATTGTGCCCTTAATTGCCATAGCTGGTGGCCTCTATGCCTGGGTAGCAACTGGTCTCATTGCCAGAGTTCGAAAATCCTATGTCAAGGCCGGTGAGATTGCTGAAGAGGTCAGCTCAGTCTCTCTTTCATGGACCTATATTGTTATCATAAAATTGACCAAAACCCACCATATGATGGCTCCATTTGAAAATAGCTATATCTTGATTATATGGGCATCATTCTCCCACACTTCTTATTATACATCATCCGTGGTCACATCACTTAAAAAAAATAGACATCGAGTATGAAATTATGTTGTGTATATAGAATGTGAGAGAGTAATAATCGTATATATATTGGAATGTTAAAGATTGCATTCGGTGTCTAAAGTATACTTTTGCATGTTCCGAAAGAAATGATTGATAGGCAATCTTATCCTTAAATTTTATTTATTTATATATTTTTTGTTGGAGAGGCTGATTCTTGGTCTTGAACCCCCAATTTTTGTTTTGGAACATAGCTTAAATTTATTTAGGGCATGTTTTGTATGTGGTGAAAGATAGAAATGGCTATTTAGTTAGAATTTGGTAGCAAGAATAGTTTTTTTTTTTTTTTTTTTTTGAGAAACAAACACATACACAAAAGAGAGAGGAAAATGAATTCTAACATAAAAGTACACCACAATTCCACTCAAAAGTCATGGTAACTTTTAAGGGAGAGTGGGCAAGTTATACTATACACAATATACTTTCTTTTATTCCTTATGTGTAACAACTTTTGACATTAATATATTTTCAAAAATATAAACCCTTCATATATATCATCTTTTACAAAATTTCTATTCATAACAACTAATTTTGCAACAAAACCTATGAATAGTATAAAATATTTTATTTCTTGTAATAAAAATGATTATTTCTATCGTAATCTCCATTTAGTGTAGTGTACTCTTAGTAAGTGTGCATTTGGATGGGCTTATTTTCTTCACTGTAGTTCGTTTATTGTGTAAAAGTATGACTGCACCTTAAAAAATGTGATGCTTTTACAAAACTGAAAATTATATTTTGTTTTGCGGTGAAATTAAGCTCATCCAAATGAACCTCTAACTCGTAAGAAGGTGAATTTTGTTTCTAACTATCATCATAAGATTTGATTGGAAAACTGACACATGCAGTCTCTCTTTTTTTGATGTTGCGTAACTCTCAGGTAATTGGAAATGTTAGAACAGTCCAAGCATTTGCAGGAGAAGAGAGAGCAGTGAGATCATATAAGACAGCTCTGACGAATACATACAAGTATGGGAAAAAAGGAGGATTAGCCAAGGGGCTAGGACTAGGCTCCATGCATTGTGTCCTTTTCCTATCATGGTCATTGCTTGTTTGGTTCACTAGTGTTGTTGTCCACAAGAACATATCGAATGGAGGGGAGTCTTTCACCACCATGCTTAATGTTGTTATAGCTGGCCTGTAAGTCCTTACTTTTCTTGCTTAACTTGCATTCCAGGAATTTGAATTATTTCCTTGCGTTTGACATAGCATTTTATCAATTTTATTTTTTTATTCACATCTGATTTGTATAGTTACCTGCATTTGGAAATCAAATTCTTCCTTTATCTTACCTTGCATTTGCATTATAAATTATTTTGCTGTGATGTTAGAAGTAGAGATGAGTTCACTTTGATGGGTATGAAGATTCAATCCTTGCCTTTTGGCATGTCCTATGAAGAGTTAAAATTTTAAACTTGGTGGTAGGCTGCCACCCATATCATCCGATAAAAGTTCCAAGTAGGGAATATATGAATTTGGAAGCTAGGAAAAATCAGCATGTAATAGATATGGAAATCATAGGGAATCTGAAGCAAAATGTTTGAACTAATCCAGTAGTAATTTGGAAAGTTTTCATTTAAAAATTCAATGATAATTTTGAGGTGTGACCATAATGAATTAGAAGAATGTCAAAGCATATGTTGTTAATTAAGAACTATTCTGGTAAAAGTGAAGACTTCATCAGCTATTTAGAAGTTTTATTCACGTTAAAAAAGATTTGTTTTATATCAGAGTAGTACACTAGTACTTTTTAGCTTTTACAATTATAGCAAAAAAGAAAGAAAGATTGTAATAACGAGTTTGGGGTATCACTCAACTTACTAAAACTTAGTTTTCAGGGACGATTTATTACTGCTAAAATCTTTAAGACTCTGAAATACAATGAAATTGTATGAATAAGAAAGGACAGTTAGTGAGACCAAGTGCTTTATATCTTCTTACTCACAACATAGTCTATTAATGGGGTTCCCCAAACATCTGGTTGACATGATATTCTGTGTACACTTAACTCCTACCGATTCCACTTCATTGCAAAATTATTTTTGAAATAGTACTTCTCCCTAGTGTTTGAAACTTGCTGGTTGCTTGAATAACGATCATCATTTGGCTTGTTATCAAAGTGCCATCAAAATTCCATGAAACAACAATCATATTATCTGCTTTTATTGCTTATCAGGTCACTGGGGCAGGCTGCACCAGATATCACTGCCTTTATCCGAGCTAAGGCAGCTGCCTATCCCATATTTGAGATGATAGAGAGGGATACAAATAGCAATACCATCACCAAAACTGGGAGGAAGCTGGACAAGCTAGAGGGGCATATTCAATTTAAGGATGTGTCTTTTAGTTATCCATCTCGTCCTGATGTAGTAATCTTTAATAAGCTGTGTCTTGATATCCCTTCTGGTAAGATTGTAGCCCTAGTGGGAGGGAGTGGGTCTGGAAAGAGTACGGTAATATCTTTGATTGAACGCTTCTATGAGCCCCTTTCTGGAGAGATACTATTAGATGGTCACAATATCCGAGTGCTCGACCTCAAGTGGCTCAGGCAACAAATTGGCTTGGTCAACCAGGAGCCTGCTCTTTTTGCTACAAGCATTAGGGAGAACATGCTCTATGGAAAAGATGATGCCACCCTTGAAGAGCTCACACGTGCAGCTAAACTTTCAGAGGCTCTCTCTTTTATAAGCAACCTCCCTGAGAGATTTGAAACTCAGGTATGGACTTGTTATATTGCTGTTCAGAACGAAGGGGTACTGACAAACAAATGTATTCCTGTATTATGGAAATTTAGAAGAAAAGGAAATAACTTATGACTTGAGCCTGCTTAGAATGTTTATGAAAGCTGATTTCCTTCCCCACCTCCCCCCACAACCCCTTGCCCCCCTTTTTTTTCTCTTTTGAAACAATTTTCAACCATGAGTGGTAGCGTAGTAGATGAAAGTTAATGAAAACTTGATATCATGGAACTAATAAAGCAATGCAATTCTGTTTCTGTTTCTTGATTTCCATGATTATTGAAATTCAAATGGAGGATATAAAAAAGGTGAACCTGAAGTACATAGCCTGTGAGTATCAATTTGAAAAATACACTTTTTTAAAGATGGAAGTAGTTCCTACATGCTTCTCTAATTAATTGCCTCAAAAGATACTTGGTAGAGATTTTATGGCAAAAATCTGAAAGATAAGTAGTTATTACTCCATGGAATTCTCAAAGAGAGTGAGGAAATAAACTCTTAGTGAACATCTATTGCAAAGAGTAATTTTAAGTGCTAATTTGCAGGTTGGTGAGAGAGGTATACAACTATCAGGTGGACAAAAGCAAAGGATTGCAATTTCACGTGCAATTGTGAAGAATCCATCAATACTTCTACTGGATGAAGCTACAAGTGCATTGGATGCAGAGTCTGAGAAGAGTGTGCAGGAGGCACTTGATCGTGTCATGGTTGGTCGAACAACTGTAGTGGTGGCCCATCGGCTTTCTACCATTAGAAATGCAGATGTGATCGCTGTTGTGGAAGGAGGGAAGATAGTAGAAACTGGGAATCATGAAAAGCTAATTTCGAATCCAAATAGTGCCTATGCATCACTAATTCAACTTCAGGAGTCAAGTTCTCTGCAACGCTACCCCTCACTGGGTCCTAACTTGGGACGGCTACCAAGGTACTTCATTCACACTATAACACTAACAATTTTGTCTATCTCATTAATGTACTCAAATTCCAATCAGCTGAAATGTGTTTGTTTTATACACGAATGATAATGAGTTTGACAAAGGCTTCAGAAATCCTTTTTCTTCAGTGGTTACATGTGATCCCATCATAGGTCAGAGATAATGCCCTTTGAAAATATGAGAATAGGTTTTTCTTCAATCATGAAACATTTGGAGGTGAAAACAAAATAAAATTTCATTCTACAAGAAAGTGTTGCTCCATAATTAAAAGATTGAAATGGAAAAACGTTTATTTGCATAACCTGTCAATGACAATCATTTCTAATAATTTTATTTGCAGCATAAGCTACTCAAGAGAACTTTCCCACACTACAGCAAGCTTTGGTGGTAGTTTTCGTTCTGATAAAGAATCTATTGGGGTGGAAACTGTTACAGTGAAACGTGTTTCTGCTAGAAGAATGTATTCCATGATCGGCCCAGACTGGATTTATGGAGCGGTTGGCACCATATGTGCATTTATAGCTGGAGCTCAGATGCCTCTTTTTGCTCTCGGGGTGTCTCAAGCACTTGTTGCCTTTTACATGGATTGGGACACAACACGTCATGAGGTCAAGAAGATTGCATTCTTATTCTGTGGGGCAGCAGTTATAACAGTCATAGTTCATGCAATTGAGCATCTCTGTTTTGGAATCATGGGAGAGCGACTCACTCTTCGTGTGCGGGAGAAGATGTTTTCAGGTGAGTTCTGATAATAAAACTGTTATTCCTCTTTACATTGTTCCTGTTGAAGTTACCACATGGAAATGGAATTATTTAATTTTTCTGATTTCTTCTTACTTCTTGAGGACAAGGGGATGTATTTATTTCCTCCATTCTATTCTTGCATTCATTAAGATATTTTCAATGCTAACTGGCCAAAGTTCTTTGATTTGAAGAGTCACTATGTGTTTTTCAAGGATGAATCCATATGTTATTATTTTTTGAACTTTCTAACAACCAAGTGGAAGTTTGGGGTCCAATTGACTCCTATATGGCTAAATCTTTACACATTAGTATTTTTTTATTTCACCAAGATTTGGGGGTCAATGGTTTTTGCCCTCTTCTGCTTATATTTTTATTTTATCAAGATTTAAATTCGATTGTTTTCAGTCTGTCTGCTTAAGTTTTCTCCTGTGTTTGATTGCAGCCATTTTAAGTAATGAGATTGGGTGGTTTGATGACGCAAACAACACAAGTTCTATGCTTTCATCGCGTCTAGAAAGTGATGCAACTCTGTTACGAAACATAGTTGTTGATCGCAATACAATTCTTTTACAGAATGTAGGATTGGTTGTCACCTCATTTATCATTGCCTTCATCTTGAACTGGAGGATCACGCTTGTTGTCTTGGCCACATACCCTTTGATCATTAGTGGTCACATCAGCGAGGTATCCTATTAGTCCTATTTTTATTTTAATCAGTAGTAAAAGTAAGGCACTCTTAGAAACGTTTTCCCTATTGTTTCAGAAACTTTTCATGCAAGGCTATGGTGGCAACTTAAGCAAAGCCTATCTGAAAGCTAACATGCTAGCTGGGGAGGCTGTGTCTAACATCCGAACTGTTGCTGCATTTTGTGCTGAAAACAAGATCCTTGACCTTTACGCTCGTGAACTTGTTGAGCCTTCTAGGCGTTCATTTAGTCGTGGTCAGATAGCTGGCATATTTTATGGCATATCCCAGTTCTTCATCTTCTCATCCTATGGCTTGGCCTTATGGTATGTGGCTTTAGCTTCATTAGGTCCCACCAAAAAAAAAAAAAAAAAAAAAGAATGTAGTCAGTACATCTGTTTTTTCAACATTCCGATACATTTATGCTATTTTAAGGTGTCCTGCAACACCTTGAAATATATGAACTGCAAACAGGTCTCAGTGCGCAAAGAATGCCTGAAAATACACCAGGAATGAAGAAAATGCAATAGTAGTTTTCTTCTTACATAAGATTATAGGCTATATTAAAATAATTTCTCTCATTGCCTTAATATATATGGCCTGGTTGAAGACTTCAAATTGTATTCAGTGCTTAGTTTTGTTTTTGTTTGACTCTCTCAGGTATGGTTCTGTTTTGATGGGGAAGGGGCTTGCTAGCTTCAAATCTGTCATGAAATCTTTTATGGTTTTGATTGTGACAGCATTAGCCATGGGTGAGACATTAGCATTGGCCCCGGATCTCTTGAAGGGAACCCAAATGGTGGCATCAGTCTTTGATTTGATAGACAGAAAGACCGAAGTGCGTGGTGATGTTGGGGAAGAGCTAAGGACAGTAGAGGGAACAATTGAGCTAAGGGGTGTCCATTTTAATTACCCTTCAAGGCCAGAAGTTGTGATTTTTAAGGACTTCAACCTAAAAGTTCGTTCAGGCAAGAGTGTGGCATTGGTGGGGCAAAGTGGGTCTGGAAAAAGCTCTGTCATCTCCCTTATTCTGCGATTTTATGATCCCACAGCTGGAAAAGTGATGATAGACGGTAAGGTTATAGGAAAATCTATGAAAAGACACTAGAAATTTGCAATTAATATTTTCTGGTAGGCTGGTCTAACAAGAGTTCATCAAATTCTCGCAGGGAAAGACATCAAGAAACTCAAGCTCAAATCTCTTAGGAAACACATCGGGCTAGTCCAACAAGAACCAGCTCTATTTGCCACATCAATATATGAAAACATTACTTATGGAAAAGAAGGAGCCTCTGAAGGTGAAGTAATTGAAGCAGCTAAGCTTGCTAATGCTCACAGTTTTATCAGTTCGCTTCCTGAGGGCTACTCTACCAAAGTAGGTGAACGGGGAGTGCAACTGTCTGGTGGCCAGAGACAAAGAGTAGCCATTGCCCGAGCTGTTCTAAAGAACCCAGCAATCTTGTTGCTAGATGAAGCCACTAGCGCTTTAGACGTGGAGTCGGAGCGTGTGGTGCAACAAGCTCTGGACCGACTGATGGAGAGCCGAACAACAGTCATGGTGGCACATAGGCTGTCAACAATAAAGAATGCAGACCAAATATCAGTTTTACAAGGTGGTAAGATAATAGAGCAAGGCACTCATTCAGCTTTAATAGAGAACAGGAATGGAGCGTACTATAGGCTGATCAACATTCAGCAACAGCAACAGCGATAATACCATAATTAATACCAAATAACACAAATGATTTATGCAGGGTGCTTCCTTATCAACACAGCACACATCTATTAATTTTTTCACTGTATTTTAGTCCCGATATATAAGGACTTAACGTGAATTTGAGTGATTATTTCTATTTGCAAATAATGACAATACATGGAGAATGGTGTACAAGTATATAGTGGCATTTCTCATCTTATTATTTGCTTCTCAATTCTTCTATATGACCTCCGTTTGCTTCCCAAAAGTGAAGCACAAGAAAGAAGAATTTGACTCTAAAAATTACATTTTACAATATTGTAAAATTGTAAAGTGCAAAACAGAAAATAAGAACTGATTTGAGAGAAAACAATTACTCTGAATTTGCTTATCAAAATGTTATAAACTCTTAATTATATTTTAACTACTTGCTCTGTATTTATACACAAAAGCAGGGGCTAAACATGGCGCCCAAAGATGCTAACTAACTACTTAAAGAATCAGTGAATAAGCTAATGACATGTGGCAAAACTGTAACTAACTTTGCTAACTAATTCTTAAATGAAACGGTGCGTTTCTCCTTTTCTTTCTTCCTTGCCGTTTTGTATTTACAACCTTTATTCTTACTGTCGTTTTGCTCTTCCCTATTGTCTTTGTTGCTGCTGTCGTTTGAGTCATCTTCAACAAATATACTACATGTTTAACAGGTTTAACTCTCTGATGCTGCTGTTAAAGGCTTCCGAACAAAACATAGTAATAAAGCTAAATTATACAGTTAATGATGGTCCAAACCCTCCAGTTTTCTGTTTTTATATAGGATAAAGATTGTATGTATTGCCTTCATTTAATGACCTGAGATGATATGTGATTTTTATGTCAGAGTTGACACAACCAATAGCTACGAAGAACATGAACTGAACTTCATTTAGAAGTGCTCCAGTCTAACATTTGATAAACGCGGAATTAAATTACGCGTTTCTATGTAACAAAATGTTAATCATAGATTTCAAGCAAAGGGAATGGAAAAATAGGGGATAGAAAATATTTTAGTCTTTCTTAACGTGTACTGTTTAGTTGCGAGAATGAAAAAGTGGAGAGATAATTTTTATTTTTATTTTTCAGGTTAAGAAGAAAAAAAAATGAGAGGATAAATTTGTAATTTTGTAATTTTTATAAATTTACTCTCATGTTTTTATCTTTTGTTTGGGTTAGAAGAATTTGCAACATGGCAGCTCATGAAGCTGCCAAGTTTGTACTTCAAACCCGAGTCTTGTTGTTTTTCATTGGACAGTCTGCCATTGGTCCTAGTCACCGCTTGTAAGGCACACTTCCCTCCCTGTCCTTTCCTTTTTCAATACAAAGACATTGAAGTTTAGCAATAAATAAATAAATAAATAAAACTTGAATAGTTTGTAAACAACAACAAAAAAGTACATCTATCCAAACGTTACTTGAAGGGAAAAAAAAAAGAACCAAAGTTGGAAGGGAGAAGAGGGGTAAATAGGTAAATTTCCATCTAAGCTCCTCTCTCTCCCTCATTTTCTCCCCAATTTGGGAAGACACCAAAATCACTTAAAATGGTGGGCTTGAGGAGAAAACACTTAGATCCTACCAAAATAACTTATTTCTCCTCCAAACCAAACACAAACTAAAGGAAAAACAACTAAGAAGTTAACTCCAACTCCAAGAAAAATTTCACTATTTAGAATGAGGGATGCTACGTCTACAACAATTTTACAACATTTTTACAACAAATCACAGGTGGTTAGTTATTATTGGTTCAAATTTGAAACTAATACTAAGATTACTTTTTTGTCCCAACAATAACAACCAGTAACAATATACCACTTAGGATTTGTTATAGAAATGTTGTAAAAATGTTGTAGACATATCATTTCTCATTTAGAATTGAAGTTTACAACTGAGATATACATATGTAGTCTCTACCCTATACGTATTTACAAAAGTGACCCCACAATATGCTCCAAGCCGTTTGGACTCTTTAAAACCAAAATGCTTCCACAAATTGCATCCGTGACTTCAAAGATTGTCTTGAAAAATTAGTTTTAGTGCAATCCAGTAGGATTGAATAACTTATTTTCCTACCATTCAATTTCAGTTGAGATGATTTATTATAGTTTAGTTCAATTCGAGATGATTTACTTTGGGCTGTTTAAATTTGAGATGATGCACTTCGATTTTAGTTTACATCAAGTAGGCACAATAGCTCAACTAACTGAACTAAGCCAATTAGGAACTTAGGATTTCTCATTCCTCTTGTTGTTAATTTGTGCACTTCTCAAAAAGTCCTATTAAGTTATATCTTTAGACTCCAGACCCTAGTCTACGAAGTCTAATAACACTTCTAGCTAGTAACAGTATCTTAAGAACCATCTTGTGATAACAGCAACAACTTTACAACAACAAATTGACATCCATCTCAAATAATCTGAATTAAGAGGCCAAGATTAATCTAAAAATTGGTTTTTGTTCAAACAAGTTGAACGCACCATCTTAAGATTCACTTGTTGAACTCCTGGTATGTGGTTTTAGTGTTTTCTTCTTTATGTTGTATGACAATTCTCTTGAAACCTCTAATTAGTCAACTCTTATGTGCCCTTATACAATTTAGCATGTTGGGTATGATTTCCAGCTCAACAGTTGGCTTAATGGGTTTGGTTAAAAATTGGGTTTCTTGTGTCTCGATCAAGTGAGCCTCAATTGAGTGTGTGTTGAGAGGCCAATCCCAATCGATTCAGACTCAAGCAAAGTTGAGTCTAGATTCTAGAGATCTCTTTCTCTTTTAGCTAATTCTTGAACACTTGATCTTGTACTTGTGATTTGACGATCACAACTCAAACAAGATACGCATCATAGAATTTGCCAACACTAAACCAAACATGAATAATCAGGTACCAGACACTTCTAAACATAATTTTAAAAGTGAAATTTGGAAGGTTAAATATGGTGATAAATCAACTTTATGCCATTAAGCCTTAGAGACTTGTGGCTCATTAAATTGTTTGATTCTCCGAACAAGAAGAACTTGGATTCAAATCCCCTCAAGAAGAAAATATTAGTATGTTATTAGGTTAGCTATGAAACTTCTTACCAATGTAAATTTAATACCTAGGAGGAAGGAGAGCTTTGCAGTTTTGACATTTGTTCCAGATACTCTGGTTGGAAATTTAACAAACAAATCTTCTGAGTCACTGATTATTATATTACTGGAAAATTATAACTACTATTCTGCTTACCAGATTTATAAATGTATCTAATCAAAGAAACATAGAAACAGTTGTCATAACAATAATACCAGGGAAAAAGGATACATGTCTTGTGATATTTTCCTAGTAACATGATAATTGTTTATCTTATACCGTTAAAGACAATTACAAATGCAATTAGTCATTCAAATTACCATACCAAACACTATAGCATTTTGAAAAAATTAACTTTCAGGAAGCTTCTTGGATGTGACAGAGATAAGATCTTAGTTATTTCTATCTTCTATTTTCTTTGTTCCTCCTACTCTTGTTAGTATTGGAAGAAACGTGCAAGTGTTAATTTATGACAACAGCAGTCCAAAAGAAGAACCTTTCACGCGAGGAAACCAAGTTTGATAAGTAAAGTACCCTTAGAGACAACATGACATTCATAGTCAACTGGTTATATTCATTGTTCTTTCCAATTCAACCATGGTTTCTTATCATTTTTTTATTCAAAATTTTTTCATACAATAGGCTTGTCAATGAAGGCAATGAGGTAACAAGGTTGAAAAAAGCTCGGCATATCTCACTGTCTTTATCTCGCCCACTTGACCAGTGCTAGTCATGATGTCTTCACCTTTGAAAGCTGTACAAAAAACCTTGAGATTAGTACCTTATTATAAACAGGTCTAAAGACTCTAAAACAACTAAGATATTCTAGGAATAGTCAAAGATTTTGGGAAATATTTAAGTAACATAACCTAATAATAAGCCCTATTTATTTTTTTTCTTCTTAATTGGTCCAAGAACAAAGTGTTCTTCACGTGTACAATTGCAAATTAGATTGCTGCCACTTCATCCTAAGATACGCACCTAACTTGTTCTAAATCACATGCGTAGGGTATGCGCATGTATGTAAAATCTTACATTAAATAATAATAACAAGAGTGAGTAGTTAATATAAAATAAATTACACAAATATTCATAAACTTAAACTTTATGGTTCGGAGTATGTTTGGTTTTGTTAGAAAGACATTAGAACAAATTGACCAAGTATCTGTATCTGTAGTATGTTTAACTAGGCTCTGAAAAAGAGCGGTA